>CM039733.1:67573274-68312751 GCA_022539455.1 Dendrobium nobile | reverse complement strand
GGTCTACATGATTTAGAAGTTTCTTCCCATGTAATTATATATTTGTCTGTCCTTGTTTTAATATGAGATCCCTTTTGCCCCACCTACAATGAAGGTATCATATCATTTATAGCCATCATTTTCTAATTTTGATATTCAGTAGACTTCAAATATTTGTAATTCATAATTGGTTTGTATTGTTGCATAATTTCATAACAATTTATTTGTTATACTTATACCGTTTGTATAAAGAGAATTTTTATGCGATTAAAAAGAATTGAACTTATTTCCAAAATCTTACCACTAAGAAAAGTGTTAAACAATCATATTAAATCATCTTTAATATTGAATTATTCAAATTTGCTTGTGGTTGCTCGTACATGAATACTTAGCTGTGAACATGCATTAATAAAATCATTACATTTAATAACTATTTCTCTAAAAATTCATTAAATACTGATGTACGTGTCTACAAAAATAACAACATATACTTTTTAATTGAAATTTACATTACTTACATTCTTGACGAGTTGTCTCTTAAAATACTTCACGTTATACTCTTTTTCTTTTGTAAGTTATCTACAATTCATCTCTTTAATTCTATAAATTTCACAATTTATTACTCAAATAAATTTCATAAAATAAACTTATACTAAATATAATAATTTACCTCGAAACCAGTTTCTCTTCTCCTCACATACCAATTAATCCTAACAATATAATTATTTTAGAACTTTTACTAAGTTTAGAAAATGTAAAAGACAACCATAATACAAACACTATAATAAAAGAATTTACTTACCTTTCCTTACCATTTACCTTCTCTTCTTCTTTTACTTAAATCAATTTCTTCTCACAGCAGAAGTTCTCACTTTTCACAACAATTGCTCTCCTACCGTCACAGCTCTCTCACTCGACCACTGCTCTCACACGTCAATTCCAATCCAAAGTTTCTCTTTTAACAATGCCGATTCCTGCTTTGCACTGTGCCGAGTCCTTCAATAGTTTTCTCACCCGCACTTCTTCCCTAATTCTCCCAACTGCCTGCTTGCGTGAAATCCAAAACAGAAGGAATGCGAGAGGGCCTACACATAAAAACTGATAATCTATACTCTTCACAGCCAATAGTTGCACCTATTCGGAATAAGGAAATATTTTATTTAATTACACTTATCACTTAATATAAATGCTAATATTTAATTAACAATAATAATTGTAATTTTAGATAATAATTTTCTTATTAAAAATTTTTATTTTATTTTTTTACCTAAATGTTTTTGTATTACAGCGGGTTAGCACATGAGGCTCTTACTTCTGTGGGTCTATGGGAGGGAAAATTATTACGTGCGGCGTTCGGATTCGTCCAGAGCTGAATTCAGACCCGCCATATCACCCAGGGCCAAGTATATCCAGGTGATATGGCGTGTCCGGATTCACCTCCGGACGGTCCGGACACCGCACGTAATAATCTCTTCTAAGGGAGGGGTCGATCGATATAGGTAACCTTGCTCCCTCTACCTTTGATGTGATGATACCACCCGTCCAAATTTGCCTATATATAAGCATGCCATTTTTTAGTTAATTAATATATTTCACTCAAGTTGGATAGTATCAAAAAAATAAAAAGAATAATAAAGAAGGATGAGAGCAGATGAGCATTCAAAGGTAGTATGGCAGTAGATTCATATATATATGAGACATTATAATTCTACCATACTAAAGTATATGCAAGCATGTAACTCTTTTTTTTTTAATTAAGATGTATAGAATATGCATTATATACCTCTGTCCCTGTTATCATTTTACTGAGTTTAACTTTTTATGAGAATTTAATTTACTAAAACAATTTTTATTAGTCTTTTTTTCTTGGAGTATTGTATTATAAATTGTTGAATACAGGGAGACGCTGATTATTTAAATACCACGGAATGCAAGAATTTGATCAAGCAATGCAGCACCTTGAGGAGAAATATGGTGTAAGTATTCTATTGCTTAAGCAGTGATGAATTGTTCCATCTATTCCTTCTATCATTCGTGTGCTTCTAGTTTATAGTCATTTGTTTTTGAAGCACTTCTTGTTGTGTTTTCCATATCATAAAACATCCATTTGGTTATATATAAAGATTTCGTTTGGGACGGTTTTCTTTCTGCTTCTTAAAGCAGCTTTTTAGTACAATAATTAAATTTTTTGCATTAGAAAGTGATAGGAAAACACTTGGATTTCCAAGTGTTTTCTCACCAAAACCAAGTAGATCCAATGTGAAACTGCTGTCCACAGTAGAAATCAGCCAAGAAACAGGGAAAAACAGGAAGAATACGCTAGAAATCTGAGAAGAAATCACACAAATCAATTGTATTCCATAGTAGAAGCAAACAATAAGAAAGATACAATGTTCTTCGATTCGAGAAGAACAACTCTCCGACAATCTCTGGCAACGCCAAGAGCCCAAGCAAGAAACCCTAGATCTCAAAATTGCATTCAAATTCAGATCACCCTTCTCCCTCCTAATCCTCCTAATTAACAATAAAGGATTCCTACAAATTACCTAAACAGCCCTTTGCATTCAAAAATTTCCCTCCCACATAATCAAATCAGCCCCATGGGGTCCACCTTGTCCCCCCTCCTCTGGGCGTTTCCGCCTCTACCTGGTGTAGACCCGAGCTGAACCGGGTCCAGCCGGCCCCTCCTGGGCCGGTTCAAGCGTAACATTACTCCCTCCAAAAACTCACCTTGTCCTCAAGGTGAAAAGAAGGGAATTGCTTCTTCACTCTTTTAAAAGGGCCCATGTAGCGTCGAAATCAGGGAGGCCTCTCCATTTGATCAGCACTTCTTTGTTGCCCATTTTATCTGGTCGGACTCCTGCAAGCTCTAGTGGTTCTAAAACCACTTCTAAATCCTCCGTCATAGTGGCTGGTAGTTCTGCACTCACTGCATGCTCCCCAATGGCTCTCCTCAGCTGAGACACATGGAAAACAGGATGCCACTGCTCCAATCCTATCCAACACTTCATAAGGGCCAAAGTACCTCGGTGCCAATTTCTCGTTCTGCCTTCTAGCCACTGTCCTCTGCCTGTAGGGTTGTAGTTTTAGGAACACCTTCTCCCCCACTTCAAACTGCATGTCTCTCCTGTGTGAGTCCGCCTGTTTTTTCATGATTTGTTGTGCCCGCAGCAGATGTCTCTTTAGTTCTTTCAGTATCTTGTCTCGTTCCTCCAGGTACTGTTCCACAGACGATACTGGTGTGCTTTCTCTTCCATAGTGCACTAGGTGCGGAGGGTCCCTCCCATATAGTACCTTGAATGGGGTCATCTGGGAAGCGGAATGGAATGAGGTATTGTACCAATACTCAGCCCATGGCAGCCACTTTGCCCACAATCGTGGGGTTTCGGAAACAAAGCACCTCAAATAGGTCTCCAAGCTTCGATTTACCACCTCCGTTTGTCCGTCTGTCTGTGGGTGATAGGCTGTACTTCTCTTTAGAACCGTGCCCTGCATCCTGAACAGCTCCCTCCAGAACTGGCTGAGGAACACTTTGTCTCGATCAGACACAATCGATTCAGGCACCCCATGTAGTCTCACCACCTCCCTGATAAAAGCTGCAGCTACTGACACTGCGGTGTATGGGTGTCTTAGGAGAACGAAATGTGCATACTTACTAAGCCTGTCAACCACCACCATAATGACTGTGAACCCCTCCGACCTTGGTAGGCCATCAATGAAATCCATGGATACTTCCTCCAAACTCTGTTTGGAAGTGTCAATGGTTGTAGTAAGCCTCCCGGAGCCATGGCCATGTACTTGTTTCTCTGACATACTTCACACCTGGCCACCATCTCCTCCACATCTTTATGCATCCCCTTCCAGTAGAGCTCGGATGCTAGCCTCCTGTAAGTCTTCTGAACCCCTGAATGACCCCCAACTGCACTGCCATGAAACTCTTGCAACAAGTGGGGAATGTGTATGGAAGTCCGTGGCATCACAAACCTCCCCTGATACAATAGTCTCTCCCCCTCAATATAGTAGTCCGGATGACTACTCTTGTCCTTCCCTAGATCCTCCCTGATCTTCCTCAACTCTTCATTCAACATACTTTCTTCCTTGATGGACCCCCAATCTACCATTAAAGGAACTGACAAAGCTAATTCCTGGAGCTCCCCCACACATCTGGATAAGGCGTCGGCTGCTTTATTTTCCAAACCAGGCTTGTATTGGATCTCAAAATCATAACCTAGTAGTTTAGATAACCACCTCTGATGTTCCTCAGTCGCAATTCTTTGTTCTAGCAGGTATTTCAAACTTCTCTGATCAGTCCTCACAATGAAATGTCTTCCCAAAAGGTACGGCCGCCATTTCTGTATAGCCAAAACGATGGCCATTAGCTCCCTCTCATATACTGACTTCAATCTAGCTCTGGCTGACAGTACTTGACTGAAGTAAGCTATTGGCCGGTGGTTCTGCATCAACACTGCCCCCAGCCCATACCCTGAAGCATCTGTCTCTACCACAAAGACTTGGCTGAAATCAGGAAGTGCTAGCACTGGGACTGTAGTCATGGCTACCTTCAGTTTCTCAAATGCCTGCGTTGCTGCTCTGATACCAATTTGATAGGAAACACTTGGATTTCCAAGTGTTTCTCACCAAAACCAAGTAGATCCAATGTGAAACTGCTGTCCACAGCAGAAATCAGCCAAGAAACAGGGAAAAACAGGAAGAATACGCTAGAAATCTGATAGGAAATACTTGGGTTCGCAAGTAAACCTAACCAAAATCAATACCAAAACAAGAGAAAACTGCTGTTTTCAGCAGGAAAACAGCAAATCGCAGCAGTTTTAGTGGAGAAAACTCAAGGAAAATGGAGAAAAAACAATATATTTCACTAGTAGATTCGAGAACACAAACAAAGATACAATTTCCTTCAATCCGAGAGGAAGGAATAAACTCTCCAAATCTCTAGCCGTAGCCTAGAGCCCAAGAACACAAACCCTAGATCTCCCAACCCAATTCAAAATGCCAGATAATCCCCCCTTTTCCTCCTAACCTCCTAATTAACCATAAAGGAGTTTTACAAAATGTCTAAACAGCCCCTCGCATTCAAATTTCCCTCCCAAAATTCTTCCCTGGCCCCCGTCGGCTTTGCTCCCTCCGCTCGGTTCCGCCTGCTGGCTGCGATTCCGTCGCGAGAAGACCCGGACCGGTCCGGGTTGGACCGGTCCAGCCGGCCCCTCCTGGGCCGGCGTAACATTACCGGCCTCCCAAAGAATCACCTTGTCCTCAAGGTGAAAATCAGGAAACTGCTGTTTCGTCCTCTCATATGGTTCCCACGTGGCCTCGTAGTCAGGAAGGTTCTTCCACTGGATCAACACTTCCTTAGTTTTATCTTCTTCTGGCGCACCCCTTTTAGCTCCATAGGTTCTAAAATCACCTCTAAGTCCTCAGTCAGGGTTGCTGGTAGCTCAGAATTGGCGGTGTACTCCCCAATGGCCTTTCTCAATTGTGACACGTGAAAAACTGGATGTATAGTTGCCGATGGAGGTAGTTTCAATCTGTATGCTACTGACCCAATCTTCTCCAGCACTTCATATGGCCCAAAGTACCTTGGAGCCAGCTTTTTGTTAGACCGGCCCATCCTGGGCCGGCTGGACCGGTCCAACCGGGACCGGTCCGCTGCTACGCGAGGCGGACGCGAGAGACGGGCGGAAGCCGCGAATCCGCGTGAGCACGTGAGGGGGGTTTTAGGAGGGAAAATTTGAACGTGTAAGGCTCTTTTAGGAAGTTTGTAATGGTCCTTTATGATTAATTTTATATAAGGAGGAGTTTGGGGGGTGATTAGGTTATCTTGAATTTGAATTTGAGTTTTCTTTTTGAGATCTAGGTTTGTTCTTGGGCTCTTGGCTTCGCCGGAGACTTTGGAGAGTACGTTCTTCCTCTCGAATTGAAGAACACATTGTATCTTTGCTACTTTCATTGTCTTCTAGTGAAATACAAGTCTTTTCTCCTCATTTTCTACAGTTTTGCCCTACTTTTCCACTGTTTTTTGGCTGATTTCCTGCTGTGGACAGCAGTTTGCTTTGAGATCTTTGGCTAAAGTGATTAGGAAATACTTGGAATCAAGTATTTCCTATCACTTTTCGTTCCTTCTGTTGGCAACTGTCTTCTGTCTATATGGTCGGAGCTTCAGAAACACCCTCTCCCCTGCTGCAAACTGTATGTCCTTCCTATGCCCATCCTCTTGCTTCTTCATAATTTGTTGTGCTCTCAGTAGATGCCTCTTTAGCTCTTCAAGTACTCGATCTCTCTCCTCTAAGTACTCTTCTACTGACGACACAGGAGTGCTGCTACTCCCAAAATGCACCAAGTGTGGAGGATCCCTTCCGTACAGTACCTTGAATGGCGTCATCTGTGAAGCTGAGTGAAAAGAGGTGTTGTACTAGTATTCTGCCCAGGATAGCCATTTGGCCCAAAGCTTAGGTGTCTCCGACACAAAACATCTCAAGTAGGTTTCCAGGCTCCTGTTAACCACCTCCGTTTGGCCATCTGTCTATGGGTGATAAGCGGTGCTCCTTTTCAAAACTGTTCCTTTTAACCTGAACAGCTCCCTCCAAAAGTGACTAAGGAACACCTTGTCTCTATCGGACACTATTGCCTCTGGTACACCATGCAACCTGACAACCTCTCTGATGAACGCGGAAGCCACTGTTATTGCGGTGTAAGGATGTCGGAGGGGAATAAAATGAGCATACTTGCTCAGTCTATCCACCACCACCAAGATCACTGTGAAGCCTTCTGAACGGGGCAGCCCATCTATGAAGTCCATGGATATTTCCTCCCACACTCGTCTTGGTAATGCCAACGGCTGTAGTAGCCCCCCTGGTGACATTGCCATGTATTTGTTCCTCTGACAAATCTCACATCTGGCCACCATCTCCTCTACATCCCTATGCATTCCCTTCTAATAAAGCTCAGCAGCAATCCTCCTATAGGTCTTCTGCACCCCAGAATGACCCCCAACCGCGCTCCCATGAAATTCTTGGAGTATGTTTGGGATGTGGATAGAAGTCCTGGGCAACACGAACCTCCCTTGATACAGCAATCTGTCCCCCTCTACTGAGTACCCTGGGTGGCTATCACCTTCCCTTAATAAATCAGCCCTGATCTTTTCCAACCCCTCATCTTTCAAACTCTCTCCTTTGATTGCCGCCCAATCTAACATCAAAGGAACAGACACACCCACTGTCTGTAGTTCTCCCAAACATCTGGACAAGGCATCAGCAGCTTTGTTTTCCCCGCCTGGTCTGTACTGAATTTCAAAGTCATACCCCAGCAATTTTGAAAGCCACCGCTGATGCTCTTCAGTCACCATCCGTTGCTCTAACAAGTACTTCAGGCTCCTCTGATCAGTCTTGACAATAAAGTGTCTGCCCAATAAGTAAGGTCTCCACTTCTGGATGGCCAGTACAATAGCCATCAGCTCTCTCTCGTAGACAGACTTCAGCCTAGCCCGGGACGACAGTACTTGACTGAAGTAAGCTATGGGTTTGTGGTTCTGCATCAACACTGCTCCCAATCCATAGCCTGAAGCATCTGTCTCCACCACAAACACCTGATTGAAGTCCGGCAGAGCAAGCACTGGCACTGTCGTCATGGCCTTCTTCAGCTTCTCAAAAGCCTCTGAAGCTGCTTCTCCCCATAAAAAGTTGTCCTTCTTCAACTGCTCTGTCA
Organism: Dendrobium nobile; assembly: GCA_022539455.1. Classification (NCBI taxonomy): domain Eukaryota; kingdom Viridiplantae; phylum Streptophyta; class Magnoliopsida; order Asparagales; family Orchidaceae; genus Dendrobium; species Dendrobium nobile. Next base: position 68,305,053 of record CM039733.1, on the reverse strand, counting down.
GTGGCCACGCTATGGTGCTGTATCCCCTAACGAATCTTCTGTAGTATCCTGTCAATCCCAAGAATCCTCTAAGCCCCTTAAAGGTCTTGGGTTGAGGCCAAGCCAGCATTGCCTCTATCTTGGACTGATCTGCAGCCACTCCCTCCTGGGATATCACATGCCCCAGGTACTCCACCCGTGCCTGAGCGAAGTCACACTTCTTGAAATTGGCCTTTAGTTGATGCTCCCTCAGTACATCCAACACCACTCTCAGGTGCTCTAGGTGTTCCTCCTCAGTCCTGCTATAAATTAGTATGTCATCAAAAAATACCAACACAAACCTGCGGAGGTGTGGCTTGAAGATCCGGTTCATCAAGGCCTGGAATGTGGCAGGTGCGTTGGTGAGGCCAAAAGGCATCACCAGAAATTCGTAGTGGCCCTCATGAGTCCTGAAGGCCGTCTTCTGCACATCTTCCTTCCTCATCCGAATCTGGTGATATCCTGACTTCAGATCGACCTTGGTGAACAAGGCTGCTCCATGTAGCTCATCCATCAACTCGTCAATCACAGGGATAGGAAACTTATCAGGCACAGTCTCCTTGTTGAGAGCTCTATAGTCTACACAGAACCTCCAACTACCATCCTTCTTTTTCACAAGCAAAATTGGACTAGAGAAAGGGCTCACGCTGGGCTGAATGATCCCTCCTTCTAGCATTTCTCCCACCAGCTTCTCAATCTCATCTTTCTGCACTTGGGGGTATCTGTAAGGCCTCACACTGATAGGAGATACTCCCTCTTTCAGGATAATCTGGTGCTCCTGCTCTCTGTCAGGTGGTAGTCCCACCGGAGGTTGGAACACATCTTCAAATTCCTGCAGAAGAGGCTGAACTAACGCAGGAATGGGTTTTTCTTCCCCCTCCTGCTGATCCTCCAAGCTCTGCAACTCCACAAGGAAACCTCCTCCTTCCTCATGGATAATTTTCACCATCGACCTGAGTGACACTCCAGCTCTAGACAATCCTGGTTCCCCTTTCAGCTTCACCCTCTTTCCTTCTACCATCAGCTCCATCACCATGGTCCCCCAGTTCACCTTGGTTTCACCCAAGGTCTGTAGCCACTTCATGCCCAGAATGACGTCTGTACTACCCAACCTCAGGGGTAGGAAGTCCTCTACCACCCTGATCTCCTGTAGCCTCATCTCCACCCCCTTGCAGATCCCAGTGCTGGACTCAATCTTTCCTTTCCCCATCATCACCCCATAACTGCCTGTCTCAGTAGGCTCCATTCCCAGCTCCTCCGCCACCTGAGTGGATATGAAATTGTGGGTGGCTCCACTGTCGATCAAAACTACTACCTCCCTCCCAAGGATCTTCCCCTTCACCTTCATCGTATGGCTATGAGTGAATCCCATCACAGAATTGAGGGATACCTCGGCTACCTCCAACTGGGGATCAATCTGCTCCTCATCAGAATCATCACCCTCCTCGGGCGCCTCGTCTATATAGACGGTGAGAGCCCGAAGAGCGCGATCCTTGCACCTGTGCCCTGGAACAAACTTCTCCTCACATCTGAAACAAAGGCCCTTGGCCCTCTTCTCCTGCATCTCCTCCTCAGTCAATTTCTTGAAACTCCCAGCCGATCTGGTCACCCCGCTCTTCTCCTTCCCACTCTCTTTAAGGACACTAGGGCTTGGCCCTTTTGGAACCAAGTAAGTGGTAGTTGTCCTGGTGGGACCCCCTGAGTGATTGTTCCGCCAATTTCGGGCATTGGTCTTCTAGTTCTCCACCAGCTGAGCCAACTCCATGGCCTCCCTCAGGTCCCTCGGTCTCATAACCTTCACAGCATCTCTAATTTCTGGCTTGAGGCCCTTCATAAAGTTTCCCCCCAGAGTGTTGTTCGATAATCCCTCCATGTCACCCACCAGACTCTCAAATTTTTTCCGGTACTCTTCCACTGTTCCCTCTTGAGTGAGGGCGTAGAACTGTTCTGATATCTCCCATGGGCTGCTCCCCCTGAATCTCTCCCTGATAGCCTCCTTGAAGTCCCTCCAGGACCTCACCGGTTCCCACTTATCCATGTACTTGAACCAGGCAAATGCCGCCCCTTCCAAGCTCATACTAGCAGCCATCAGTCTCTCCTCCTCCATCAGGCCGTTCACTGCAAAATACCTCTCCACCTTGTGGATCCACTCATCCACATTTCCCTCTTCGAACACTGGCATTTTCAGCTTTCTGGCCCTCGTGTCCACCTCGTATGCCCTATTCCCCCCATGACCTCCTCTGTCCCACGCTATGGGATCTTCCCAAGTTCCTCTTTCTCCATATCGGGGCTCATCCTCCCTCCTTGGCCGCCGGTAGCCATCTTCCCCTCGTGCCCCGCCATGGTGGTTTATAGATCCCCCACGGCCGGTCCACTGGGTCGGGCCTCCGACATCGCCAATCATCTCCTCTTCCTTCCCGGACGTCTCTCCTTCTGTCATGTTCTTCTCGCCTAATGGACTCCTGAGGTGGCATCCTCCCGTTGCTGTTAAGCAGTTCCACCTCCTCTTCCTCTTCTGGATTCACCTTCTCCTTACCCCTGCTCCCACTACCTTCTCCTCTTTCCTCCGCTGGCACCGCCCGAGCTTGCCCCTCCAACAACTTCTTCATCATTTCCTCTAAAGCCATGAATTTCCCTTCCACATTTTCACTAAATGTGGCCATCTTCTCTTCCAGATCCGCCTTAAGTTGACCCATCTCGGTCTCCAAGACTTCTACCCGCTTAGATGCCATGGGAACCAACGAGATGCCTCCGGATCGCAAGGAAAAACTTCCGGACAGCAAGAATCTCCCTCCAAACAGTCAAAATCTGCTGTTTTCAGGGAAAACAGCCTCCGACAACCCAAAATCTGCAAAATTCTGCAGCGAAACAGTGGAAAAACAGCCCTCCACCGTCCGGATCTCGCTCTGATACCAATTTGATAGGAAATACTTGGGTTCGCAAGTAAACCTAACCAAAATCAATACCAAAACAAGAGAAAACTGCTGTTTTCAGCAGGAAAACAGCAAATCGCAGCAGTTTTAGTGGAGAAAACTCAAGGAAAATGGAGAAAAACAATATATTTCACTAGTAGATTCGAGAACACAAACAAAGATACAATTTCCTTCAATCCGAGAGGAAGGAATGACTCTCCAAATCTCTAGCCGTAGCCTAGAGCCCAAGAACACAAACCCTAGATCTCCCAACCCAATTCAAAATGCCAGATAATCCCCCCTTTTCCTCCTAACCTCCTAATTAACCATAAAGGAGTTTTACAAAATGTCTAAACAGCCCCTCGCATTCAAAATTTCCCTCCCAAAATTCTTCCCTGGCCCCCGTCGGCTTTGCTCCCTCCGCTCGGTTCCGCCTGCTGGCTGCGATTCCGTCGCGAGAAGACCCGGACTGGTCCGGGTTGGACCGGTCCAGCCGGCCCCTCCTGGGCCGGCGTAACAAAATCTGAAAAGAAATCACACAAATCAATTGTATTCCAATAGTAGAAGCAAAACAATAAGAAAGATACAATGTTCTTCGATTCGAGAGGAAGAACAACTCTCCGACAATCTCCGGCAACGCCAAGAGCCCAAGCAAGAAACCCTAGATTTCAAAATTGCATTCAAATTCAAGATCACCCCTTCTCCCTCCTAATCCTTTTAATTAACAATAAAGGATTCCTACAAATTACCTAAACAGCCCTTTGCATTCAAAAATTTCCCTCCCACATAATCAAATCAGCCCCAAGTGGGGTCCACCTTGTCCGCCCCCTCCTCTGGGCGTTTCCGCCTCTACCTGGTGTAGACCCGGGCTGAACCGGGTCCAACCGGCCCCTCCTGGGCCGATTCAAGCGTAACAGAAAGCTGCTTTATAAGGCAAAAAGAAAGCCGTTCCAAATGAAGCCTAAGACATTTTTTTAATCAGATGCTGAATTTAGACTGTTTAAGATAGAGTTTTGAAATCTGATTGGGCCTTCTATATTTTCATAAAATCATTATATTGTTGTGAATAGTTCTTTTATGCTGTTGAAGTGTTTGTTATGCATTGAAACTCAATATTTTGGATCATTGCAGTTCATGATTTCAAGGCACCAATACATTTCACGGAAAGATGAAGGAGACAAGATGATCATTTTTGAGCGGGGAGATTTAGTTTTTGTGTTCAATTTCCACTGGTCTAATAGTTATTTCGGTTATAGAGTTGGTTGCTTAAAACCTGGAAAGTACAAGGTACTATTTTTGGCACAATTAAGTGCTGGCAGCTTGAGAAATCATTGACTAGTTTCATTAAAGAATTTCTTTTTGTTATTGTGTCGTTAAAACGCATATCTGTCTACAATCATATTTCCTATTCTACATGTTAAATGAAAGTTCAACAACTCTTTTATGTTAAAGTACCAATTGGTTGGAAACACACATTGGTTTAGCTTGCAATCTCTTAGATTGTAAGTGCACATTTCTGATCTTTCGGCAGCCAAACTTCGTTTGGAAGTAAGGGTATAAGTGAGCCGAGTTATGAGCTCATGAGCTGTGAGCTTATCGAGCCAGGAGCTCGAGCTCGACGAAACTCGGCTCGTGAGCTCGCAAGCCGGCTCAAAATTATTAAAATTTAAATATTTTTAAAAAATTCTGGCATATTTCTAAAGTTCTGGCGTGTATTTGGAATTCCCGCCCGCCTGCCCCACACATATTTCGAAAATTCTAGCATGATTCTCAAATCTCTGACAGCCGCTGCCCGCTGGATGAATAATAAAGGCTAAAACTCAATGCCGCTCTCTCTCTCTCTCTCTCTCTCTCTCTCTCTCTCTCTCTCTCTCTCTCTCTCTGAAACAGGCTACGATCTACAGATAATAAAGGCTAACACTCAATAGTAAATACCTCTCTCTCTCTCTCTGCAGTCGTAAAATACCAAGAAAAAATTTAGAGATTTTTAAGCTCGACTCGAGTTCGAGCTCGATCTCGAGCTCTGTATTTGACAGTTGAGCTTGACGACTCGTTTGCACCCCTATTTGGAAGTATCTAAAAATGATAATCTTCTTCTTTGATCATAGATTTTATGCTAAAATCCAATTTTGCTTTAAATTGGAACTCCTTAGTTTCAAATAATCTTTCAATCCCACTTGAACCAATCAATTTTATAGAATATATAAATTAAGCTGTGCACTGGCCGGGGATGCTATTCTTAGTAAAATGCTGCTGAATTTTGACAGTCTTTTTCCTTATATTTCTGTAAAGCTTTCTTGAAACTGCTTTTATATGAACAAACCATGCCTGCTTTACTACAGGTTGTGCTAGATTCTGATGACAAACTTTTTGGCGGATTTGGCCGAATCAATCCTTCTGCAGAATACTTCAGCACTGTAAGTTCTAAGGTTTACTCTTTCCTTCAATCTTCATTCAATCCAATGTACAAATTATACAACTATCCATGTCTTTTGATCAAGCAGGAAGGTAAATATGACAATAGGCCTCATTCCTTCCAAGTTTATGCCCCAAGCAGAACAGCAGTTGTGTATGCCCTTACTGAGGATTGAGTCTCCAGCTGCAAATTCATCAGATTTCATGCAATTTCTTGATGATTTACAATCTCACAAAACACGAATCAAGAGTGCGCTTGAAGATCGATAATGCTCGAGGTCGAGAGCTATCGCCGAGATCGGAGGCCTTCATGGCGGCCTTAGCTTGGTCTAGTGGCTTATATTTCTAGCTTTCCATAATGTAAATGAGCTTCCTTCTCTAGATTTATTATAGAATAACCTTCTCTAGCTCTTTTAGCTGATCTCTATATGATAAGTGATTATGTTATGTGAGAACTATTATGTTTACTGCTACTTCGCTTTCTTTAGTAATGATTTGGGAGTGTTGGTCTGTTCTATGCTGTAAGCTGATATTTTATGAAATAATGCTCATGTGTTAGATATTGGGAGCTTGATTATTTAGTATTTTTTGGGGGAGATTTACATACATATATTGTTTTATGTCATGTTATTTATATACTCAACCCCCAAAATTTTAATATTTCATGCTTATCAGTCATAAACAACTTTAATATCAAATATGACACTCTTATATTTCATTCCTATCATATATATCACCCTATAAATTTTAATATTTTATTTTTTACACATATTTGATTTATGGGTGGTAGATATGAAATATTATAATTTTGATTGTTAGATATATAAATAGCATTATAGAATTATTATCTTTTATGTAGTATGTTGTGCACCTTGGAAGAGTTTGTCAACTGATGTATTTTTGTAATGATAATTATCCTTTTTTTTCAACTTAGAAAATAGTTTAATCTGTGAAGATTTTGATTTATTTTGAGATGAATCTATAGATTATTATATTGCGTGTATACCAAAGTATATTTAAGCAGTTTTAAAATTCATCATAATTAGTTTATAATTCGAACATCTTGACATAATTTTTTTATTAATGAATATTTAGTTTAAATAAATTTGAATTTTGGAGATTATTTTAGATATTATGGAGGATAATTCTTTTGCTAGAACTTTATTTTTTTCCTATTAATTATAATTGGTCATACGAATTTAAAATAAAATTATTTTATTTATTATTATCTATAATAAAATAAAAAATGGAAATATATAATTATTTATTTATTTATTTAGTAGATATAAATGAGTTAAAGTATTAGTATTTAAATTGGTTTTAAAAATAAAAAATATTGGCTTGTAATACTTTTTTATTACATTCTAAGTTTTTCCCCCATAAAGTAAAATATGAATTTGATAATGCATTATCTAAACTATCCATTGCTCAATTATGTTTTCATGTTCAATCAAGTTTAAATAATAAATAAATTGTTGTAAATGATGAGAGCTCAATAATAAAAAAAATAATAATAAGTTGTTCTCATTTGGTCTAAGATGACAATCAGATCTTTTAAATTAGTGGGAACAAAGCGAGGGATTACATGACAGTGCTTTTATATTTAAAATTTTTGTTTCCATTTTTTTTACTTGAAGATTACTTCCTAAATGGTAAAAAAGTACCTTATTTCATTTTAATGAAAATAAAATTTAGAATCATCAAATTTATTTTAAATAAATAAAATTTAATAACTATTTAATTAGTCAAATACTAAATTTATTTTTAAACAAATTCCATAATTCAAATAATCATCTTCATCAATTTTCGATCTTATTTCAACTCATTATTTCTACTTTAAAAAGTTCAGATAAATATCTCATCTATGCGCTAATTGCGGTTACATAATTTCCAATTTAAAAAAAAAATTAATAATTTTATTAAGAACATATTTAAGAAAAAAATAGAGAATTATCTATTTAAATTTTAGCTTACAAAACTGACGAAAATGAACGAGGTCTTAATAACTAAATTCTAATGGAATATTAACTCATAAAAAATAAATAAATTTCGTGAAAATTTTGCCAAAACTCACAAGAGAGAAATAAGTAAAGAAATGAGCCATAAAATGTAATAAATAAATAAATAATTAAGACACAAGGCTTCCATTTTCTGCTTTTTCAAAAATTTTAAAGAATTTTTTTTTATTTATACAAAATAATATGCCTAACAAGAATTATTTTTGCAATTTAATCTGTTTAAGATTTTATGTATAAATGAAGTAATTATCAGAGTAAATTGTAATTTCATTCAAAAGTATGATGATTTAGTTTGCATAAATTTGTGTAATGATATTTCATGCAAAATTCAGTCAGGATGAGTTTCTAAATTTTAAATTTATTTCATATAAATAATAAATTAATTTTTATATTATATTCATATCCCAAAATAAATTTAAAAATTTTTCATCCTGACCAAATTTTGATGAGATATCTTCACCCAAATTTTATTCCATTTTTGTTTGTTTCATACACCACAGCTACACAAAATCAATCCCAAACACCATAAACGTAAAAGTGAGCTTCTCAGAAGCTACAGGAAAGAAAAACAAGTAATAAGGTATCAACAGATTAGATCAGTACCAGTAAGTTAAATAGTATTGAGAGGGGCATCAGCAATGGCTTCAATATCATCCTTCCTGCTTTTAAGCAAAGATCTTCTCTTGGTTTCTGGGTCGAGTTTATACAAGTCTTCTGCAACAGCTATGTAACCATATAGGAACTCATCTGGTTGCTTGGATTGGCTTTCTACTTCGCTGTTTTTTCCACGGGAAGAAATTTGCAGGAATTCCTGTTTGCCATGCTTTTTATCGGCAAAATGTTTGTGAAGTCTTTCTGCTGTTTGTAGGCCAGAAAATGTGGGCAAGAACTTCACAGTGAAGATGCTCTGATTTGCAGGTCTTCCATGGCAGAAGCGGATCTTTCCTGCGCCGAAGCCCATGTCTGCCGCAAAGAAATACAACTAAAGATTTAGGGGTTGTTTGGATGGATGCTTTTAAAATGCATGCATTTTAGAAATCAGGAGTTGAAAATGGTGGTGGTGCTGATAGGTGGCTACAGTATGATAGGCCGGGTCAGGATCGGACCAACCGGCCTGTCTAGGGCCGGTTCAAGTATACATAAGGCGGGCTAGTCCCGCTTTCCCTAATGATGCCGCCCACTTTAGTGGGTCGCATTACTCCAATTAAGTTCAAATTTGAAAAGGAGGGGGCGGTTAGAGCTTAGGAGGGAAATTTAATCAGGAAAGTTTCTGTATTAAGTAACATGAGATGCTTAGGGTTAGATATGCTTAATTTGTTTTCTATTAGGGTTCTTTGGTGACTTGGGCTCTAGACTATCTTGTCTAGAGATGTCTAGAGATTTAGGAGAGATGATCCAACTCTCGAATTGAGGATCTCTTGTATCTTATTTTCGTGCTTGTTTGGCTTTGATTTTCTTACCGCATTTTGGGGCTGATTTCTCTCAAATTTTGCATTATTCTCGCTGTTTTCCACCAATTGGTGATAAATTTGCTTGCGAACTCAAGTATTACCCCTAGGGTTACTTGCGAACTCAAGTATTTCCTATCACAGTAGAGGATGGTGATGCCCGCAGTGGTGGGCAACAATAGTGGCAAAAGGTGGCCAACGAGAAATGCAAGCAATTACAATGCGGGATTTGCAAATCAGAAGGGGGCAGTTTTCAGATGAAGGAAAAATAAGAATTTTGAAGTATTACAAATCACTGATAGTTTTAGGGTTCATTTGGCCACGACTTTTTTCCTACTTTTAAAAATTTTTATGCTAAACAATCATTTTATAAAGCAGTAAGAAAATCGTCTCAAATAAAGCCTTAGTTTATATATCTTTTCTCTAAGCAAAGATCAAAAAAGTTGGAATAAAAAAAACAGAAATATAATACACTTTTAATGCTTCTAACAAGTGGCAATAGTTTGACTAGACATAGAAATGTCTTGGCAACATGAAAACTATAAGCAAACCAAAGGGCAATCTCTAACTATTTCACTACTTAAATGATATATCGCTATCATAATATGATAAATGTTACCCGCTTACAATGACTGATAAAATGCAAATAGTACCCTTAAAAAATTCAACCTATCATGAATGGTTTCTCATAGCACCTTTCTTATGATAATATTCTCCCATCGATGCTTGATAATAAAACAATGATGTAGCCTCACTACAATGTATTAAAAATTCAAATGTTTTTAAATTACAAATAGCAATCTTAAGGCTTGTACCAAGCTCAATCTATCACAATCTAAATAAACTTCTAATTAAAGTAGTATTCCTTTTGCTTCAACAAGTCGAATCCTAGATAATTGGAAAAAATAAAGAGAATGAGAGAGGTCATCAACTTATACAAGCATGAAATCAGATTCTTCTAATTGTTATGCTTCTTCCCTTCTAGTTTAATTTCTTTCTTTTTATTCATAATTGAATCTAGTGTTCTACAATGGCATGGTTTTCAATGAGTTATATGTCCCCGTAATTCTAAATTTCTAGAAAAAGAGTATGAAATGATTATACTAAACTTGACTTCGTTTGGGACAACTTTCTTCCTGCTTTCTCAAGCAAATTTCTAGTACAAAAATTTTTAATTCAATAAATTTTTGCATTAGAAAACTGCTTTAGAAAGTTGTAAAAAAGCTGTCCCAAACAAATCCTTACTTTCATCATATTTTTGGTTTTACGTAGTGATAAACCTAAAAAGACTTCGTTAGAAAATATTAGAAATGTCCTTTCCTTAATTAAATTTAAATGAAAATTTGACTCTTAATATGACATAATTGAGAAAAAGATTCATGTAGCCGACCAACACAGTAGAATAGAGGCTTGATGTTGTTGTTGTATTGATTAGAAAATAATGAACAGCAAATTAAATTAAAAATCTATGGCCTACAAAAGTTTACGTGCAAAGCATTTTTGTATCTCAAAGTGGATTAATATTAAAACTTTTGGATCCTAAGACGTCCCATATCAGCCAGCCATCTACCAAAATAACCAGAGAATCATTCCTGTGACTGACCAATAAAAATGAAGATAAATATCCTAATACTACCTCACAATATGTTTTGTAATAAAACCTAAGCGCGTGAGAGTCGATGCTCTTTAAACTCTATATAATCTTGGGTCATAATCAGGACACATGCAGAATTGCAGATCAAATCATCCAACTATAAATATCTGAACTTGTTGGGAAATTTCTGACGAATGATTTTGGTAGAGTTGAAAACTTCATTGGCAATGCCAAATATTTACTTCTTATATCAAATTAGTGGCAGTCATAAGGGGTAATCATTCATCTATTTCTTATAATTAAATGCATTATGGCACTCATACAAATTACTACAATGAAGCAGAACGATTGACAACAGGACAATAGGGCACGAGAATTGAAAGGTGGCAGGACTTAATAAGTCAATTTTAACTATAACAAGTACAATGTATTGACTACTCCTGCCAAATAAAAATCATGAAGTACTCCAAAAAAATTTTGATTTGACCATTCAAGCCATATTTAGAGCTATAACACAGTTTTATTTTTTTTAAATCATGAATATGATCAATGTCAGTTTTTAAGGTGCATGTAATTTTTGGGTATGAAAAGATAGAGAAGCTACAAAATATCATCAAATGCAACTTGTAAAAAAGGGAAAATACTAACTAAAAGAACAAAAATCAGTTACATAAACAGAATTAAAATATCAAACTCGAGTAGAAAACAAACCTCTGAGTATCTTTTCCAGGCTCTCAACATTGACAACTTTACCAACCTTGGTACTGCTATAATCTCCAACTAAAATATTGTGAATAATTACGAGTGGAGGCCACAAAATAAGGTCTTCCCTCATAGCTTTGGCATCAGCAACAGGCATGGCCTGGTATGCCCTTGAATTTTCAGGAGGCACACGCCAGTTCCAGCCCAAATGGACACATAGTGCCTTGTGAAAACCTAAATGTTCTGTTTTTAAACCGGCCTTATGGGAGTGATAGCAGTGTGTAACTAGGCCATTTGTATCCACAAACTCCTTAGAAGTACTGCGACAAAAAAGAAAAAGAAAGAACAGCTACACTTATTGATCAAAAGACAAAAAATTAAATAAAAACTAACAAAAAGTACATATGATCTCAAGAAAAATGCAAGAAGAAAATATGTTGAGTTTAGAATTGAAAACAGATCAGGTAAACCAATCTTACTGTACACGGAAAAATACTCAAGCTCTCTTAAGTATTAAAACTTATTTGGCAGTGATAGAGCCAATTTAGATTCCAAAAAAGCATTCAACATTGTAATTTATACAGTCTTTAATTAATAATAAGACATGTGTACCGTTATGAAGTCAATACTAAAGTGAAATTCAATGCTAGAACAAATAATCAAAATGCCCAAAGCATGAATTCAAACAGCAACCTAACAGCAATAATTTAATCAGCAACTCCAAGAAAAGGAGAAGCCAATTGACCTGTCTTGCAAGGTTCACTGTGTTACATACGTGATCAATCTTTGCACCATAACAGAAACCGAAATAAGACCAGCCAAAGGAAATCAGGTAACATAAAAAATTGAACTTTTTTTTCTTTTTTAAAAGTATAAACATTTATACATTAAGTACTAACCAATACTTCTAAATAACCATAAAGAATAACAAAAAATAGCAATGATCTTCTCAACTCATAAACTTGGCAGTTTAAAAAGGTAAAAACAAAAGAGTAAACAAAACAGGTGATTATTTATAACATGAGATACAGTATGGTAACTAGAGTTGCATAACAAGGGATTTCAAGGAAAGAGTGATATTGTGACATTTTTTTAGAATTATATGCTCCATTAAACAATTATGCAAGTAAATTGAATTCTCTTTCATATTTGAGAAGCAGCAAAAAATGCTCACTTCACGTATTAGAATCTGTACTTGGAGTTTCTGTGGAACTTCTGTCTTAAGGTAGACTAAGAACCCTAACCCAACATTCTGAACTCTTAGCTGAGAACCAAAATTTCTGGGTGATAACACATACATCCTGCAGTTTCAATTTTTCCAACAGCGTCTTCAGAGATTGACCAAACTCGCAGCTAAGCAACATTTCACCCCATAGCTGGTTCATAAATCAATATTTTCAAACAGAGAAAGAATGAAGAGAATAAATCCTGTCAATAAGTACTTACAAACAGGGAGTCATAATGCCTAGTTTTGCAATTAAATGTCAAAATCAGTTCTTCATTCCCTGTAACTCACACAGCTGGTTCAAGTTTCACTCAAAATCAAACAAATTTTGCAGGAGATCATGATTGCAATAGTTGCTTCTAATCATCAGTCATTTTCACCAAGAAAGATGACAATCATATTGAAATTGAAAGTTCCAAAGTGTGCAAGATACTTGAGAAATGCTCGAAGCTTATAATTACTTCCATGTGAGAGCAATCTAGGAGTTTTTCAGCACCATATTACTACTTCTTAAATAGCATGCCACAAAACATCTAATCACTACCCTAATTCAGAAAAACTAAAGGTTAATGCTGGAATTATGATTAAACTAAAACAAAACCCCTGTAACCCTTAAAGATTTCAAACCTTGAATGATTTTAATAAAATTAAAACAGATGCTTCACGCCTTCTCAAATCAACAACAGAAAGGCATGCTTCCTCATACTTAGGGCATGGACTTATACAAATATTTTTTCTGAAGCCCAAAAGTGGTTCTGCATCAAGAAAGGAGCAACTATATGCTTCCATAAATATACTGCAGTAGAGAAGACAGACCTTCCACATACACCACATAGTAGGCTGTAGGTATTTCTTTGATTTTGGTATATTCTTTGATTGTGCTGACTCTCATTCAACAGCTTAGAATAGCGAAGGAATGCTTTATGAACTTGCTGCTTAAACTCCTCTGAATCTTCTGGGGGATCATTCTTCACAACAAGAGAATCACTATCATGTTGCCCTCTAACTTGAGCACCAAGCCTATCCTGCATTCCTCTCTTCCAGTACTTGTAGGGCCTCAACGAATCTTGTCTTCTTTCTGAGAAAGATGAAGTATCAAAGTCAGAACGGGGGTGCTTCAACCTCCTCTTTGAATCGATATTACGACCAACTTCTGTATGCATGGAAGATACAAATTTTGATGGCATAAAAGCGTCAGCTGTAGAAATGCCACGCAAAAATTTTCTATGTCGGGATTGTTCCATAAGCATAGATTTCGACATTGAGGGCTCCGCCAGCTCTTCACTTGGCCACTTTTCCTCATTTGCATACGGTGCAAAGGAATGACCGTCATTCATAAACACAGTTCGTGAATCAATGCCATCTATGTCTTCAATGATGTCATAATTTCTGTTCTCCACCCTTTCCACATCATAATCACCTAAATCATCCATGTGTGACCTGTCATGAGCACTCATTGATAGCCTACGCTCATCTACTTCATGATCTGATAACAAAGGCTTCCTATTCTTATGTTCCGCTCTGTGAGATATTGGGAAAAAATATTTTTCAGAAGCAAAACCATCTTCAAAAGGCATGCTTTCATAATCTCGTGCTGATTTAATTCGCAATCCATCATGCCAATTACCTGAATTGGTTGGTAACTCTTGTGGAGCTCTCACATCATCATAATCATGAGCAACATCTCGATGCAAATAATGGTGACGCTCTGAAAAAGTTCTTTGAATTAAATTCCTATTAGTAGAATCATCTTGGTCCATCCAGTCTCCAGGATAGTCTAATTCAAACCGAGTCGAAGAAGTGGCATTTGTAAGCTCAGTCCGAGAAGCACCAGGCATCTTTTTATATAGTTCGTCTTGTACCCTATGTCGATGATCATCCAGGCCTATAGGGCCAAGTTCATCATGCTCATATATCCGGGATTCATCCAGTAGGCCATGCCTCGGTGGGTCAGACTTTGGAACTTGATTGTAGGTGTAATGCTCCAAGTGGTCATCAGGGTATCTGCTGACACCAGTGGCAAGCCCATCTGATATAGGGTTATGATGCAAACTGTTGACCTCCTCCTTCAATATACCAGATGAAGAAATATTGCTGAAAGGCCTCAGCTGAGAGGACGGCAATTTGGGGATGGAAAACCCCCTGGAATGCATATGTCTTCTATCCATATCATCATATGGATCCCTACGTCCATCATTATAAGAATGCATGTCAACTTCCTGTATCTCCATACCAAAACTACCTCCACTGCGTCTCATTCTCTCCAAGCTCAGAACAGCAGAACCCATTGGATGTTCTGCATAAAGGCTCCGGGATGATCCTTCTCCAATGAAAGTTGAATTTTGTCGCATCATGCCCTGTTCCTCAATATGTAACGAGGAAGGTGGAAAAGCCCCGTCAATCTGAGAATGGAACTCTCTATCCTTGATCGATGGTGAATACTTCCAGCTAGGGTTAAATGAAGGGTGGTCCGGAAGTACGTAGTCGTGCTGGAATCTGAAGCCATCATCACGCGAAGAGAACGGTGGTGACAGTGAGCGATAGCGGTGCTGAGGCGGTGGTGAATGGTTATGTACAAGTTCCCTTCCATGATTAGGGCGCCTCAACGGATGCTCCTGCCGCTGCTCTCTTGATGCACTCCGGCGGCCAGAGGGCCTATGGGCCCTCATCGGCGGCCTCTGTTGCCGCTTAAAACCCATCATAGGGCTCCTACTGCGACGTGAGCGGTGAATCAAAGGGTCACCACGCCATTCCGATCGACGGTCCTTCATTCAGCACCACTAGTTCCAATGCTTAACGTATCCTTTCCTAAATTAAACTATCAAAACCTACAACCCAGCAAAAACAAAAACCTAGATATCGTCGACAGTCGAAACCTCTTCCACAAACCGGTAATAAGCCTATAACTCAAAGGAAACCGAGAAAAGTGTGAAGAAAGCGTGAGACTAGGAGCGGAGATGCAGAAGGGTGCAAAGAGCAAATCGAAAAACGTAACCCTACCTGTCGAGATTGCCGAGGATTCCTTACCTTGATCCTTATGCTGGGAGGAAGCGCATCCAAAGTCCAAACTTGCGGAAACGGGAAAAAAAACCTAGGATGGATTATAAGCACGGTAGGCTTATAAAATTAAGTTTTTGATTGGCTGAAAATTAAATAGGGATTTACATAAATATAATATATTTCTATATTTATTATATTGTTGATTGATTGCTTTGACTACTAATTAAAAGATCTTAAATTTGAGTTATATGTTGTTTGTATGAGTTTTAAGTATTGTTCCTTAATTCTCTCTCTATATATAAAAGATTTGTCTCTAATAAAAATAAAATTTTTGAAATTTTTTAAAATTTATCATTTAATTTATTTGTTTATATTTAGAATAGCCTAATAAAAAATATTTTTTAGGGTTCGGTGTGTTCGAGCTCGAGCACATTTGCCAAGATCATGTTCGAGATTGGTTCGATAAGATTCGAGCTTTTTTTGTCTTTGTTCGAGCTTGAGCTCATTTAGAAAACACATGTTCGAGCTCGGCTCATGCTCAATTTATTTTAGGCTTGTTGAGCCTATTAATGAGTCGTAATCAAACAGCTTGTTGGCCAACAGTAAGCCAACCCGTCCCCTGCCGCCTTCTCCCTAAATAGTAAATGCTCCATACATATTTTAAATATTATATAACAAAATCAAATCATTCAAAAATAGCGTGTGACTAAACTTCTAACCTTTTTTTTTGTTGATGCGTGCCATTGAGGAGAGGAGCAAGATAGGCGGCCACGGGCGGGCTATCAAAAAATGGGAAATAATTCAAACGAATAACTGAATAAGCACCCATATAAACATGCTTAATGGGTTTTTTTATTCATCAGTCACAATTTTTTCCTCCATCTGTCACGGTTTTATAATATATCTAAATAGTTTTAAAAATAAATGAGCATGAACGAGCTCTTATCGAGTCAAGTCATGAGTAGCTCGTTGAACGATTGGTTCATTTACAACCCTAATTTTGTTATTGATGTTTAAGCAAACACGAGAAATTTTTTCTTCGACAGTAATGAAATTGAACATCAAAATGAAGTGGCTTTCAATGACAATGGGAGAGAAGGAACATAGGAGTTGTGTGGATGAGTGTTGTGAAGTACTTGTGGACAAGCAATTATCTTCATTTGTTGTTAATTATTTTATCTTAATCTTTTGCTCAATTTTAAGAATTTTTTTATGTTAGCATTGCACAAATGCACAAATATTAAGACAAAAAAAGCTCAAAGAAGCCACCATAGTTTTACATGAAACTTTTGAAAAAGAAAAAAAGTTGAGATTTAGCCCAGTTGAAATAATCCAAAATGCATGTAAGATTATTTTAAAAAAAATCTCTAAATAGGAGAAGACAAAACTATAATAGTATGTATTATTAGCTTAACCATTTCATAAATGAAGTGGAGAATACTAAAGAAATAGTGAAAGTGAAGACGACGATGAAAAAAATAAGGGATTTTTACATACATAACACTTCAAACTATTGAAAATACATATTTAACACCTAAACTAGTGTATTTACTGATATACCATCTAAATCTCCCATTTCAATCAATTTTAAAACTCCGTCTGAACCACCGCTTCTCCGTCGCATTCGCCGCATTCCACCGTTTGTTTTCCGCGATTGAGCAGCATGTTCGTCGCTTACAAATCGAGCACAGAGCCTTTTCTTTTTTAATACTTACAATTTTTTGTAGTTCTAGCATATTTTTGGAATGCTTCCAGATTTTTTGAATAGCTTTGTCTACTTTGAAAGCTGACGGAAGCTAATTCACCAAAAAAATCCCACATGGAGAAGACGAACAATAAATAAGAACACTGACAACGAATACTATAACAATGAAATGTAAGAAAAGATCAACCACTAGAAGTGGCTGCTGCTCCTACCCATTCTGTGAAGAAGACATAGATCTTCCTCACCAAAGACTACCCTAATTTCACCCAACATAGATCTGATAAGTTCTGTAATCTGTAAAGATTAGAAAGAAAAAAAGAGTAGGAGAAGGAAGAAGATGAACAGTAGAAATTGAGATTGGAGCGGAATGGAGTTGGTCGTGGAGGCAGAAGCCTACTTCGCGCATGGGAACATTGGCGAGGAGATGTGGAAGGGATTCTGCTTGATGAGGAATCCCCTTCCTTCTCTTTGCCGTTCCATAGCTGAATGCGGTCGGCGGAAGCGGAAGGAGTAGAGGAGGCTCCGTTCGCAAACTTCACAGATGAAAGCAGGATTTTTGACGGGGGGTTAAAACGGAGTGGTAGAATAGTTGAAAAGGGTACTTTTAGGCTGTATATCTGTAAATACAAAATTTTGGGTGTTAAATATGTAATTATAATTGTTTTAAGTGTTATGTGTGTAAAAATCCCAAAAAATAGATGCCATTTGGTATAGTTACTGGGTCAGTGGATGGTAGTGGCTTGGAGAAGGTCATGAGGTGATAAAAGTTGGGTGACACTGATCAAGCGATAGTGAGTTACTGTTGGTGATTGTTGGAGAAGGTCATGATGGCAATCAAGCGATGATGATTACTGTTGGTGATTGTTAACAAATGTCATTGGACAAAAATTTAAAATTCATTATATTTTTAAGATTTCTCCAATGATGTGTTAGTTAAAAAAAAAAGAAATGAAATTCTTCCAATTTAAATCTCAGTGTGTGACACTTAGTCAGGATAATCCCCTAATATTGTCTTGATTCCCATGAAATTAAGGCAGTAATGAATGGTAGTGAGGAGTTATCTGACTATAATCATGATTAGATTATTGTTCTTTTGAGGTTATAATTGAGGTTTCCTCCTAGTCTTAACTTAATATACTTAATATAAATGGTAAACTAGTCAATAAAAAATGGATAGCACTTGATAATTGTGCCTAAAATGTTGGCAAGAACATTTTCCGAGGATATATGTTGCTCCTTAGCCTAGAATTGCTTTCCATGGACAAAAGCAAATTATTACATGTTGAAAATTTTATGATGCCATAATCATAATTTTTTTTTCTTAAAATCATACAAAGATTCATGCACAAATAAATGAAGTTCATAAGTAACATGAAAATTTTTAACCTAGGGGGCTTGCCTGATTAAAATAATCTATCATGCAAGTAAGATTACAGAAGTATATTATTCCCCTTAATACGAGAAAATGATACTAAAAAATATCAAGTGTTATATTAATCTCTTGTACGTAAATCTAGTATATAATACTAGGCAAATAGTGAATAGGTGCAATATGTGGGCAATAGTTGTTAGGCAATGGATGCTGCTAGTGGTGATTGTCTACATCGATCATCACCTAAAGTTTTAAAATTCTTCATATCTCTAGGCTCACTCAGATTTTGGTATCTTTAATGTGAAGAATGAGAGTTAGTTTATACTTTTCTATAGTGACGTTTTGATAATTTTAATGCAAATTCCTCAATACTCAACTAAACGGCTTTTGTAGATTATCTCAATTATATTTATAATTAGAAGACAAGGAAAAAAATTGATATCGAAAGAGAACCTATCAACTACAAAAATATGAAAAAAAATAAAAATAAAAATCCACTATAAGAAACCGATGAAAGGAACCTTCAAGTTCAAGATGTTAAGCTCCGAACACAATCTCAAAATTTCAACCTCCTTAGTGCATTGCGATGTGAATAGAACCAACATTTTGAGTAGAAATGAAGGCGAATTAGGAAGTAAAGTTTAGAAAAGAAAAAAAAAGTGGGCTAAGATGTGAAAATTTGGGTTCTATAAAGGAAATATATAAAAAGAAATGTTTGAGGAGGAGTACAAGGATACATCTTATTAAAAAAAAAAAAACAATAAGATGTTAGCCTCTTGTTGAATCGGTAACTAATCTTGTCATCTAAGAAAATTAAGATTTTGTTTGGAACAAATATTTTTATTATTTTTTATAGTAGCTTTATAATAAGCATAAATTTTATATACAACATAACAGAAAAGGATCAAAATGATCCCTCAGCTCTTTGTGAGGGATCAAAATGGTCCTCAACTTTTTTGAGGGATCAATTTGATCCCTTAACTCTTTAAAATGGAATTTTTTGATCCTAACATTTAATGTTGGAGTTGATGGTGTTAAATATAAATATATTTTGATAATTTTTTATTACAAATTTTTTAAATATAATTTTTAAGTAAATATAAAATTTTTAAAATGTTATTAAATATTTTTTAATAAAAAAATAATTTTAGTTTTAATTTAAATTATTTTCATAATTTATAAATATGACTGACAAAAATATGTGTGATTAAGTTGAAAATAACATCTATTTGCATTTGATTTCACTAAATCAATAAATATCATATTTTATAAAAATTGACTAAATTTTTTGAAATTAAAATTAAAATTATTATTAATTTTTTTATTAAAGAAATATTTAATACATTTTTTAGATAAATTATAATTACTTGAAAATTATATTTAATAAATATTTAATTAAAAATAATCAAAATTTTCTTACATTTAACACAATTAACTCTAACATTAGATGTTATTATAAAAAATATCCAATTTTAAATAGTTGAGGGATCCAATTGATCTTAAAAAAGAGTTGAAAAACATTTTAATTTTTTATAAAGAATTGACCGACTATTTTGATATTTTCTCTATAACATAATATTTAGATTTGAATTAAAAAGAGTTAAAAAAAATAAAAAATGGCTTTGCAAGTCAAAGCGAGCTAAAAGCAATCCCCACGCCTAGTCCCTTCCTACAAAAGCCCTTAGCCCTTTAGCGACCCTGCTAGGCACTTCAGCGCCAAAATCTGAAGCGATGTTGAAGGAGACCTTCGACGCCGTTGCTTCAGTACCTGAGAACCCTGACTCTAACGATAGCCCTAACGTTGCATTCCGAGATAGGAAATACCGCAGCTTCAATGATGTAAAGGAGGTAGAGATGAAAACGGCGAAAAAGAAAGTGCTGGTCGTGATGGGTTCGACGGGTGTCGGGAAATCACGGCTTGCCATCGACCTCGCCGAACACTTCGCCGGCGTCGAAATCATCAACGCCGATTCCATGCAGGTCTATCGCGGCCTCGACATTCTGACCAACAAGGTTCCTCTTTGCGAACGCAAAGGTCTACCCCTTCATCATAAAATTTTGAAATTTTTTATTATTTTGGAGTTTGTGGTTTAATTTAGTTTTCCGAATTTTGTTACAGGCGTACCTCATCATCTCCTTGGCACCATTGACGCATCCATGGAGTTTACCTCCAAAGATTTTCGTGACATTGCCATTCCTGTGAGTATTGGGCTGCGTCTTTTGTTGGTAATTTGTTTCGGTGCCTCCTGGATTGATATATTACTTTTCCTATATTTTGGGCAAAGATTATAGATGATATACTATCGCGTGGTTGCCTTCCTGTCATTGTTGGGGGTACAAATTACTACATACAGGTTTTTATCTTGACAGATCTATTTTTTTCGCATTCAATGATTCAAAGGTTATAGCTTTTCTCTTTTCCTTATATTTTTGTTGTTTGTTATGCGTAGGCTCTTGTGAGTCCGTATCTTGTCGATGATGTCGTTGAAGATATGGCCGAAGGTTCTGGGAATTCTTTATTAGGCGACATAGGTGAATAAAAGACTCATTGATTTCTTTCATTCTTTATCTGCTAAAATCTTTTGCTTATTGTACTTTTTCATTAGATCTGAACAGCATTAGTTCGTCTTCTGCCTTTGAACTTCTAAAGGAGATTGACCCGATTGCAGCTAATAGGATCCATCCAAATGATCATAGAAAGGTCAGATTTTTCTTCTTAATTATGCTTATATACGTTGGACCATTTTTTGTTGCATAAAAAAAAAAAAAAAAACTAATCAATCAGCTTTAACCAATGACCCAGCTAGAAACACAAAGTGATTTACCAGCTGCACTTCTACACAGTGGTGTTCAAAATGTATATATTCATAGTATTTCTATTAAAATCTCTATCCTTTGCTTCATTGACAGTGTAAACTTTATAACAAGAATATTGTATTAGCTATTTTTTGTCATATAGAATTCAGATGGCTCAACCTTAGATGAAGGTGAACAATGGTAGATGCTGATGATGGTAGTGCAGAATAACTAGGAAGTTGAAGGACTTTAGGGTTTATTCTTGTTTTAAAAAAAGACCTTTGAAGCTTCAATCAATATTAGGCGCTTCTTGAAGGTTCATCCAGGGCATGCTTTAGTGATGAAGGGAGGGTTTGGCGATTAATAGAGAGGTAGAAAATTATTGAAAACAAAATTTTGATGGATGATGACTATTATTACTTTTATGTGATGATGGTTTCCTCTTCTCTTAGGTTTTGCTTTGATTCTTCCTTTCCTAGTACTCTTCTCTTTCAGTCACTTGTAAATAAATCCAAGTCTCCTTTGCATGAGATTAATCACCCCTTGGAATTTTTGCTTGTGGGTGATGGTAGATAGTGAAGGCTTCTAGAGAGAGAGAAATAAAGAAAAAATTATTGGGTTGAATTAGTTTTTCCTAAAGAGATGAAGCGTTGTCAAAGAGGCATTATTACCATGTATGATTTGTAGTCATTCCATTGTTTCATGCATGGCATAATTTTATCCAACATACAATTGACCTTTTCTATTTTCCCTCACCTTATCCTCTTCGTCTTACAACAATCTCAAAATAATAAAAAATATTAGATCATTTTATCCTTTTGGCATTGTTGTCTGACCACTTTAGAAAATAACAAAAATAACATTATTTTGATCGTAAGGTTGGCCACCATATGATAATTGGATATAAAATTGTATTTGAAGCCTCCTTATAGCTTTTTGTGCATCTAGTTGTTCCCCTATGAATGTTCGTGCAAATAGCTATGATATATATATATATATATATATATATATATATATATATATATATGACTTTGTTTAACCTTATCTTGCTACTTTAAATCTACTTAAGTTGGTCTACATGATTTAGAAGTTTCTTCCCATGTAATTATATATTTGTCTGTCTTGTTTTTGGCTAAACCAAACCTTGGCTGGGTTAGCCTTTTCTTAATACACCCTTTCTTATTTTATCGATAAACATGGCTAGCTTAAATAATTAAACTGATTTCCAGGAGAGCCTCTTGGACCATGGCCCCCCCTTTGACTCATTTACTCTTGCAAGTCAATATTGTTGAGTTTTCCTCTTCTGCGTGATCATGATTGAGGACTGGTTGAATCTTTTTTTTTTACCTTCATACTTTGTTAACGTATTAGGAAGGGTTAGCATGAAAATTTTGACTATCTCATAACTTTTGCTATGGAGTGGATCCTATTCTTCTGCCAGTGTTTCTAGCATGGAAGGTTGCTAGTTCTTTTAAATTTGCATTTATTAACAGGGTGGTTGCTCCTTTTTTGACTTATTGAGGTTGGTATGATGGCTACCTATGTCTATAATGGATCATTTTTGGCTTCTTTTCATTCTTTTTGGAAGATGAAGGGGCAAGTTTCTCTATTGTAACATCTTGTAGAAAATGGATATGTAGTTGTGGTACTTTTCCATCACTAACTTGGATTGCTTGACTAATGATTTTAGTTTCTTTAGTGGTCTAAAATAAATGATACACATCTTAAGGAACTATGCCAAAGGTCAGTTCATCTATATTTTGTCTAGTGTTGGTGAATTTCACAATGCTTTTGTTTCAACCTTCTCATTGTCCTTTCTAAGTCAAGGAACGAGCAAAAAGAATTTTGGTGTGGTGCAATGCCTAACCCTATTTGCTTAACTAGAGTTACACACATAAGATTATACTACCACATGAATCTATATCCATAATTACACTAACCACATTATTTTACCAGGATGCTTAATCAGAAGAGCTTATCCTTTTCTTTGTTGATGGACAATTTCAATTTGGCTAGAAGTTGATATGATTCTACTTTCAATATTAATGATGAGAGCCTTCTTTTCTCTGGTCACATGCTTTTTGGCCTCTTCTCTAGATGCAGTGTTTAGTAGCTACACTTCATTTGTCTGTTGAGCTAGAAGCGAGAGTAGAAGTCTTTGCCTCCATTCATATTCATTTGGCTTTAAATAGTTGTCTTACCATCTTGGTGAGTAAGTATCCATCGTTTGCTGCTCTTATCAGTGCAATTCTTCACATACTTGGCTATGCATTTGTAGCATTCTCCAAGATGTTTTTTTGTTATAAATAACTTTAGTTACTTCTATTGGTCTTAATGAAGACCTGTAATATACTCCATAAAAATTGATTTCTCCTCTAACGAAACTTCTAAAGCGATAGTTTGCTCAAGAAGTTTTATGGTCTGCTTCTCTTGCACATTATACTCTTGTCTTTGCTTTAATTGCTACCATCATATGCACTTAGATACGTTGTTTTATTTGTAGATATAGAAATGTGCTTATAAATGCTCCACCATATTACCTACATTCTTAATATCTCTCAAGCTTTAAGAAGATGAAATAAGAAACAAAAGGCATTTTCTTTTATCAAGGTGAGGATGAGGTGTAAGCCTCAAGTTGGATCGAGGGAAACTAAGGTCGAAAATTTCTTAAAATTAAATCAAATTCATAAATGTGCTATAAATAATAGTTTAACTTAGTTCATCATAATCTAATACTTTTGATAAGAAAAGAAAGCAAATCTCAATCTTAAATCTTACTCTAGTACTTTTAAATTCTTATATGAAACTTGATTCAAGTTAGGCCCTCAATTAAAACTTAAATACCCTAAATCCTTAAGAAAATCTTTTTAAAAGGAACATAGACCAAAATAAATTCCAAAAGTTTTCTTAAATAGATTAATAGAAAAAAGTATTAGATGCCAATGCTAAAAATATATCTAAAAAAAGATGAATTTAAAACATGAAGGGGAAGAAAAATGATACCTATTGACTTGTTGCTAGTCTTGGAGGCATTGTTGCTTAGTTGTTAGAGTCCACCAAAGTGCAGAGTTGAAGATGGAAGTCTGGTGAGGATGATGTGTTAAGTTGTGGATAGTAATTTTTGCCCTACGAATAAACACTGTATATAGTGACCATACATAGGTTAACCTAAAAGAAAGGTTAAAAAATACAAAAAGTGTGCGAGGCCATTGAAGTTATCTTGTAAAACTCCATTATCATCATCATGAGGAAAATTGCAGTGGTAGAAACTTCTATAATTATTTTCATTATATATATATATATATATATATATATATCAATCGCAACCTATATATTTTGGATCTATGTTTTGATGCTAAATGCTCTAGAATTGAAAGGGCTTAACAATAAACATGCTATCAACACTAGATCAAGATGGGGAATACCTTGGTGTAGAAAATGATAATGTTGAATATTTATGTGGAATAAGTCTTTTTTGGGTTTCTTACTTTCCAAGGGAGCCGAATAGGAAGGATTTTTGGGGAATTAAGACGGAAATTTGAATGTAGGGATTGTTTAGGGATTTCCTTTTGATTTGTAGGAATTAAATAGTTTGTTTTCCTAGGGTTAGGGGATCTTGAATTTGGCTGAAATTTGAGACTCTTAGATTTAAGTTAGGGGCTCTAGTGGCATTTAGAGATTTTGGAGAGATCGATCCTCCTCTTGAATAGAGGATCAATTGTATCTTGCTATTTTTCGTTTCCCTTTCATCAAATAATACAAATTATCAACTGTTTTGCGGATTTTTGTAGAGAATTCTCAATGTTTTCCAAAGATTGATAGGAAATACTTGAGATGTACAAGTGTTTCCTATTAAATTGGTATCAGACCATGATCCGAGTACCTATGGAGGAAAAAGGTAGAAATGTTGGAAGGGGAGATCAGACAATTGAAATCTTATTTTGTCAGGTTTTGAAGAGCTATTTTCAGCCATCCATGAGAAGATCGATGAGAAATTTGTCATCATGGAAGAAATGATAAAAAAGCTTCTTGAGGGCCTAACCAAACCGACAACATCAGAGGTGAGAGCATCGTCGACCAAACAAGAAAATTAGAGAAACCCTAATATAGGGATAATGAGTGAGAATCAGGAGGAAAATTTTTTTGGGAAGAAGAGGAGATGCCATCTTTGGAATCACTTCCAAGGAAGGGAAATGATGGAGGAGTAAGATTTTTGGTGGAACTGCAGAATTTGAAAGAAAAAGAAGATGATGAGAAGATAGAAGCCCCAGACATGGTTCAACCACTCTTATAGGAATATCGAGAAGTGTTCTAGCTAGTTCATGGGTTGCTACCTGTCACGACCCGGCCCGGCTAACCCGTTGATAACAGAGCGGGAACAATCGGTTGTCTGGAAGAGCATATAAAACATAATCAAATTCATTATAATTTTAACATCAGTATATAAATGTCATCCAACATTAAATGAAAGAGCTACTAAAAGACATCAAACTGAAATGTTTCAAACTGTTCTTCTCACACAACTGTTAAAACTTTTAAACCATCAATTACATAAACTCCATATTACTGATCAAACATAAGTACATACTCAAATTTAAACTCACAAACTACACAGGTACATAACAAAGACTCAAATTGAAATCATAAAAGAGAACCTTTTCTCATGAGGTCCCCTACGACGATACGTGTACGGTCGTCGTGCAGCCATCACTTATCTTCTTTTAAATAAAAATTTATATAAAACAAAAATAAAACAATGTTTCATATGAAAATATGAAAGGATCGTCAAACTTGTATAATCTCGTATCAGTATATAAAAAGAAACATTTTTCTTAACCTTTTTCCTTAATGTAATACCTTTCATTTACCTTTTTCCTTAAGTATAAATTTTTCATAATTTGAAGAGAACATATAGGAACCATATATGCATAATGTTTTAATAACACCCGTCTCGGATGTGCCCATAATTTGATACTGATCAGGTACCCAGTCAAAATTTTGGTCATTTCCTTTACCATTGACTCTACGAGCCTCCTTTACCATTGACTCTATAAGCCTCCTTTACCATTGGGCACTCCGCATCAGCATGCACATTCTTTTAATATACTATCTTTCATTCATATGTATATGAAAAAACAATTGTAAAAATCACGTGCAAAGCATAAAACATTTATTCTAAACATAAGAATGAAGCTTCTTAAATTCATGAAATAATAGTCTTGAATATACATATTGCCAAAACTAAAAATTCATAATTCGTTCAATCATTTGTATTGAATATTAGAACAAAACAAAACCATGAAATTTTTATAAAAAAACATGAATACCTACCTCAAACCAAGTACGGCACGTCGCTCCGACAAAGTTCTTTCACCTTAACGTTCACAACCTAAAATGATTACAAAAAAGACATGTCATTTGACCCTTCATTTTTCCTTAACAATTCCCTACGACACTTAATAAATATTTAATTAAATAAACTTTAAATTTTTGGATTTAATTAAATCCTAATTTTCTGAAATTCATAAATCTTAAATTTTATCAAAACATTGCTCTAAAATTAATCCTCAACATATATTTATAATTATAATTTAAATTTTCGGATTAAAATAATTAAGAAAATTAAGAAAATGAAATTTTCGCTAAAAACTTAAAATTCTTCTTTAAAAATATTTCCTAAACCCTTATGAATAACATTTGTAAAGGGAATTCCTCAAAATTCAAAATCTAAGAAAAACCCTAAAATTTTCTCTTCAAAAAATTGAGAGATTGAGAAATATTCGTTCTAAAATAATCGTATCTGAGTGTTCCTCTCGTCGTTCTTTTCGATTTGAACTAAATCTCTCCCCGGAAAATCGCCGCCGGAATGCCCTCACGGAAGCCACCGTCTGCCCGACCAAACCGCTCGGTTTCGATCTTTCACGTGAAATAGAGGAAATGTGGGAGAGAGAGGGTTCGGTTGGGCTATAATAGGAAGAAGAGGAGTTTTGCAAATGTCCAATATACCCTTAAGTAATTTTGGTTTAAGAAAATCCTAGGGGCAAAGTTGGTATTTAAAGGCTTGGATTAATTTTAATTCCTAAAATAGGCAAAATTAGGTATATGTGTTATATATCAAAACGATCAAAATTTTGTGTAGGATTTTCTAAAATTATTTTCGTTGAATTTCGTTAACGTTGAAAATTTTACTTAAATCTCATCGCGGCGCTTTGAAAAGCGTGCGACGACCTATTAATATCATTTTCGGGTTTTACACTACCTCTGTGGGAACACAAGCATGCTATCTTTTGGAAGGACGGAGTCTCACATATTAGTGTTTGTCTGTACCATTCTCCCCAACTCCAGGAGGATGAGATGGAGAGATTGATCAAGGTGATGCTGGAGGCAGGAATCACTCGATCTAGTAACATTCCATTTTTCAGTCTAGTACTATTAGTCCAGCACTTCAACAACAGTTTCTTTCGTTCCACCTTGAGGACAAGGTGGCACTTTGGGTGGGGAGTATTGATAGACCGACCGATTTGATTTGGGAGGGAATTAGGAAGTGTCCTAATTAAGAGGGAACTATTTAGGAAGGTTCTTAATCAAAGGGGAATTGTTTAGAAAAAAAATTAATTACATTTTAGAGGGAATTATTTAGGGCAATAGATTTAATTTGAATTCAAAATCTAAGAGGAATTTTTTAGGGAAAATGAGGAATTAAGGGGATTGTTTAGAAAGTTTTAATTACAATTGAGAGGGAATTAATTATGGAAATAAATCAAATTTGAGAGGGATTTATACAGGGAAAAGGAGACTGATTTGAGAAGGAATTTTGGGAGCCTATTTAAGGCTAACTATGGGGTGATTTCAAATTATGTTTGGAGTTTGCTGAAATTAGATTTTCTTAGGTTATTTGGGCTGTAGTTGGAAGCTAGGGGTTTGGGAGAGTCGGATCTTCCTCTCAAATTGAAGATCCAACTATATCTTTCGATTTCCTTTCATATATCTTGTAATAAAAATAATTTTGTTGTGTTTTTTGTTCCTAATTTCTTATTGTCTTTCGCCGATTTCGAGGAAAAGTGCATCTACTTCCTATCAGATGGTTTTCTCCTCTTCTTGCTATTGAATCCTGATATAATTCTCTTCTTCTTCTTTTCATCACTTAGAATTAAATTCCAAGACTCCTTTGTATGAAAAACAATTTATTGGAAATTCGGCTAGTGCCAAAAATAAGAAAGAGAATTGTAGGAATTGGGTGTTCCTTTTTAAGAGAATGTTGGCCTATCAATAGAAAGAGAGAGAATAATTGAGGAATTTTTTATTCTCAATTTTTAATAAAAGATAATTACAAAAGTTTATTTATATACTTGAAAAAATCTCAAATTCCTGCTATTTAATTATGAAACCAATTTCATGCAAGATTTGTGGGTGCTAATGGAGGATTTTTTTTCATATCAGGAAGGTTCTCCTTGTATATTAAGTGGTGTTGTTTTATTTTGTCATATCTTATCCCATTACGTTCATCTCCTCATTAAGGAATTTTTTTAGTAAATAACACCCAAAACTCTATATCCTTTCTCTAGAATGCCCCATCATGTCTATATCCCCACTTGCACTAGCTCCATTGCACTGTGCTCATGCTTGCCTCACTAAACCACACATGATTGCGCCCTGCTCACCTTCTCCTTGAGGAAGTACACATGATTGATTGTCCTGTTGTTGTAGTGTCGTGACACGCTTTTTGAGTACTGCAGAATGGTAACATAGCACCTATGATGCACCGACACTTCTCCTCAAAGAGGCATGTATAGTGTCCGACACCGTATCCGACACGACACTCGCCCGACACTCCTTCGACACGTGTCGGACACGCCGAAAACATATCCGATTAAAAAATATTAAATACAAATTGGACACGCGTGTCCGACACGCGTTTCTTAAATATTTTATGAATTTTTTTAAATATAATTTCTTGTATTTGACGGGATTTAAACTAAATTTATTATTTCCTATCGACAACACCAAATCAACGTCCGCACTTAATACCCAATTATCGAATATTCTCATTTTCATTTCTTTTTGGCAGTGAAGGTATTTTCTTCTCCTCTCTCGGTGACTGATAAACAGCATCGACGCCTGACTCTTGACATCCCAATAGTAATCATTTTAAGCACAAATTCTAGTTAAATGACTTATTATTTTCAAATTATCTTTAAAATTATACTTATTTAATTTTTATACACTATTTTTAAATATAAAAACTATAATACCATGTCCAACCCGTGTCCTATATTTTCAATAACTAAAGTGTCTCGTGTCCGTGTCGTGTCATATCTGTGTCGCCGTGTCCATGTCTGTGCATCATAGCATAGCACGATAACATCTTTCTCCATAAGATATAATTGTGGGTGATGCAGTGGTTTGATTGATTAGGATTTGCTCTGACTCGCTTGATTTATCTATTTTTATTGTTTGTGAATTGTGATACATGATTATGTTTAGATTTTTTGTTAATCTTGCTTTGTTAAGTTTAATCTTGAGTCCTGTATACACTTTTAGTGTAGTCATACTATTTTCAGAATGACTGTTTTGATAATGTTTCAGCTCCTTTCTAAAATTGTATAAAGTGGTAGGTTTTTGTCTTTTGGAGGTTTCAAGAATCTTATTACTGTGAATCTACTAGATCTCCTTAGCGTGATTCCAACTTACTTGATTCTACATCAAATCTTCATTTTCTCTCATTGTCCTACATCAAACACGACATAAAAAAGGTTTCAGTATATATGAGATGAACACGTTTGGGATGACCCTTACTGTTTCTTAAATCAGCTTTCTAGTACAAAAATAAAATTTTTTGTACTAAAAAGTGGCTTTAAGAAGTAACAAGAAATTAGTTCCAAACGAAACCTTAAACTCTTAGAACGCAATAATGAATTGTATCCATCTAACAAATGCTTAAAATTCACAATAATCCGACCTTCCCTGATTTGATGAATATTAGACATGCACGTATTTTTTTTAAGACATGTATTATCAATCAATCATTTTGGAGAGTTATCACACTCATGTTCCTGCATCATCATCTTATTCTCACATTAGCTTGTACTCTATCCATAATGTAAAAGCCACTAATGCACCTCACAAAATATTTTATCAAGCTTTTTTATCTTTTTCATTTGTCAAATAAATTTTTATAACTTTTTTTTTTTGGGTTACTTGTGCAGATACACCGCTATCTCAGTGTATATGCTAATTCAGGGGTCCTCCCTAGCAGTCTTTTTCATGGAAATCCTGCGAAAGTATGGAGTTTTTGTTAAATAACCAATTTTAGAGTAACAAGTTAAATATTTGAAATAAGGCTTGCTTGAGCCAGATTAGTTGCTTGAATTTTGAACACTATGGATATGCGGCCAATGTAATTTGTATTTCTCTTATGCCAGGACAGAAATGGGGACGTGCTGATAATTTCAGATATACCTGTTGTTTCATCTGGGTGGATTCATCACTGCCTGTTTTGGATAGAAATATTAACTCCAGGGTTGATTGTATGATCGATGCGGGCTTGTTGGATGAAGTATCTGACATCTACAAACCAAAGTCTGATTATACTCGTGGCATGAAGCAAGCAATAGGTGTACGGGAATTTGAGGAGTTCTTCAGAGTTTATTTTCTCAATAATGAGGCATTATATACTTCTGCGTGGAATAGCAACATCGATGTTCCAAATTCAGTTAACATAACTCATATCTCAAAGCCAAAATTTGCAGACATTTTGCACTCTAAGGACTGTGAGCTGCGGACTTTATTGGTTGAAGCCATTGACAAGTTTAAAGCTAATACACGCAAGCTTGCTCGTCGTCAAGTAACTTTCTTGTTTCTCGGATACATATCGATGAAAAATAGCTTTTGATGTTGCAATTTTTTACGCAATGAAACAAGAATATATTCTTGTTCTATAGTAATGATGATTAATTTGCTTGCTTGTTTACTTTTCTGTTTTTTGCTTTTTCAAAGAAACGAAGGCTGAATCATTTGAAGACAGATTTTAGCTGGAACTTGAAATATATTGATGCAACCAGAGCCTTTTCCGGTATTTTTAATCAAAGCCATCAACTTTTTACCTGAGCAAAGCATTTAAATGCTTAAAATCTTTGTTTTGGCCATTGGCTAATTGATCTGGTTTTTATTCTAGATGAGGCATGTGATTGGTGGTCTGCTTTGGTTCTTGAACCTTGTGTCAATATTGTTAGAACATTCTTGCTAGAAGGAGCTGACTCTTTCACTTCCAATGAAATATCAGATGATATACTTAAGCAGCGGCTGGTGTCAAGGGAACTCTGCACTCAATATGTTTGTGAGGTTTAGTCCTATTGGTGCAATAACATATCATAACCATCATGATTTTGAGAAATGACACCTTAACTAAGCTCGGTCTCTCATATGATTTAGGTTTCATTTGAGATGACTTTCTTATTGCTTCTTAAAGTAGCTTTCTAAAGCAAAAATTTTAATTTTTATACTAAAAAAAATGCTTTAAGAAACAGCAAGAGAATCGTCCCAAATGAAGCCTTAGAGGATTCTAAGGATACTCGCTTGCTTCTATTTATAGTTTTTACAAGCAAATGGTGCTCATATTGTTGTAATACTGCTAAATGCTTGTTCCCTTCACAGGCCTGTGGAAATCGTGTCCTCCGAGGAACACATGAATGGGAACAACATAAAAAAGGACGTGTACACAGGAAAAGATTTCTTCGTTTCAAGAAGTCCCTAGGGTCCTTCTCCCCTGATCAACATACAGATAATTATGCTGATGTAAGTAAGTTACAAATCATTGATTTCACATCTCCAAAACTATCAACATGAGGAGAAATTATTACGTGCAAAGTCCGGACGTAGAGTTACATTCGGACTCTAATACAAACGTGACACGTGTCCTTGTATACAGTGTGTATAGATTTGTACACACCGTGTAGAACTGTGTGCACAGTGTGTATGTTATATATATAAGTTTGTACACGCTATGTACATAATTTTGTAATTTGTGCATAGTGTGTACAGTTGTATACAGTGTGTACAAGGACACGTGTCACATTTTTATTAGAGTCCGGACGTATCCGGACTCCGACCGTAATAATTTCTCCAACATGAGACCCCTTTGGAGATCATGCATTATATTCTGCATCCTTCAATCACAGGCTTGTCAAACTTCTCTCATAGGATATTCTCTCTTTGATTTGTAACCTTGACAAGGAAGATCAGTGTTCTACTGGGCAAGGTTTTTGTACTCCTTGCTAGCTTGAGTTACTCTGTACTAGTTATTGATCAGATATACTATACATAGCAGTTTATTTTACTGCATTGCATTTTCCAATTAATTACTTTGATTAGTGTTAGTTGTGTAGCAATTAATGTAATTAAGCACATTTTTCCACTAATTTTTTTGTTTAGAGATTGAAGCTTCTTTTATGCTTGTTTGGTAGAAGTGGCACTTGAGATCTAAAAATCATCTTCTTATAATGATTAATGGTGGTGGAGGGAGAAAGCCTTCTTATCTTTATCGAGTACTTTATCTTTTTGTATTGTTGATAGAGTTACTCATCTCTTTATTTGTAATTTTTTTTAGATATCAATTTATATCTGACATTTTCTTCCCTCCGGCTTTGAAGATTTGAGTCATGAAGAAAATTTTTCAAAACTTGAAGAAATAACGTATCTTTATAGCTGGCTCAGATTAAAAATAAAACAACAGATAAACAAAATTATACCGTACTATTTTATGTTGCAACGACAGTTTCTTACACCTACCGCCAACTCACCAGGTCTCTATAATACCTAACCATAACACATCCCACAAGCGTACACAATCAATCTACTATGCCAACATATGCATCATTCTCTTCCCCAACATTCATACCTATTGAAAAGGCTTCTTCAATACATCAAAGGGAGGTTTAGTCTGGCCTGCCTATCTCCAAAGGTCCTTTTGTTCTCACCTCCTCCGTTGTTGACTGGGTGAGTGACCCATCCACCCACAAATCTACATCTGGATTTTGCTCGTTCCTTGGTAATACACTCATCACTTGGAGTTTTAAGAAACAGAATATCGTTGCAAGATCTTCTACTGAATCAGAATAACGGGCACTAGCGTCCACTATTGCAGGCATCATCTGGCTTCGCAGGTTGCTATAGGACTTTCATATTTCACTCAATCATCCAACTGATCTACACTGTGACAACACTTCGGCTATAGCTCTCACAAATAATCTTGTTTTCCATGTAAGGACCAACCCATAGAAATTGATCATCATTTCATTCGTGATCATATACATTCCAATACAGTCTGCATCGTTTCAATCAACTCCAAGGATCAAATAGCCGACGTTCTCACCAAACTGCTATCTACTCCACGCTTTCAACTTCTCAGATCCAAACTGTCAGCACTTCCAGCACCATCAACTTGCTGGGGAGTTAAAGAGCTAACCATCAACACTACTGATAAAACTGCAGCGACTACCTAAAGATACAAATCTCCACCCTTAGGCTATAACAACCAAAGCATCCCAACCACACACGTCTAAAGCCACTCCATATCTTTACTAATAGTAATATATACAATGTAAAGGCTACAGAAAGGAATAAGAAAATGCTTACATAGAAATTACTGTCTCTACTTTTCCTTTACCTTTTCTTCTTACTCTGTTTCAGCAAATGCATTACTGCTATACTGTAATGTTCATCATTAGCAACTGATAAGGCCTGGAGGGATTATCTTGTTGGACACATCACACAAGCCAATGTTAACCGAGTTTTGTTGGAGTAAAGCATCTTTGATGCCCTTGTAGCAAATTAAACAACATCTTCCTTGCGGGATCAGTAAATTAGTAAATCAGTAAAACAAGGGTACTATAATCATTCAAGCATAAGTAAAAGAATCGCAGGCACATGTGTTAATATTTTCAGTTTTATCCTCTTGCATCCATCTTATTAATTATATATAATCAATACTTGTATCCATTCATATACATATATTATTACTCTATTTATGAATGTTATAAGTATATGTATGCATAAGTATATGATTTTAGAAGGTAAAACATCCAACTTTAATATAGTATGTCATCCTTTCATCTGTCCCTTTTTTATATCATTATATTTTATCTTTTATCATTATTATCACAGATGGCTTTCAATAATCATTAAGAGTCGTCAATCTCTGTCTGTCGGCATAATTCGATTATCTGTTACAAGCTACAACTGGGATAACACTATAATCCATCTTTAAATGAAAGCCCACCGGCTCACCCTTCTGTGCAGGGTATTATGTCTTAACAGCCAACCCATTTTATAGTGTTAATAACTAATATTTCTTGCTTATGCAAATGTCACAATTAAAATGCAGTGTGAAATAGTCAATTTTGTTCAAAATAAGAAAATCTATATAATATCTATTACTTTAGAAAATCATCAATTTAATTCTACCTGATTGAATTCAATGATGTTATAATCAAAATGTCTACACTATTCATATTTATTATATACAAAAGTTATATGATAAAAACTCAATTAATCATGAGAAAATATTTTTTTTTTAATCTATTTAGGGGAGAAGAAATTCCCCAAACTCAAAATCATGGAGAACTAAAATGAGATTTAGGTTACTAACAATGAATAGAAGAAATCTTTGAACAAAATTGACGGACGAAAAAGCTCCGAAGAATCTTACCCCTCCTCTCTCTATCTTTATTCTTTGACAAGGCATGATGATGAAATTCAAATTTTTTATTTAAAAAAAACATTTAAAAACTTTGAGTTATTACATTGTGTCTGCCATTTCCTCAATGGCAATCATCCTCGCATTTTCTTTTGGCTCTTTGAATTTGTAAAAATATGGGGGTTATCTATTTAGGTTTGTTCTCCTACTAGCAAAATAATCTACATTAATATTTATATAAATTATGTGTGTAAAATATTTCTTATTAGTATTTCTATAAGAAAATTGGAATTTACTCCCAAATTATATGTATTTCTTTGAATAAGTTATTTTGTTAATTCATTCATTTGTAATATTTTGATTTAAAATAGTGTTGACCCCTATATCTCAAACCACGTGAGAAAGGACCCCAATTGGTGAATAAAACATTACGCGCCTTGGTGTCATGCGTCACTTGAAGGTTCAAACAACCTCTGATTGCCAAGCAGATTGTGTCGTTGCGATCAGGACGTTGAATTCTGCTAGGTCGAAGCCCCTCGCAATTGAATCGGATGAGATTGGTCAAAAGAGACGACCGACACCCGAAATTAAAGCGCGAGGCTGATCAAACGATGTCGGATTAACAAACGGACTTCGCCATTGTGTTCAGAACATTGCAAATACTCAAAAATTGTATTTTATTTGTTCAATTTGGATCATCCTAACGAGTGACATGAATTTCGAAATAACGTGTATTTCGAGGAAATCAGGCCTCGACGTCGCTCAGATGACGTTCGATCATGAAATGAACAATGCCATTACGTCCAGAACATCGTCTCCATTAAGAATCTACATTTTATTCGATCAAATTGGATTGTTTGAGGTGGTGTCGCAAATTTCAAAGATGATCCAAATTTGACGCGAAGGCACGCACTACGAGGAAAATTAGCCTCGTCGATGACGAAACAACGTTGGATCGACAAACGGATAATGCCATTGCGTCCGGAACGTCGTCGGCATTAAGAATCTACATTTTATTCGATCAAATTGGATTGTTTGAGGTGGTGTCGCAAATTTCAAAGGTGATCCAAATTTGATGCGAAGGCACGCACTACGAGGGAAATTATCCTCATCGATGACGAAACGACGTTGGATCGACAAACGGATAGTGCCATTGCGTCCGGAACGTCGTAGGCATTAGGAGTCTACATTTTATTTAATCAAATTGGGTCGTTTGATGTGATGTCACAAATTTTAAAGGGAATCAAAATATAATGCAAAAGCACGCATTACGAGTGAAATTAGTCTCGTCGGAGACCAAACGATATCAGATCGACGAACGGACAGTGCCATTGCGTCTGGAATGTCGTCAGCATTAGGAATATACATTTTATTTGATTAAATTGGATCGTTTGAGGTGGTGTCTCAATTTTCAAAGGGCGATTCAAATATGTTGTGAAGGCTAGTATTTCGATGGAAATTAGGCCTCGTCGTCGCCCAAACGACGTCCAATTGCGAAACGGAGTGTGTCGTTGCGACCGGGAAATCGACAATACCCCAAATCCACTATTAATTTGTCTAATTCTAATATTCGGCAAATTGACACATAAAACGAGGTGAAATACACATGACTTTTGAGGAAATCGCGCAAATCAAGATTATTTCGGTGACTGAGACATCATTGTCTTCCTTAATTAATGCAATTATCAATTAAGGAAAATCATTATTATTGTTATCCATGAATCTAATCAAAAGAGGAAAGTTAGAGTAAATATTTTTTTTTTTTGGGACATTTAGGCCATTTAAGGCAAACTCACACACACAACGCATACACATGGACTCTCTTCCACGCACTACCCACACTCCACGCTATACTGTTAACCACAACAGTGCCGTTCCCTCTTGTAAAACCTCACAGTGACTTCTCTCAAAACCCAAACAACAATCTCTTGCTTCCAACCTATAAGTTATTAACAACAACACATTCTTTTCTCTTGTTTTATTCATATAAAAGCTGCTATTACCCCTTCCCGAGAATCTATTTGCATTAAAAAAAAAAAAGAGAAGGTGAAACGGCTATAGTAAAATTCTTTTCCTTTATTAATTACTACAGATTCTTGTGCTTTTATTATAGAAGCCTGTGCCACCTTGTATTATTATAATCATTTGCTTGGCATGTGTAGCTATTATTACTGTAGTTTTTAAAGTAATAGTTTCAATTATTTTTGAGAAAATTATCAAGTTAATATCCTTTTTATTGATACTGAGATCATCAAGCTAGCATATCCTAGTTACCTGTAACAAATTATCAAGTTAATAGTTTAACTGTTTGTGTATTATAGATATTAAGGTAGCACCTTCTAATTATTTATGCTATTAGTTGACACCTATATGTATATATTTATATGGCAATTAATTGAGTGGGTGTCATTTGCCAATTGTGTTGATTATAAATTCGTGTATGTGTCATTACTGAGATATATTTGTATACATACATTGTTCCTTATTTTCTGTTATTAAATTCAATCATTATTATTGATGTTATTATATATATATATATATGAGAGATTTCTCCAAAAGAAAAAAATGAGAGCTTTTCAAAAAAAAAGAAAAGAAAAGAGAAAAGAGTTTCAAAAAAAAGAAAAAAAGAGAGAAAAGGAGAAAAAAAAAGAGAAAAGAAGAAGAAAAAAAGAGAGAGTGAGCTTTCAAAACAAAAAAAAAGAAGAAATGGTTCTTTTATCGATGCTTGCAACGGGCCGGCAAACCCCCAAGGCGCTCACGTAGCGTTGAGGGTGGGAAACCGGTGCGATGCTTGCGACGATTTAAGGATCCCTTTTCAATGCTAGCAACGAGCCGGCAAACCCCCGAGGCGCTCAAGTAGCGTTTTAGGACGGGAAACCGGTGCGGCGCTTGCGGCGAAGGGGATAAAAAAAGTGTTTTTATTTTACTTTATTTTTATATAAGTACCCCCGAACGCCCATGTGGTGTAGAGGGGGGAAATCTGTGTTTTTCTAACTTGTTTTCTTCTTATAATAAACAAACCTAAAAAAAAAACCCTTAAACGCTCACGTAGCGAGCGGGGATAAAAATACAAATGCGGCCGCTGTGTCATTTTTGACACCTACCTGAAGCGCTCACGTAGCATCGAGGGGAAGATTGCCTCTTAGTTTTTCCCCTAAACGGGAGAGACGCCGGGAGGCTGCCGAAATTTCTACTGAAATTGAAGACTTGGACAAAAAATTGGAATTTGATTGAATAATTTAAGTGAACTCAAACTCAATCAGTCATAACTTGAACAATTTGGATATGAAATTGCACTTGCAAGGACAGCAAGGGACATATGACTTGTACCTACACTTGAACATTTGAACTTGGGCAAAGATTTATCTTGAACCATAAAGGACTTGAATCAGTTTTTGGATATCATGAGACATATTTTGAACTCAAGTCTAATAAAAATTTATGAGTTTGGATATCAAACTCAAGACAAACTCAAAAATAAGAGGTGGACTACTTGAGCTCAAAAGAGCTTGGTGTAGTGAGTTATGACTTGAATTTGTGCTTTGAACTCAAACAAGAATGTGAATTGGAAATGAATTCGGTTGAAACATCAAATGAGCTAAATAAGAACTTGACTACAAAACTTGGACATAAGCCTTGAACTTGATTCATACATTATGTGGACTCTATTGAACTTAAACTAAGCAAATGACATAAACTTAATGATAATGACTTGTGGATCTAAATTTAAACCATGATTAGAGAATCAAACTCTAATTCAATGGATGTATGATCATTCCAAAGACCACAAGTATCAATCATTAAGTTTAATAATGCGAGCCATCAATGGATACAACTTTCTCATAATCAAGTGAAAGATGCATGTGACCTCTTCATACATGTTGCAAACAATGTGGGGAGACAAGAAAAGTTCACAATTATAACATGCCTACAAGCAATGAACAATCATAAGGATGTGTGATCTAATCACAAATGGAGGCATAAGAACATTCCATTTAGCTCATATGCAAGGCGATTCACATACAATTGATGATGAAACCCAAGCAGTTCAATGACTCAGAATAATTTCTAAAGACATAAATGCACTAATCCTCTTGCAAATAACAATAGTCGTCAACAACAATTTGGAAATAATTATGGTTGGGTCACAAATAGATCAAGAAGCACCGCGATAGTAGCTTGATCTATCGAGGTGTATCTAAAAAGTCATTCAGAAAAGATGTTGTTCATCACTAGTGTTTGAAGATCGATGTACAACGCATGTGATCATGAATCATAATCCACATCAAGACACAAGCAAATGCATCTAACCCTACAAATGATGAAACTGAGGAGCTCCTACGAGTTATTGTAGGAGACCCCTATGCATCCAATTTAGCCTCCATGAAAAAGATCTGCAATACATACATTCTCTTTATAAATATGGATGTATGTATAATATGCCACTTATGGGTAGATGCAGAAGGACTTCAGTAAATGCAGTATCCTGAAATTAATTTCAGTCTGAGAAGGAAGACATCTACCTACCTACATGTAGCAGTAGCGGATGTATTGAAAATATCAAAGACCACAATAAAATGCATGAAGACTACAACAAGTGCAAGCTCATACGATCCAAAGCAAGAGATTAGTAAGTGCATTATGACCCGCCTACAAAAATTAATAAATAGTGCACGACAGTCTACCTGTGTAAAGCAGCAAACAAGTCTATTCAGAAGCTGCTACGCCCCGCCACCGGATTTGCAACATTCGTACAAGCAGACAGAAGACATCTACGAATACTTTCAAAATACCCCCGCACAAGTGCATTGTAGTTTGTATTCACATAGGTACACTAAAAGGGGTAAAAACAATCATACAACCCGCATGGGCCCCGGCGAGCGTGTTATCGGTACACACGTGACGCTTAGGGATGCTGCGCGGGTTATTAAATTTAAACCCGATCATTCTAAGTAGATAAAAGGAGTCGATAGGGTTTAATTATAAAATGCCCCTAAACCTGCATGGGCCCCGGCGAGCGTGTTATTGGTACACACGTGACATCTAGGGATGCTGCGCGGGTTGACAAGTGAATTCAGGTTCGAAACCGATCCTTCTATACGGGTCAATAGAAGTCGATAGCAGTGTTCGAACCAACAAACAAATATACGGTTGCTACAACCGGTATATTTGTCTTAATACATTCATATTAGGCCTTCAAAGCCTACAACAATACAAATTCACTATCAATGACATAAAGCCTACGAAACCCGATTCTCAGTCAATAGCTCGGCTAAGTTGAAAAGGTTCAAGCTACAAATAAAAATGACCCCAAACACCTCGATGATGGCCGTGTTGAATGCATATCTCAACCGGAGGGGTTCTCAAATATTTTCAAATGTCTCTCAAATATCCAAAGTCCATAGCTCCACCTAAAATACCCATTCAAAATCCAAATTCCATTCAAATATCTAAAAAAAAACCCAAAAATTCAAAACTCCAGAAAATCATCAAAATTCCAAAAATATTTAAATTTTGAAATCAAACCATTAAACACTTAAAGCAAAATCCATTGACCCTCCGCAACAGTTTTGTCGAGGTGGACAAATTAAAATTTACTTTAGCTCACATAGAGCCAAATGCCTAGTCGAAAATATCACTAGGATCCATTCTCAAAACAATCTCCTGCCAATAAGAACGTGAGACTAGTCCTCTAACCGGCGGTTTTGCCGCCAAATGGCACCGCAGGATAAACGGTTATGGCCCGGGGCCCTCTGAACCGAGTGGTTTTGCCGCCAAATGGCACCACGAAATACCGGTTATGGCCAGCGCCGTTACGCTCCTTATTGGCATCAAATTCTTGAGATATGAATCAATAGGATATGATCGATAGGGCACAAAGCCCTCTGTCAGCTGAGGTGGATTCAAATTTGTCCTCTTAGACAAACATTCACCCCAGGTCTACAAGGTCCCCTTGGACGAAGCAACCCATGGCTGCCGACAAGGATCCTTCTGTCAGGTTGGGTCGACTACCTCTTCTAACTAAGTAGACCAGGGACCATGATGGCCCGGGACGATGGAACCATGGGATCTTGATCGGGTCTATCATCCATTCCCCCACCATTCTCTTTTAGTGCACGATGGTGAAATTTCTATTTTAAATATCAAACCTTACAAACATTTTCAAATACCCAAATCCAAATCCAAATCCAGTTTTCCAATCTCAAACCCTATGCTGCTACTATATGACAGATAACATGTATTCTCTATATGTATCTGATCGACGACTAGCCTTAATAGAAAGTTCTCTCTCATGATCGGGAGAGGTAATTAACTATAGGGGCTTGCGCCTATAGGAAACCAGAACTCAGATCATAAAGTCCTCACAAAATGAGGGCGAAATCTCTGGGTAGTGTCTTATCTACAAACCCATCTGCCTTCCAAAATTTACCCCGGAACTTAATCCGTTAAAACTCCCTCGCCCAAAAGTAAAAGAAATAGCGCGGCGGGGAGGCCGGGGCCGAATTTTCAGAGCCCACAAATAGGATGGTGAAATTTGCACTAATTTAAATTATGGTTATTACATGCACTAAAGGCTTGGGCACATCTATAGAAGTAAAATATTTAGTAGGCTAATTATATTATATCATGTTATGTTTTTTTTTTAATGTTAATCATAACAAGTCATGTACAATATTATATCATGTTATATCAATAAGAATATTCAAATAACATAATAGTGGTCAACTCAACCCTCAACTCCCAGAGAAATTATTATATGTGGACACCTGACTGTATGAAGATGAATGAGAGCACGTCACGTCATTCAGTACACAGCGGTACATAACATCGATACATAACAAAAAAAGTGATGTGGTGCGCTCTCATTCGTCTTTGGATGCCGTCCGGATCCGGACAGAATAATTAATCGAATCCCCATCCCATCAACATTCAAAACAAAACATTTCATATTTCGACCTTGTGTCTTTTATCTTATATCGGATTCACATCATTAATGATCAAATTTAAATAAAAGCCCGCCCGCCCGCCCTTTTGCACCACTTCACCAACTTGAATCATAGCAACCAACTATTTTTGCGTAAATATATTTCATTGCCTATATAATATAATTAACAATTATAAGCATACTTCCACATTTATTAGGCATACAAAAATTATATGTAAATAAGAGATAATGAGGTCCATTGGATGGCAAAGTGCCTATCACCACAACTGCAATCATTTTGAAATACTTGAATGTTAAAAAACAAACAAATTTGAGCAGTTATGTATTCGACACGTTTATGTTCATGAATAATATCAATTAAAGCTCGTGAAGAAGCTTGATATAAAGCTCATAAAGAAGCTTAATTAAATCGTTATTTTGTATATTTTCAAATAATTTTTAGTTTTATTATAACAAATGATTCTTATTTTATAAAAAAATAATTATATCTGTTATGTATTACTTTTTCAATAAAATTAATATGTTAATGAACAAGCAGTATTTGTCCATATTTGCTATTTCTTTTAAAGTGTTCATAAATAAATTTGTTTATAAGGAGAATCATTTTATGAATTCGTATGTTCTTTAACGGTCTCATTTAGTATATAAAAAACACACTATATATATTCATGAATGGATTTTTTTGGATTATTTTTTGAACTCGTTTGTTTAAAGCTCAATAATCATGAACCAAACATGACCCAAATGCAAAATCAAACATGAACATGTATCATTTTAAATGAACCAAATTTTGAAAACAAATAGAAAAGCTCAAATCGAGCTCAAATCCCGCTTTCACAGCAAACTTGTCTGGTTATATATCTAGTTATATATTGCCCGGCCTTCACCAATTTCTTCCAGCTACCCACCACTCTTCTCCTTCTCCATATAAAGAGAAAGTTAACGTTCAAATCAGCTAAACTCAACCACCATCAATGGATTTTTCTCTTCATCTTCTTGTAATAACCACCACTTTGGTTTTGCAGTACCAAAGAGGACTACAACAACACTTGCTTAAACTGTCTTTCCATTCAAGTTGACAATATCCTAAAGTAGTGCAGAGGCTGCATATCTGCGATCGCCTGGACCAATGATGCTTGCTACATCAGCTATCAACAAGCTCAGTAAGGTCAAGGTTTCGTTTGGGACGACACGACTTTTTTACTGCTTTTCGAAACAGCTTTCTAATACAATTTTTTTTTTTAATTTTTGTACTAAAAAGTAGAAAGAAACCCGTTCCAAACGAAGCTTAAATGGTGGTCATGTCATTGTTTTAGATTGGAGAACTTATATATGCATTGTGAGTAATATCTGCAATAAATAAGTTATATGAAGAGTTTTCTTTTGGTGAGTATTATGTATTTAGGTTTGTTCTCTATCAAAAGACTATAATCTAAGAGCATAAGAAGTTTCTTAGAGGTCTGTATTTGCACAAGGAATTTGGCTTTTTGTCCAAAAACAAATATATGTACTTCTGAAATGTAATATCTCGTTCCCTTACTGTTCCTCTCTGAATTGGATTTTCCTCCCAGAATCGGCCAGGACGAAGTTTGGATCGTCCAGGCCGATCAATGCATTGAACAGCTGATTTCTGGTGTGTTTTCTGGAAGAATTTCTGCACAGATCGTCCAGGCCGATCGTGAGATCGTCCAGGACGATCGTACTGTAGAAATGATCGGCCAGACAATAGCCCTGGGTGAGGTCCAGGACGATCAGGATTTGGTCTGATCGTCCCGGGACGATGTGAACATCGGCCTGGCCGATCAGTTCACAAATATAAGAAAATCAGCTCGTTTTGAGGAGAGAGAAAATCATTTTATAAAAACGAAAAT
Source organism: Dendrobium nobile (assembly GCA_022539455.1). Taxonomy (NCBI): domain Eukaryota; kingdom Viridiplantae; phylum Streptophyta; class Magnoliopsida; order Asparagales; family Orchidaceae; genus Dendrobium; species Dendrobium nobile. Next base: position 68,261,338 of record CM039733.1, on the reverse strand, counting down.
ATCTGAGGAGAGAGAAAGAGAAAGGGAAAAAGAGAAAAGCTTGGTTTTGGAGGCCGCGGATCGCTTTTCGTCCGACGCTGCTGTTGGGAAAAGTGAAGATCTCGTGGTAAGGACTCCGAACCCTGTTTCTGTTTTCAGAGATGTTGTGTTTTGACCTAGTTGTGATCCGTTTTGTGTTTTCGTAGTCGACTTTTCGACATGGTTTTGATTTGACACAACTTTCACCGCACAACTTTTAGTATGTTATAGATACGATTATTGTACACGATTTGACTGTATTCTACGAAGATTTTACCGGTCGGAATTGATTCTACGCGCTTTTAATCGAATAGAAAATAATCGGGACCTGATTTGATTTGGATTCTATAGATCGATAGTATTGTATTGATGTTATAGATATTCTATTGTAATTTGGAAAGATTTGGATATTGTGTCTTTTTGCAGGATTTTTGTGTAAATTTGACCGACTGCCGTTACGCTGCCCGATTTTTGTACGATTCCTGAATTGTCTGAAATTGATAGATTGAACTGATATGCATTGATTATTGATATGATTGCTTTAATATCGACTATTGAATTGTTTATTGATTGAATTGACTATTGATACTGATCGCAAGTGGAACCTGGTTGAACATTGGTAGAAGATTGATTGATACCTGTACAGGATGGTGGGCCGACGGGCTTTCCTTTAAACATTGATTATTGATTATTGAAGGGAGACATAAGGAGTTTATTGATATGCCGACGGGCGAAAAGAGTGACGACTCTTATTGATAGAACCAATGTACGGATCTACAACAGCAATATAGAATCTACAACAGCAACATAGCCAGTAGTTTGCACTTGTTCAGTATATAGTATTGAAATGCATGTTTACTGTATTGACTCACGGATCTATTGCTTTATCGATTTCTACTTTATTGATTGATCGGATTTACTGTATCGTACGATTTCATTGATTTCATTGATTGATTATCGAGCATTGATTACTGAGCATTGATATAGACATTGATAGATATAGATACTGCATTGATAGCATGGACATCGTACTACTGCTTCTAGATTCATTGATATTGCTGCTTATAGACCTATAGATTCACTGTTGCTACTGTTCTATACCGTATTGACTGTTTATAGATTGATTGTTTCGTATTGCTTTTCTCGATTGATTTCAATTGATTAGATCGTATTGATTTGACCGTATCGATTTGATTGACGACATTGATTGATTGAATTGATTTATCGAATTGCCTGCTGCTGCATTGACTGGTTTTATTGACTATTGATTTCCGCTGCATAGACTCATTGACCATTGACTGACATAGATTGATTGACTGTGATAGATTGACATGCATATTGATAGCATCGCCGTGCTTTGATTCCAGTTATAGGTATTAGGTGACCTGCTGGGCTTTGTAAAGCTCATTATATGTGGTTGATATTTTCAGGTCAGGGCTCGGGAGCAGGAGATAGGAGTTGATTCAGATCTTCAGGTTTTAGTTCTTTTGATCGATTGATGATTCTTTTGTACTCAGGACAGGATAGATTTCTCTACTTGTATTGATAGTTTAGTTCCTGAGTATTGTACATGATGTTTTGAGATATGAATCGACTGTTATATTGATGTTTAATTTTTATAGATGTTTGATAGATCGCTTTTTGAAGGTTTTAGATAACTCTGGTAAAATGTTTGGCTATTGATCGACATTCTTTCCAAGTTAGATCTTGGGGCATCACAGATTGGTATCAGAGCAGTGTTATTGGAAGAATGGATTGTTACCAGAGTTGTAGGATTGGATTGAGAGATCGGGTAGATTGGGTAGCTTTAAGAGCTTCATTGGCATACATCGTTGCATGTGTGTATCATTTGTTTTGAATTGTGCAGGTGAAAAAGATATGGATCCTCCAGCAGAATCCAGTGTACCAAATGAGCAGCACAGCGCAGCTCCAATGCCTTCAGAGAGTATGATGCAGTTGGCTACTGCGATTGCACATGTTATGGGGGATGCCCAGAGCAAGATGAGTGGAAGCAAGGAAGAAGAGGTAGACAGACATTTGCAGATGTTCCACAAGCTGAAGCCTCCGTTGTTCAAAGGGGCTGTAGGACCACAGGCTGCTGAGGATTGGATCATGAGGGTGGAAAAGATTTTTGATAGCATGCAGTGTCCGGGGAATAGAAAAGTATCATTGGCAGTATTCATGTTGGAGAGTGAGGCAGAGAGATGGTGGATCGGACAGCAGAGAGAGAAATTCCAGGGGAAGACAAATGCTGAGATCACCTGGGATGAGTTCACTACAGTATTCAGGATGTGGTTTGTACCACCGTCAGCTCAGCGACAGATGCAGGAAGCTTTCATGAGATTGGAGCAAGGCCGCAAGTCAGTGATGGAGTACGAGGCCGAGTTTACTGCTCTTGCGAGGTACGCTGCTCATCTGATTCCTACGGCCGAGGAAAAATGCTATAGATTCCTGCACGGATTGAACAGAGAGCTGAGGCATCCACTAGTACCTTTCCGGATCCATGAGTTTTCTGAGCTAGTGGAGCGAGCTCGATTGATAGAGATTGATCTGGCGACACCGGTACCGAGGTACGAGGATACCAGAAGGAGGAGAGATGACGTACGACGAGATGATTCTGGTAGAGACAGAGATAGAGAGAAGAGAAGCAGATATGAGAGTTCGAGAGGATCTGCATCGGGATCTGCGTCACGATCAGCATCGATAGTATCGTCTGGTGGTTCTGGCACGTGCATTCACTGTGGTAGACGACATGCAGGTCAGTGCTACCTATTGACGGGACAGTGTTTTCACTGTGGACAGCAAGGACACAGAGCAGCAGAGTGTCCTCAGAAAGGACTGGGTGGAAGGGCTGATACGGGTACAGGACAGCAGAGGACTATTGCCTCGAGGGCCTACAGTGAGAGATCAGGAAACCGGATGGATGATAGGACTGTCAGAGATCAGAGGGAGACGGTTGCGCCACGACCTCCAGTGGTGCCACGCATCTACAGTCTACAGAGTTTACAGCATCAGGATCAACAACGACCAGAAGGTTCTACTGGTAAGATTGATTTGACTAACCGATTGCTATTGACATATGAACATTGCATATTGACATTTGATTGATTGCATTGTGTGTTCTGTATGGATTCCGACGAGTTTTGATTTAGATTTGGTTTTCGATCGATTTGTTTTGCATTGTCGTTTTTGCTTCGTACCTGTAGGGAAATGTCGGGACGACATTTTTCTAAGGTGGGGAGATTGTAATATCTCGTTCCCTTACTGTTCCTCTCTGAATTGGATTTTCCTCCCAGAATCGGCCAGGACGAAGTTTGGATCGTCCAGGCCGATCAATGCATTGAACAGCTGATTTCTGGTGTGTTTTCTGGAAGAATTTCTGCACAGATCGTCCAGGCCGATCGTGAGATCGTCCAGGACGATCGTACTGTAGAAATGATCGGCCAGACAATAGCCCTGGGTGAGGTCCAGGACGATCAGGATTTGGTCTGATCGTCCCGGGACGATGTGAACATCGGCCTGGCCGATCAGTTCACAAATATAAGAAAATCAGCTCGTTTTGAGGAGAGAGAAAATCATTTTATAAAAACGAAAATATCTGAGGAGAGAGAAAGAGAAAGGGAAAAAGAGAAAAGCTTGGTTTTGGAGGCCGCGGATCGCTTTTCGTCCGACGCTGCTGTTGGGAAAAGTGAAGATCTCGTGGTAAGGACTCCGAACCCTGTTTCTGTTTTCAGAGATGTTGTGTTTTGACCTAGTTGTGATCCGTTTTGTGTTTTCGTAGTCGACTTTTCGACATGGTTTTGATTTGACACAACTTTCACCGCACAACTTTTAGTATGTTATAGATACGATTATTGTACACGATTTGACTGTATTCTACGAAGATTTTACCGGTCGGAATTGATTCTACGCGCTTTTAATCGAATAGAAAATAATCGGGACCTGATTTGATTTGGATTCTATAGATCGATAGTATTGTATTGATGTTATAGATATTCTATTGTAATTTGGAAAGATTTGGATATTGTGTCTTTTTGCAGGATTTTTGTGTAAATTTGACCGACTGCCGTTACGCTGCCCGATTTTTGTACGATTCCTGAATTGTCTGAAATTGATAGATTGAACTGATATGCATTGATTATTGATATGATTGCTTTAATATCGACTATTGAATTGTTTATTGATTGAATTGACTATTGATACTGATCGCAAGTGGAACCTGGTTGAACATTGGTAGAAGATTGATTGATACCTGTACAGGATGGTGGGCCGACGGGCTTTCCTTTAAACATTGATTATTGATTATTGAAGGGAGACATAAGGAGTTTATTGATATGCCGACGGGCGAAAAGAGTGACGACTCTTATTGATAGAACCAATGTACGGATCTACAACAGCAATATAGAATCTACAACAGCAACATAGCCAGTAGTTTGCACTTGTTCAGTATATAGTATTGAAATGCATGTTTACTGTATTGACTCACGGATCTATTGCTTTATCGATTTCTACTTTATTGATTGATCGGATTTACTGTATCGTACGATTTCATTGATTTCATTGATTGATTATCGAGCATTGATTACTGAGCATTGATATAGACATTGATAGATATAGATACTGCATTGATAGCATGGACATCGTACTACTGCTTCTAGATTCATTGATATTGCTGCTTATAGACCTATAGATTCACTGTTGCTACTGTTCTATACCGTATTGACTGTTTATAGATTGATTGTTTCGTATTGCTTTTCTCGATTGATTTCAATTGATTAGATCGTATTGATTTGACCGTATCGATTTGATTGACGACATTGATTGATTGAATTGATTTATCGAATTGCCTGCTGCTGCATTGACTGGTTTTATTGACTATTGATTTCCGCTGCATAGACTCATTGACCATTGACTGACATAGATTGATTGACTGTGATAGATTGACATGCATATTGATAGCATCGCCGTGCTTTGATTCCAGTTATAGGTATTAGGTGACCTGCTGGGCTTTGTAAAGCTCATTATATGTGGTTGATATTTTCAGGTCAGGGCTCGGGAGCAGGAGATAGGAGTTGATTCAGATCTTCAGGTTTTAGTTCTTTTGATCGATTGATGATTCTTTTGTACTCAGGACAGGATAGATTTCTCTACTTGTATTGATAGTTTAGTTCCTGAGTATTGTACATGATGTTTTGAGATATGAATCGACTGTTATATTGATGTTTAATTTTTATAGATGTTTGATAGATCGCTTTTTGAAGGTTTTAGATAACTCTGGTAAAATGTTTGGCTATTGATCGACATTCTTTCCAAGTTAGATCTTGGGGCATCACATGAAATAACTTATCAGATTTCTTGTTCTTGAAACAGCTCCAAAAAATATTACCGAATCTATACTGTAATCTTTATTAAGTTGTATTTTGATCAATAATAGCTACAGAAATATTTATATGGTTGGTTTATTCAAAGATATTTATGTTAATTCTGTGTGGAATATGACTGTGTTGATCATGTGATGCTTCAAAATTTTAATTTGAAAGAATTATTCATTTATCTTTTAATAAACAAAAACCAAATATATCTAATATCATCTATAAGTAATAAATAACAAAACAGATTCCATAAAAAACATCAATATACACATCTATATTCATTCCAAAAAATCATATACAATCATAACAGCTACATTCATATGATTATCGAATCAATGTAGAAACAATAAAATTTACATGCAATTGTAGTATAATCTATAAATAGTAAACACTGCAGTACAAAAGCCAGTAAAACAGTAAACCAGTACGAGTGATAAATTTATAAAGCAATTGTCATTTCCATAATACTAATAAGTACATAAATCATATAAAATATCAAATCAAAATATGATTAAAGAGGATCGAAATCATGTCAATGCAGTAAAATCATAGACTTGGAGTTATAATGACTTAAAAAAATATTTATATGGATTTAGATACGAGTTATTACCAAGGGCGGAACTATAGTATGCTTATGGGGGGCAATTGCCCCCCCTCAAAAAAAAATTTTTTTTTTTTATAGGAGTAAAAATTAAAAAAAAATTTATAAGAGAGTAAAAATTTTTTTTGCCCCTCCTTAAATTTTTTTTTGCCCCCCCTAAAAAATTTTTTTGTCCTCTTTTGTCCTAACTTGCTCTAAAATATCTATATATTTTTTCACATTTAGCTCTAATATTCTCTTTCATGCTTTTAATAACAGTTTAATGACACATTTTTTCTTTATTTTTCTTGCTTAATTTTTTAAAAAATTTTTTCGTAATGTATAGATATATAATATTTTTTTTAATATTTAATTATTTTTTGTGCTGTATTTTTGCCCCTCCCCTCAAAATTAAAGTCGGTTCCGCCCCTGGTTATTACAGATAAATCGGGTTGTATTATTGCATTGGAACTTAATTCGGTTGGTTGAGCTTGTTGTGGGGTTGAATGGGTTCTCCCCCAATTTTTTTTTCATACAATCCTATAGTGCGTTGTCACTTTAAAGTTTGGTTAAAAAATATAATATTCACCATTGTTTATTAATTGAAAAGAAATTTTGGAGATGTCACTATAGTAAAGTTTTAAGAAAAAAAATTAAATTTAAGCATCATTATCTCAAGCTTATATTTAATTTAATTTAATTTAATATATTTTAATTGAATATAAAATTTCAAGAATATTCAACTACAATAATAATAATAATAAGACTTGTCCCCGCGCGCTTAATGTGGCAGCAATCTACAATCAAGACTTAGGCTTTGTTTGGGACGGCTTTTTTATTGCTTTCTAAAATGGAGTTTTAGTACAAAATTTTTTATTTTTGTACTAAAACTCCGTTTTAGAAAACAATAAAAAAGCCGTCCCAAACGAAGCCTTAATCAGGGGCTACGAACTGTTTAAAAAGTTTTTTTCTTAATTTTTTAAAAATAAAATCTATTTTAAAAAATTGAATTATTTTAACTTATTTTTATGTCATAGTGTAAATCTCATTGAGCCTAAACATAACAATTATTCAACTTGGATTAATTTGTGAGTATTATTTTCTAATTTTAACAATTGATATTTCCAATATGAAAAAAAATAAAAATAAATGTATATTTCCATAAGAATTTTAATTTAATATAATAATCGAAATTGAGAGAAAAAATTGCTTAAATAAATAATCTCTATTAGGAATCTTTTTAGAAAGTAGCTTCTAATTAGCATAAAATTTTTTAAAAGCAATATAAAAAATAATGATCAGATAAAAATTATGACTGTCATTTGAAAAATAAAACACTAAAAAAATTGTCACCAACAAAGCCTAAATTGTTTTTAACCAAAAAAAAAAAAAAAAAAAAAAAAAAAAAAAAGCCTAAATTGTTGTTAAAATCTACTCAACTCAATAAAACATCAATGAATTTTTCTCAACATCATATCCTGGCGGTTCTCCTACTTTCGCTAACTAAGACAAAATCATCCGCATAGATCCCACCAACAACAATATCAATCTATAATCTAACAATGACAAAAATGACGAGGGTTGTGATGCGGCCTTGGCATTAAATAATGGATGTTTGTTATTGGTAGGATCTCCAGCTTTATTAGAGTCATGCACACTACTGATAAATATGGCTCTTGCAACACTTCTTTTGACCTACTGAAGTGGTTAAAACATATGCAAAATTTCGCGGTTCGACACCATTGCAAAATCGCTATATCTGCAAGCGCTGCAAACATTTTTCTCAGCGATCTTTGAACCATTCTATTATAACCAGTTTTTGGTAGCAATAGTTTTAGCAATGGTTTTCCAATGTACCTAAGAGATAATACAACATAGTTATTACTAATTTTTACTTAGAGCTCTGGCGGACAAAGTAGCAGATTGAAGGAGAGAATGCGTGGAGCTAGGGCAAGAAACGACCTCGGATTCGATGACTGCGACAGATTAATTTGGCGTGAGACGAGAGGGTCACTCGTGGATGCTTGCCAAATGGAGCTCCGAAAAATGAAGCAGTAGATCGAAGGAGAGAATGTGCGGAGCTAGCACAAGGGATGATCTCTAGTCCAACTAAGCTTAAACAAGCATAAGAGAAGCTTCAAACTTATAACCAGGGAGCCAAGCAAATTGAAAAGATTATTTTTTATAGTAACTTTGAACTTTTTTCATGAAGAAAATCATATCAATTTATGATTATTTTCTATAGTACATTGTCCATTCTCAAAAAAAAAAAAAAAAAAAAAAAGTTTATTTCCTATTGAACCAACCTTTAGTTTAGCAACGATACATATACGTATTATATTTATATTTTGGCCGGCTTGCACAAATTAGGCCAGTTTTTTTTTTCTTTTTTTAATATCGTCGCCGGCATGCACTTCGATGGGTTCTCCGCCACTCTCCTCCTTGTCTATATAAAGAACAACTTAACTAAATGTTCATATTACCTCAAATAAATCAGCGAAGCATCCATCAATGGGTATTCCTCACCATCTTCTCCTGTTGCTTCTCTTCCTCCCCTTTGCTTACAGCGACCAATACATCTGCGGAGATCCCACCGACAACAAGCAGATAATATCGAATGCCGAGACCGTCATCAAAGCCCTCATCAACTTGACTCCCAGTCCCGGCTCTCATCATTACTCCCACGGCCACGGCGCCGAAGCCGTGCGCGGCCTCAGCTGGTGCTCTCCCAACATCAGTACCTTCGGCTGCGGATTATGCGTTTACAAACAAGGTAACGACGTCCTGAAAAGCTGCAAAAATAGCATTTTTGCCATTTCCTGGTCTCTCGAGTCTTGCTATATTAGCTTTCACTCTGGTTGAAATGAGAAATTATTGTGTGCGGAATCAGAAGGCGAATTCGGGCATGTGACGTCAACGGGGCCCAATATATCCGATGACGTGTCGCATCCAGATTCGTCTCCGAATGCATTCGAATTCCGCACACAATAATTTCTCGGTTGAAAGGGTTCAGCTTAGCCCTTTTAGAATTGTTTTTTGGGAGCTTAGGTTGGCAAATAGGGTAGATTTGGATTTGAGATCTTGTGTGCTTTTTTTGAATCAATAAGCTATATGGATAAGGAGTCTTCTTTTGTCTTTGAGTTTATATGAATAAGAGTGTTATGTGTTTAAATTTGTTCTCCATTAAAGGATGACACAAATCTCTATTTATGTTTTATATTTGTCCAATGAGCAAAAACTATTGCACGAAAATGTTCGATTTTTGCCGGCGAAAATCGGCAAATTTAAATTTCCAGGGCGAAACCACATTCCGATGGAAAAAAGACTTTTCTAGTGAAAAAAATCTGACGGAAATCAAATTGTCTACCAGAAAAACACCGGTAATTAATATTTTTACTCTAGTTAACATAACATATAAGAGGATTATAATTTGTAAGCTAGATTAAGCCATCCAAATGAACATAATAAATCAAACCTTTAAAAATTATTCTATATGAGAATGTTTAAGGAAAGAATCATAGCTGGGCCCAGCCTAAATTCATAACTTTAAGATGATTAATTATTAATGAAACTGCCCAACATGTATGTTAGAAACTCAAATACGTACAAACACCCACTTTCCAAAATGGAATAGCCAAACTAATTGGACAAACCAAATTAAACCAAGGTTAAGTACTCATATATCATAAAAAAGTTATCTTGATTGGGCACGAATTTCGAGGCAAATTTTTTTTTTTTTTAAAAATATTTGTTGATGCTGCTACAGCAGCTATCAACAAAGCTCCGTAAGATTAAAATTTTGCTTGGAACGATTTTTTTACTGTTTCTTGAAACAGCTTTTTAATACAATCTTTTTAATTTTTATGCTAAAAAATTGTTTTAAAAAGTGGCAAGAAAGCCATCACAAACGAAACCTAAATACTACTCATGTCATGATATTAGATTCAAGAACTTATATATGCATTGTGAGAAATACCTTCAATAAATAAGCTATATGATTAGTTTTATGTATTTAGGTTTGTTCTCTATCAAAAGACTATAATCTAAGAGCATAAGAAGTTTCTTAGAGGTCTGCATTTGCTTAAGGAATGTCTTTTTGTCCAAAAATAAATACATGTACTTTTGAAATTATTTTTTTATCAATAATAGCTCCAAAAATATTTATATGATTGGTTTATTAATCAAAGACTGTTTGTTTTATGTGGAATCTAATTGTATTAATCAATCGGATTGTATTATTGTCTTAAATCTCAATTCTATTTGGTTCGTCACTGCAAAGTCTAATTGGATACAACCAGAGAAGAAAAATATAATATTGATCATTATTTATCAATTGAAATTTTTTTTAGAGATGTTAGTAAAGTAAAGTTTCAAGAAAAAGAAATAAATACAAGCACCATTATCATCGGTTAAGATCTATTTAGAAAGGTTTTTTTTTTCTTAATTAAAAAAAAAATAAAATCTATTTTAAAAAATTAAATAGTTTTAACTGATTTTTTTTGTCATAGTGAACATCTCATTGAGCCTAAATATACGAGTTATTCAACTTGGGTCAATTTCTGAGCATTATTTTCTAATTATAACAATTGATATTTCCAATATGATATAAAAAAATATAAATGTATATTTCGATAATTTTTAAAATTTAACATAATCACCCAAATTACAACAACAACAACAACATTAAGCCTTTGTCCCACTACATGGGGTCAGCTACTTGAATCCTTTTTCGCCATTATGTCCAGTTAAAAGTCAAATTCTTATTTAAATCTAATAAAGAAAGATCATTTCTAATATTTTCTAACCAAGTCTTTTTAGGTTTACCTCTACCTTTATTAACATAAGTCAAATCTAATACCTCAACTTTCCTAACCAGGACATCGGAAGGCCTTCGTTTAGTGTGACCAAACAATCTAAGGCGACTCTCTCTAATCTTATCTTCCTCTGGAGCTACTCCAATCTTTTCACGTATATGCTCATTTCGTATCCTATCTCTAAGGGTCAAGCCACTCATCCACCTAAGCATCCTCATCTCTGCAACGCTTAACTTAGTATTATGCTTCTCTTTTAATGGCCAACATTCGGCACCATAAAGCATTGCAGGTCTCACCACCATCTTATAGAATTTTCCCTTAAGTTTGAGGGGGACTTTTCTATCGCACAATAAGCCCGATGCATTCTTCCACTTTAACCATCCAACTTGAATTCTGCTAATAATATCCCCATCAATTTCACCATCACTCTGAACAATAAATCCAAGATATATAAAACATTTACTCTTATTAATGACTTGATTGTCCAAAGTCACAATCCCATCACTAGGTCTATTGCTACTAAAATTACACACTATATATTCAGTTTAGATCTACTCAAGCAAAAATCTTTAGACTCTAAAGTTGACTTCCATAACATAATCACCCAAATTGAGAGAAAAAAATTGCTTGAATAAATAATCTCTATTAGGAATCTTTTTAGAAAATAGCTTCTAATTAGCATAAATAATTTTTAAAAGCAATATAAAAAAATAATGGTCAGACAAAAAATTTTGATTGTCATCTGAAAAATAAAGTACTAAAAAAATTGTAACAAACGAAGCCTAAATTGTTCTTAAAATTTGCTCAACTCAACAAAATATCAATGAATTTTTCTCACCATTTTATCCTGGTGGTACTTCGACTCTCCTTCGCTAACTAAGGCAAAATCATCTGCAAAGATCCCACCAACAACAATCATCTATAATCTTACAATGACCAAATTGACAAGGGTTTTGACAACGGTCCTAGCATTAATAATAGATGTTTGTTATTGTTAGGATCTCCGACTTTGCTCAAGCCACAGTACTAATTAATCTGGCTCTCACAACATTTTTTTTGACATAATGCAGCGGTTAAAACGTATGCAAAATTTTTTGCAACTGTTTAGAAAGCGTTGCAAAACCGCTATATCTGTAAGCGCTGCAAATGGCTTTCCCATCTCTTAAACATTTGTGTTATAATTAATTTTTGACAGCAGTAGCTTTAGCAACGATTTTAACCTCTGCCATATTAAAGAATTACAGCGGTTAAAACCACTGCTAAATGGTGGAATATGTGGAAAAAAGAGCAAAAAAAATCACTATTTATAATAAAATTACAAAAATCAATAAAACAATATACAAATATAAATTGAGTCAATATTAATAGCATATAAATCTTATGTCCAATGTATCCAAGAGATAGCACAACATAGTTATTAAAAAAAATTTTCCTTAGAGAAAGTTATCATATCCGAAGCAAATAGTTCTAAATTTCTAAATTCACTCACATGCTAAAATATAAATGTTGCATCCTAGAATATTCGTGACGATAAAGAAATATAAATTTAATGTCTTAGCTTTGTATGAACACTACAGCAAAATCACCTATTACCGACGATTTTTTCCAGCGGAAAGTGATAATTTTTTGGCGGCTTTCAAATTTATCGGCATTTTTTCGATGGTAAAACACGCGAAGAAAAAAATTTTTCGGCGGCCTTTTCCAGCTGTTAAACATTCTGATGGCTGTCTGGAGCCGCCGGAAAACTTAAAAAAAAATTCAAAAAATTTTGTTCCTAACCGCCCGGATGCACGCTGACCGCCGAGCTACTAGACTGCCTGCTGACCGCCCGCCCAAGCTGCCTAGGCACGCTGTCCGCCTGCCCGGACACATTCCCTCGCTGCCCGCTTCCTTCCCGCCGTGCTGACCGACTGCCCGGACGCTCTGCCCCGCCTACCGCCTAACGCCTATCGCCTGACTGCCCGCTGGTGATCTGCCCACCTGCCCGTGCGCATCCGAGGATTCAAACTATGTTTAATTCAAAATAAATCAAACACTCAACCATTATGCTACAATGCAATATATCTTTCATTTCTTATGGTTTTAAATTTAAACTATATTATTTCATAAATTTATCAATCATTTTAAAAATGAAATTATATTAAATTAAAATTAATAATAAATGTAAAAATTAAAATTAGTAATTACTAAATAATTTAAAATGGAAATTAATTAATCTATAGTATTATCATTAAAATTTAATTAAAACAAATTAATAACTTAATAGTTTATTAAAATACTATTAAAATTACTAATCAATTAAAATAAAATTTTAAAATAAATTAAAATTTAAATAATAATTTTAAATTTAAATCATCAATTAAGGAAAAAGTTAACTTAAATTAGTTAATATAATATTTAATGTTTTTTGTTAAATCATTTAAATAGTTAAATATTTAATCATTTTATTTAAATTATTTAAAAGCTGCCGAAAACTTGATCGTCGAAAAGCCACCGGAAAGTTGCCAGAAAATTGACCACCGGAAAGCCACCGAAAATTCCTCGGTAATGGGTGATTTTACTATTGTGGAAGACCCATCACACAAGCAGATAAAAGAGAGGGTGTAACATTCATAAGAGACATTAGACTTTTTATGTGGAAACCCTTAATGCAGCTGCCCTTGCACACTTATCACTGTATTCAGGCCATACATCGCGTCGCTTCCAGGGGACGCCCTAGCATTAACATAACTTCTTAAAGGATTCATGTCATTATTATTCGACAAATTTTACGCTGGCTGTCGACTACCTAACGCAACTTTACACTTTGCTCATCTAAGACTTGGGACATGGCAACAACTGTGTTATTGACCATATTTACCAATTGAAAATAAATTTTGGAGATGTCACTAAAGTAAAGTTTCAAGAAAAAAAGCATCATTATCTGAAGCTTATATTTAATTTAATTTAATTTAAAATTATATATTTTAATTGAATATAAAATTTCAAGATTCAATAAAAGCCTTGTCCCTGTGTACATAATGTGGCGGCAATCTACAATCAAGACCTTATCAATGTTTTTTTTTTTGGGGGGGGGGGGGGGGGGGGGAGGGGAATCCTCGGAGAGGCCTACGAGTTAATTCAAAAAAGGATTACAAGGTTCTTAAAAGGAACCTCCAGCTCACTAATGCTCACAGAAGCTACAAAATAGAATAAAATAAAATCTAAGATCTGGTGGTTCCTTATACTAAGATTAACAAAAAACATTCTAGTGCTGGAAGTAGACAGCACCCAAAAAAGGAAGAATAAGAAAAGAGCAATCAGTACAGTCTTCCTACAAAAATATAAGGCTAACCTCCAATTACCAAAAAATATTGAGCCCACATTGTCCCTGCAAAAAATGCCAAGCCAATTGTCTAGCCTCCAAATCTGCACAATTAAGACACTCCAACACAAAAAGGTAATATGACAAAGAGGATGTAACCAGTAAAGAGAAAGGTTATAGGTATTGTTATTAAAAAAAAGGATAAGGTGGCAAACCAAATGTCAGCCATACTATCAGTATCAGTGAGAGCAAATACAGTAGCCTCAGTCAGAGTAAAGAGTAGAAAAGTACCACCAATAAAAAAACACTATAATAACTGGGTGAAGAACACCAGACTTCCCAGAAATGATCTATTCACAATTCTCAGCAAACATCACAGCAGTACAACCACCAAATAGGCCATTAAATAAGGCAATACCAGATAACAATGGAACAAAAACCTAGGACCCCAAGACGAGACAGCAACAGACAACCATTAAAATGCCAACTCCAGATACAATAACCAAACAAAAACCATATCCAGTCGCATAACAGCTAACCCAAAAAGCAACTCCAGATAACAGTTAACAACCCAATCATCCTGAAGCAAACAGATGCAAAACTTGCTACCAGCACAATCATACCATATGTACATACACACATTGACTAAAGAATTGACAAAAGCACTATCAAATAGAGGCGTCCGATGCAACAGAAATAGAAGCAGAAACATAGACAAAAGAACACTAAAGAAAGAGCCATCAAGCATTACGAATATAAGGAAGCCCACATTTGTCCAGGTTAACCAATCCTCTTAAAAAAAGAAGAAGATTAGAAACATCAAATACATGTAAAACATTAGTGTGACACCCAAATTTAGCCAAACAATCCGTACAAGCATTACCCTCTCAAAAAATATGAGAAATAGAGTAGTTAAGAGCAAAGAGAGTGCTTAATTTTTCTAATGATATAGAAATCATTAGGATTCCCAGTCACCTCATTTTGAAGGATATGAATTAAAAGCTTAGCACCAACCTCAATTGCCACATGCTCAATTCCCAATTTATGACACATATCCAACCCATGGGATAAACCCATAAGCTCAACAGTAATGATAGTACATAAATTAAGTGGACCAGAAAAGGTAGCCATAACCCCACCTTTATGATTACAAATGATACCACCCATATCCGTAAAAATAGTACCAATAGAGCCATCCGAACTCAGTTTAATATTGGGGGGGGGGGGGGGGAGATGGTTTGAACCACCTCACAATTTGATCAATTTTTTTCACCGGCCCACCATCAATTGGAATGCCAAGCTGAACAGCTAAGTGATGATAATTTTTAAAGTTTTTAATAGAAATAAGATTGACAGACTGAAAGTACAAAATTTTATTTTTAACATTTATAATAATTTGGTTAGCATCCATTTTAATCTCATTATGCTTAGAATCATTCCTAGCCTTCCAAAGGTACCACATAATTAGAATCAACAACAAATTGTAGATGTGACTTTTAGTGCTGGTGAACCAATATTTAAGAATGGATACAACGTCACAATTAGCATTCATAATACCTTTGTCAGCCAAATTAAAAAATGGCACCAAACCTTTTGGGTAATTATCCCATTAATAAAAAAATGGTCAACACTCTCAATATTAAAGCAACATTGACACTTAGAAGGAAAAGTAAACCCTTTTCTCCAAAGTAAATTTTCGACATGAAGGTAACCTTTAAGGCATCTTCAAACCAAAATAGAATAAGATAAAGGAATATTATTATACCAAATAGAAAAAAATATTTGAGAGACATCCCCTTTAATTCTAATAGCATCCCAAGCTTTTTTCAGATTAAAATTATCATAAGAAGATAAAAAGAATTTTATCCTTGCACTGTAATTTTAATGGAATATGCAAAATTTTATCAATCATATCATCCGGGATAGCCTCCAAAAGTTTACTAACATTCCAAGCATCATTCTGAATAAAAGTGTGAACCTTAGTATTATCAATAGTATGGGTATTAAGATAGCTATCAATAGAATAAGTACCCAACCAATTATCTTTCCAGAAAGAAATATCACCTTTCCTTAGCCCCATTAAATAAATTGTTCAGCCTCCCATTTGATGTTGTAAAGCCTTTTCCAAACAAAAGAGTCAGAAGATTTATAGTTGCAAATCAGAGGATGAAGTTCTTTGTAATATTTAACATTCATAAACTGAGCCCATAAGCTATTGTTAGCTCTAAAAGAAAATCATAATTTATGAGAGAAAGTATGAACAATATCCAAAATATTCTTTCAACCTAAAGCTCATTCATTGAAAACCCCACAAACATTATTCCAGGACGCCCAATTAAAACAAGAATGATTATTTTTCGATCTCCAAAAAAATTTGAGCATTCTCTCCATTCTCAGACAAGTAGTGGTTGAAGGTTGCAAAGTGTGGAAAATAAAAATAGGAATTGAATTTAAAATACTTTTAATCAGAACCAACCTACCACCAAAAGAAAGGAAATTAGAAGATCAGTTTAAGAGTTTCCTTTGAAACATCGTAAAAATATTTTCAAACAGTTGATTTCTTTTTCTCCCCTTAAAAAGAGGGGTGCCCAAATATTTAATAGGAAGCAAGGTGAGTTAAAACCATAAATCCTTTTGATAACACTAATTTTACGATGATTCGTCGACTTACCAGAAATGAAACTACTCTTATCCTTATTAATGGACAACCTCTCATATTTGGGAATTGAGACAGAAATTTGAACAAAAATTTTAACATTATTAATGGGAAGCATTCGAAAAAATTATAAAGTCATTCACAAAACTGAGATGAGTAGTAGGTATGCCGCAAACAACACAGAAATAAAATGTATGATAACTTTTATAAAGCTCCTCAAGGCATCTGGAAAGATATTCCACATCAATAATAATAAGAGAAGGCGATAAGGGATCCTCTTATCTTAGCCTATGAGCGAATTTAAAAAAATCCATAATTTTTATCATTAATGATCACAGAAAAGTAACAATTTTCAATACTATTCTTAATAAACATGATGAAAGATTGACTAAAACAAAAAAGAGACATCACATTGTAAAGAAAATTCCAGTTCAAGTTATCATATGCTTTAGTAATATCCAGTTTAAAAATGAGATTCCTCTCAGTAACCTTAACATTGATATCATGATAATCTCTTGAGCTAAGAGAATATTATCAAAAAATGCTCCTACCTTTGACAAACCCTATTTGATTGTAAGAGATGATTATCGGTAAAATGTTCATTAATCTAGAAGCAATGATTTTAGAGACAAGTTTATTAAAAAAAGTATAAAGACTAATAGGTCTAAAATCATTCCAGCTGATGATAGAGTCTTTTTTAGGAATTAACATAATATTAGTAAAAGAGAAAAACTTAGGATAAGGATTTCCAGCAAAAAAGTCTTTCACGACATCCACCACATCTAACTTAACAATATCCCAGGTTTTAATAAATAGATTTATTAGTTAAACCATCAGGACCAGCAACAAAGTCCCTATTCATATGTTTAAAAGTCTTCCAATTTTCATCCTCCATATGAGATTGAGTGAGCAAATGAATATCTTCCTCACTAAGAAAGCGAGGAATCACATTGGGATTCATAATATGGGTAATATAACTATTGTTATTAAAAACCTCTCTAAAATGCTCCACCCTAGAATTAACAATTAAGTTGTCTGTATCATAAACACATCCATGATTGTTAACAATTTTGTGGAAATGACTCCTAATTCTATTCTTATTGGCCAAAACATGAAAAAAATGGATATTCCTATCCCCCTTCAAAACAATTTTAGCAGAGGCCTTCTGTCTCTAGAAGATCTCTTCCTAATTTTACAACTAAAAAAGGGTAAATTTAGAGTTATTAAGATTAAAGAGATTGAGATTCTCCAAATACATCTTATATAACTCCAACACCTTATCTTCAACTTCCTTAATATTAGAAAAGATATTCTTGAAAATATTTTTGTTCCACCATCTAAGGATCTGTTTTAATCTACTCAACTTGGTTCAAAGGCGATATATACCCTTTATATTGTTATTAGGAGAGATAGTGACATGCCAATTATTATAAACCACATTCATAAACTCCTTATGAGTTAACCACATGTTTTGAAATCTAAAAGCCAAGGGGACATTAACTTTATAAGCACATATGGTCGTAAGTAAAGGAGCATGATTAGAAAAAGTACTACTTAAATATTGAACATGAGTCATATGAAATTATCTAATCGAGTCATTATTAAAAAGAATCCTATCAAGTCTTTGCCACATAGAAGTTCTATTCCAAGTAAAGACACCACCAATAAAACAAATATCATGTAAATTGCAATAAAAAATCATAAAATTCAAATCTTCAATAGCATTAATATTAGGGGGTTTACCCTCTATTCTCTCATTAGCATTAGAAACAATATTAAAATCTCCACCAACACACCAACGACCATTAGAATTAAGAGCAAAATCAGATAAAAGTTCCCAAAGGGGAATCCGACTCAATCTAGTACAAGCAGCATAAACAAATGAGGCGTTATAGTCGAAGTTGAAAAAAGAGATTTACACATGAACAACTTGGGAAATATCCAATATAATGTTAATGTTAAAATGTCTCTTTCACATAATATAAATTTTATTAGAACAATTAGCAAATATCCTGTCAAAATCCAGACGAGAAGCAGTAAAACAAGTTTATTTATAGAAATAAAAGGTTTGAGTAAAACCAGCAGTTGTATATTATGCACTCTACATAAATTCCTGACTCTTGTTCTAGAGTCAGCCCCCCCAATACCCCTCACATTCCAAAATAAGGGCTTTAATAATTGGAACTTTTAGCAAAAGTTTGAGCCCTAGTAAAATGAGGTGTATTAGGTAAAGGAGCTTTACCTTTTTTCCTTCTTATTCACCTTAAAGTAAAGGCTCATTCCTCATCAATAGTTTTAGAACCACTATCAAAAAGATCAAAAGAAGATGAAGAAATAGGATCCCCTCTATCAATACTATTAACATGATCCACAGAGATAGGGACATAAATATTTTTGGGGATAAATTCCCCTTCTTCACATTTCTCCATAATATTCTCCTTCTCATTAGTGTCCATATTAAACGATAGAGAGGGATTCTCATTATTTTGAAGCATCAAATCAATATAGACAAAGAAATTAGGAAGCTTATCACCTTCCTCGAGAGGTTTATCACTATGAGAGACTTTCTCAGGTGAAAAATTATTTCTATCTTCCGTAACATCCATCTTATACGAATCATTAAAATTATTACTTCCAGCCTTCTAATTAGGGGTAGGTGTCTCGACCTAATTCAAAAGAATATGATTATTTATATTTTCATTGGTAGTACCTATAACATTAGAGACCACCTTCCCCACCGAGGGATTGGATTTTTTTTAAGTTCCGGATGCAATTTGAAACAATCAGAAACATCATGCCCATGTGTCTTACAATGAGAAAAAAATTAAGGACTTTTTCAAACTCCACTTTTGTAAGTAACCAAAGGCTTTAGAACCATCCCAAACTTCCTTAGCATGTTTCTTTGTGATATCAACTTTGACAAAAACCCTAGACACAGATGGATGGGTTCTAGACGCAATTGCCTGGTCGGTTTGCAATGGACGGCCAAAAATAGAATCGAGAGCATGTAACACTTTAGCATTAAAAAAATGGAGCCTAAGATTAGGAAATGAAACCCAAATAGGCTCAATGGGGGATTCTTCTCTAACATCAACAAAGGTGTCCATTACAAAATACGCATTTGGCAATTAAGTATAAAGTAAGATCTACGAGCAAAGACACGACTACAATCTAAGTCATTAGAGAGCTGAATCGCAACGTGTTTAGAATCCATCAAGCCAACGAAAAAAAAAACCCTGAGAGTTTAAGACTACCCAAAAAGCGTGAATCGAATCGAGATTTGGCATACGTAGACCAAATTTACCAACAAGTGTAAATTGATTTGGCGATGCAAGTTTTAGCACTTCTTCATCCGAAAGCAAGATTGCCGGCACACCATTAAAAGTTGACTAAGTTAAAGAGGGAAGGGTATCTCCTACAGAGGAACCTGATAGAACATCCTTACGATCGAGACTGGGGAGGAGAAGGCCCCCAGACTCCAAGCTAAAGAATCCATTCTTCGCATCTAGCACATGGGCGAAAATGTTTCCCAAAGTTATAGGACGAAGCCCCCGCCTTCCCTTTGAAGCCCTAACAGGGCCAAATGATAAAATTGAGAACCAGCGCACAAAGAGCAAAGAGAAAAAAAGAAATCGTCAGAAGAAAAGGGCATCGAGGCGAAGAAATCATGAGAGGATGAGGGGAACCCTAAAATCGCCTGAGGCGGCGCTAGGGCAAAGCGAGGAGGGGAGCTGATAAAAATTACATTGTCAATGGTCAATAAAAGGCTACGATCTATTTAGAAAGGTTTTTTTAATTATTTTTTTTAAAAAATTCATTTAAAAAAAATTAACTGATTTTTATGTCATAGTGTACATCTCATTGAGCATAAACATGAAAATTATTCAACTTTAATCGACATGTGAGCATTATTTTCTAATTTTAACAATAGATATTTTCAGGATGAAAGAAAAAATAGAAATGTATATTTTAATAATTTTTTTTTTAGTTCAACATGATCACCCAAATTGAGAGAAAAAAATTGCTTGAATAAATAATTTCTATAAGGAATCCTTTTAGAAAGTATCTTCTAATTAGAATAAATTTTTTAAAAGTAATATAAAAATAATGATCAGATAGAAACTATGATTGTGATCTAAAAAATAAAGCATAAAAAAATAATCCCAAACAAAACCTAAATTTCTATTAAATTGAAGCATAAAAAGAAATGGTGATCAGAAAGCCTAAACTGCTCAACTCAAGAAAACATCAATGAATTTTCCTCACCATCCTATCCTGCTGGTTCTCCTACTCTCCTTCGATCGCTAACTAAGAGTAAATCATCTGCATAAATCTCACTAACAACAATCATCTATAATCTAACAATGACCAAAATGACGAGGGTTTTAACAAAGGTCTTGGCAATAAATAATAGATGTTTGTTATTGGTAGGATCTCCGGCTTTGCTCATGCCATGCACACTATTAATAAATCTGGCTCTCACGACAATTTTTTTTGACATAATGCAGCGATTAAAACATATGCAAAATTTCTTGCAGCTATTTAGAAAGCGTTGCAAAACTGCTATATCTGCAAGCGCTGCAAAAGTTTTTTCTCAGCATTGTTTGAACCATTGTGTTATAGCAAGTTTTTGACAGCAGTAGCTTTAGCAACGGTTTTAATCGTTGCTATAGTAAAGAATTACAATGGTTAAAACCACTGCTAAAAAGTGGAACATGTGAAAAAAAAAACCAAAAAATCAATTTTTATAATCAAAATACAGAAATCAATAAAACACTATACAAATATAAATTGAGTTCAATATTAATTAAGACCATAAAAATCTTATGTCAAATGTATCCAAGAGATAACACAATATAGTTATTAATAATTTTTCCTTAGAGCTCGGGTGAACGAAGCAGCAGTTTGAAGGAGAGAATGCGTGGAGCAAGGTAGGGGTGTCAATTCGGGTCAACGGGTCGGGTTCGAGTCGAACCCGACTTGACCCGACCTTAAACGGGTCAATCCGAACCCGACCCGTTCTTACAAACGGGTCAGGTTTTTCAACCCGGACCCGACCCGCGCTGGTTCCCGGGTTGACCCGACCCGACCAGTGACCCGTGTTGAACTATCGCGTGGCTATCACGGACAGGCGAACTCGGGCGACATCGACGTCCACGAGCGACCGCGGAGTTGCGGCCAGCGTTGCTGCGCGGGGCGAGCCGGCGAGGTCTGAGGCCATCAGGCCAGCACGACGAGCGCGTGGCGTGGGTTACGGCATGAGTGCGTGACGCCTTGACCGCAAGTGCGACCATGCGAGACATGTCACCAGCGTGCGTGGAGGAGGCGGGCGAACCAGTGAAGCTCCAGCGCGAGATAGGGTCGGAAACCGGGTTAGGTCAGGGTGATCTGGGTTAAATGGGTCGACCCGCTGATTGTCGGGTCAACCTGAACCCGACCCGTTTTTCTAATCGGGTTAGAAATCCGAACCCAGACCTGACCCGTTTAACAGATAGGTTGACCTGAACCCGAATTTTTTGGGTCGGGTTTTCGGGTCGTGTCAGAAATTGACACCCCTAGAGCTAGGGCAAGAGACGACCTATACGACCTCAGATTCGATGACTGCGACAGATTAATTTGGCGTTAGACGAGTGGGTCACTTGTAGATGATTGCCAGGTGGAGCTCTGATAAACGAAGAAACAGATCAAAGGAGAGAATGTGCGGAGCTAGATAGGGCAAGGGATGATCTCTACGACCTGTTTGTACGAATGCAATGAAGTAGGTCCAAGTACAGATAATAATCGGTACAAACCTATACACAGCGTACAAACAACATGACACATTTATATTGGAGTCCTGTCCAGACAGAGCTACATCTGGACTTCACGTGTAATAATTTCTCCTATCTTAGCGCTATAGTGAAGTGTTATCAGAGAAATAGTGAATGAAGGAATGGTCCTATTTCATGTTTTAATGCTCAACTAGAGGAATTAAGAGCACAAGATGTGTTGGATGTCATTGTGACTATATAGATCAAGGTACGTACATATTCTTACTACATTCTGTGGCCAAAGTGAAGTCTCGAAGCATTCAAGAACGAGAGATAAGAAAGCTCTCCACTCCATTTCTAAAGTAGTGGATGATGATGAGTTTAAGAAGATCTCAAGTCCAACTAAGCTAAGAAAGCATAAGAGAAGCTCCAAACTTATAACCAGGGAGCTAAGCAAATTGAAAACATTTGTCTTCAAACTCTCAGAATTAACTTTGAACTTTTTTCATGAAGAAAACAATGTCAATTTATGTTTATTTTCAATAGTATAATTAATGTCCATTCTCAAAAAAAAAAAATTTTCAAAAATTTTGTTTATTTTCTATTGGACCAACCTTTAGGTTAGAAACAATACATAATTATATTATATTAATTATACCTTGGCCGGCTTGCACAAATTAGGCCAGTTAATATATATATATATATATATATATATATATATATATATCGTCGCCGGCATGCACGTCAATGGGTTCTCCGCCACCCTTCTCCTTGTCTATATAAAGAACAATTAAACTAAGTAGTGTTCATATCTCCTCAAATAAATCAGCGAAGCATCCATCAATGGGTATTCCTTGCCATCTTCTCCTGTTGCTTCTCCTCCTCCCCTTTGCTTACAGCGACCAATACATCTGCGGAGATCACACCGACAACAAGCAAATAATATCGAATGCCAAGACCGTCATCAAAGCCCTCGTCCACTTGACTCCCAGTGCCGGCTCTCATCGTTACTCCCACGGCCACGGCGCCGACGCCGTGCGCGGCCTCCGCTGGTGCTCTCCCAACATCAATCTCTTCGGCTGCGCATTATGCCTTTCCATACGAGGTAACGACGTCCTGAAAAGCTGCAAAAATAGTATTTTTGCCATTTCCTGGTCTGGTGAGTCTTGCTATATTGACTTTCAGTCTGGTTGAAAGGAGAAATTATTGTGTGCGTAGTCCGAACGTGTTCGGAGGCGAATTCGGGCATGCCACGTCCATGTACATCCGGCGACGTGTCGCATCGGGATTCATCTCCGCATGCATCCGGATTCATCTCCGCATGCATCCGGATTCCGCACACAATAATTTCTCGGTTGAAAGGGTTCAGCTTAGCCCTTTTAGAATTGTTTGTTGGGAGCTTAGGTTGGCAAATAGGAGAGATTTGGATTTGAGATCTTGTGTGCTTTTTTTTTTTTTTTGAATAAATAAGCTATATGTATAAGGAGTCTTCTTTTGTCTTTAATTTATATCAATAGGAGTGTTATGTATTTGTTGTTCTTCATTAAAGGACACAAATCTATATTTATGTTTTATATTTTTCAAATGAGCAAAAACTACTGCAGAAAATATTTTTTTTATGTTTTAAATTTGTTCTCCATTAAAGGATGACACAAATCTCCATTTATGTTTTATATTTGTCAAATGAGCAGAAACTACTGCACGAAAATGTTCGATTTTTACCGGCGAAAATCGGCAAATTTAAATTTCTAGAGCAAAAAATTCATTTCCATTGAAAAAAAGACTTTCCGGTGAAAAAATCTGACAGAAAATTGTCTGCCAGAAATCCGCCGGTAATTAATATTTTACTCTAGTTAACATATATAACATATAAGAGGACTATAATTTTTAAGCTAGATTAAGCCATCCAAATGAACATAATAAATCAAACCTTTAAAAATTATTCTATATGAGAATGTTTAAGGAAAGAAGCATAGTTGGGCCCAGCCTAAATTCATCTCTTTAAGATGATTAATTATTGAAACTGCCCAACATGTCTGTTAGAAACCAGAATACGTACAAACACCCACTTTCCAAAATGGAACAGCCAAACTAATTGGCCAAAACAAATTAAACCTATGTTTAGTACTGATATATCATCAAACAATTATCTTGATCGGGCATTAATCTCGAGGCAAAGTTTTTTTTTTTTTTAATATATTTGTTGACGCTTGCTACATCAGCTATCAACAAGCTCAGTAAGGCTAAGGTTCTGTTTGGAACAACTTTCTTACTTGTTGCGTCTTGGAGTATTCGCAGCGGTAAAGAAATATATAGTTTAACGTCTTAGCATTGTACGAAGATTCAGCACACAAGCAGATAAGAGAGAGGGTGAAGTGCATGTTCATAAGAGACACCAGAGTTTTTATGTGGAAACCTCTAAAAAGGAGGAAAAACAACGGGGCCTGGCCCAGTTTGAATGAATCCACTAGTATTTGTAGTCGATTACAAATGAGGCCCTAGCTTGGGAGAAGTCCTTGGCTTGGTGATACAAATGTACATCATATAGAGCGCATTACATCATAATTCCTTTTCTTAAATATAATTGACCATAACCTATGTTGGTTGAGAGCTTAGGATGTCAATCAAAAGATCTTAAAATGAAGACCTTATATATATATATATATATATATATTTATATATATATTTATATATATATATATATATATATATATATATATATAATATAAGTTTTTGAAGTTAACGAGAATAATGGTGCCAAATAAAGTTGGGGAATTCCTGATTAATTTAAAAATAATAATAAATTATTTGATGTCATTGTAGTTGGTGACTATACATATCTCTCATTATTATTTTTATGTGATAGAAGTATAAATTTTCTTGGTATCCATAAATAGATATATTCTTCTTTCGTTTTTTATCAAATACAAATTGAGATCTACACAAAAGCCTCTTCCATTATAAAGATCCTTTCCATCTTAGGAGAGATTATTACATGCGGAGTTTGAATAGCGTCACATTGTCTGTACACAATATGTATACAAACTTGTATATAGACTACGTACAAGCGACATGACATATTTTTATTGGAGTCTGAAAAGAGCTACATATTGTCCCTTAGAAGTAACTTTGAACTTCTTTCATGAAGAAAACTATTTTCTACAATATTGTCCATTCTCAATTAATTAAAAAAATGCTGAAGATGTAACTAAAATAAAAATTAACTAAATATAAAATTGTAAGATCTGGACCATATGGTTAGCAACAGTACATAAATACATACATATATACCTTGGCCGGCTTGCACAAATTTGGCCAGTTATTTATTTATTTATTTTTTTTAACATCTTCGTCGGCATGCACGTCGATGGGTTCTCCGCCACTCTCCTCCTTGTCTATATAAAAAAAAACTTAACTAAATGTTCATATCTCCTCAAATAAATCAGCGAAGCATCCATCAATGGGTATTCCTCACCATCTTCTCCTGTTGCTTCTCCTCCTCTCCTTTGCTTACAGCGACCATTAATACATCTGCGGAGATCCCACCGACAACAAGCAGATAATATCGAATGCCAAGACCGTCGTCAAAGCCCTCGTCAACTTGACTCCCACTCCCGGCTCTCATCGTTACGCCTACGGCCACGGCGCCGAAGCCGTGCGTGGCCTCCGCTGGTGCTATCCCAACATCGGTGCCTTCGGCTGCGCATTATGCATTTCCAAACTAGGTAACGACGTCCTGAAAAGCTGCAATGATAGCATTTTTGCCATTTC
This sequence comes from Dendrobium nobile, assembly GCA_022539455.1. Classification (NCBI taxonomy): domain Eukaryota; kingdom Viridiplantae; phylum Streptophyta; class Magnoliopsida; order Asparagales; family Orchidaceae; genus Dendrobium; species Dendrobium nobile. The sequence goes on along the minus strand of CM039733.1, from coordinate 68,235,073 downwards.
CTGGTCCGGCGAGTCTTGCTGTATTGACTTTCAGTCTGGTTGAAAGGAGAATTTATTATGTGCGGAATCCGAATGTTTTCGGAGGTGAATTTGGGCATGTCATGTCCCCGTACATTCGGTGACGTGTCGTATCCGGATTCGTCTCCGAATGTATTCTGATTCTACACACAATAATTTTTCATTTGAAAGGATTCAACTTAGCCCTTTTAGAATTGTTTATTGGGAGCTTAGGTTGTCAAATAGGAAAGATTTGGATTTGAGATCTTATGTGCTTCTTTTTGAATAAATAAGCTATATGGATAAGGAGTCTTCTTTTGTCTTTGAGTTTATATGAATAAGAGTGTTATGTGTTTAAATTTGTTCTCCATTAAAGGATGGCATAAATCTCAATTTATGTTTTATATTTGTCAAATGAGCAAAAACTAATGCACGAAAATGTTCGATTTTTGCTGGTGGAAATCGACAAATTTAAATTTCTAGAGTGAAAAATACATTTCTGGTGGAAAAAAGGCTTCTCCAAGGAAAAGATCTGACGGAAAATTGTCTTCAAGAAATTTGCCGGAAATTAATATTTTTACTCTAGTTAACATAACATATAAGAGGATTATAATTTGTAAGTTAGATTAAGCCAGCCAAATGAACATAATAAATCAAACCTTTAAAAATTAATCTATATGAGAATGTTTAAGGAAAGAAGCATAGTTGGGCCCTGCCTAAATTCATCTCTTTAAGATGATTAATTCTTGAAACTGCCCAACATGTCTCTTAGAAATCCAAAATACGTACAAACACCCACTTTCTAAAATGGAATTAGGGGTGTCAATTTTGGGTCATGGGTCGGGTTCGGGTCGAACCCGAAACTGACCCAGCATTATTCAGGTCAACCCGAATTTGACCCGTTTTTGAAAGCGGGTCAATTTTTTGGACCCGAACCCGACCTGCTTCGGGTTCGGGTCAACCCAACCCGACCCGGTTGCTTGGCGTTAGTAGCTTAGGTTTGAGGCGGAAAGTGGATGGCGGGTTGGCAGCAACGAATGCAGCGGCGGAAGGCCAATAGAGGCAGCGGCAGAGGCTGGCTGCGGCGTTAGTCCGGCAGAAGCTGCAACGGCGGAGGATGCTTGAAGCGAATGACGAACAGGCAGAAAGTCTGTTGACGCAGAGTCGCAGACAGAGCTCACGGTCTCATGGACGATGCGACTGACGCCCTTGACCCGGACGAAGGATGCGACTTGGCATCTGGCATCTGCCATCTGACTTCTGACGCGACGCGACGTCACAGATGGACTCGATTGAGCATTTGAGCGGGAGACTGTTTTACAAACGGGTCAAATCGGGTTACTATCAAAAGACTATAATCTAAGAGCATAAGAAGCTTCTTAGAGGTCTGCATTTGCTTAAGGAATTTGACTTTTTGTCCAAAAATAAATATATGTACTTCTGAAATTACATATAAGAATTTTTTTTTTATAGGAAAACCCCACCAAAGGGGCCTACGCATTGATATAAGGAAAAATTACAAAGTCCTTAAGGGGACAATCCACTCACCAATGCTTGAAGAGCTACAATGCTTAAAAGAAAAATAAAACCTAAAGAGCATAAAATCCCCATCTAACCAATACAAAATATTTATATGGTTGGTTTATTAATCAAAAACATGTTAGTTTTGTGTGAAATATAAATTGTCTTAATCAATCAGATTGTATTATTGCCTTAAACTTTAATTTTGTGGTTCTCCCGCTTAAAATTTTTTTTTTATACAGCCGATTGATTAAGACAATTATATTCCACACAGAACTAACATTGACCATTGTTTATCAATTGAAATTTTTTTTGGAGATGTCACTAAAGTAAAGATTCAAGGAAAAGAAAAAAAAAATACAGTAACCATTATCTCAAGCTTATATTTAATTTAATTTAATTTAATTTTATATATTTTAATTGAACCCCGCGCTTAATGTGGCGGCAATCTACCATCAAGACCTTGTCACCGGTTAAGATCCATTTAGAAAGGTTTTTTTTTTTTCTTAATTTTTATAAAATAAAATCTATTTTGAAAAATAAAATCTATTTTAAAAAATTGAATAATTTTAACTGATTTTTATGTCATAGTGAACATCTCATTGAGCGTAAATATACGAGTTATTCAACTTGGATCAGATTCTGAGCATTATTTTCTAATTTTAACAATTGATATTTCCAATATGATATAAAAAAAAAATGTATATTTCGATAATTTTTAAAATTTAACATAATCACCCAAATTACAATAACAACATCAAACTTTTGTCCCACTACGTGGGGTCGGCTACTTCAATCCTTTTTTGCCATTGTGTCCAGTTAAAAGTCAAATTCTTATTTAAATCTAATAAAGAAAGATCATTTCTAATATTTTCTAACCATGTCTTTTTAGGTCTACCTCTACCTTTATTAGCATAAGTCAAATCCAATACCTCAAATTTCCTAATCAGGACATTGGAAGGCCTTCGTTTAGTGTGACCAAACCATCTAAGGCGACTCTCTCTAATCTTATCTTCCACTGGAGCTACTCCAACCTTTTCACGTATATGCTCATTTCGTATCCTATCTCTAAGGGTCAAGCCACTCAACCACCTAAGCATCCTCATCTCTGCAACGCTCAACTTAGTATTATGCTTCTCTTTTAATGGTCAACATTCGGCACCATAAAGCATTGCAAGTCTCACCACCATCTTATAGGATTTTCCCTTAAGTTTGAGAGGGACTTTTCTATCACACAATAAGCTTGATGCATTCTTCCACTTCAACCATCCAACTTGAATTCTGCTAATAATATCTCCATAAATTTCACCATCACTCTGAACAATAAATCCAAGATATATAAAACATTTACTCTTATTAATGACTTGATCGCCCAAAGTCACAATCCCATCACTAGGTCTATTGCTACTAAAATTACACACCATATATTCAGTTTAGATCTACTCAAGCGAAAATCTTTATACTCTAAAGCTGACTTCCATAACATAATCACTCAAATTGAGAGAAAAAAATTGCTTGAATAAATAATCTCTACTAGGAATCTTTTTAGAAAGTAGCTTTTAATTAGCATAAATATTGTTTAAAAGCAATATAAAAAACAATGGTCAGACAAAAATTTTTTTTTGTCATATGAAAAAATAAAATACTAAAAAAATTGTCACAAACGAAGTCTAAATTGTTGTTAAAATATGTAAATATTTGCCAACAACAATCTTCTACTCTCCTTCGCTAACGAAAACAAAATCATTTGCCAACAACAATCTTCTACATTCTAACAATGACCAAATTGATGAGGGTTTTGACAATGATCTTGGCATTAAATAATAGATGTTTGTTATTGGTAGGATCTTCGACTTTGCTCAAGCCATGCACACTACTAATTAATCTGTCTCTCGCAACACATTTTTTGACATAATGCAGCGGTTAAAACATATGTAAAATTTCTTGCAGCTGCTTATCACTACAAGAAAATGGGTCAATACCGACCAAAAAAATAGAGACAAAAATAAATTGGTCGCTAAAGATATCTTTTAGTGACCAAAAATTAGTAAGGCCTCTAAATAATAGGGAAGTTTATATTAGCCACAAAAAAGGACGCTAATTTTGTTGCTAAAAATCTAGGGAATTTTTTTCTTAAAAATATACAAGTCATTATAGTGACTAATTATTCTTTTTAATTGTGTATATAATCGTATGCTTTGCAGATATGTTAGGGGTCCAAGGGGGTAGCACCCTCTAGCGGGGTTCGACCTACCTGGTCAGGTCGCGAGGTCAAGGGGCAGCGCCTTTGCCGGTGTTGTTGGGACAGCGCCCCTGAAAATTTTTTGATTGTAATAATATTTATAAAATTCAAATTAATAATAAAATGATGAATTCAATTTAATATTTATACTTTTATGATGATAAATCTAATAATTTATTGATGGAATAAATTAAAATATATAATATCTAAATTTCATCAATTACTTTTCTAAAAAAAATTATACATTATACCAAACCCTACTCTCGCGATCTCCATCTCGGGCACGCGAACAGCTCTAGTTTTCACCCTACCTCTTTAGCCAATAGCCACGATATCAAACAGCAATGGCCAACCAGGGGTGGAACCATTCAGGTTTGAGGGGGATTCGTTCCAAGCAAGCAAGTTTACACACAAGAATACAAAGAAAAAGGAAATAAAATAAATTTCTAGGCGAGTCGGCCGTTCCAAACGAGGAAATTTGCATAGAAGGGTCAGCAGATGCATTTTACTAAAAAAAAAAAAAACTTAGAAGAGGGCTTTTTTTGTAATTTTGCCCCACTAAAATATTTATTTTGCCGTAATCGAACCGGTCACCCTCCCCTCCGTCTCTGGCATTCATCCCGATCGCGCACAGCCGCTTCAAGCCTCTGACCCCGTTTCTCTTCTCTGGCGAACCGCGAGCGAGAGATCGCCTTCGACGCCGACGGCTCTGCCTAGTGCCTTCCACCTTCGTCGCTTCTTCTGGTGGTTCCACCTTTGGGCTTCGTCGCTTCTTCAACGCCGACGGGCGACGCCTCTGCCCGCAGGACTGCAGGCGTTAAATCCTCTATTCGGTATTCCACATTTCTTTTCTTCTTAATATTGATAGTTCGAGTATGCATGATTAAAAGATGCTTTCAACTGTTTGTTGGGTGATTCCGTCATTGCTTGCCCTCATCTGTTCGGCGGATTTCTGGTTCATTTTTTTTCATCTTCTATAGTTTTGTTGGATTATGTGGTTAACAGACATCATTTTGCATTACTTCAATATGTTAATTGGATTACGAGGCTTGAATGACTTGTATACTGATTTTTCTCTATTCTTAGTTAGTCTTTTTGAATCTCCTCCTAGCACTGCCCAAAATTCACATGACAATTTTTGTCACCAAGATCTCCCTCTCAAAAATAAAAATGGTTCTAATGGTTGACGTTATTGTTGAAAACAATTAATTAAAGGAAAAGCCTCTCTTTTGGCTATGTTTTGGTAATTTACCTAATAGTTGCATCTTGACTGTTTGGTTTAGGTGGTGTTGTTAAGGAATTGGTTTGACCAAGTAAATTGGAACGTGTGTATTTCCCTTTATGATTTTCTACTTAAAATTTAAGTGTGTACAATTTTAATTTTGGTTATTCTTCAAAATTTCCTCAATCAAATAAATGGCGAAGCCTATTTTCGTTTTAATTTTGTTAATATTTTAATTTCCACTTCTCTGTCATTATTCCTGCACAATGCGTAATGCAATACACTTCACTTTCTTTAAATTTCATTAATAATCCTTATTAGGCAGCTAAATATGTATATTCGGAGCAGAGGGATTGTTGTGTAAGCATCATGGCTTTGAGTTATTCAGTAAGTTTTTTTGTTTCAGCGTCCATTACGAATCATTAATGTCGAGTGCTTAGTTTGTTTAGAAGATGAAGGTGTGTTAACTGATTGCGAACGTTCTTATTCTCATTTTTTTAAAAGAGCATGGGTTATTATCTTTCCATATCTTGCATCTTTTAATTACTTGCACGACTGAGGTTTGAAGTGGATTTCAACAAAAAAAAAATATTGATGTTGGTAACTTGGAAGGGAGTATGAATTATAAATTTCAAACATTCAAAAAAGTGCGTGAATAGTATAAGATGTGTGAGAATATGAGCTACTATTCTTGTAAAATGCATAATAGTCCGAAATTCTCTCTTGATAAGAGCTGATTCTTCTAAAATAGGTAATAGTCTCTCTCTTATACAAGTTTGAGGGCTTTTGTGTTCATTTATAATTTTTATATGTAGTTTGAACCCCGCCAGGGGGCACTGCTCCCTTGGACCCCGGCATATCTGCAGTGGCGCTGGCCCCTTGGACCCCTGGCATATCTGCAAAATCTCTACACTTTTACTTATAAGTTTGCCCCCCCCCCCTCTCAACTTTAAGGCTGGTTCCGCCCCTGTCGCCAACTGCAATCGACGGAGCGGCCACGACCTCTTCACGCATTTATATGAGTTTCTTCACTCACAGTTCTTCGGACAATCTCGCAAACTCCCCTCCGTCTGGTTCTCCTTCTCAGATTATCCCTAATATCATTTCGTCCATACAATATAGCTCATAGAGGATCAAATGGTGAAATTCCTGAAGAAATAGTGGATGCTTATATGGTAAACAACCAATGACATTAACTATTGTTCCTGCGCACAATTTTTAATTCAACTATAAGATTTCTATATGGATGTGTCTTACCAAGGATATGTAGTATGATGTGCACTGATTTGTTTTCAAGATTTACATCACTAATATTGCTGATCATAAGTTTTTGGAGGAAACTATTCCTTATAATCGAATTAACACTTGATCACCTCCTTTAAAAACAATTAACGAGTTATCCTACTTTTGATATTTGATGTTTTTCTTTGTGATCATATCCCTAACCTGTTGATATGGTTTCTTGATTTTAATTCTAAGGGTGTAATAGGATTCTAGTTGTCAACTACTTCAAAAAGAATGCGTCCTGTTGTTTGGCTAAGTGATTTATTGCTAGTTCTTCTTGGTCTAAAGTAAGACCTCATTGTTTGATATTCTTTCTGACTAACAACACTTGATATTCTTTCTGACTAAACAACACTATAAATTTTCTTTATGCAGTATAATGGTATAAATGTATTTGTTCTGCTTTATATTTGTTGTACATTCCACTTTTAAGTCCCTTTAGTTTAACAGGCAGAAGTTTTAGCAGGAGGCTTGGCCAAATAATTTGAAAAAACGTGGATGTGCAGAAAGTTGCAAATAAGCTCGCCTAATGAGAGTTTTGACTTTACCTGAAGTCTTCATGTTATCATTAGCAGGCTTAATAGGTGATTGGGATCACATTTATCAGAAACTAACAATATCCTTCCCTGAGATAGCTGAGATCATTAACAAAGAGAAGATACTGAAAGGAGTTACAGAAAATGGACAAGCATCATTAAGCCATGAGAAGATATGGATCAAATTCTTGGCTGATACAATAAAAGAGAGAAGAGATGTAGAAGGTCGAAAAGGTGATTCTTGTCAATTTTTTCTGGAACAGACTACACTTTTGGTTTTCATCATAATGAAGTTAAACTGTTTCACGCAGAAGATGATATTAGGAATTTGGAATATTTGTATTCCTTTCCAATTCTTTTTCCTTCTTTTCGGGTGTAAAAAAAATTGCTTTTGAGAGGATAGTAGGATACATTCAGGGCTTATCTCACTTTAATTCTCATGAAAACAATTTGCTTTTAGAACAGGAAAATGACCCAGTGTCAGATCTTCTTCCTTTACAGAAGAACAACACATTTTTTCTAAGAATTCTTAGTTGGATCCAAGACGTAAATTTGAATGCCGCACCCCAACCTGATGTCATCATAAAGGAATGTCTTGCTGTAAATATAAAAAAACAGGTAAAAAGCTTATTTTATTTGTGTTTTTTTAGTAATGATTTGAAACCATATTTTTTTTTCATTTTCTTACTTCTAGATCGATCAATTTGGTAGACATATACTTTTGAAGCTTATGACTGATCAGAAATTGATGGATGAACTTAATATAATACGTTCAATTTGTTTGCTTTGGTTGGTAGTTTCAGTGTAAAGTTCATGTTTATTGGTTGACATGGGCGCGCAGTTGAGAGAGCAGCCTTATTCATTTTTTTTTCACGGATTTTTCTTAATCCTTTGAAGAAATGGCGGTTCCGCTGTTCAACAGGAAGTTCGTGAAGAAGCGTGTGAAGAAGTTTAAGAGGCCCCAAAGCGATGGCAAGACCTGTGTGAAGCCAAACTGGAGGAGGCCTAAAGGTATCGACTTCCGTGTGCGGAGAAAGTTCAAAGGATGCACTTTGATGCCCAACATTGGCTACGGTTCTGATAAGAAGACACGCCACTTTTTGCCTAACAAGTTCAAGAAATTTGTGGTTCACAATGTCTCCGAACTGGAATTGCTTTTGATGCACAACAGGACATACTGTGCTGAGATTGCACACAATGTTTCAACCAGAAAATGCAAGGATATTGTGGAGAGAGCAGCACAGCTTGATATAGTAGTCACCAACAAGCTTGCCAGGCTACGCAGCCAAGAAGATGAGTAGTGAACTTCAGTCATTTGAATTTATATTCCTGAAGCTTTTGAACTTATTATTTTCCTTGAATCAGAGTTAGCTCTTATTTTTTTTTGCTTTGTTAGAAGATTGCCTTTCTGTAATTGCACTCTTTGAATTTTATCTTCTGTTGAATATGAATTGTTCTCAATTAAAAAAAAATTCATGTTTATTGGATAAAGCAAATATATTTCTTATTTCATTTGAAACATCGCTACAAACTTGGCTGTTTTTTTTATTAATTTTGTTTTCCTTACCGGCAAACATTTTTTTATAATTAAAAAACTTTAAATTTAATATTTATTTGCAGATTGTTAACTGTTAATTTTGTTGGCAATGATCAGCATCCTTATCGCAATGTTCAACTATAGAAGTTATAGTTGATTATTTTGTAAACATTAAAATTTTAGAATTGAGATTTCAGAGATTATATTTTGTTTTTTTAATTGATGAATGTATTTTTAAAAGTATATGAATAAATATAATTTTTTATTTTCTTCTAGCAAATTCTTGTTTACTACATTGAAGAATTATTTTTTTTTATTCATTACTTGTTATTTTTTTATTTAATATGTATTTTATATGTCTAATTAATGAGAAGTAATTAGATGTAATAATATCAAAGAGTGATTGATTAATCTTAATAGCAAAGGTTTAATAATTTGATATGCATTAATAACCACATTTCATGAAATTAAAGGGCTTCTGATTTACTTGGGTGATCTTTTTGTGACCAATTTTTATTTTGGTCGCTGTTAACAAATGTGATAAATAAAATAAATAATTAAAATATTAAATAGCATCCAAAGAATTAATCATTAGCGTCAAAAAAAATGGTCGTTAAAATGTACCATGTTAGCGACCAATATTAATTGGTGGTCACTAATTTAGCAACCAAAAAAAGTTTTGACCGCTAAAAGGCTCAGCGACGAGGCTACTGCGCCAAACTAGCGACCCAAAAATTTTTTGGTCGCTATTTGTTTTAGCGACCAAATTATCTTTATTAGCGACCAATTTTGATTGTCGCTAATAACCTTTTTTCTTGTAGTGTTAGAAAGCTTTGCAAAACCGCAATATCTGCAAGCGCTGCAAATGGCTTTTCCAACGCTCTTTGAACCGTTGTGTTATAATTAATTTTTGACAGCAGCTTTAGCAATGATTTTAACTGCTACTATATCACAGAATTAAAACGATTAAAACCACTGCTAAATGGTGGAATATGTGGGGAAAAAAAAGCCAAAAAATCAATTTTTATATTCAAATTACAAAAAACAATAAAACACTATACAAATATAAATTGAGTCAACATTAATAGTATATAAATTTTATGTCCAATGTATCCAAGAGATAACAACACATAGTTATTACAATTTTTTTCCTTAGAGAAAGTTATCATATCCTAACCAAATAGTTCTAAATTCACTCATAAGCTAAAATATAAATGTTGCGTCTTGGAATATTTACGGCAATAGGGATATATAAAATTTAATGTCTTAGTTTTGTACGAAGATCCAGGACACAAGCAGATAAAGAGAGGGTGTGACGTTCATAAGAGACACTAGAGTTTTTATGTGAAATGAGAATTTTTTTTTTTAATTTACCGGCGGTTTAATTCCGCCAGAAAGCCGCCAAAATTATTTTCCGCCGGAAAAAACCGCCGAAATTTTTTTCCTACGCGAGTTTTACAGGCAGAATTTTTTTCTCCGAAAAATGATCAATTTCCGCCCGTAATAGATGATTTTTCTGTATTATTCTCTTCATTTTAAAATGGTGGATGAAGAAAAAATAAAGAACTTTCTTTGTAATAATCACCACTTCAGCCAAATGGCCTGGAAGCTAAACTATTTTCCAAAAACTTTTTTTTTCTTCTCGTTATACAAAAATCAAAGTAATAGTTTTTAAAAATTTATCGGCTTTCACAGCAAACTTGTCTGGTTATATATCTAGTTATATATTGGCCGGTCTTCACCAATTTCTTCCAGCTACCTACTACTAATAAATCTGACTCTTCCAACACTTCTTTTGACATAATGCAACGGTTAAAACATATGCAAAATTTCTTGCAGTTGTTTGTAAAACGCTGCAAAACTGCTATATCTGTAAGCGCTGCAAACAACTTTTTCAGCTCTCTTTGAACCGTTGTGTTATAATCAATTTTTGACAGCAGTAGCTTTAGCAATGGTTTTAGCCGCTGCTATATTACATAATTATAGCGGTTAAAACCATTGCTAAGGATGAAATATGTGAAAAAAAAAAGTAAAAAAAAAATCAAATTTTATAATCAAATTACAAAAGTCAATAAAACACAATAAATATAAATTGAGTCAATATTAACAACATATAAATCTTATGTCCAGTGTATTCAAGAGATAACACAACATAGTTATTACTATTTTTTCCTTGTGTTGCAACACTGCAAGAAAATCATCTATTACCGATGAAATTTTTAGGTGAAAATTGATCATTTTCAACCGGATTGGGTATGTACCAGTGGCTTTCCGGCGGCAAATAAATCCGCGTTGGAAAAATTTCCCGGCGGAATAAAGCCGCCAGAAAATGAAAAAATAATTAAAATTAACCTACCCTGCACCGGCCACCCTGACTGTGTGCTGCTCGCCCGCATGCACAAGTCTTCCAGCTAGGGGTGTCAATTTCGGGTCACGGGTCGGGTTCGGGTCGAACCCGAACTGACTCGGGTGCGAAACGGGTCGACCCTAACCCGAACTAGGTAGAGAAACGGGTCGAAAAATCGAACCCGGACCCGACCCGGCGGGTTGCTGGGTTGACACGACCCGACCCGGTTTGGGCAAGGTCGGGCGCGGTCGGGCGCGGGCACGCGGGCGCGCGGCGGGCGCGGTCGGGCGCGGGTACGCGGCCGCGCTAGGGGGCGCGCAGCGGCGCGGCCGGGCGCGGGCACGCGGGCAGCGCTGGCAGGCGCGGGCAGACGCGCGCGGCGGGCAGGCGCGCGGCGGGTAGAGGCGGGATTCGAAATTTTTCGAATTAAACGGGTTGACGGGTTGACCCGGCAACCCGCCGGGTCAACCCGAACCCGACCCGTTTTGAAATCGGGTCGGGTTCAACCCGGATTTTTCGGGTCGGGTTTTCGTGTCGTGTCAAATATTGACACCTCTACTTCCAGCCCACCCCACCATGCATGATGCCAGCCCACATAAGCCCGCCAGCCTGGCCGACCGTGCTACTGTTTGCCTTTACTGGCCCGCAATCCCTACAGCCAGCATAGGCGGCACAAGCCCGACCGATTGCGCCCGCTGCCCGCCAGAACTGACCCGCAACCCCGACTGCACCAGCTGCCCGCGCACCTACCCTCCTGATTTCACTGCCCGAGATTCGAACTGAGGACATGAGTATTTGGAATACAAAGACTCAACCAATTTGTTTTGGAGCAAAATATGTCATATTATATTATTTTTTTATATTTTAATAGTACAAATACAAAAATTAAATTTTAAAATAAAATAAAATAAAATTGTAAAATGAATAAATAAATAATATAAACTATTAAATAAAAAAGTTATTAAATTAAAAAAATTTAATTTTTATTTTAACAACATATTATTTAAAATATTAAATTAATAATTAATTATAATAAAAATTAATTAAAATGAAATATTAAAGTTAATAATTAAATTAATAATTAATTAGACTATGTTATTAAATTAAAATTAACTATAAATTATTAATTAATTAAATTAGAAATATATAATTTTTGCAGAAATTATTACAAATCGCTGGAAAAGCAATTGGAAAGTCGCTGGAAATTCTTCTTAAAAATTCTGCCGCCGGAAAACTGCAGAAAAATAGGCCACCAGAAAGCCGCCAGAAAAATCCGCCGATAATTGACGATTTTCTTGTAGTGCAATTCGAGCTCACAAATTTATGTTTTTGATAATAACAAACATTGTGGCTCACATCATTATGCTAATTGTATTTGTAATATATATTTTTGTTTTTGTGTGTACTAACTTTTCAGGAACAACATACATCATCCAATGAAGATTCAAAACTCAAGATTAGGTAGAATATGTTATACTATAAAGATTTTTGTAATATTCACTAATGCATTTTTTATTTCTTAAGTCAAGTCTTATAAAGATATATGCTAACTTGGTGACCATGCACACACACACACACACTCAGGGGAAGTGAGATTGAATCAAAACTATAAGTTCAATTTTTAAACTAATCATATTGTACGATTTATATCGTGTTGTACGATCAATTCATCTAACTAATTGTACTAGACAATTTAGATCGTCTAGGACAATCAGTTATGATCATGAAAGTGTTTTTTAAATGTCAATTCATCCCCCTTTTGGTTAGCTTCAGGACTAATTTTTAGGGTTTAACAATCTTTACGAACTTTCACTTGGAGCTCGGGCGGACAAAGCAGTAGATTAAAGGAGAGAATGCGTGGAGCTAGGGCAAGAGACAACCTCTACGACCTCGGATTCGATGACTACGGTAGATTAATTTTGCATTAGACGAGCGGGTCACTAGTGGATGCTTGCCAAATAGAGCTCCAGCATACGAAGCAGCAGATTGAAGGAGAAAATGTGAGGAGCTAGGGCAAGAGATGATCTCTACAACCTATTTACGTGAATGAAAAAAGTAAGTAGGTCCAAGTACTGGTAATAATTAATCGGTACAAACTCCCTCCGGACAAAGCATGTAATACTTTATCCCATCTTAGCGCTTTAGTGAAGTCTTATCAGAGAAATAGTGAATGAAGGAATGATCCTACTTCATGTTTTAATGCTCAGCAAGAGGAATTAAGAGCGAAGAATTCAAGAACGAGAGATAAGAAAGCTCTCCACTCCATTTCTAAAGTAGTGGAACGAGTTTAAGAAGATCTCAAGTCCAACTAAGCTTAAGAAAGCATAAGAGAAGCTTCAAACTAGCTTATAACCAGAGAGCTAAGCAAATTGAAAAGATTTGTCTTCAAACCCTCAGAATTAACTTTCAACTTTTTTCATGAAGAAAACCATATCAATTTATGATTATTTTCAATAGTATAATTAACGTCCATTCTCAAAAAATTTTTTTTTTTTTTTCAAAAATTTGTTTTTTTCCTGTTGGATCAACCTTTAGGTTAGAAACAATACATATTTATATTATATTAATTATACCTTGGCCGGCTTGCACAAATTAGGCCAGTTATATATATATATATATATATATAACGTCGCCGGCATGCACGTCAATGGGTTCTCCGCCACCCTTCTCCTTGTCTATATAAAGAACAACAAAACTAAGTGTTCATATCTCCTCAAATAAATCAGCGAAGCATCCATCAATGGGTATTCCTCACCATCTTCTCCTGTTGCTTCTCCTCCTCCCCTTTGCTTACAGCGACCAATACATCTGCGGAGATCACACCGACAACAAGCATATAATATCGAATGCCAAGACCGTCATCAAAGCCCTCGTCCACTTGACCCCCAGTGCCGGCTCTCATCGTTACTCCCACGGCCACGGCGCCGATGCCGTGCGCGGCCTCCGCTGGTGCTCTCCCAACATCAATATCTTCGCCTGTGCATTATGCCTTTCCATACGAGGTAACGACGTCCTGAAAAGCTGCAAAAATAGCATTTTTGCCATTTCATGGTCTGGCGAGTCTTGCTATATTGACTTTCAGTCTGGTTGAAAGGAGATATTATTGTGTGCGAAATCCGAACGTGTTCGAAGGCGAAGTCGGGCATGCCATGTCCCCGAACATCTGGTGACGTGTCGCATCCGGATTCGTCTCCGAATGCATTCGTATTCCGGTTGAAAGGGTTCAGCTTAGCCCTTTTAGAATTGTTTGTTGGGGCTTAGGTTAATAGGAGAGATTTGGATTTGAGATCTTGTGTGCTTTTTTTTTTTTTTTTTTTTGAATAAATAAGCTATATGTATAAGGAGTCTTCTTTTGTCTTTGAATTTATATCAATAAGAGTGTTATGTATTTGAATTTGTTCTCCATTAAAGGAAACAAATCTATGTTTATGTTTTATATTTTTCAAATGAGCAAAAGCTACTGCAGAAAATCAGCAAATTTAAATTTCCAGCAGAAATAGTGAAATACAATTCCGATGGAAAATATATTTCCTTTGAAAAAATCTGACGGAAAATAGTCTGCTGAAAAGCCGTTAGTAATTAGTATTTTTATTGTGGTTAACGTAACGTACAGGAGGATTATAATTTGTAAGCTAGATTAAGCCAGCTAACTGAGCATAATAATTCAAACCATTAAAAAGTATTCAATATGTGAATAATAAGGAAAGAAACATAGTTGGGCCCAGCCCAGATGATCAGCCCAACATGTCTCTTAGAAATCCAAATACCACCCACTTTCCAAAATGGAATAACCTAACTACTTGGCCAAACCAAATTAAACCCATGTTTAGTACTGACATATCATCAAAAAATTATCTTGATTGGTCTCGAATATTGAGGCAAAGTTGAATCGGAAACTTCCGAAATTAATTTAGAGACCATATGAACCTCAATTTCAGCAAACTTATAGTCAAACTGAACATCTTGAAAAGACGAACCCAACGATACCAAATTCGATCCAATATAAGCTCAAATGGGTCCAAATCGATCGATGGTCCGAAGCATATTCGGAAGTTCCAAAGTATATGTTGGAGGACCAAATGATTTCCAAATGTGACATACTTATAGTCGAATCGAGCAGTTTGATGAAATGAATCCAACGAGCAAAAGATCGGCGACTTTTGATATCATTAAGACATTCAAATGCATGATATGATCAAGGGAATCAATATCGACCCTCCGTAAAAAACACTCAATATGCCATTGATCTTCTTTCTATTTATTAGACATGATAATCCCAAAAAAGTATAATTAGAGAAGAGGATGAAGAAAGAGAAATTAGAGATCTCTCTTTCTACTAAACTCCTCGACTATCGCCGAACCATGGACCGTCGCTAAACTTCCACCTGGCTACCGATCTTAGCCAGACTTTTGCCCAGCCACTAATCATCACCAGACTTTCGCTCGACCACCAACATTCGCTGGACTTCTGCCCAACCACCAGTCGTCATCGGACTTCTACCCAGCCACCGACTATCATCAGACTTATACTTGGCCACTGACCGTCGCCTGACTTCTGTCAATCCACTGACCGTCGCTAGCTGGGCCGAAGCCCGACTTCCACCCGTCCATCGACCGTCGAAGGAACACCGCCCAACAATCAACCATCGTCAGAATACCGCCCAACAATCAACCGTCGCCGGACTTCTGTAGTCTCTAACTGTAGGCTTTTAGGATGAAATATTTACTACTAACTTTAATAATTTAATAAATAACTTTAATGTTATTCTAAGAAATAATTTTTCTCAAAAACTAAGTTTCTCTCAGGCCATTTTTTAACTAAGCATTTACCATATCCTATCTCCTATACAATATACAAGATTGAGCTAGCTTAGATCAAAGCTTTCATGTACCAGTACCTATTCATACTAAAACTTGTAAAATACGCATACTAGAAGTGTATTTTTCACTTAAGAACAAATAACTTTACATTGCATACCATGGTTCCTAGGATAAATTTTTTGTTATTAATTAGGCATGGATTATTAATGTACCTAATGGTTTTCTTAGAATACATACTAAGTAACAACATTCATGACCTAACATCATTATAAGTCTAAATAAGTAGCTTTGGCTGCATATAATTGGATAATTTCATTCTCATGTTTCTATATGTAGGCCATTCTCTATATCACAAGAGATTATAAATCCTACATCATTCCATATCTACATCTTATAATTCATTTGTATAGAACTATGATTTTTTTTAATCAATTTGAGACCATGAGGCTAACTAAAAATGATATAATTTAAAATTTTGATAGAGCGTTCTAAGGCTGAATTGGGTCAGCTACTTCTTTGGCTATGTAATTTTAAGCTTAATAGTCCCAGGATGACAAAGTCATAAAATTTTGATCAAGTTTATTTCTATCATTTTTGGTCTTCATACTCATTTACCCATCACCACTTATATGCCTATTGTAAGCCTTTAGGGATCTTTGGTGACTTCCAATTTATACTTGAAACAAATATACATTACAGAGTTGGATAAATAAAAAAAGACTTATTTCAAAGCCACATATGGAATAATGAATATATATGATGAAAAAATAATCTTCATCAATATTAACAAAGATTTCTTCATATCATCTACACTCTTTAAAGCTATAAACTTATCTTAGCATCTAACATGCATCTAACATGATGATTAAATGGTGGAATAAGAAGATTTTTGGGAATATTTTTTGCTAACATTATTAAAGATGAAAAGGATTTTTGAACTTGGAAAATATTTATATGTTTCATAATTCTGAGGATAATAAGATGAGCTTAATCATTACTTAAAACTACTTATTGATCTTCATATTAAGGGAGAGTAATTTTGGCATCATAAGGCAAATTCTAAGCATATTTTTGAAGGTGACATGAACACTAAATATTTCATGCCTTGGCTAAGAAAAGGAATGCTAAGTCTTTAATTAAAAAGATTAAGTTGGGGACTCGCTTTTGGTCTGATGATCAGACCACTGCTTGTAATTCAACTACTTCCTATTTTCATATTCATTTTGGTGGTTTTAAGGGAGTGTCTCCCATTTTAAATCATCATTTTATTCCTTCTCTCATTTATAGGGAGGATAATGCTTTATTTGCTAATGTTCCTTCTGAGAATGAGGTTCATGACATACATATGGAGATGAATAATAATTTAGTTGAGGTTTTACTATCTTTTTTTATAAAAAAATGTTGAAAATTATTAAGAGGGATCTTTATAAAGTTGTTATTGCATTTTTAATGGGTTTGATATGCCTAAATCTATTACCTCTACTTATATTGTTCTTATTCCTAAATGTAACAATCCAAAGGAATGATATCAGACCAGTGATGTTTCTTTCACATAAAGAAGATACATTAATTTGAATACTCTATAGAAACTTCATACAAAACAAAAAACCAAATATTGAAATAGTTTTGGAAGACCAACTTCCAGTTGGGAAAATATTTAATTATAATAGAGAAGAGCAGTGTTGGAGAATATCAAAGAACCTTATATGAACATGTAAGAAAATTAAAAAGGATAACAAATAGGTGAATCAGCTTGCCCCACCATTGAATTTAGAAACAAGAATTACTTCTCAAAATTCATCTGGATTTTAGAAAGAAGCACGGGCAAAAAAGTCTCATTAGGGCCAAAATGATCGTCCATCTGAAGGTTTCCAATACGAAAAATAAACAAATAAGTGTCTGTCTATAACAATGAGAAGGGGCCATCCAACAACGGTTGGCAAATTGACCAACGACATGAAGATCATTGCAAATGTAATAATTCATCATAGTCTTCAGTTGGGGTTCAAAAAATTCATCAAAAACCTTCAAAAGTTAGTTGAATCAAATGATTCCAGAGAAGCAATAATCAAAGACATAGAACATACAAACATAAATAGTAGCCTGCAGCTGAAAGCATAACTAAGGGAAAAATCTATATCAATTAACTACAATGAACATTATATTCCATTAAGAAGGAGCTCTACAAAATATAGAGATAGAAGAATGTTAATGTTAATGAATAACTACACACCTAAATGATAATTTTGGTTTTGCAATGAGGAAAGTATCTGGTTGGGATGACCTCAAAAAACTTAAAAATAGAGTAGAGTACACTGATAGTTAATAAGAGGCCAAATCTTACAAAACTAACTGGAAACTCAAAAGTACGTGTGTATATCTTATTGTTAAGAAAGACATCTTAAACACACCAAAAATATCTTCCTCACATGCATCACATATAATTTCCATGAGTTTAGCCAACTTAGATAATTTTGAAAAGAGTTGGCTAGTTATGTAAAAATAAAAATATGATACCAAAAGAGTTGCACATCTTGAAATCAGAGTTACAGGTATGAAGACAAAGACCTGAGGGCAAATTACAAAATTTTAGAAGAACTCAATTAATTAGGGTTGACAAAACCGGGTTACGGGTTGGGTTTAGATACAACCTGGAACTGACCCGACATTGTTTGACTCGACCTAAACTCGATCCATTTTTGCAAATGGATCAGTTTTTTGGACACGGACCCGACCCGCTTTGATTCTGGGTCAACATGAACCCGACCTACTTCGGGTCTGGGTCAACCCGAACCCAACCTGCTTCGGGTATGTTTTACTAAAATTTTTTATTTAATTCAATTTATTTAAACGTAAATCGAATTAAGGTAAGATTTGCTTCAAATAATTTTAAATAAATCAAGCTTAATTCAGTTTGAACAATATGGTTTATTATTTTTTGAAAATAACATTTACTTATTTCATAACAATCGTTTAAAAATCCTCTAAATCAATTAAAAACGGGTCAAATTGGGTTGATTTCGGGTTTCCAGATCAACCAGAGCTAGGCCCAATTTTACAAACGGGTAGAAATCTCTAATCTTAACCTGAAATTTTCAAGTCAGGTCGGATTGGATTTTCGGGTCGTGTCAAATATTGACACCCCTACAATTAATGGAAAATCTCACTTATTTGAAACTATGCAACTTTGCATATGGAAGGAAAAACATATTCCAAAAACAACTATTCAATAGTAGACATATCTAAGAGAAAAATGGCTGGGGGGCTAGATGGCCTGTAATGAAAGGAACATATCTCATCTAAAACATTAAGAAAAGTGTCTAGAGGTATATCCATGATAGTATAACTTAGATCATAACAATATCCATATCAAACCTTGTTCATAAAATTCTGACCAATAAAATGATAATTTCTAAGAATATAAAAAACATAAAGTCTAATTGTCTTGAGTACAACAAAAAGACAACACTCACCTCTTTGTAATGACCTACAATAACATTTATGTGCTACTAATCTATATATTTAATTTTGCTATTTCTATGATTTTTTGTGCAACTTTATTATGTTTTGCAACCATTCTGTTGAGCAAGTGGTTTGTCTCGTGGTCTACAATTTTTGCAGGAAGATTGTGCGTAAAGTTATTGATTATATCTTTCAGTTTTGGGTGCTGGCTTCTGGCCACCCTAGAATGTTACTTGGTCATTTTATTTATTTTTTATTTGTGGGGACTTTTGTCTCATAGGTTTTCTTTTGATTATTGTGCAACAATAGAGAAATAAAGAGCTTGATGTCTTAGCTTTGAAGAAACATCCATCATATAAATAGATAACGAGAGAGGGGTCTATGAGACATAAGAGACACCAAAATTTTTATGTGAAAAACTTTGAAAGGGGGTAAACATCATGCCTGACTAAGTTGAAAAGAATCCACAACTGTTTATAATTGATTACAAATGAGGCAGTTCCTCTAGAGAAGGCCTTGGCTCACTGTAGAAAATATACATCATATAGAGCACATTACATCATGCGACTTTGAAGAATCTAGTAATGTGAGAGTTATTCTCAAGAGAGTATTGACATGTTTATTTGGTAGGTAGGATCATAGTCGGGCTACGGTGGTCGGAGAGATCATAGTCGGTGGGCGACAAAGGTTAAAGGGACAGTAGTCGACGGGCGATGGAGGTTAGAAGGATCATAGTCAGTGGGCGACAAAGATCAGAGGGACCGTAGTCGACAGGCAATAGAGGTTGGAGGGGCTATAATTGGTTGGCGATGGTGGTTGGAGGGACCGTAGTCATCGTGCAATGGAGGTGAGAGGGACCATAATCGGTAGACGTCTGTTGTCAAAGGACTATATTAGGTAGGCGATGGAGGTCGGAGGGACCGTAGTCGATAGTTGATGGTGGTTGAAGGGATCGTAGTTTATGAACAACAGTGGTTTGGCGATGGTCGGTCGACGGGCAGTGATTCAACAGCTTCCAGGAAGCAGAGGTCGTACTGCATATTTAGATGAAGCTGTTTACTCGAATTGAGATGATAACAATATACATATAACTTAAGGATGTTGTAAGAGCTTATTCCATTTTACCATTGCTATAGGACCAAATTTAAACAGATAAAGACATCAAGGGTGTATAAATATATATCCTCTAACAGAGAAATATGAATAGCACAGTTCGACTCCCATCTCAAGGCTAACTAGTTATAAGAGAGAAGAAATATAAATCCAATCGATAAAGCCCAAATCACCATTCTGATAGCTAGTATGCAGCGATTAAATGTTTGGATGAAGGAATGCATGATATCATAGACTTTCTTTTCACTACTATTAAGGCTTAATGGAACATAATATATTCTTTCTATCAGCACGTACAATAGGAGAATGCTGCTTAAAGGCTTAAAGCATAAGATTTTTTATGATATTGACTAATCTAAACAAATATGATGCAATGGCTGAACCTCATGGAGTTTCCCCGGAGAACACTTATTGCTTTATTTACTAGTGAAGTCCGGATGTACTTTTATATCTGGACTGTGAGTGTACACTAAGTATTTTTGTACACAGCGAAATAAAATAGAGAACATGACACATGTAATCATAGCCACATATGTAAAAAAGACCCGTGTAACCATAACCACATGTTTGACACAAGAAAGTTATAAATAGACGTGTACATCACATAATGAAAATGAGATAGAAATTTCATTTAGAGAATTTCAAATACGTTTGTACTCCCCTTTGTAATGTTCTTTCTGGTATCAAAGCACACATTCAACGAAGACTGAAGATTGAAGTGAGATGTTAGAATTTCTTGAAAACTTCTAATGGCTTAATCATCTTCATCCCAGATAGGAAATCCATCCATATAACTGCAAATCAACTCCTGCACAAAGCCTGCATCATTAAAATTTGTCATAGCAAATATCAAAACCATTGTCCCCACTCAATTATCAAGTGAGAATTATGCCATATGGCGATCCCAGGTAACCAAACTTCTTAGAGCTAATGGATTTGAAAAATTCATAAACCCAACCACTTCACCTCTATCACGTCTTCAACAAACACCTAATGGTCAAACCAGCACAAACCCCAAATATACTGAATGGGTTCTGATTAATCAGAACTTAGCAGCTGCACTTTGTTCTACCATAACCCCAGCCATACTACCATATGTTCTTAATCTCGACTCTTCAGCAACCATATGGACCACAGTTGAAAGAAGATTGTAATCCTCTAACAGATCAAGAGTGATTCAACTCAAAAATGAGTTACATAATATTAATGAAACAAAACACAATGGCAAAGTACTTAAATAAAGTGAAAACATTGGTAGATAAGATAGCAACAACAAGAGCCACGATAGACAAAAAAGACATAATTCTTTATACACTCAACAGTTTACCACCAGCTTACCAATATTTCAAAAGCACAATTAGAACCATGGTACAACCATTAAGTCTTGACAACTTATATGCATTCTTGATCAGCGAAGAGATCAATCTCAACGCAGTAGCAGCCAGACATCACAATATACCATATTAAAATATTGCATTATACTCTACAAGAGGTAGAGAAAGAAGAGACAGATGAAGATTCACACCACAAAATGCCCGCCCCAACAACAACATCAACAATACAAATCAACCGATACCAATATGCCAAATATGCAACAAGAAGGGTCATTCTACTGCAACATGTTGGCATAGATTCAACTTAAATTACACACCCCCACCGTAGAAAGTAAACACTGCTTTCACGGCTACAAATGATAATATTTACCCATATTGGTATCTTGACTCAGGGGCAACAGCCCACCTCACAAACGACATCAACATTCTTATAGTTGGTGACCAAATGCCATACCATGGTACAGATAACATAGTCATTGGAGATGGAAGTAGATTACCTATAGCTCACACCGGAGCTGGCATTTTACCAACCCAACTCGTAAGCTTCAACTACCCAAATTTCTTCATATACCTACTCTCTCCCATAATCTTCTTTCCATTTATCATCTAACCAAAGACAATAACATCTCTGTTTCATTTGATGCTCATGATTTTTATGTTAAAGATATCAAGACTAACAAAATCTTGCTTCAGGGTCCCAGCCATAAAGGACTCTATCCCATACCAGTCTATCCCAGCACATCTTAACCACAAGCATTCTCCGCATTACACAATCACTAAGCTGCAGCCACATGTCATAACAAACTTGGCCATCCCAACACCAGAACTATGGCAACCATATCCAGTACCAACAAACAACTCCACATACCTATATTGTTTGCATTATGTTCTGCTTGTAAGCTAGCTAAAACTCACAAATTGAAATTTCCCACTTCTAGCTCCAGATCTGAAATCCCCCTTGAACTAATTCATTCAGATGTATGGGGTCCTGCCCCAATTACTTCAAATTAAGGATTTCGATACTATGTCATTTTCATAGATGATCACTCTCAATTTTTGTGGAAATTTCCCATGCATTGCAAATCTGAAATACTCTTTATCTTCATTACTTTTCACACTATGATCGAAAAATAATTACCTTAAAAAATCAAACAATTTTAGTTGGATGGAGGGACTGAATTTGTAAACAGAACTATGCAAGAACATTTCCAAAAATATGATATTTTTCATCAAATTTTATGCCCATACACACCTGAATAGAACGGAGTTGCAGAAAAAAAACATAGACACCTCATTGAAACAACAAGAACTCTACTGAAAATAGCCTTTGTCCCATATTCTTATCGGCCAGATGCAGTTATCACAACATCCTACCTTATTAATAGACTTCCTTCACACATTAATCAAAACAAAACCCCATTACAGGTTTTATATAATAAAACCCCTGATTACTCTCATATAAAAACATTTGGATGTGTTTATTACCCATGGATTACTCCAAAAAATAGACACAAGTTAGCCCCAAAAACCATCCCATCCATTTTCCTGGGATACTCACTATCTCACAAAGGATACAAGTGTCTCAACCCAATAACAAAATACATAACCATTTCCAGACATGTTACCTTTCATGAAACCACATTTCCATTCACTCAAACCATAATAGCTCCTATATCACAAGCTATCATAACAGACATCCCATGCTTCCTACACTCACTACTCAAATAAATTTTATACATCCCAACCAATAATCTGAACCACAACACATGACAACCCATGAAAATATACCTACTAATACCTTCACACCACAACAACATACAACACCACCCCATCCAAATATTATACCACCACCACCAGCAACACACCCAATGATAATAAGACTCAAAATAGGATCTATCAAACCAAAAACAATTTTAAACCTCATACATCAACACTCTCAGTCCATAAACACCCAACCTCATGATCCCCAAACATACCAAGAGGCATCTAAACATCATCATTGGAGACAAACCATGAATACAGAATTCTTGGCTTTACAGAAGAAAGCAACATAGAATCTGGTTCCACCAAAGTCCAACACTCCCATTCTCTACTGCAAATGGACATATAAAACCAAGCTACATTCCAACGGTTTAATAGCAAGACAAAAAGCAAGACTGGTAGCTCAGGGTCACAAACAAAAATATGAGATTAACTACCTGGAAACATTCAGTCTGGTAGCAAAATTTCCCCCTATTCGAATATTACTCACGATCACATTAAACATAAATTGGGAAGTTCACCAATTGGATGTAGCCAATACATTTTTACAAGGGAAACTAACAGACACAATTTATATGAAACAACCTCAAGGATACGAAGACAAACAACATTCATGACACATATGCATTCTTAAAAAATCACTATATGGTCTTAAACAAGCCTCTTGACAGTGGTTCACAACTTTTTCAACATTCCTGCAATAAATTGGATTTCAACCAAGCAAAGCCAACCCGTCTCTCCTTATACCCTCTCAAGAAGACTCTCAGGTTTATTTACTCACATATGTTGATGACATATTGAAGACAGGTAATAACAACTCTCTTATTTTAAACATCATATTACAATTGCACAACAATTTTTCAATGAAGCATCTTGGCACAACTAACAATTTTCTTGGCATAAACTTAATAAAACATGATAACTCTCTATTTTTGTCTCAAACCCAATTTGCTTCATCTATTCTAACCATAATAGGACTTAGTCTCTGCAAACCCCTCTCAAATCCCTCATGCACCAAACCACCACAAAACATAAACCCAGATCCCATTCTCAACGACCCTTACACATATAGACAACTCACAGGGTATCTCTAATACCTTACAATAACTAGACCATACATCGCATATCATGTTAACTTGCTTTATCAACACATGCACGACCCGAACCCATACCATGCATACCTCCTCAAAAGGTTACTTCGATACATAAAAGGAATAATAGACTTTGGCATTCCCATTTTTATGGACAACTTCAAATCCACTCATACTCAGATGCAGACTGGGCAAGCGACACAGAAACAAGAAAATCACATTAAGATACTGCTCGTTCTTAGGCAACACACTCATATCTTGGAGTGTCAAGAACAATAAACCATTTCTAGGTCATCAACAAAAGCAGAATACAGGGCCCTAGCAGCTGCCATCACAGACATTTTATGGTTGTGCCAGCTACTACAAGATTTCAACATACCTATTTTGCAATCAATGGATCTTTACTGCGACAACACCTCAGCGATAACACTGGAAAATAACATCATTTTTCACTCAAGGATGAAGCACATAGAGATCGATCATCACTTCATCCGGCATCAAATTAACTCGAATATCATATGAGTCCATCCGATCAGCACTCAAGAACAAATTGCAGACATCATCACGAAGACGCTCTCCACATTGCACTTCCATTTCCTTCGTGCCAAGCTAAGTGTTTGCAAGAGACCCTCAGCCTGAGGGGGGATAAAAGGACAGAATGAGTTCAGCCAAAATAAAATAGAGTACATGACACATGTAATCACAACCACATATGTATAATAGACCTGTGTAACCACAACCACATGTTTGGCACAAGAAAGCTATAAATAGACTTGTACATCACATAATAAAAATGAGATAGAAATTTCATTTAGAGAATTTCAAATCCGTTTGTGCTCCCTTTTGTTGTTTTCTTTAGTAACTCTACATCCGGATTCCACACAGAATAACAATCCTACACTTTTTTCTTCTCGAATAAAAAAAAAGCAATAAACTTTTGATTCATCTTCTTCTCCTTTCGTTTTCAGCAGTTGAACCAGAAACCCCTACCTCCTCCTCTCTTAAAATTCTCTCTCACTAGGCCAGGTAAAAATGAACAAGCCAAGAATGAAAAAAATTACCAATGCCCTTGACGCTCAAGCGGTTCGCTCATCGATGCTCGCTAAATGGAGCTCGGGTGAACGAAGCAGTAAATCAAAGAAGAGAATTCGTAGATCTAGGGAAAGGGATGTCCTCTACGACCTGCTTGCGCAAATGAAATGAAGTAGGTAGGTCCAAGCACCGTTAATAACCTGTGCCTAAACATATTTATTGCTGCTATAAAATACTGTTGAAAACTCATGTTTTTAGTAGTGGCACGGCCTCAACTGGTGCTCCTAACTTGAATTCGATTGATTGCACAATATGCATTTACATACAAGGTAAGAACACCTTAGATAGCTACCAAAAGAGCATATATGACATTTCTTGGCCTGGTGACTGCTGCAACCATGAGTATTAATCTAGTGGAAAAAGGTTCTTAAATATAATTGACCACTACCTATGTTGGTTGAGAGCTTAGGATGTCAATAAAAAGGTCTTAAAATGAAGACCTTATATATATGTAAGTTTTTGAAGTTAATGAGAATAATGGTGCCAAATAAAGTTGAGGAATTCCTGATTAATTTAATAATAATAATAAATTATTTGATGTCATTGTAGTTGGTGAGTATACATATCTCTCATTATTATTTTTATGTGATAGAAGTATAAATTTTCTTGGTATCCATAAATAGATATATTCTTCTTTAGTTTTATATCAAATAAAAATTGAGATCTACACAAAAGCCTCTTCCATTATAAAGATCTTTTCCATCTTAGGAGAGATTATTACATGCGGAGTTTGAACGGCGTCACATTGTCTGTACACAGTATGTATACAAACTTGTATACATACTACTTACAAGCAACATGACATATTTTTATTTGAGTCTGAAAAGAGCTACATATTGTCCCTTAGAAGTAACTTTGAACTTCTTTCATGAAGAAAACCATTTTCTACAATATTGTCCATTCTCAATCAATTAAAAAAATGTTGAAGATGTAACTAAAATAAAAATTAACTAAATATAAAATTGTAAGATCTGGACCATATGGTTAGCAACAATACATAAATACATACATATATATCTTGGCCGGCTTGCACAAATTTGGCCAGTTATTTATTTATTTATTTATTTTAACATCCTCGTCGGCATGCACGTCGATGGGTTCTCCGCCACTCTCCTCCTTGTCTATAAAAAAAACAACTTAACTAAATGTTCATATCTCCTCAAATAAATCAGCGAAGCATCCATCAATGGGTATTCCTCACCATCTTCTCCTGTTGCTTCTCCTCCTCCCCTTTGCTTACAGCGACCAATACATCTGCGGAGATCCCACCGAGAACAAGCAGATAATATCGAATGCCAAGACCGTCATCAAAGCCCTCGTCAACTTGACTCCCACTCCCGGCTCTCAACGTTACTCCTACGGCCACGGCACCGAAGCCGTGCGCGGCCTCCGCTGGTGCTATCCCAACATCGGTGCCTTCGGCTGCGCATTATGCGTTTCCAAACTAGGTAACGACATCCTGAAAAGCTGCAATAATAGCATTTTTGCCATTTCTTGGTCCGGCGAGTCTTGCTATATTGACTTTCAGTCTGGTTGAAAGGAGAATTTATTGTGTGCGGAATCCGAACATTTTTGGAGGCGAATTCGGACATGCCACATCCCCGTACATTTGGTGACGTGTCGCATCCGGATTCGTCTCCGAATGTATTCTGATTCCGCACACAATAATTTCTCGGTTGAAAGGATTCAACTCAGCCCTTTTAGAATTGTTTATTGGGAGCTTAGGTTGGCAAATAGGAGAGATTTAGATTTGAGATCTTATGTGCATTTTTTTGAATAAATAAGTTATATGGATAAGGAGTCTTCTTTTGTCTTTGAGTTTATATGAATAAGTGTTGTGTTTAAATTTGTTCTCCATTAAAGGATGACACAAATCTCTATTTATGTTTTATATTTGTCCAATGAGCAAAAACTATTGCATGAAAATGTTCGATTTTTGCCGCCGGAAATTGGCAAATTTAAATTTCCAGAGCGAAAAATACATTTCCGATGGAAAAAAGACTTTTCTGGTGAAAAAATCTGACGGAAATTAAATTGTCTATCAGAAAAACAAGAGTAATTAATTTTTTACTCTAGTTAACATAACATATAAGAGGATTATAATTTGTAAGCTAGATTAAGCCAGCCAAATGAACATAATAAATCAAACCTTTAAAAATTATTCTATATGAGAATGTTTATGGAAAGAAGCATAGTTGGGCCCAGCCTAAATTCATAACTTTAAGATGATTAATTATTGAAACTGCCCAACATGTCTCTTAGAAATCCAAAATACGTACAAACACCCACTTTCTAAAATGGAATAGCCTAACTACTTGGCCAAACCAAATTAAATCCTTGTTTAGTACTGATATATCATCAAAAATTTATCTTGATTGGGCACAAATCTCGAGGCATTTTTTTTTTTATATTTTTTGACACTTGCTACATCAGCTATCAACAAGTTCAGTAAGATTAAGATTTGTTTGGGACGACTTTGTTACTACTTTTTGAAACAACTTTTTAATATAAATTTTTTAATTTTTATACTAAAAAGCTGTTTTAAAAAATAGCAGGAAAGCTGTCCCGAACGAAACCTAAATACTACTCATGTCATGATATATATTAGATTCAAGAACTTATAAATGCATTATGAGAAATACCTTCAATAAATAAGCTAAATGAAGAGTTTTGTTTTTGTCTTTGAATGTATGCCATTGTGAGTATTATGTATTTAGCTTTGTTCTCTATCAAAGACTATATAATCTAAGAGCATAAGAAATTTCTTAGAGGTCTGCATTTGCTTAAGGAATTTGGCTTTTTGTCCAAAAATAAATATATGTACTTCTGAAATAACTTATAAGATTTCTTGTTAATCTTTATTAACTTGTTTTTTTATCAATAATAGCTCCAAAAATATTTATATGGTTGGATTATTAATCAATCAGATTGTATTATTGCCTTAGGCCTCAATTTTATTGGTCAATCTTGCTGTGGAGTTGCAGGGGTTCTCCCCACTTAAATTTTTTTTTATACAACCGTACAGTACGGCATCACTACAAAGTCTGGTTGGAGACAGATAGAAGAAAAATATAATATTGACCATTGTTTATCAATTGAAAAAAAAATGTGGCGACAATCTACCATCAAGAAGATTTATTTAGAAAGGTTTTTTTTCTTAATTTAAAAAAAATAAAATCTATTTAAAAAAATGAATAATTTTAACTGATTTTTATGTCACAGTGAACATCTCATTGAGCCTAAATATACGAGTTATTCAACTTTGATCAATTTCTGACAAGTATTTTCTAATTATAACAATTGATATTTTCAATATGAAATAAAAAAAATTTAAATTTATATTTCAATAAATATTTTTTTAATTTAACACAATCACCCAAATTGAGAGAAAAAAAAATTGCTTGAATAATAATCTCTATTAGGAATCTTTTTAGAAAGTAGCTTCTAATTAGCATTGATATATCATCAAAAAATTATCTTGATCATGCAAGGTCCCAAGTCCTGGATGAGAAAAGTAGAGGGTTGCGTTAGGTAGCCGACAACAAGCATAAAATTTGTTGAATAATAATGACATGAATCCTTTAAGAAATTGTGTTAATGCTAGGGCGTATCCTGGAAGCAACGCGTTGTATGACCTGAATACAGTGATAAGTGTGCAAGGGCCGCTGCACCGGCGCCCGAGTGTAGTGTTAATTAAATAGGCAAAGGTTCCCACATCAAGGAAGGATGTGGGCAAAGAAGCTAGTCCATGAAACCAAAATTAGGATAGGAACTTGGAATATATGTTCCCTTATAGGAAAATTAATGGAATTAATAGATATTATGATTCATAGGAAGATAAATATTTTGTGCATTCAGAAAACTAAATGAGTTGGACAGAAGGCTAAGGAAATTGATAGTTTAGGATTTAAACTTTGGTATTCAGGTAGGAGTCATACTAGAAATGGTGTATGTGTTATTATAGATAAGAGTTTGAAGGATAATGTTATAAAAATTAATAGGATTGGAGATAGATTTATAGCTTTAAAGATTATTGTTGATGATAAGATTGTTAATATTATAAGTGTTTATGCTCCTCAAATAGGTTTGGATATGAGTTCTAAATTAAATTTTTGAAACGACTTAGAAGACTTATACAAAAGATACCTCTAGAAGAAACAGTTTTTATTGGAGAAGATTTAAATGGACATGTTGGTAGAGATGTAGATGATTTTAAAAGCATTCATGGTGGCTATGGATTTGAAATAATAAATGAATGTGGCAAGACCATATTAGATTTTTGTTTAGCTTATAATTTTTCAATTGCTAATATCTTATTTAAGAAAAGGAATAAGCATCTCATCACTTATAAAAATGGATATAGTACAACCCAGTTTGACTATTTTCTTATGAGAAAATTAGATCATTTAGATTGCAAAGATTGTAAAGTTATTTCGAGTAAAAATTTATGTACCCAACATCGATTATTAGTTTTGGACTTTAAGATAAAAGGGGAGATAATAAAAAATAAAGTAAAATGATATTCTATGATTAGATGGGGGCATTTAAAGAATATTAACAAAAATATTTTTGAGAGTAAGATTTTAGATCTTAAAATTTTATCTATACATGAGGATGCTAATGTTATGTGAGAAAAAATGGCTAGTGATATTAAGAATATTGCAAAAGATGTGCTGGGAGTATCAAAGGAAAAAGCTCATAATAGTAAAAATAGTTGGTGGTGGAATCCAAATGTGCTAGAAAAAATTAAAAATAAAAGATTTGTTATAAAAATTGATTTAATTTTAAAAATTCTGATAATTGGGAAAGATATAAAGAGGCTCGTAAGGAATCTAAGAAAGCAATATGCGATGCAAAGACCTTAGCTTTTAGTGATTTATATAATAGTTTAGATACTAAGGAGGGGTAAAGATATATGTATAAGTTAGTCAAACAAAGAGATAGGAGTAGTAAGGATTTAGTTCAAGTGAAGTGTATTAAGGATGAAGATCAAAAAATACTTTTTTTAGAAGATAATATTCAACAAAGGTGGATGAGATATTTTGCTAAACTTTTTAATAAAAATTGTAAAAATAAGATTGACTATAGTGACCTTAGCACCCTAAATGATAATAAAGATGTATGTTTTTATCGGCGTCTTAGTAAAACCGAAGTTAGAGAGGCTTTAAAGAAAATGAAGGATGGAAAAGCTGTTGGACATGATGATATTCCAATAAAGGTGTGGAAATGCTTAGGAGAAGAAGGAATTTCTTGAATAGTCAATCAACTTAATGTTCTGGACCAAAAATTGACCCTACACAAAATGAGAAAAAATATCTGAAAACATGCACAAAAGTCCTGCAAGGAAAATAGTTATTCAAGTAAAAGGAACATTAACATTAGAGAGAGAACGTCCAAGATTGTAGAGAGAGAACGTCCAAGAAAGTAGGAGGGATTTTGGAGGATTTCGGCTGCTTTTGTTGAAGATGGTGGAGGGTGGCCGGTCATCCTTGGATGACCGGAACACCTTCTCCTTATTATCTACCGCGCGTCCAATTTCGTTGGATTCAAAAGGTAGATTTTCATTCAACCGCAGCATATCCCGCAATTCGTGTTTTTTGAACTCTCCTCTTCTGATCAGAGAGGGAGGTTTGGCCTCTAAGCAAATGGTTTTGCTAGACTCAGGCAAAGGAAAAGGAGTTATTCCATATTTGAATAGTAAGTCAATTTCATCTAAGTCGGTCTTTATTCCTCTAGCTAATGATTTGGAGGGTTCTTCATCTAAGCCTTCTTCAAAATTGGTTAATGCTAATGTGGATTAAAAAACACATATTAAAATTAATTTGAATGAATTTCATGATGATAATGAAGATGCAAATGTTGTCAAGCTTGATTTGAAAAAAGAAAAAGCCAATGTTCAAATTTTGAGGAATTCATTAGTGGTGAAGATATTATGTAAAAACTTGCCTTTTTCAAAATGTTCGATTGAATTAAGGAAGCAATGGAGTAAATTTGTAGGTTTTCATATAACCTCGCTTGGGTTAGATTGGCTTCTGTGTTCTTTTCAGTCGCATGAAGCATTGGAGGAAGTTCTTAATGGAGGTCCTTGGTTTGTTGGGGGTTTTGTCATTGGTGTTGACAGATGGTCACCTAGCTTCAATCCTATTTCAATGGATGGGTTTTCTTCTCCCATTTGGGTTTGTTTACCTCATTTGCCTCTGCATTTCTGGGATGAAACAAATATTTCTGGAATTGTTTCTAGAATCGGAACCTCGTTATTATTGGATGGCAATATGTTTAGATGGGGAAGGAGGGAGTTTGCAAGAGCTTGCATCTGAATTAAGTTGAATTCTAAACTACCTTGTGGTATTTGGATTGAAGGTCTTAAAGGTAGATTTTATCAAAATTTTGAATATGAAAATATATTATCTATTTGTTTCAAATGTGAAAAAATTGGACATAAATATTTTGTTTGTCTAAATCCTTATAATCCTATTATGGTTGATAAAGAAGTTGCTAAAAGTTCTTCGAATATTGATGAGAACTCTTATGGGCCTTGGATGCATTTGAAGTTCAAGAACAAAAAAAGTCAAAAGATCAATCTTAATAATTCGGTTTCCATAGATCATCCAGCTAATAGGATTTCAAGCAGAAATGCTGTGGTAGATCACAAATCGAATTTTGGTTTTTCCAATGATCATAATGTATCTTCTGATAATTGTGATTATATGGCAGCTGAATTAATCAAGGATGCTCATATTGATCAGATTCAAGCTATTAATTCGAATTGTCATATTGATTCAGTTAAGCCCGTCCAGAATTCATATTCTGAATTCCCCATTTTGGTCGCTGATCCGTTGGGAGCTCATGAATCAGAAATTGGATTCAAAAATTCAGCAAGCTTAATTATTGATTAGCAAATTCAAAATTCAAATTCTAAATTCAAAAATGCTAAAATTGTGGATGGAGTTAAGCAAACCATTTGTATTGAAGCTAATCCGTTAGAAGCAGTTTATACTAAACCCACTTTGGCTGCTGATCTGTTGGGAACTCATAAAACAGATTTTGAAATCAAAATTTTGGATATTCAGGAGAAAGAAAAGGATGCTATTAATTCTAAAACAGAATTTGTGGCTGTACCGCCTTCATCTGTTTTAGGGGCTGAGTCACATGTTATTGATGAACATAATTCAAGCTCACCTTCAACTAATGCAGCGAGTTTTTTTGAGATAGAAGATACTATTGATGGAACGAGGAGTGTTTGTGATGAAATAGTTTCTCCTCATTTTGCGATCAATTTGAATTTTAAAAAACCTATTTTAAAGAAGGGAAAAACTGTTTATACTAAGGAGATTGGTTCTTCTGGATCTAAGCATATATTGTTCAAAGAACTACAATCCTTAGGACCGATGAAAGATCTACCTAGAAGAAGGATTGCTGATCTTACAATGAAGAATGTTATGAGAGGTTCTTCTCAATTATCTCATTAATATGCAAGCTGGTTTTCTCTTTTCAATCAACAAAGTGGAAAGATACCTGAGGAGGAAGCAATTAATCAAAGAGTTTGTCATAATACTAGCTTTGGATTACATCTTTGGAAGTTGGCAAAGGCATCTAAAATACCTTCTCTTAGGTGTTTTAAGGATGTCTTGGATAAATTGTATTTTCCTTTTAGTTAGCTTTTGCAGCTTCTTTTTTCTTTTAGTTTTTTTATTTATTTTTTAAACTTATTCTAATAGCTTATGGGATCGATACTAAGTCCTACTTTTTAACTGGTTGGGAACTCTGGGATACTAACCAACCCTCGGGTTGTTTAATACTTTGGTATCCCCTACATCTCAAGGGTTTTAAAATGGGAAATAGTGTGTTTCATTTTAATTATAATAAGTTTATTTTAACAAATATGCTTTCAATAAGGTTCCTTTTTTATCAAGGAACCATTAGTTTCTTCTTTCTAGTATGCATTAGGTTATTATTTCTTTCATTTTAATGCATTAATTGCATTTCTTTAAAAAAAATGAAGGAATTTTTTGGCTTACTAAACTTTTTAATAATATTTTGAAAACTAAAAAGATGCCAGATGAGTGGAGAATGAGTGTGTTAATTCCTATTTTTAAGAATAAAGGTGATACACAAGATTGTGCGAATTATAGAGGAATTAAGTTAATGTGTCATACTTTAAAATTGTGGGAGCGAGTTATGGAGCATAGGTTGCGGCGTGATACTAATGTTTCTCAAAATCAATTTGGATTCATGCCGGGTACGTCGACTATGGAAGCCATACATTTATTAAGAGGTTTGATGGAGAAATATAGAGAAAATAAGGAGGATCTACATATGATTTTTATTGATTTAGAAAAAAACATATGATAAAGTTCCAAGAGAAGTGCTATGGAGAGTTCTTGAAAAGAAAGGAGTTAATACTGCTTATATTCAAATTATTAAAGATATGTATGCAGAAGCTATTACTTGTGTTCAAACACAAGGTGGTTTGACCAAGTATTTCCCTATTTTCGGTTGGGTTACATCAAGGATCAGCCTTAAGCCCATATCTTTTTGCTTTAGTCATGGATGTTCTCACCAGACATTTGCAAGAGGATGTACCTTAGTGTATGCTTTTTGCTGATGATATTCTTCTTGTTGATAAGACTAGAGAGGGAGTTGAAAGTAAACTTGAATTATGGAGGTCAACATTAGAGACTAAAGCTTTTCGCTTGAGTAGATCTAAAACAGAATATATGTAGTGTAATTTTAGTAGTAATAGACCTAGTGAGGGAATTGTTTTGGGCGATCAAGTCATTAATAAGAGTACACATTTTAGATATCTTGGATCTATTATTCAGAGTGATGGTGAAATTGATAGAGACATTATCAGCAGAATTCAAGTTGGATGGTTGAAGTGGAGGAATGCATCGGGCTTGTTGTGTGATAAAAAAGTACCCCTCAAACTTAAGGGAAAATTCTATAAGATGGTAGTGAGGCTTGCAATGCTTTATGGTGTTGAATGTTGGCCATTAAAAGAGAAGCATAATACTAAGTTAATGTGGCAGAGATGAGGATGCTCAGGTGGATGAGTGGCTTTTCCCTTAGAGATAGGATACGAAATGAGCATACACGTGAAAAGGTTGGAGTAGCTCTAGTAGAAGATAAGATTAGAGAGAGTCGCCTTAGATGGTTTGGTCACATAAAATGGCGGCCTTCCAATGACCTGGTTAGAAGAGTAGAGGTATTAGAATTGACTTATGTTAAGAAAGGTAGAGGCAGACCTAAAAAAACTTGGTTAGAAAATATTAGGAATGACCTTTCTTTATTAGATTTAAACAAGAATTTGACCTTTAATAAGACACAATGGAGAAAAAGGATTCATGAAGCCGACCCCACGTAGTGGGATAAAGGCTTGATGTTGTTGTTGTTGTTGGGCACGAAT
The DNA here is from genome assembly GCA_022539455.1 of Dendrobium nobile. Lineage (NCBI taxonomy): Eukaryota > Viridiplantae > Streptophyta > Magnoliopsida > Asparagales > Orchidaceae > Dendrobium > Dendrobium nobile. Next base: position 68,200,307 of record CM039733.1, on the reverse strand, counting down.
CTCGATGCAAAATCAAGCTGGAAACATCAAAAATTAAATCTAGGATCATCTGAACTCCGATTTCAGGAAACTTATAGTCAAACTGAGCATCTCAAAAATATGAACCCAACGACACCAAATTCAACTCAATCCGAGCCCAAATGAGCCCAAATTAAGGACTCAAAGCGCTGTTGGAAGCTTTGTACCACAGTTTGAGTTACCAAACGGTTTCCAAACATGACAAGCTTATAGTCAAATCGAGTGGCTCAATGAGACAAATCCAACGACCTCAAAATCACCAAATTCTGAATTCATTAAGACCTACAAATGTCTGACGAATGGTCCATGATCAAAGGATTCAATATCGGTCATCCATCGAACCACTCCACATTTACCCCTGATCCCTCACCTATTTATTGGCCATGCCACTCCAAAAAATCTATAAATAGACCCTTCATTTCTCTTGAGAGGGGATCCAAGCAAGAAGAGAAGAAAAGAAAAGAAGGAAAAAGAGAAGGAAGAAGCTCATCCTCGACCACCGCCAGAGAGGTGCCTGAGCCTCGCCGGACCACCGCTGAAGCTCGCCGGACCACCGCCGGAATTCGCTGGACCCTAGCAGAAATTCGCCGGACCCTCGCTGAAGTTCACTGGACCACCACCGGAGGCCCTCACCTTTGTCGGACCACTGTCGGAGGCCCTCACCTTCGCCGGATCATAGTCGAAGGTCCTCACCTTCGCCGGACCACCACCGGAGGCCCTCACCTTCACCAGACAACCGCCGGAGGCCTTCACCTTCGCCAGACCTCCACCTGAGGCCCTCGCCTTTGCCGGATCATCACCTAAGGCCCGGAGTTTCTTCCAGACCACCATCTAAGGCCCGAAGTTCTGCCAGTCCATTGCCTGACACCTGGACTTGTTTCATATAATTGTTATTTGTAATCTAATCGACCTCGGAGGCGAATCAGCCCATTATAACTTACTCAAATTCTAGTGAAATCATTTTCAACTGGGCTAGGACCCATGATTTTCCCCTAGTTGTTGAAGTGGAGGAGAAGGCTAGGAATTAAAGATGTGGCTACAATAACAACTCTAACAAAACAATGGAGATAAGTGTCAAAATCCGAAAGGAATAAGAGGTCTTGGAAGACGCAACTCATGATAAGATATGATAAGTCTCAATAAAGTGCCACAATTTCTATAATTTAATTCGTCATACTTCTAAGTGCAAATTTCCAAGAAAAAAAGAGGAAAAGACCATCTTCCTTGAAATGAGAGGAGAAATTTGAACATTATCTCTAGCATGGAATGGCAACAAACTTGGGCCAATCAAATAATGCAAGCAACAACATTTATGAATAAAGAGGAATGCCCATGGAGGTTCAAAAAGAAAATGTCTCATTTGTTGATGAATACATAAACCAAATAATATTATATATATAACATCAATGGGTACTTGTAAAATTATTGTCCAAAAATAACAATTAAAAAAGTTTGTTATTATAATATTTTTCTTCCGGTAAAAAGATAAAAAAAATAAAAAATAAAAATTTATAATCAATTAGAAATATAATACCAATCTATAAGTTTGAATATTAAAAAAAATTTAAATATATATCATCCTTGTTGCGTCCAGGAGTATTCGCGACGGTAGAGAAATATAAAATTAACGTCTTGGCATTGAATAAAAATTCGGCACGCAATCAGATAAGAGAGAGTGTGTAGCATTCATACGAGACACCAATGTTTTTATGTGGAAAACCCCTGGAAAGGGGAAAAAACCACGGGCATAGCCCATTGTAGTTGATTATAAATGAGGTCATTCCTTGGGGAAAGGCCTTAGCTTGACGTACATCTTATGGAGTACATTACATGATGTTAATACAAAGAGTCATTGTTGACATGTTCGTTTGGTCGGAAGGACTGAAGTCGGCGGGGCAACAAAGGTCGGAAGGCTTGTAGTCTGTGGGCGACGTACATTATATGAAGTACATTACATGTTGGGAATACAAAGAGTCACTGTTGACATATTCGCTTTGTTGGAAGGACTGTAGTCGGCGGGCGACGTAAGTCAGGAGGACCCTAAACCCTAAGCCCTAAACCCTAAATACCCTAAACCCTAAAAAACCCTAAACCCTAAACGCTAAACCCTAAACCATAAACCCTAAACCCTAAATCCTAAACCTTAAACCCTAAACCCTAAACCTTAAACCCTCTAAACCCTAAACCCTAAACCCTAAACCCTAAACCCTAAACCCTAAACTAACCCTAAACCCTAAACCTTAAACCCTAAACCCTAAACCCTAACCCTAAAACCCTAAACTCTAAACCCTAAACCCTAAACCCTAAGCCCTAAACCCTAACCCTAAACTCTAAACCCTAAACCCTAAGCCCTAAACCCTAAACCCTAAACCCTAAATCCTAAACCCACAGTTGATTGATTTAGGATTAAAAATAGGCACTACTCCCATTTATTGTGATAAAACTAGTGCTATTTGCATTTCTAAAAATCCTATTCAACATTCAAGAATCAAACACATATACATCATGCATCATTTCATAAGGGATCATCTATACAAAGAAGAAATTGAACTCATTCATGTTACAATAGAAAATCAACTTGCAGACATTTTTATAAAACCACTAGCCTTTGATACTTTCAGTATATTAAGAACAATACTTTGTGTGATTGATTTGAATGCTTAATTAAATGATTCTGTAACATTGATGTGTGTTTTTGTTAGTGTATTGTGTGTCTTTTGATTTTGTGATTTTCTTTTTGTTCATGTTTGATTTTGCAAACTTCTATGTGTTTTGTTTTGTGTTCTCTCACATCTAGATTCATGATTTTGAATGTTGACTTAGAAATTTGAGTGTATATCGTCTGTATAAAATTAATTTTGTACAGGACGAAGCGTGTAGTGTATTAACTGTCGATTTGAATGGTTTGCATGCAATTTTTCAATTTTCGTATCACCATTTGTCTGTACGATCATCACGATCATCTGGACGATGTATATTTAATCGTATGTACGCATGTAGACGGTTATACGGATAAGATCAGCTTCTTTATTTCTGATCGTATGTATGAACATTTAGTTCATACATACGAACATGTGGCGATTCAATGTAGGGGACGTTTCAAACTGTTATAAAAATGATCTTAAATAACTGATTATCCCAGACGAACACCTGTTCGTCTGTATGATCGTTTGGTCAAAATTTTGTATGAAAGGATGCCTCGTAACTTGCATGGTTACGAAAAGCCGTTTTTTTTTTGGACTTACATTCGTCCATACAAAATATTTTTTGTACGTACGAACCCAAAATCATATGGGATGAAAGTTTTTTGTTCATACGAAATGATCATTTTCTCTTTAAATTTGAAGGTTTTGAACTCAAATTTCATCCCCTCAAAAATCACTTTCAATCTTCGATTCTCCTAGATTTTCTCCATGGCTAGTTCAAGCAAAAGAGAAAGGAAAAATGTTCTTGCTAAGGAACCCCTTAGAAACTCAGCAGAAAACTTTCTATCCAAAGAAAATGAGGAGTTCTTCCCTAGATTCGCATCCGCCAAAATCACTCCCTCTAGAGTCCTCCAAGAACAACTCACTTTCAAGGTAATGCACTTATTTGCTTCCACCCAGTTTGGTCTTATTCTCACTCTGATCCATCTCTACAACAAGGAGACTTTCCACTACTTCCTTGCCAATATGTCCTTCAACTCTGACCAAACTATGATTAATTAGATCATATGTTTTTAAAAAGAAAGTGGAGATCACTAAAGAAGACTTAGGAATATTTTTGAACTTAAGGACTCAAGGGATTAGAGCCCACACTTTGACCTCTTTCATCAACTTTGACTGGACTACAATAAATTAAGTCATTAGAGGATGTAGTGAAGTAAGCCATTTTCCTTAGGTAGCCTCTCTTAACCGCAATGCCCGTATCATCCAGCCCCATAAGAGGAAGGAAAATATAGCCTTAGGACAGCTTGTGACCTATATTTTAGAGAAGAAATATGACCTAGAAGAGCTAATCTACTACAATGATGGATCTTTCCGAGCAATCTTTAATAAAGATCCACATGTAATAAGTAGTGACTCAGAGGAGGAAAGAAGAGGACCTCCACCTGAACCATCTGGTACTCTAAATTTTCAGGATATGGTCAAGCAATTTGATCTGCTTGAGAGTCATTTTGATCAATATTTTGATCAAATTAAAACTCATCTTCAGCAGCAGAACTATCAACATCAGCAGGATATGGATTGGGTTAGAGGTCAGTTTGATTCAGTTAACACAAATATGGCTATTATGAGTAACTATTTCAACTTCTTCAACCCTCCTCAGCCTCCTCCAAATCAGGGTTCTTCAGAGTGATGATTGTATTTCTGTTTGATTCTCTGTACCAGATGTGATGTGGTGTGATTGTTAACTATTATGTTTTTATATTTTATGTCATGTTATGTGATGTTTTGTGTTGTTAGTTTTTATTTAGTGTTTTAAAAAATGTGTTTATTGATATCAATCATACTCGATATAATATTCTTTATTATGATATCAATAAAAGTTATCCTGTCTTAGTTTAATGTTTTTAATTTTATTTTAAAAATATGTGTTAGCCTATATGATCATCCTTCAAATATTTGATCTTACAAGTGTTATATCTCGAATTGGAACATAAAATTGAATTTATTAGATTTTTTTAATTTAAATTGTGGTTATAACTTGATCTAGTTAAGAATGTCAATCTCATGTCTCTTGTTAGACTAATATAATTTTTATATTATTATTACAATTATGATGTTTTCTTATTTAATATTTCTCTTATCAATATAAATATTACTGTACTTAGAAAGATTTGAGATTTTAGATTATTGATTTTGGAAAGATCAAAATTACACTTGAAAATGTACAAAATATCAAAAGAATGTGCAATAGTTAGCAAATTTAAAAAGAGGCACAAAATAAGCTCAAAAATATAAAAGATGCATAAAATATGCCACAAATATTAAAAAGATGTGCAAAGCGCCACAAGTGTATTTGATTCTTTCCCTAATCTTTTAATCTTTTAATTCAAATTAATCTTCTGTATGATTTTATTTGATATTAAAATTTGAAATATACAAATTTTACATTCATCTAATTTGCAATGATTTTGTTTATCTCAGTGTCTAAATTGATTCATGATTTTGATATTTTTTCTTGTCTATGTTATATCTCTTCTTAAATCATATGAATCCTTCTATTACTCTAATGAATTTTAACTTTATTTGCAAATATATCTCAATCTCTTTTAAGGATCAATTATCAAAGGCTTTTCATATGACTTCTAATATTTTTATATTTTTTTCTTTTTCTTCTTCTCTTTTTGCTGATGTCAAAAAGGGGAAGAAATATTTTTCGTTTGTTTTATCGTTGGTATTATTGTTCGTTTATTTTATCGTTGCATTTGTGTGTTTGTTTTATCGTTGCATTTGTGTTCAAGTGATTATGTGTTAAAATTTTTAAAACAAAAAATTTTTTTATGTTCAAATGCTCCTTATTCTCACATGCTTATTAATTCAGGGAGAGTTTAGGAGATACTTAGAAATTTGAAAGTTATATGAATAATAATTATTTTGCCATCATCAAAAAGGGGGAGATTATTGTGAGAGTTGCTACTTAGCTTTTGCATGTTTTATATTCTTGCAACTTATTATTTTGATAATTCCAAATATTATTGTTTTGATTAGTTAATTTCTCCCAACACATTTTGGAAGAATTATCTTTTGGCTCTTGTGTGTACTAACATTTCAGGGAAATCAAACTCCAGATTGGTGAAGATTTCAAATAAAAATTTGACTATACTATTTTGTAATTTGGAGTCTGTATTTTATTCATTTTGAGTTAGAAAAAGTGTGATTGTAATTGAGTAACTTAACACACACACACGCTGGGGGAGATCTTTAAAAGACAAAATCTCTCATATTGATTGTACGGGACGAACCATGTTAGTACGGGACGATCATGTCATTTATACACCTAAGAGGGCAATGGAACGAACATAAACTGAAGAAGATTTTTCTAAGTCCTAATCATCCGGACGAATTTACCCATTCATCCTTGGACGATGTCTTCTGATTTTTCACTTTGAACTGTTTGTCTAGACGAAATGTCTCATTTGTCCCTGGATGATGTCCTCAGATTTCTCACTTTGAACTGTTCGTCCAGACAATTTTCCATTTGTCTCTAGACAATGTCCTCTGATTTCTCACTTTGAATTGTTCTTCTAGACAAAATGTCCCATTCATCTCTGGACGATGCCATCTGATTTCTCACTTTGAATAGTTCGTCCAGATGAAATGTCTCATTCGTCCCTGGACGATATTTTCAGATTTTTGAAATTACCATTTTATCCAGATGATTCTGCCAGTTGTCCCAGGAAGATGTCCTCTATTCCTTAACCTTATGGACCGTCCTGCAGTTATTTTTCAACGAAGCTTGAAAATAATTGATCGTACCGGACGAACTATGTTTGTACCAGACTAACTATGTTCGTACGGGATGATGATCGGGTATGAAGTAATTTCGTACCAATGCACATTGAGTTCATACGCAATAGTTTTTACACTGTTCGTACGTGCGAATTGTGATCGTATGGGACGATCAAGTATGTATAGATTTGAAAATTTGTAATTTTTTTGGACGTTTTTTTGTGTCTTTCATATAAAAGGTCCTCTTAAAACTGGCTTTTAATCTTTTTGTCTACTGGTCTTTGTGCAAACTAAAAAAAGATTGAAGGAGAGAGTGTGAGAGAGTGTTTGAAGGACCGTTGTCGGTGGGCGACGGAGATCGGGAGGATCATTGTCTTGCGACGGAGGCTGGAAGGATTGTGTCTGACGATGAAGGTCAGAAGGACGGCGTCAGGTAGAAGTCCAACAATGGAAAGAAATCCATCTTTGGATATACATCCAGTGAAAGTTCGATAACCGGTGGAAGTCCAGTGTCAGGTAGAAACTTGGCGAAGAGTGAAGGTCCGACGTCGGGTAGAAGTCCGACGTCTGTTGGTGGCCGAGGAGAACTCTGACATCACTTGGGCGGAGTTTTGGCATGAGGAAGGAACTCCGTCATTAATTGGGAAGAATTTCAGCATCCCGTGGAACTTGGGCAAAATTCTGGCGTCCCGTAAAAGTCAGGCAGAATTCCGGCGTGTTCGGACGGCAGGAAGAACTCCAGCGGTGGTCGAGGAGGAGCTGATTCTCCTCCCTCTTCTCTTCTTCTTCTCCTCTTCTTCTTGCTTCTTTTTTCTTGACCCCCCTTTCTCATGAGAAATGAGGGCTCTATGTATAGATTTTCTGGAGTGGCACAGCTTGTAAATAGGTACGAGATCAGGGGCGAATCGAGAGTGGTTTGAATGGACGGCAGATGTTGAATCCCTTGATCGTGGGCCGTTTATCAGACATTTGAAGGTCTTAATGATGTCGGAATTAGGTGATCTTGGGCTCGTTGGATTCGTCTTGTCAAGCCGCTCAATTCGATTATAAGCTCATCAAGTTTGAAGACCGTTTGGTAAATCTAATTGTGGTGCGAACTTTCCGACAGTGCTTCGGGTCCTTGATTTGGGTTCATTTGGGCTCGGATTGAGTTGAATTTGGTGTCATTGGGTTTGTATTTCCGAGACGCTCAGCTTGACTATAAGCTTGCCGAAATCAAAGTTCAGATGCTCTCAGATTTAATTTTTGAAGTTTCCAACTTGATTTTTGCCTCGAGATTCGTGTCTGATCAAGATAATTTTTGCATGACGTATCAATCCTAATTCATAATCATCAAAATAAGTAGAAGTTAAAATTATTATCTTAGACTTCGTTTGGAACGACTTTATTATTGCTTTTAAAACAGAATTTTAGTTCAAAAATAATACTAAAACTCTGTTTTAAGAAACAATAAAAATCTCGTCCTTATATGGGACAGCTTTCTTAATGCTTTCTAAAACATCTTTTTAGTTAAATTTTTTTTAAATTAGAATTTTTTTTAATCACCAATTTATTGCAAAGAGAAATAAATTAATAATTAAAAACATATTAGTAAAAGATCTATTATAATAGGTAGAATACACCAAATGTCATAATGTGGATATGAGATTATGGTATACAAATATGATGATCATGCAAGACAAGTAACCAAAGCCAAAGCATCTTCTTCAAGACAGCGACAAACTCATTTACTTAAATTAAATAAGTCAATACATAAAAAAAAAATTCCTAATTTATAATATCCATTAAACAAGCATTGAAAATAACTTACTATTTTTACGGAAAAATATGCCAACATAACAACAAAATTGATATTTTTATATCTTCACAGGCCTGCACAAACTAGGCTGGTGGTTATTTTTAAATCTTCGCCAGCTTTCAGAGATTAGTGTGGTTATATTTATATATTCTTCAAGTTTTTAACTTAAAATCCTCCACTACTTTTCTCCTTGTCTGTATAAAGATAAGCTTAACGTTCATATCTCCTCAACTCAACAAAAGATCAATGGAGTTCCATCATCATCTTCTCCTGCTGGTTCTCCTTCTCCCCTTCGCTAACTGCGACAAAACCGTCTGCAGTAATCCCACAAACAACAGGAAAGCATTACATAATGTCAAAAAAGTCGTCCAAATTCTCGGCAGAATAACTCCTACAGCCGGCTTTTATGAGTACTCCTGCGACAAAGGAGGCCAAGCCGTGCGTGGTGTCGGCTGGTGCTCGCCGGAAATAAATTCCATGGACTGTGGAACATGCATTGCCATAGTAAGTAATAACCTCCTAACTAGCTGCGGATATAGCTTATCTGGCATTTCCTGGTCTGGCGACACTTGCTACCTCCAGTATAACTCAGGTAGAAAATGCTTTTAAATGCAGCCCACCATAACATCTATTTTGAGCATAGGCTCCGACGACGATGTCTTGGATTGAAGATCTTTCATGTGCATATACAGTATGGCTGTATTTGTATTCGCAGAATAATTTAGCTCTATAAGGAGCAGTCTTTTGTGTTTGAATTTACATCGTCAATATGTGAGTGTTATGTTTTTAGATTTGGTCTTCATCAAAGGATACAAATTTCTATTCATATTTTTTATATCTTCTATTCATATTTTTTATAAGATGGGAAGCTAAGAACAACGACATGCAAGAAGCTAAGCCCAAAAAATGAAGATGTTCCATCTCCCGAGCCAAAGCTTGATATACATGAAGATTGACCAGGATGAAGAAGCAACATCCTTATAGACTACACCAAAGACAAAAGCTGTGAAGACATGATTCTATGCCTGCAAAAAAAAGAGATCAACAAACCAAAGAGTTAATCATCCAACAAAAATGAATAACGTCAAAAAATAGACCAGGACACCTAAATGATCAAACCAATAGAAGAAACAACAACCAAAGGAAAGAATATAGCCAAGCTAGCTGTCAAGAACCAAGAGAGAAACAATCATCCAACAACAACCACGGCCACAACCAATAGAACCAAAAGAAGCATCCACGATTTCAAGGAACAGAGGTCCACACAACAAAAAGGCCATCAAGAAAAAAACACTAATCTACAACACACTATAGCTAGAGCATGCCACAATCTAAAAATCAACATAAAAAACAAAAACAAAATAAGACTCAAAAAACATATACGGAAGATAGAGAACCACCAACTAGATAAACCACCAATAATTCCCAACCTTAAGAAGGAGAACAAAAAATACCCCAAAGACCAACAACAACAAATACAATAGAAAAAATAAATGATCCCACTGATACTAGAGAACTTCTAGAATTGCAATGGAAAATCAATGCAACACCAAGACGGAGGCAAATAAATAGAAACCATGCCCTCCAAGCTAATAAGCCCAACAAGAAGGAAGCAATAACCAACAATAGACAACGACCTGATCAAATCTCAACCCAAAAATAATATAGAAGACACAAATTAAAGAAGTCTCAAATAAAATTAACTAATACAAAGATCCATCCACCAACCTAGCCAACAGAAACTCCTAGAACATAAAACATGCCATAAACCAAAAACTCATAACAAAGCACCATGAAAAAAGAAAAACCCTCAACATAAGCGAGAAAGGTCCACCAACTCAGCCACAAACAAAACCCCAAACAAAGATTATTTCAATATGATGTATGGGAAACCAATGCTATCCATCCTCACCATTCCCTTAATATCATGAAGATTATTCATGCTAAGATAAGTTATAGAGTTAGAAACTGAGTTGGCTTTTTTAGCAAACCAATCTTCAATCATATGCCCTCTCTCCAAATAGGAGAGATGATATATTGAAATGCTACAAAAGCTGCATAATATTTTTGAATAAATAGTATAAAAAAGTATTATTACAAGACTTTTTGGATATAAGAGATACTAGCAATTTAGAATCCAACTCACTCCAAATGTTCCACCATTAGTTGTTAACACAAATTGAAGAGCATAGTGAAGAGCCTGCATTTCAGCCTTAATGAAAGAACATTTGGGAATCCGTGAAGCAAATGCAAGAACAAAAACTCCTTTGGAATCTCTAATAACACCACCATGCCCAAGAGCTCTTGTATTAACAGAACCATCAATGTTAACCCTATATTGATTTGAAATAGGCTTTCTCAAACAAAAAATAATATGGTGACCATCAAAGCAATTATTACGATGGAATAAGTTAAAGAAATCAACCCAAGAATAATTGCCATGTAAATGCTTAATTTTCAAGAGATTCGCAGTATGAAGTTGGTGAATTTTATTTTTGAGACCAATGATAATTCTATCAGCACTCATGTTAATGCCTTAGTGCTTACTATTAATTATTCCCCTCTATTCATAAATGCCAAAAAATTATGATAGGAACAATAGTAACAATTTGACCCTTAATGTGATTAGAAAACCAATTCTAGAGTATATCCAATAAATTAGAAATATTAAGCCTAAAGTTAATATTAAGAGCATAATCTAATAAAGCCCAAACTCTAGATGTAATAGGTATTATAACTCAAAATTTTGAAAACTATATTTTTACCTATAACGATCAAGAATTTATTCAAGAATCATTATAACTCCAAATCACAAACTGACTTTGCCATAACATATCTTTTATTATGTTTTAGTTTCATAAATCTTTTTATAATTTTTGGGCATTAGTGAAATTCCTTAAGAAATTAGCACATAACTGGTGTCCATTTCGCAAATTGTTTTCATCATATTTTTTTAAATAAAATAAATTATTTTATGAGTATTTTTCTATAATTTTTAAAGCTCAATAAGTATTTATACAAATTTTATATTGAAAATTGATTATAATATTATTATATTATTATATAAAAAAGGGAATATATACAATCACTTAAGTTAAAGTCATTTAAAATTCCTTTAAAGCTCATTTCATGCATTTTTCCCAAACTAGTGAAACATCAGAGGAAGGTTTTGGGAGAAATAAGAGAAAAGAGAGAAGATAGAAAAGGAAGTTGGATTTTGGCAACTATAGAGCAATTTTTAGTTGTTAGCCCAGTTGAGAATTTGCTCATCTTGAGGCAAGTTATATATATTTTGCTTAATATATATATATATATATATATATATATATATATATATATATATATATATATATATATATATATATATATATATTAAATATATATATATATATATATATATTTTTTTTTTGCTTATTTTAGATTTCAATAATTTTATATTTTTAGTATTTTTTTGATCAAATTTATATTTTTGTTATCGAAAATGAGGATAACTTTATTTTTATAAAACTTTCACCTCATAATTTTTATATGTTATAGAGATTATTATTATAAATATTTTGAGTATATTCTAAAATTTGTTCTCCTTGTGATTTTGAAAAATAGCCATTATTGCTTACTCAAAAAATAATTTTAACATATAAACATAGTGCTTCAGTTTAATTAAAGCTTCATAATGATATTTTAAACAATCTCGAGTAGTTTTGGTTATGCTTGAAAATTATGATTTTTTTGCTTTGTAGTATTTTTGTTGTCTACCATTACAGAATTTTGGTAATTTCTAAATTGTGTCCAATTATGTTTTAATTAATAAAACGCATTAAAAATATATTGTGAAGTGTTGTGATGTGATGCCAGATCCTATAGGCGATCGATGTGGGATTCTATTATATTCGTATCGATAAAGAATTATTAAACTCATATCCATATAATGAAATCTTATAACAGTGTATGTATACTATCCATTAAGTCTATATTAATATCATATTGATATCTTAATTATATGTTCAATATATCATGTGCTCAACATGTTATATGCTCAATATGATTAATTAGTACAATATCTATAATAGTAATAGTGAATCATGATCAATAGTGGTATCAATAATAATATCAGTAATAGTTCAGTAATAATATTGGTGTTTATATCGATATAAGTAAATCTAGGGACATTAATAGTAAATAAATGATGTAATAATAATCCATATAATAATAATGAGTCAATAATATATATTTCAGTAGTCACACTAAACAAGTAATAGTTTTATGTTTTCATGTATAGTACTCACTATTTGATGGGTTGTGCTTGTCGCATGGTTTGGCCTTTTTCTTTCATTAATAGGGATACTTTTGAATGCCCGTTTTGTGTTATCAGTGCTACACTGATTCTTCAGTGGTTTGTGTCTGGTTCCTTCATGTTATATGCCATGAGGTTATTGTTATAGCTTCTAACTACTATCCACCGTCTCTGGTCTTGTTCTTTCATGTCTGCTCTGGGTAAACCTCGGGTGCAGTTTCTGTCTTGGTGCTCTAGCTCCTTACTTAATCTCAAAGAGGTTATTGATTTTGGCTTCAGGGAAGTCTTACTGCCTTTATTTCCTTTACCACATGTTATCTGCAAGTTTATGTATCTCTTATCTCAGTACACTGGCCTGTCATATAATTTCTTTTTGGAGGTTCCTTTTATGCAGATTTGCTGCCCAGATATGTGGTGTTACAATGATTGCATAGGGAGTTTCTCCACCTATTTTTGGAGCTTTTGGAAGGTGAATTACAATTTTTGCAGGAAGTTCGTGCTGATCGTATTAATCTCTTTCTTCCTTTTTTGGGTGCTATTTTTTTATAACCCTAGAATATTCTTAGGTTTTTTTGTATATCTTAGTACAATGAACCACCGGCTCTCAGGTTTTATTTTGCTTTCTTTTGTATCTCTTAAGAGCATTAGTGAGCTGGAGGTTCCTTTTAAGGACCTTGTAATCATTTTTTTGATATTAACGTGTAGGCCCCTCTGTGGGTTTTAATTAAAAAAAAAAGTCATTTCTATCATGGTATTTTTTAGTATCAATATCAGTAAATTGTTGACTCAGTAAAAAGAGTCGTCACTCTTTACCCGCCGACATAATAATAATTCCTTATAACTCACAATCGTTGCTCTGAAATTATTATATTGGATACCTCTAAACTATAGTATTTAAATTAAGGAAATTTCGTCGGCCCACCATGTTGTACAAGTCAATCAATCTCTAACCAATAGGTCAACCAGTCTTTACTTATCTTTTACGTGCATTATAATAAAAGTAATAGTGACAACCAATCAACCAATCACATATTCATTTCCATTCTCAAAGCTTGTATTAATAATATACTCATAACAAAATACATACCGAGTAAAAAATGCATAGTTCCAAAATATAACCAAATTACCAAGGATTATTTCATTTCAAGACTTTTATCATACTAAAGTGCTATTTTTTAGAGTTCAAATTAGTTTCAATTCAATTAAAACCTCACAAACACTAAAATACATAATAGAAAATTTCTAGAAAATATTCAAAATATTGATACTCTCAATCTCAATAATAAATAAAAGTTACGCAATGAAAGTTTTACCAGTGCAAAATTATTCAAATTTTTTTGTAATGAAAATTGAATTTTAATCAGAAAAATCTCAAAAACATTAAATTTTTTAATAGAGATAAGCATAATGTGACCTACATTAATCCAAATAACTTTTCCAACTGGCCCAATAGTTGAAATGACCCGAAGCAGCTCAAATCAGAGTTTACCTCACTAAAAACCTTTCTCTCTCTCTCTACTTCGGTTGGCTCAGAGTTCAAATGAAATAGAATAGTATATTTTAAAATATATAAAAATTAAAATAAAGGCCTAGCACTTCGATGATAGTTCATTTTTTTTTTCAAAATATAGAGACTGGAGCACTACAATGTCACTATTAGTAGTCCAAACACAAAGCGCAAAGGCATTTAAATAGTAACAATTTTCAAATTTTATCAAAATTCACTTCGAACCTTTGAGACTCATTTTAGAGTACACCCAACCATTTTCAAGCATTAAATGACTTCAAAATACATGCAAATGAATTCAAAACATAAAATTCCATTCTTGATCTTTTAAAATTTCAACTCTTTACTTTTTATATTTTCAAGTTCTTAAACCTCATATCCAATAGTAAAGTACAATTAGCCGCCATACTAATATGGGGAACCCTTGAAGCAGGAGCAACCATAGGGAAGAGAAGAAAACACAAGAACAAAAACTTAACCGGCCAAAAACCAACAAATAGTAAAAAAAAACTTTATGAAAACAGAAGGAAAACTTTCTTGAAACACACGAAGGCATGATTAGACCGAAGGCGAAACCGGCCGAAGGGTGCAACCACAAACAGAAATCGCATAGGCAAAGGATCGAGGGTAGTCGGAGATAACCCTAGCAGTGCATTCGAGGAGCTAGCCTTTCTCAGGAAGATAAAAATTGAAGTTGACGAGTGCTAAAGTCGGTCACTCAGGAAAAGTCTTATTTTTCTTTTTGAGCTTTCTCGATGTGTGAGTAAATTATGTAGATGTTGTTGAAGAAAAAGTACACTAAAAATTTCTTTATAGTTTTAATCTAAGTTTTAATATCATTGTTATTACCATTGAACATACTAAATATTTACAAAATCATTAGTGCCAGAAAATTAATGGATTTCTTGAATGCATAATAGATAAAAATAAAAAAATAAAAAAAAGAGAAAAAAAATCCAAAACAGTCATAATGAAGTAAATATTACTCACTTACAAAAATAAACTTTGATAATGATAGATGCCAAAGAGTAAGAGAGCATAACCAAAGATGTGGCTGTGGAAGTGTAGGAGAAGGATGATGTGGCTACAATAACAACTCCAACAAAACAATGGAGATAAGGGTCAAAATTCAAAAGGAATAAGAGGTCTTGGTAGAGGCAATTCATGATAAGATATGATAAGTCTCAACAAAATGCTACAATTTCTATAATTTAATCAGTCATACTTCATTGAAAATGAGAGGATAAATTGGAACATTATCGCTAGCATGCAAAGGCAACAAACTATGGCCAATCAAATCGTGAAAGCAACAACATTTATGGAGAGAGGAATGCTTATAGAGGTCCAAAAACAAAATGTCTCATTTGTTGATGAATAAAAAAATACAAGCAAAAAAAAAAAAAACGAAGATAAAATTCACATATGCTTAAAAGAATGGAGTGCATTAATTCATCTCAAATGCTTATTTTGTACCCACAAAGAATAAAATTTAAATTTTGTCTAGTTATAAGAGAAATGATATGAATTCTCTTGAAGGGATTTTTTTTTCTTTTGAATATTCAATATGAGAGGCCTATCTATCAATAGAATATTTGGTTTTCTCTTAAATAGAGTGCTGCAAACTGTTTGTAATATTATTATAATAGCTCATTATGATTATGAACTTTATGATATGCACATCTCAGTTTTGGCATCCTTAAGCTTTTGTCAAAGAAGGAGATGGTAAGAGGTTTATCTTGTTTCAATATACTTGATCAAATATATAAGAATAGTAATAATTTTTTAGCAAACTTCTTGCCATATTAAGAATAGTAGTAATTTTTCTTTCTATAATTCTATCATATTAAAGGAATTTTGAAATGAAATTAGCTCGAGTTCGAGCTCCGTATTTAACAGTTGAGCTCGACTCGAACACTCCCTGACTCCAACTCTACTCGACTCATTTGTACCCCTAATAGAAAAGGAATTGCTAAATTTGAGAAAGAAGAGCACACATATTAACCCTTACAAGTTTCACCCTATATCAATCATAACTATTTGGTAATTCAGTTTTTTTTGTTGTTAATTATTTAAATATTATAATTGAAATTAAAAAGAAAAAAAATTACTTGTCTAATTAAAAGAATTTGTGTTTCAATTGATTGCAAAGATAAATAGATTAATAATTAAAAACATATTAGTCAAAGATCTATTATAATAGGTAGAATTAATACACCAAATGTCATAATGGGGATATGAGATTATGGTATACAAATATGATGATCATGCAGGATAAGCGATAAACTCATTCACTTAAATTAGATAAGTCAATAAATAAAAAAAAATCCTAATTGATAATATGCATTAAAAAAAAGCTAGAAAATATGACCCGCTATTACTAAACCGTTCGGAAATAGACCAGGATGTGCCGCGTCACCCGGTATACAGTAATACACAGCATCGGAACACTGTAAAATGGAGATATGACACATCCTGATTAGCCTCCAACGACATTTGATGACCGCACGTAATAATTTCTTCAATATAGTTTTTAGTATTTTTACGGCAAAATATGCCAACATAACGACAAAATTACAAATATATTTTTATATCTTCACAGGCCTGCACAAACTAGGCTGGTGGTTATTTTTATACCTTCGCCAGCTTTCAGAGATTAGGTGGTTATATTTATATATTCTTCAAGCTTTTTAGAAAAGCAAGCCGCGTAAAGTACACGTACCTGCCATTAACGTCCTCCACCATTTTTCTCGTCGTCTATATAAAGATCAACTTAACGTTCATATCTCCTCAACTCAACAAAAGATCATTAATGGATTTCCATCACCGCCATCTTCTCCTGCTGGTTCTCCTTCTCCCCTTCGCTAACTGCGACGAAACCATCTGCAGAAATCCCACCAAAAACAAGAACATAATATCTAGCATCAACAAAGTCGTCAAAACTCTCGTCCAATTGACTCCTGCAACCGGCTATTACGAGTACTCCTCCGGCAAAAGAGGCGAAGCCGTGCATGGCGTCGGCTGGTGCTCACCGTATATCAATACCATCAATTGCGCAATATGCGTTGCCGTAATAAGTGAAAACCTCCTAAATAGCTGCAAATATAACTTATTTGGCTCTACCTGGTCTGGTGACTCTTGTTACCTTCAATATGACTAGCTGGAGATATGGCTTAACATATATTGATTGGGAGCATAGGCTCTGACCACGATGTGATCTTGCATATATGTACAGTATGGTTGTATGTGTATTTTCTAGAATAATTAAGCTCTATATAAGGATGTTTACATTGATTTTCATTTGAGTGCTCTCGAGGGCCTTTAATTGATTTAATCAAACCCCGTCAAGTTCAATTCGAGCTCGAACCAGCTCGTATTGAGTCGAATTAGACTCGACCGTGTTCGATTAGCCTAATTAGTCCATCAAAGGATAAAAATTTATATTCATATTTTTTGTAAGTTATATATATATATATTATGTTGCGTCCTGGAATATTCAAGGCGGTAGAGAAATATATAGTTTAATGTCTTTAAGGGTCCATGCCTTTTTCATGGCAGCCAACAATCTTTCATAATAAGGGCGCTGATCAATAGAATAGCCCACTAGAGAAGGGACCAAAGAGTCGAACTTTCCGTAAGATTGCTAGTCTTAAAAGAGAGCTTCAAGCTAGGAGGAACAAACGTCATGGGGAAAACTTCAGGATCTGGAGGAGGGCCAGCCAAGTTGCCAGCCCATGTTACAACGGTGGAGGAGGAAGTTGTTTGTATTAAGGGCCTTTGTGGTGGAGGGAGAGGCGAACCTCTCCCCAACTAAGAGCAACTCAAGGAGCAGGAGACAGCGGCGGGAAGAAAGAACCTTAGAATTGCTTTCCTCATCTGGCTTATTTGTTACAAAATAAGACAAAAAATATATACAGAAGATAAAAAACCACCAACTAGATAAACCACTAGTAATTCCCAGCCTCAAGAAGGAGAACAAAAAATACCAAAAAGACCAACAACAACAAATACAATAGAAAAAATAAATGATCCCACAGATACTAGAGAACCTCTAGTATTGTAATGGAAAATCAATGCAACACCAAGTATGAGGCAAAGAAGTAAAACCCAGGACCACCAAGCTAATAAGCCCAACAAGAAGGAAGCAATAACAAAAAATAAACAACAACCTGATCAAGCCACAACCCAAAAATAATATAGAAGACACAAATTAAAGAAGTCTCAAAATAAAATCAACTGACAGAAAGATCCATCCACCAACCTAGCTAGCAGAAGCTCCTAGAACACAAAACATCCCACAAATCAAAAACTCATAACATAGCACCACGAAAAAAGAAAAACCCTCAATAGAAGTGAGAAAGATCCACCAACTCAGTCAAAAACCAAAACCCCAAACAAAGATTATTTCAATATGATGTATGGGAAACCAATGTTATCCATCCTCACCATTCCCTTAATATCATGATGATTATTCATGCTAAGATAAGTTATAGAGTTAGGAACCGAGTTGGCTTTTTTAGCAAACCATCTGCAATTAAGTTGCCCTCTTTCCAAATATAAGAGATGATATTTTGAAATTACTACAAAAGCTGCATAATTTTTTTGAACAAATAGTATAAAGAAGTATTATTACAAAACTTTTATGTATGCAAGAGATACCAGCAATTTAGAATCCAACTCAATCCAAATGTTCCACCATTAGTTGTCAACACAAATAGGAAGAGCATAGTGAAGAGTCTACATTTCGGCCTTAATGAAAGAACATTTGGGAATCCGGGAAGCAAAAGTAAGAACAAAACCTCATTTAGAATCTCTAATAATACCACCACGCCCAGGAGCCCTTGTATTAGCAGAACCATCAATGTTAACCTTATATTGATTTAAAATAGGCTTCCTCCAAAAAAAAAAGGTGACCATCAAAGCAATAATTATGACGGAATAAGTTAAAGAAAACATGCTAAGAATAACTGCCCTGTAAATGCTTAATTTTCAAGAGATTTGTAGTATGAAGATGGTTAATTTATTTTTGAGACCAATGATAATTATGACAGCACTCATTGTAATGCCTTGGTGCTTACTATTTATTATTCCTCTCTATTCATAAATGTCAAAAAATTATGATAGGAACAATAGTAACAATGTGACCCTTAATGTGATTAGAAAATCAATTCTAGAGTACATAAAAATAATTAGAAATATTAAGCCTAAAGTTAATATTAAGAGCATAACCTAATAAAGCCCAAACTCTAATAGTAATAGGTATTATAACCCAATAATAATAATAATAATAATAACAAAAGGTATTATAACTAAAAATTTTTATAATTGCATTTTGATCTACAACGATCAAGCACTAGTGAAATTCCTTAAGAAATTGACACCTGATGGTACAAGT
Organism: Dendrobium nobile; assembly: GCA_022539455.1. Classification (NCBI taxonomy): domain Eukaryota; kingdom Viridiplantae; phylum Streptophyta; class Magnoliopsida; order Asparagales; family Orchidaceae; genus Dendrobium; species Dendrobium nobile. The sequence continues at coordinate 68,180,864 of CM039733.1, read as the reverse complement.
GGGGGTTTTAAGACCATCATGTGTCCGTTTTGCAAACTGAATATTTCATCATATTTTTCTAAATAAAATAAATTATTTTATGGATATTTTTCTATAATTTTAAAACTCAATAAGTATTTATACAAATTTTATATTAAAAACTAATTATTATATTATTATATAAAAAAGGGAATATATATAGTCACTTAAGTTAAAGTCATTTAAAATTCCTTTAAAGCTCATTTCATGCATTTTTTTTCAAACCAGTGAAACGTCAGAGAAGGGTTTTGGGAGAAATAAGAGAAAAGAGAGGAGATAGAAAAAGGAAGTTGGGTTTTGGCAACTGTAGAGTGATTTTTGGCCGTTAGCCCAGTTAAGAAATTTGCTCTTTTTGAGGTAGGTTACATTTTACCAATTTTAGATTTCAATAATTTTGTATTTTTAGTATTTTTCTGATCAAATTTGTATTTCTATTATCGAAAAATGAGGATAACTTTATTTTGATAAAACCTTCACCACATAACTATATGTTATAGAGATGGTTATTATGAATATTTTGAGTATATTCTAAAAAAATTTCCCCTTATGGTTTTAAAAAATATTCATTTTTGCCTACTCTTATATTAACATTTTTTTTAGGGGAAACCCACAGAAGGAGCCTACGCGTTAATTAAGAAAAATATTACAAGTTCTTAAGGGGAACTCAATCTCACTAGAGCTACAAAAATAAAGAGAAAAGAAAACTACAAGCTCGAGTTCCCCGCTAGAAAACAGTACAAATAAACCTAAGAACATGCTGCGGTGCTTAGGGAGAAGCACCCAAAAAAGGGAGTAAACAAAAAGCAGCCAAAATGCTCCCACATTACAGGAAAACACGCTATTACCGACGGACAGTATCCAGCGGTAACTGCTTAAATCCGATGGAAATCCTAGGTTTCCGATGCTTTTTCGTCAGATTTTCATCCGCCGGTTTGGCGAGCATCGCAAAATATGTACCGACGTTTATAATCCGCCGGTAACTATTCCGGCGCAAATCACGGCATGAAAGGCATCAATTTTTGTTCAATAATTCCGACGATGAATGCATCGATAATTTACGTCGTACATATCCGATGGAAAATACCGGCGCATAAGTCGCCGTAAATAAGCAACGGCTGATTTCTGGCCAAGGCCTTCGTCGGCAATCACCGGCGGATGAGACGTCGGCACAGGCGCCGGTAAATTTCGGCGTACAAAAAGATGCCGGACTGATCGATCTGATTCGTTGTATCGTCGTTTCCGTCGACGTTCCGACGCAAAATCCGTTGGAAACCTGTAGCATTGACAAAAAAAATTGTCTTCCCAGCCAACAATCAAATTTTCACACCTGCAAACCTATACGAAAACACTTCCATATAATAGTTATACACATAACAGATATAAACAACTTCAACATAAACTCAAAAACATAAATATCTATGTTAACATTGTTCAATAGCATAAAAAAACTAAGAACATCACAAATGGTTCATTAACACATGTTCACATAAATAAACAAGTTCAAATGACTAAAGTGAACTACTCTGATTCTGTGGACTCCTCCTCAGCTGGAGCTACCTCTTTTCCACTCATCTGCTCCCTCATTCTACGCATGTCATCCAACAACTGATTATGTTGCTCCTGCATCTGCATCTGCATTTGGACCTGTGCTTGCAACTGAGCTTGCCAATCAGCTTGTGATTTCCTTACTTGTTCTAGCTCAGCTTGAAGGGCACTTATTTGTTTAGCTTGTAAGGAGTCATGAGAACTGGATGCGAAGCTGGATGCAGTAGAGGAGGTCATCCCCTCGTATGCCTGAGCTTGTGCACCTAAACCATAAACTCTACCATGCTGCATTCCTCCGACGGCCTACGATTAGATGCGATACTCAGAAAACTCCACAGAGCCAACAGAAGAGCCCTCACCTGCTGTGACATGAGTCTCTTGAAGCCGTGTATATTCCTCCTGTGAAAGTAGAATATAAATATAAATAATTAAACTAAAAATAAAAAATATTCAGCACATATAAATATATACTTACATGGGCTTTTCTTGCTCTCTCATCAATCCATTGTTGATCCTCCTATCGCTTATGAGTGCGACTATGCAATTCCACAGGAATTGGTTCTCTATGAAGCATGCAACAAATCATAAAAATTCGGTGCCTCCTTATTCGGTAACTCTTCTGCATTTTGTTCAAATTGTAATCCAGTTGCATCATGAACTAATTTCTCAAGATTTGGTCGGATATTTTCAGCCTCAGCTATATTAGTGCTTGTAGAAGGACTGCATTGATAATCAAATTGTGGCTCGTACTCATCATGACAAGTCCAATACCAATACTGTGGCATGAATCCTCTGCGATACAGATCAACAGTTACATCATCTGGTTCTAGGTGCACTAGAGTTTTATGTTTAGAACATGGACATCGAAACTTTCCTTATGATATGAAGCTTGGTAGTTGTTTCGCTTGCTGAATGAAAATGTTCACCCCATTAATGAATTCATCTGTTAATGTCTTTTGTCCTTGAGATAATCGGTTATACATCCAACGTCTTTGATTTTTAATATCCATAACATATATATAAGAGAAAATAAGTAATGGATTTTCGCTCAAGTAGATGTAAAACTGAATATATAGAGATGTAAAAAGATATGGTACTTGTAGAAAATTATGATCATTTAGCATTGTCTCTAAGAGTAAAGACACTCATCCACGTACATGAGCATCCTCATCTCTACAATACTTTTCTATCAATCACACAATAGGCCTGAAGCATTGTCTCCATTTAACATTATCTCTAAGAGTAAAGACACTCAGCTGCTTGAGCATCCTCATCTCTACAATACTCAACTTAATTTTTTACATCTCCACTTAAAATATGATCAATTTGTATCCTATCTAAAAGGGTCAAACCACTCATCCACCGAAGCATCTCAATATCTCTGTAACACTTAACTTAGTATTATGGTTCTATTTTTATGGCCAACATTCGGCACCATAAAGCATTGCAAGTCTCACACCATCTTATAGAATTTTCACTTATGTTTGAGGGGGACTTTTCTATCACACAATAAGCCCGATGCATTCCTCCACTTCAACCATCAAACTTGAATTCTGCTGATAATATCCCCTTAAATTTCATAATCACTCTGAACAATAGATCCAAGATATCTAAAATGTCTACTCTTATTATTGACTTCATTGCCAAAAGTCACAATCTCAACTTTAAGTCTATTGCTACTAAAATTATACTCCATATATTTAGTTTTAGATATACTCAAGCGAAAACCTTTAAATTATAAAGTTGACCTCCATAATTCAAGTTCACCTTAAACTCCCTCTCTAATCTTATCAACAAGAAGAATATCATTACATAAAGGTACATTCTCTTGCGAATGCCTATAGGAAAAACTTATAGCTCATGCATAAATCAACAAAAATCATATGTATATCCTCCTTACTCTCTCTATATTTCTCTAAATAAAAAAAAAAACAAACATGTAGATCCTCCTTACAATATGCACCCTACATCAAATTATTTGAACGACAAAAAAAAAGGGAGGGAGGCGACAGGAGGGAGGCGTAAACTCACGGTGAAAAAGTCCTTTCCCCGGCCACGAATGTTGTGATCGTCGTAGACGTTCGGTGATCCGGCGCACAGGTCGGCGACGAGGGAGAGAAAAAGATCTGAGAGAAACGAACGAAAGAAATGACCAGCCGTCAGGCTCGGGTTCGGAAATAAGGGTTTACGCCGGCGGATTTTCCGGCGTACCTCATTTTTGTATGAGGTCACTGAGGCCCTTCCAAACTCCAAATTAATTCTAGATCCTAGGATCCACTCTAGACCTTAAGATCCTTTCCTAGAACTAGACCTTAGAGCCTATTCTAGAGCCTAGGATTCCCTTAAATCCTAGATCTTAGAACTCCTCTAGATCCTAGGATCACTCCAACTTCAAACCAATCCACATCCTTGATCAACCTCAACCTCAAATCAATTCCTACCCTTGATCAACTCCAGCTTCAATTTGACTCAGCCCTTGATCAATTCAAATCTCAAACTTCATTCAATTCAAATCCAAATTAATTCAAGTTTCAAACATATCCAAACTTTGACTCAATCCACTTGAGAATCCAAATTTCAACCTAGACTTTGATCCCACCTTTAATCTAGCCTTGACCTTATCCATCCATTAACAGTCACAACATGATTGTTAATGATTTGGATACTTCAATATTAATCATTCAAACTTGAAATCCATTCCAAATCCAGAAATCCAGACTCAAATCTAAAGCCTTAAGGCCTTGTCCTAAAGACCCTTTTCAGAGAATTTTCCAACATCCCAAAATCCAGTCTAATGGCCTCCGATTCAGGGTCTATCACTCACAAAGTGATAAGATATGTCTCTAGAGGCTACCCTCCAATTTTGAGCCCATTCTGAGGTCTTTAACCCCAGAATTTGAATTAAAATCCACAGGCTGTGAAACCTTCAAATATTTACAGCCCATGCCACTGAACCTAACCCCTCTGGGATCTTGACCTTGAAACCCTTACCCAAGCCTCCAATTACTTCCAGACCCTTGATTTTAACCCATTGAGCAGTAAACTGCATTTTTCAGACCCATTTTTGACCATAGTTGACCAATAGGTCAAAATTGACCAAAATACCCCTATGGGGCTCAAATGGGGATTTCAAACCAAATGAGCTCCAAATGGGATACAACCACCTTTAACAAATTTCAAATGCCATTTCAAATCTTTTGAACCCATTTCCAACCCTTGAGTCAACCTGGTTGACCAAGTCAACTGGTTTGACCCAAGGGGCCCTTTAAGGGTCCAAACATGTGTTTTGACCCAAATGACCTCTTTAGGTCATCCAACCACTTCCATTAACCTTAAAGTATCATTTCAAACCTGTTGAGCCCAAACCCAGACCCTGGGTCAACCTGGTTGACCAAGTCAACCTAGGTTGACCAAACAAGCCCTTAAGGGCTCAAATTGTGATTTTGACCAAATCGACCCCTCCAAACCCTGGGACCACATCCAATAGACTCAGGATGACATTCTGAATTTGTTGAACCCATTTCTAGCCCTTGAACCCAACTGGTTGACCAAGTCAACCAGTTTTGGCTTAGAAGCCCATTAAAGGCCCATTAAGCCTTCTTAATCTACTTGACACACATGGCTCTTGGAACCACCCTCCAATCCACCTAATCAACTCATTTGAATCACCTAATTGAAAATTTCATAACCCTTGATGGAGTTGACTGGTCAACCAGTCAACTCAAGGCTTAAGTGACCATTTATATGGTCAAAACTTTCAACCCATTGGACCTAGCTCAAGCCACACTCATCCAGCCACTTAGAAGGACTCCATGACCTGCTTGGATGCCACATCAGCTCCATTGACCAGTTGACTGGTCAATTTAGTCAAACCAAGGGCTTAAACCCTTTTAAAAGGTCTTAATCAACCTTTTAGACCTTTTCCCTGATTTAACTCCCCAAGGCCGACCTATTGGTGCCCTAAAGCTCTCTAATAGGCCCCATAACCGAGCTCAGCCCTTGGTTTAGCCTTAAATGGCAATGTCTCCTCCACTCATCCCAAAGCCGCCCAATAGGATTGAGGCGTGCCCAGCCTTTGGTCAGCCTTCTGGCTGTCCCAGGGACACTTGGCAACATCTGAGGATCTGGTGAGTCAATCCCAGCCATCCGTTTGGCCTGGGGGCGTTTGAATAGGGGAAAAGGGCTTAATGCCATACACTCTAACCCTAATCATCTCTCACTACTCAAGCCCTCTCAAGTCTTATCCCCAGTTCGTTTTGAATCTCCAGAGCTTCCTCTACCTCCCCACTACAAAATCCAAGTGGTTGCACGTCACCGGCGGCGAGTTCTCCGGCGAACCCACCACCTAGACCGTTCCAAGCCTATAGCAGCCGATCCAGACGCGTTCGAGCTTGGATTTTCGCTGGGAATCTTCACTTGGACAATCTACAAGCTCATCAATCCAGAAATTTCGAAGATCTAACGGTATAACTCCCTAAAACCCTAGATCTAGTTCACATTAGTTAGATCTAAATAGCCTTATGTTTTTAGGGTTTTAGTTAAAACTAACTATTCCCCACGATTTCTGTTCATGTCTTCAATCTACGTTTAAAATTTCAAGTGAAATGATCAATCCGATCGAAAGAACGGGGCGAAATACGTTCTCTAGGGCGTCACTCACGGTTTCCGGTGAGTGTACGTTTTCTGGACCGTTGATCGCTCGATCAACGGTCCAGATCGAGCCCTTCCGCGGTCTGATCCGACCGCGCATTCGATCCGTCGTTCGATCAGCCGTCCGGCGAGATCAGGGCCGTCCATTCGGAACAGCGGGATCGAATCTCCGCCGTTTGATCCTCTCCTGGTGAGATCAAACCGCGGGATCTGATCTCAGCCGTTGGATCGAACCCGCGGTTAATCCAACGGTTACTACGAGCCGCTGACGTGGTTAAGTGAAAACCGCGTGAAGCGGCCCGCGGCCGACGCGTGTCCCCGCCGTCACGCGGTTTCGATCCAGCCAATCCGAGCGCGCCGCGTGTCTGACCGCCGCCATTTAATTAAGGAAATTGTATTTTAATTAGTTTTAATTACAGAAACTTAAAAAAATTACAGTAAATCAAATACATAACCAAAAATTGAGTACAATATATCAAAATTTTCAGAATTTTAGCTAGTTTATTTTAAAAATAAAATCAAACTCTTTTGGTTATTATTTTATTAGTAATTTAAGAAATACAGAAATATGTATTTTATTTTTAATTAATTATGTATAAATTATTTTTATCTGAAATTTGGCATGCATGTTGTTGAGAGTATGGCTGGTCTCCAGAAAAATTGTCAATATTATTTGAATAGATTTTGATGGTATTTTGAATTATTGAAGCTTATTAACCTTTTTTATATTTAATTAAATATCAAGTATTTTGAAAAATATAAGGAAAATCTTTTTATTATTTTCAAACTTCTATGGAGATCAGTGGATCCTTCAACTCATTAACATGTATTTTAATAATATATTTAATTATTTTATAATATATATTTCTATTTATATATAGATATTCATTTATATTTATGTATTTTAATATATATTTTGAAATTATATATATGTAAATCTTTAAGTGTTTAAGAAGTCACTTGAGATCTTAAATGTTGATTGAGCATATTTGAATAGAAGTAAAGGGGATGATTAGTGGATGATCATTCTTTGATTATTCACTAATTTTGTCTTAATTATGTTAATTAATTAATTGCATGCTTAAGGTGCACACACCACTTAGTCTAAGGCTCTCCTAGATTTAGGTATTGAATGTGTTTATGTGGATCATGCATGCCCTGTGTATTGAGTATGAGGGTTAGTTCAAACATTGATTCAAGCCCATCAAGATTAGTGACATAATTAAGGACAATAATTAAGGACTCATGTATAGAAAACTTAGAAAAATTTCCATAATTAGGTTTCACTTTCCCTTGAGTTGAAACTTTGAACATTTGAACTTAGTGACACCCTCAACCCCTAGGGAAATTTTCACTGATCTTTGAGATCATTAGGTCCCCTAATTAATTTTCTAAGCCTTAAACCCTTAATTAAGCCTTTAAAACTTCTAAAAATTGTAATAAATCCAATTTAAATCCAAAAATTACATATAAACCCTTAAACTGACCAGAATTCAGTCCTTAATCTGTGATAATTAAAAGCCCTTTGATTTGACAGCAATTTAAACCCTAATTTAATTTTAAGTGAAAACCAATATTTAATTAAGATAATTAATTAATAATAATATAAAAAATCCAAAAATCTCCCAAACACTTGGGGACCCCTCCTTAGGTTGTTCCTGACCTTTAGAGGTGTTTTCAAGAAGTTGGGAACTTGTTTGAAGCAAAATCACAAAAGAGGCCTTCTAATTAAGAAATTCCCAAAACCCATTAAAATGCCCAAACTTCAATAATCCATAACTAATTCTAGAAAAATCCAAATTACCCAAACTCACTTGCATTCAACTCATATTGATGTCTAGTATTTATTAAAAATATTAAATTCCAGAAATTTGCAATGTTTTAAAAAGTCAACAAATCGGTCAACTTTAAGTCAAAACTAGTTCAAAACTTCAAACCTTTGTAATAAAATGTAGAAAAATCCGATTTCAACGTACTTACCTTCCAACTGATCGTAGTAAGGTCTAGTATTTTAATAAAATACAAACGTTCCAGAATTTGGTCTTAATCAAAAAGTCTTTTCTTTTTAACCCCTTAATTAAATCATTAAAATATTCAAAAATTCATAAAACTCATAATCATTCTAAAATTCAGAAAATATTGGTTTAATGTCCAAAACACTTAACAAATCCTTTAAAACACAACAACCACCCTAAAGTTGAAGTTTATTGGCTGGACTACTCCGGGCTGTGGGGCTAAGTGTCCTAAGGAGGCTGGTTCCTCGAGCCTGGTGGCACAACGCCACGAATGGATTCTAAAGGGTGTCAAACCTTAAAATGGATTAACTTTTTAATTATTTAACATTTTTAAAAAAAAGTCTCTAATTCAATTACATTAATTTGGTTTATCGGCTGGACTACTCCGGGCTACGGGGCTAAGTGTCCTAAGGAGGCTGGTTCCTCGAGCCTGGTGGCACAACGCCACGAATCAATTAATGGCAAACTTAAATTCATCAACTTTAAAAATCAGTAATTAATTCATTTTAATATTAATCCACTCTTTTAATTCCAACCAATTTAAATAACTTAATCAACCCCGATTGCTACTGGGTAACCCAGGCCTACGAGGCTATTAGCTTAGCCCCAAGGAAGGTGAAATAAACTTCACGGCCTCGGTGTGAAACAAAGGTAGTAATCAATTAACTTTTAAAACATGTTTAATTAAAATTCTTAATTCATTAATACTTAAATTTTAATTTAAATTCCCTTTTAAGCCTTAACAAATCCAGACCTTTAGACAACTTCAATTAATAACCCACTTTAGGATCTACCCCAGCCACACGACCTTTCTCACACACTTTAGATGATGTGCTAGGACAACCAACTCTAGATCTAGGTTAGGCCGGTGTTTACTTTACTGCTGTGTGCCGGATTTTTCGTAGTTTTCACTGCATGTTGTGGATGAAATTGCTTTGCTGTGTCTGTTTACTTTTTCTGTACTTTGTGGATGGATTGATGTGTTTGGCGACTAGATTACCCTTAGGTTAGGTACGATCTGGATGTTGACACAGTTTTCTGCAGGTGGCCACGCTCATGCAGGGCAATAAAAAAAAGGGGGCAAATCAAAAAAAATGCATAAATATTATAAACTCTTTGCACAGGTGCTTCAGCTGCTAAAGCCCCCAAATCATAAAAAGAGCGTGGCCAGTGTGTTTACTTTCTTTTCTGCTCATATATAACTGCTTGGGAATAACTGCTTTATTTATATTAATTGCTTAGGATAACCTTGCAGGTGAGTCTAGATTTTTATTTTGATATCAATGTAATTTGTATAATTGTTAAGTGTTGTGAAAGTTGATTTTGAGTTGGGATACATAGATCCAAAGCTTGGATTCCAAAGAGGAAAGGATACCCCTTTAGGGAACACTCCTTTTCCATTTGGAAATCCAAATTTGGATCATACTTCTTCCTCACCCAAAGAGGAAAGAGTGGCCTTACCCCCTTAGAGGGAAGTGCCCTCTTGTCCATTTGGGTAATCCGCTACGAAGATTCCAAGAAGATTGAAGAAAAGGAGTCCAAAGAAGAATGAAATTGAAGATTTAAAGATTTGAAGATTGAGAGTATCCCACTCAAAATAACTTGCGTCATTACTAGGTTTAGAATCCGGGTTGTTGTCAGTGGTGCCCGGCCACTTTACTTTCTGCAATATTCTGGTTTGTAATAAGCAAGGCAATTCTGCCTATGGACATTTATTAATTAATTTATATTTGATGTGATGATTTGATTGCCTTTAGGATTATTTGTTTTTACTAGTTTTTTGGCGATTGCATGCCGCTCTTTGTTTTCGCCTGGATACGTGAGGCTCGTGAGGGTGTGAAAAATTTTATATTCATAACCTTAAAGTCTAAAATTTTAGTGAGTCTAAATAACATAGAAAGATAACGAATCTAGGGAATTAGCCGGGGATCGACCCCGGGGTCGCATGCATATTTCTGCATTACTCTTTCCTTGCTTTAGACCCTTCCCCGCCTGCGGGTAGAGTCCGGATAGTCTGACCTATGAGGACGAGGTGCCGGACCTGGGGATGTCCAGTCTTCTAAAAAACTATTTTATAAGCCTGTTTTTAAAATTTCAAGCATACTTGATTGGAAGTTGTTAACCAGCATGCATTGCATTAGATACAAACTAAAAGAGTCAAAATTTTAATTGCACCAGTTTAGCATTTTTGCACCCAACATGTGTCAAAGGGGCCAATTAGGAAAATCTCTAGATGTCGGCCCCGACCCTCCAAAACTTTAATTACAACGTCCCTACCACTCTTGCATAAAAGACCGGACTCATCTATTTTAAATCGACTAGGTGGTTAGCTGGCTCCCCAATCCAGGCCGGGGTAAGTCCAGACCTTGCACTGCATTTGTTAGGTTCGGATGACTGTGATCCAGTGTCCAAAATAGATTTAGGATCCGGGGCAGATCTTTGATTATAAGACCCCAAATTTCGGGAATATAGTCTCAAATTTCTAATAAAATACTTAACTCTAATTAAAGCTTCATTTCAATCCTAAAACATAAAGCCTAACACTTAGATTAAGTTGGGACACTTCCGGATGGTTCCGGAATCTCAAAGTGTCCCCTACCTCTCATCCTTTGACTCCGTTAATAACTGCTCAATTTTGATCCATTCCCTTTTGATTTTCCAATAATTCTATTCATACTTTGATATCACTCCTAGAAATTCTAACAAAATTTTGCCATTATTTTAATCGAGAGTTTTCGTAGGAGACCTCGTTTTCCTACGATGTAATTAACTACGAGGGCTTGCGCTCGTAGGAGATTTGGAACCCCACACACCTGATTTTAAAATTGATTTTAAAATTTCACTAGATTTCTTTGGGAAAAGTTAAAGAATGATCGTCATCGTTGCATTAGAAGAATTATCGTAGAATGGTGTCATTTCCCTTTGGGGAGATACATCTTTCTTCGATAAGGCTTTGGATGTGAATGCGACGATCATACTTCTTGGATATTGTAATTGGGTACTTAGTTGAACTCTATTTTGTTCCCTCGGGCCATATGAAGTTCTCTTTAGAACCCGATCATAATATTCAAGATGAGTTTACATAATTCTAAGCCTGAACACCGTTATGAAAGTTTATCTTCGTCCCCCGGGGTGATATATTCTTTCTAACGAGTTGATTCGACCTTAGAATTAGAACTCATCCTTAATCTTAAAATCCCCAAAGAAAACTAATATTTTTCAAAACATATTTTCAAAATTCCACCAACAGCGTCTAGGACGCCGGAAAAATTTCGGCGCCATATCCGTGGGTTTTAAGTCATTGAGTTTTAATACGCCGGCATTTTATGCGCCGGTAAATGCACCGGTAAAAGTGCCGCCATAAAGTGTGCCGCAAACATAAATTGCTGGTATTAACCGACGTTGTTTGCGGCGCAAAAGACGCCGGTATTATACCGGCGCATATTGCGCCGGAAAAAACGCCGTAGACATTCCTTCGCATTATGCGCCGCTGCATGCGCCGTATTTTCTAACGTAGCTGAATCCGCCGATAAACGCGTGTTTTTTTGTAGTGCCAGCTACAGGTTTCCAAGAAAATCTTCCAATTAATCGACCGAAAAGGATGCAGCCGAATGGAGGTAGTCCACCTCACATCCGAAAGAGACCAAGAGCCAGAAATGAACTACAGTAATAAGGAGAACAAACCACATCTCCCAACAACAATGACACACCCAATGTCCATATACATGGGGACCACCCAATTAATCCAACGAATTAGCAGAAGGTCAGCCAACAACCCGGCATAGAAAAACTCCTCCAGCAAACCAACATGAAACAACCAATCCAGCCAACCCGTAAAAACAATCCAACCAAAATGCAAAAAATAAGCCAGCCCGCCGGCTAAGACGAAAACCTCCAGCAAATGACTAGGAAGCCACAACACTAGTAAACTCGAAACAACAAACCAGCAAAAGGCTTACGATTAACCAGCACCACCAAAAAACCACCACTCCAGCAAACCCACAACGCAAAGACAAAGAAGGGGGCAACCCAACACAAGCATCAACCACCACACCCGAGACAGCACCAGGAAAATGCCAGTTCACCAGGCAAAGGAAAGCCACATTCATCTCATGCCACCAAAAGAAAAGATAAATCGAGCAAAAGAAAAAATCCAAGCCAAACCCTTCAGAATCGGAGAGAGGCTCAGCCAAAAAACAATGCCCAAAAAATGAAGGGAACACAGCCACCAGAGCATCAGGAGGCCCAAAAAATTAATGATTAACATATGGTAACCCAATTTGATCCAATCTAATCAGACCTTGGATTGGGATAGGCAACTGCTGTAAAGAGAACTCAATAATATTGGGCCAATTGCAGCCCAGCTTAGCCAAAGCCTGAGTACAGGCATTGCCCACCTCCAAGATGGTCGGAACAGAGCAGTTAAGAGAGACCAAGAACTCCCTAATACTCCTAATATAGAAAAGAAAGTGAGAGCAAGTGCTATCCTCCAAATTAATAAAACTTAAATCAAAGTAAGAACTAACCTCTAGAACAATATTATTAAGATGAAGAGTACCAAAGAAATTTAAACCATAAAGAATAGCAGTCAAAAGGGGCCCATTTCTATCTCTCCCGTTAACTATGCTAGCAAAGCCCAAAATAAAATTACCATTATGATCTCTAATAAGACCACCCACATAAGAATTATTCCCCACATAAACACTATCCACATTTAACTTAAAAGAGTTAGAGAAGGGCTTACTCCAATTAATACTAGTTGAAAACCTTTGATAATTAGCACCATCCAAGGTAATACCAAAGGCCCCAAGAGTGAAAGGAAAATGCTTAAAATTTTTTAAAGATAGTAAATTCGCAGAAAAAAGAGCAGTGACCTTATCCTTAACTTTTTGAATGATTCTCTGATGATTCATAGCAATCCCATTGAAACGGTAAACATTTCTCTCCAACCAAAGGAACCAAAGAATCAAAGCAGGAATCAGATTCCGAATATGACCTTTATTCCTAACCAACCAACCATCAAGCAAGTTGAGAACAAAAATATTAGAACTATAACAGTTAATTTGAAATAAGTCCCCAAAGAAATACCAAACCTTCACAGCAATGGGGCCCAAAATAAAAACGTGGTGCATATTATCAACATGGCAACAACATTGGCATCTAGATGGAATAATAAAGCCATATTTCCTCAACATCTCATCCGTAGGAATGTACTTGCGGAGAATTCTCCAAATAAACACAGATATAGTAGAGGAAATGCTCTTGTGCCAAATCATTTTAAAAATCTTAATAGGTTCATTTTTACTTCTTAAAGAATGCCAAGCATCTTTAATTCTAAAAAGCCCATCTTTAGAAAGAGTACAAAGTAAAACATCCTACGAGGTGAAATTAAGAGGAATCTTAAGAATCAGCTGAACAATAGAAGCAGGAAGAACATCAGTAAGCTTCTCCAAATCCCACCCATTATCAGAAAAGAAAAAGTTAACCTTCACATTATCAATGGAAAAAGTGTTAAAAAAAGAATCCAATGATTGGCCATTAACCCAACGGTCTTACCAAAAGAAAATATTACCTTCTCCAAGCCCCCAAACGAAAGAAGGCTCCACTTTCCACTTAACCAAACAAAGCTGATGCCACACCTTAGACTGGCCTTTGGAGAAATAGCACCCGGAATGATGAATCCACCCACAATACTTGGCCATCATAAAATTTGCGCAAAGACTCACATTAGATCTAAAGTTGTACCACATTTTAAAAGAAAACGAAGAAGCCAAATCAAACATAGTCTTACACCCAAGAGCCCCTTCTTGCAAGGTCCCACAACAATTAGACCAACACGTCTAATAAATCTTAGAAGAATTAGTAATACCTTTCCAAAAGAATTTATTAAAAATTCTATCAATATGAATGCACACCAACTTGGTAGGAAAAAGAGTTTGAAAGCTATAAACCGGAATAGATGAGAGAACACTTTTGATAAGAATGAGACGGCCACCAAAGCTTAAAAAATTTGAATCCCACGAAGAAAGCTCATTCTGAATAATAAAAATTAAATCATCAAACAAAAAAGACTTCTTCCTACCCTTAAAAGGCAGAATACCCAAATATTTCAAAGGCTAAAAAGCTTGAGAAAAACCAGTTAGGACTTTAATATCCAAAACCCGACGGAAGGAGCTTTTTTAGCAATGATTAAACAACACGTATTCTTATTAAAAGCAAGGCCACTAACAGATTCAAACTGATCAAAACAATTTAAAATTTTAATAATCTTTTTCTTTGAAGCATTCGAAAATACAATAAAATCATCAGAAAAATATAAACGAAAAATTTTAATGCCACCTAATGTTCTGAAATAAAGACTAGGACATTTGAGAAAAAGATCCGAAAGACCCTTGGACAGGTAATCCGCGGAAATAATAAAGATCGTAAGAGAAATGGGATCATCTTGTCTCAGACCATGTGAGGCTTTAAAGAAACCATGACTCTTACCATTCACTATAATAGAGAAAAAGGGACTTTCAATACAAGCTTTGATAAGAGAAATGAACTTATCATCAAAACCAAATAAGCTCAGCATTTTATAAATAAAACATTAGTTAATATTATCATATGCTTTAGCAATATCCAATTTCCAAACCATGTTACCACCTCTAACCTTAACATCCAAGTCATGACAAAATTCCCGGCCAGCAAAATATTATCAACAATGGCACGCCCTTTCACGAAACCCATTTGGTAAGGAGAGATGAGTTTAGGAAAAAGCAAAGTAAGGCGATTCATCAAGATTTTGGAAAGTAATTTATAAAAAAAAATAGTGCACAAACTAATGGTCTAAAATAATTCCATGAATTAATAGCATTATTTTTAGGGATAAGGACAATCGAAGTAGAGGAAAAAAACTTCGGAATAGGAGTACCATTAAAGAAATCAATCCTAGTCGAAGTAATATCATTAGAAATAATATGCCAAGTTTTTTGAAAAAACTTAGTAGTGAAACCATTCAGACCCGCCACAGAATCCGCATTCATGTCAAACAAGGTCTCTTTAATTTCATCAATAAGAGGGCAATTAGATAAACTACAATTGTCCTCTTGAGAAACTAAGTTAGGGATAAAAGAAGTATCATGAAATGTAGCATGAGTAAAAGACTTGTTGAGATGATTTTGAAAAAAATTAACAGCAAGATTAGAAATCTCATTAATATTCTCAGTAGCTGAACCATCATCCCAAGAAATTTTATGAATATGATTAATAGCCCATTTCTTATTAACCAAAGCATGAAAATATCTAGTGTTATGATCAACTTCCATTAAATATTGTTTGACCGTAGTTTTTTGTTTCCAAAAGATTTCTTCCTGAGCTTGAAGCTTACACAGATCCACTTTAGCCTCATTTAAAAGAGCAAGATTGGATATACAGGGGTCCAACTGACAAAGATCCTCAATAGAATTCACCCTGTCTTCAGCAAGTAAAATGTTCAAAAAATATTCTTAAAAATGTTATGGTTCCACCAGTTCAAAATAAGCTTTAACCTCTTCAACTTAAGCCAAAGTATAGTCATACCAGAAATATAATCATTAGGAAAAAGGAGAGCCTACCAATTATCTTGAACAACATCAAGAAAAGACTCATGTTGCAACCACATATTCTGAAATTGAAACTAAGAAGGCGCACCCGTGATATTAACTTTAACTTTGATAAAAAGAGGAGAGTGATCAGAGAGGGTACGACTAAGGTGATCCACCTTAGTCATGTTGAAAAAGTTAATCCATCCATTATTAAAAAGAACTCTATCCAACTATTGTCATAAGTGCCCACGATGCCAAGTGAAATTATTACCAGAAAAACTAATGTCGATAAGGTTACATGTCATGATCATATCATTAAAGTCTTCCATAAACTGATAAATAGGAAGAGAACCCCCAATACGCTCCGACGGATTCGAAATAGTACTGAAATCACCACCAACCAACCAAGGAAGGTTACAAACACTATGAAAATTCACAATTTGTTCCCATAAAATTCTTCTAGAATAATAGGAAGAAGAAGCATAAACAAAGGAAGCACATCATTAAAAGTTAGAGCATTCAATGTTACAGTGTAAAACTTGAGGGAAGTCACCGATAACATCAATTCTAACAAAATCTTTCCAAAACACCCAAATTTTGTTGGCAACATTCGACATAGCATGATTAAAGCCCAAATATTTAGCAGTGCCCAATAATTTATTAATAGAAATAAGTGATTCTAACAAAACAAGAATATAAATATTATGAATACGACATAAGTTTTTAACTCTAAATTTTGAAGAGAGGAAACCAATACCCCGTAGATTCCAAATGATGGCGTTAAACATAATAAAAGAAAAATTAATGAGAAGTATGTGAATGGGTATTCCTAGGAGACTGTAAAAAGACATTTTTAGGTTTCCTACCCCTCTTACCACGATCCTTAGAAAAGCTCAAATCATGATCTTCTCTAGCATAACATTTAGCCATAATATCCACTTTAGTGTCAGTAAAAGCATCGTAGTGATAATGATCAGTTAATAGCAACTCACTATCATGCAATTTACCCGAGGACTCCAAAGGAAGCCTCTCACCTTCCAAATAAAAAACACCATCTTCCGTAGTAGAAATGTTCCTCTTAATACCTTCACAGCAATCCTTATCACGAATAGATTGAGCAAGAGTAAGGGATAAATCTTTCTCCTGCAAAATAGGATCACTTCGCACAATAACAATATCATTAATAGATTAGGATCATTCTCCTTAGAGGAGTCAATATCCCCAAGGTCAAGAACAACTTCAAGATTACCCGTACTATCCACAGGCAAAGCATTCTGCCACATTTCTTGTTCTAAGGGAGAAGGATCCCTATTAGAACTACCATCATCCTTAATAACCATAGTACATAAATTAGGAGCTATATTAGAAGAGAAATCAGGAACATTATTAACATTCTCATTAATAGTAGAAATAATAGAATTCTTATCATGATTAGGCACATTAATAAGAGTAGCAATATTAATTAAATTCTCTTCCAAGTCCTTAGCCAAAGGAACCTCCACCACTTGATCACCATTATGATCCACTGTATCGTTAGAACCATTACCAACCTCTTTTTGAACTAAAGTCACGTCATCCCCACCAAGATTAGATTTGGAAGAAACTTTCTCCTTACGGAGGTTAGGATGTAATCGAAAACATTCATTAAACATATGTCCATGCATCTTATAATGTGAGAAAAAGATAGGTAAATTTTCAATCTCTACTTTTTGAAAATAGCCATTCAATTTCGATCCAAGCCAAATTTCATGAGGATGCTTTTTTGAGGCAACAATTTCAACAAATACACGTGCCATAGAAGGCCTAAATAAAGATACATTAGCTTGATCAGTTTGTAAGGGTCTACCAAATACAGAAGCCATACCAAATAAGATATGCATGTTAAAAAAATGTAAACGAAGATTAGGAAATGCAATCCACACCGGGGCAATGGGAGACTCCTCCCTCACATCAAAATCCGGTGACCATTTAAGCAGCCTCATTTGACAACCATGAATATAGTATGAACGCCGTGAGAAAATGAGACTATAATCCAAATCATTAGTCAGTTGAATAGCAATGTGACGAGGATCCAACAAACCCGCATTAAAAGATCTAGAGAGTTTAAGGGCAAGAAAAAATTTGCGATCACATTTAGATTTGGCCTTCGTAAAACAAATTTACCTACAAGAGTAAATGCAAATGGTGCAACAAGCAGGGAGACAACAGACTCCTCAAACAATAAAGTTGGACAGCCTTTAAATGAAGAATGCACAAAATGAACCCTAGGAGTCGCAGAGGAAGAGCCACCCGACACCACATCCTTGAAGGAAAGAGTCTTACCAGTCGGGGCCGAAGAAACAAGCGGGATGGACGACGTCGGGGCCGAAATGCAATCCACACCGGGGCAATGGGAGACTCCTCCCTCACATCAAAATCCGTGACCATTTAAGCAGCCTCATTTGACAACCATGAATATAGTATGAACGCCGTGAGAAAATGAGACTATAATCCAAATCATTAGTCAGTTGAATAGCAATGTGACGAGGATCCAACAAACCCGCATTAAAAGATCTAGAGAGTTTAAGGGCAAGAAAAAATTTGCGATCACATTTAGATTTGGCCTTCGTAAAACAAATTTACCTACAAGAGTAAATGCAAATGGTGCAACAAGCAGGGAGACAACAGACTCCTCAAACAATAAAGTTGGACAGCCTTTAAATGAAGAATGCACAAAATGAACCCTAGGAGTCGCAGAGGAAGAGCCACCCGACACCACATCCTTGAAGGAAAGAGTCTTACCAGTCGGGGCCGAAGAAACAAGCGGGATGGACGACGTCGGAGACGTCATTCCCTCCCCCCCCCCCCCCCCCCCCCCCCCTCCCCCCCCCCCCCCCCCCCCCCCCCCCCCCCCCCCCCCCGAACACCAACGGAAATGCACAACAACAGACGAACAAACAAACAGGGAAAACCCAAAAGAAATAAGGGGCCAGGAGGGGAACGAGGTTACCACAGGAACAACAGACGAAGAAAGGCCAACGAAAAAGATCGGAGAAGAAGGATCGAAGGTCACCCAAAAGCCGAACACGAGGACGCCACAAAAACGCAAATTATATGTTCAATATATCATGTGTTCATGATGTTACATGCTTAGTATCAGTAATCAATACGATATATCTATAATAGTAATAATGAATCTGTATTAGTATCAATAGTAATATCAGTAGTAGTTTAGTATAGTATTTGTGTTTGTATCGATATAAGTAAATCCAGGGACATGCATCAACAATAAATCAATGATGTAACAATAATCCATACAATAATAATGAGTCTATAATATATATTTTAGTAGTCACACTAAACAAGTATGAAGTCATTCCCATCACAGTATTTTTTAGTATCATATCAATATCAGTAAACCGCTGGCTCAGTAAAACGAGTCATCACTCTTTACCCGTTGACATAATAACAACTTCTTATAACTCCCAATCGTTACTCTGAAATCGTTATATCGGATACTACCAAACTATAGTATTTAACAAAAACTCCGTCGGCCCACCATGTTGTACAAGTCAATCAATCTCTAATCAATTAGTCAACTAGTATTTACTTATCTTTTAAGTGGATTATAATAAAAGTAGTAGCAACCAACTATTACCCAATCACATATTCATTTCCATTCTCAAAGCTTTTATTAACAATATGCTCATAACAAAATGCATACCGAGTAAAAAATACATGTATAGTTCCAAAACATAACCAAATTACCAAGGATTATTTCATTTCAAGACTTTTATCATACTAAAGTGCTATTTTCGAAGTCCAAATTATTTTATGTTCAGTTAAAACCTCACAAACTCTAAAATACATGATAGAAAATTTTTAGATAACTAATGCTCAAAATATTTATAATCTCAATAATATATAAAAAGTTACATGGTGAAAGTTTTACCAGTGCAAAATTATTCATATTTTTTATAATAAAAATTGAAATTTAATCAGAAAAATCTAAAAAAAACATTGAATTTTTTAAAATAGAGATAAACATAATGTGACCTACCTCAATCCGAATAACTTTTCCAATTAGCCCGATAGTTGAAATCACCCGAAGAAGCTCAAATTGGAGTTTCCCTCACTAAAAACCTCTTCCTCTCTCTCTACTTCGGCTGGCTCGGAGCTCAAATGAAGTAGAATAGTGGATTTTAAAATATATAAAAATTAAAATAAAGGCCTAGCACTATGGTGTTAGTTCATTTTTTCAAAATACAGAGAATGAAGCACTGCAATGTCACTATTTGGAACACGAAGCGCTAAGGCGCTTAAATAGTAACATTTTTCAAAATTTACCAAAATTTACTCCGAACCAGCTTTGAGACTCATTTTAGAGCATACACAACCATTTTCAAGCATTAAAAAGACTTCAAAACACATGCAAATGAATTCAAAACATAAAATTTCAAATCTTTACTTTTTTATATTTTAAAGTTGTTACACCTCATATCCAATAGTAAAGTGTAATTAGCCACCATACTGACATGGGGAACCCTTGAGGCGGGAACAACTATAAGGGAGAGAAGAACACAACAACAAAAACTTAATCGGCTAAAAACCAACAAATAGTAAAACACTTTATGATAAAAGAAGAAAAACTTTCTTGAAACACATGGAGGCAAGATCAGACCAACGCTGAAATCTGCAGAAAGGGTGCAACCACAAACAGATATCACACATGCAAAGGATCGAGGGTAGTCAGATATAACCCTAGCAGTGCATTCGAGGAGCTAGCCTTTCTCAGGAAGATAAAAATTGAAGTTGATCACTTGAGTGCTAAAGTTGGTCACTCAGGAAAAGTCTTGTTTTTCTTTTTGAGCTTTCTCGACGTGTAAGGAAATTATGTAAATGTTGTTGAAGAAAAAGTGCTCTTAAAAATTCTTCATAGTTTAAATCTAAGTTTTAATATCATTATTATTATAATTGAAGACACTAAATATTTACAAAATCATTAGTGCCAGGAAATTAATGGATTTCTTGAATGCATATTATAAAAAATAAAAAAAAAAGAGATAAAAATCCAAAATAGTAATAATGAAGTAAATATTACTAACTTACAAAAATAAACTTTGATAATGACTGATGCCAAAGAGTAAGAGAGCATAACCAAAGATGTGGTTGTGGAAGTGTAGGAGAAGGATGATGTGTCTACAAGAACAACTCCAACAAAATAGTGGAGATAAGAGTCAAAATTCGAAAGGAATAAGAGGTCTTGGAAGAAGCAACTCATGATAAGATATGATAAGTCTCAATAAATTGCCACAATTTCTATAATTTAATCCATCATACTTCTAAGTGCAAATTTCCAAAAAAAAAAGAGGAGATAACTATCTTCATTGAAAATGAGAGGATAAATTGGAACATTGTCGCTAGCATGCAAGGACAACAAACTAGGGGCAATCAAATAGTGCAAGCAACAACATTTATGGAGAAAAAGGAATGTTTATGGAGGTCCAAAAATAAAATGTCTCTTTTGTTGATGAAATAAAAAAAATACAAGTAAAAAAACAAAGATAAAATTCACATATTCTTAAAAGAATGGAGTGCATTAATTCATCTCAAATGCTTATTTTGTATCCACATGAAGAATAGAATTTAAATTTTGTCTAGTTATAAGAGAAATGATAAACTTAATGCTAGATTTCTCTTTCATGGTTCTCATGAAGGTAGGAAAATTCACTTAATTGCTTGGAAGAATACATGTGTTCCCAAATGCTTTGGTGGGCTTGGTTTGCCTGCCATTGACTCCCTTTAGTTTAGTTTTGATTGCACCTTTATATGTAGATTATATTGCTCTAAGTCTTTGGCTGCTAGGTGGTTTAACTCTAAATTTATTTCTCCTTGGAAGCCTGCTAACCTCAAGGCTCCTAAATTTTGGAAATCCATTGGTCACACTGCTGATAAGATAAAAGAGAATATTAAATTTCATGTAGCCAAAGATAACTGTCATTTTTCTATGTTTTGGGACCCTTGGTGTGAGGGTACTGCTGTCTCGGATTTCATTCATCCCTCTCTATGTTTTGGGCTGGAGGTTAAGGAGTTTATTCTGGCTAGGGATTGGTGCTTGCCTTCTCACTTTGGTCTTTCTAACCTGGAATGTATTTGCTCTATCCAAATTCATCAACATCCACAATCTCTTATTTCTTGGATGGGCATGGAAAAACCAAACTTTAAAGTTTTTTACAAGCACTTTTATGCTAGTTACATCAAGGTTCCTTGGTTTAAATTTGTTTGGCACAAGCGTTTTGCCTTGTGCTATTCCTCCTTTGTTTGGCTGGCCGTGTTAGGGGGTCTCAAAACTCAGGATGTGCTCGCTAAAAGAAACATTATGATACCAACTCTTTGCCCGTTATGCCAGCTGGAAGATGAAACTATACCCCACTGTTTCTTTCAATGCGTCTTCTCTTTAAAGGTTATCACTGTTCTCCTTCCTCCCCTTCACACGTTTCTGCTCAGGCCCACACTCTTACAGATTTTTGAATACATAGATGAAAAATTTACTTCTGGGAAGAATTTTGGTTTCTTTGTTGTCTGTTGTGCCGTTTATCATATTTGGAGGATACGTAATGAAAGAAGATTTGCTGCCTCGGATATTTAGGCTGCTGCTACCATCAGGAAGATTAAATATGCAATTTAAGCTAAAACCATTTTTTGGTAGAATCTGGATCAACTTAAACTTTCTTTTCCTAATGTCTTCAATTGTGGCTGAGCTTTGGTTTGGTTTTTTGGATGGCCAGCTCGGTCTCTGTTTTTGCTGGGGTTGTAGTTCATATGGTATCCAGACGATGATGAGAGGAACTAACATTTGGTTGCCTGGTTGGTTCTCCTCCCTTGGATGGCCTGCTTTGAGGTTGATGATGTTTTTTGTTACCTGGAAGCTTATTTTCTCTACTGCGGGCAGCCAGGAAGTTTTGCCTTCCTTTGGGGGCCTGCTTGTTACTGTGCTGGTTGGTTTATCTGGAGCTATGCTGTACCAAGGAATGTTTTGCTGGCAACCAGGGAGGAGTAGCCCTTTCGTTTAATCAAGACGCTCGATGATTTTAAAGCTTATTGCTTTATCTGTTAGTTCCTATATGCCTGAGTCCGAGGTTTTTGTATTTTCCCCCAATTTTTATTTGTCTGTGGTTTCTGTAATGTTTTTGTGGATAGCTTTTCTCCCTTTCTTTAAGGGTTTTGTTGATCCTGTAATTTTGCTTCTTTAATATACAGGCTTTGCCCCAAAATTTACCCAAAAAAATAAGATAAATTATCTAAATTCTCTCGAAGGAAATTAGTCTTTTCCCAAGTGCTGCAAACTGATTGCAATATTATTATAATAGCTCATTATGATTATGAACTTTATGATATGCACATCTCAGTTTTGGCATCCTTAAACTTTTGTCAAAAAAAGGAGATGGGGAGAGGTTTATCTTGTTTCAATATACTTGATCAAATATTTAAGAATAGTAATAATTTTTTTAACCAACTTCGTGTCATATTAAGAATAGTAGTAATTTTTCTTTCTATTATTCTATCATATTAAAGGAATTTTGAAATGAGACGAGCTCGAGTTCGAGCTCCGTATTTGACAGTTGATCTTGACTCGAATACTCCCTGACTCGAAAATCGACTCGTTTGCACCCCTAATAGGAAAGGAATTGCTAAATTCGAGAAAGAGGAGCACACATATTAACCCTTTCAAGTTTCACCCTATATAAATCATAACTATTTGGTAATTCAGTTTTTTTTTGTTAATTATTTAAATATTATAATTGAAATTAAAAAGAAAAAAATTACTTGTCTAATTAAAAGAATTTGTGTTTCAATTTAATGCAAAGAGAAATAGATTAATAATTAAAAACATATTAGTCAAAGATCTATTATAGTAGGTAGAATTAATACACCAAATGTCATAATGTGGATATGAGATTATGGTATACAAATATGATGATCATGCAGGATAAGCCACAAACTAATTTACTTAAATTAAATAAGTCAATAAATTAAAAAATTCCTAATTGATAATATGCATTAAAAAAAAGCGAGAAATTATTACGTGCGGTCACCAGATCGTCTGGAGGAGAATCAGGAAGCGCCATATCACCCGGTATACAGCAGTACATAGCATCGGAACACTGCAAAATAACGATATGATATATTCTGATTTGCCTCCGACGGCATTTGGTGACCGCATGTAATAATTTCTTCAAAATACCTTAATATTTTTACGGGAAAATATGCGAACATAACGACAAAATTGCAAATATAATTATATATTTTCACAGGCCTGCACAAACTAGGCTGGTGGTTATTTTTATACCTTCGCCAGCTTTCAGAGATTAGGTGGTTATATTTATATATTCTTCAATCTTTTTTTATTTTTTTTGGGACATTTAGGCCATTTAAGGCAAACTCACACACACAACGCATACACATGGACTCGAACCTTGGACCTCTTAGTTGGAAGCCTAAGCTCTCAACCAATAGGCCAAGGAGAGTTGTGTTTCTTCAAGCTTTTTAGTAAAGCAAGCCGCTTAAAGTACGTACCTGCCATTAACGTCCTGCACCATTGTTCTCCTCGTCTATATAAAGATCAACTTAACGTTCCTATCTCCTCAACTCAACAAAAGATCATTAATGGATTTCCATCACCATCTTCTCCTGCTGGTTCTCCTTCTCCCCTTCGCTAACTGCGACGAAACCATCTGCAGAAATCCCACCAAAAACAAGAACATAATATCTAGCATCAACAAAGTCGTCAAAACTCTCGTCCAATTGACTCCTGCAACCGGCTATTACGAGTACTCCTCCGGCAAAAGAGGCGAAGCCGTGCATGGCGTCGGCTGGTGCTCACCGTATATCAATACCATCAATTGCGCAATATGCGTTGCCGTAATAAGTGAAAACCTCCTAAATAGCTGCAAATATCACTTATGCGGCTCTACCTGGTCTGGTGACTCTTGCTACCTTGAGTATGACTAGCTGGATATATGGCTTAACATATATTGATTGGGAGCATAGGCTCTGACCACGATGTGATCTTGCATATATATGCAATATGGTTGTGTGTGTAATTTCTAGAATAATTAAGTTCTTGACGCAGGAGCGTCCATATAATAAAATTGTATTTTCTTGTTAGTGATTGGTGTAGCTCTATTTCTTGTGTAGCCTATTATGTGACTACCTGAAGTCTATAAATATAAGCTAATGTCTTGTAATAAGGATAGATTTTGAGATATGAATATGATGTGAGTTTAGTCTCATGTGTTTCCTGTATCCTAAGAGTGATTCTTAGGTGGTGGATCTTTCCTCCAAGAAGTTCTTGGAGCGGTGCCCGGCGACCGTCACCGAATTGTCGACGTGGATTCGTCGAGCCCCCTACCTGGCCGGTGTCATTTGGTATCAGAGCCAACAGGCTCTTCTTGCTGTATCCTGAGAATTTCTCCGGTGGTGAAGAGAAGAACCTGGCGGGAGAAGTTCTGAAGGGAAAACAAGCAGTCGCCAAGCTTCAAGTGACGGACCTGGCGTCATTTGCTTTATTGGATGATTCTTTCCGCTCAGCCTTCATTCCAACCGAAAATCACGCATATATCATCCACTGTTTGAGACGATCCACGTGGGAGCTATTTCCAAGACGACAAAGAAAATTGGCAGCTTATCCTGTCCTCAAGACATCAAGCATTCTCTTATATCCTGTTGTCAAGATAGTAGGTGTTCCATCCTAAGCGGACTTCAACACAACCACTGTGAACCATCAGATGTTTGAGTGAAGCTAGCCTTGGACCTAACGGAGGCATGGAGTTACAAGAGTCTTTCTTCCATCAAGAAGTAAGCCCAAATTAATTTCTTTGAAGTTTCAAATTACAGCAAGGCTCAATTGGTGGTCAGGTGGTAGCTGCATATTTGGAATTGTTTGCATCCTATGGCACATTCTGATTCGCCTCCGACGGCATTTGGTGACCACACGTAATAATTTCTTCAAAATACCTCAACATAACGACAAAATTGCAAATATAATTATATATCTTCACAGGCCTGCACAAACTAGGCTGGTGGTTATTTTTATACCTTCGCCAGCTTTCAGAGATTAGGTGGTTATATTTATATATTCTTCAAGCTTTTTAGTAAAGCAAGCCGCGTAAAGTACGTACCTGCCATTAACGTCCTCCACCATTTTTCTCGTCGTCTATATAAAGATCAACTTAACGTTCATATCTCCTCAACTCAACAAAAGATCATTAATGGATTTCCATCACCATCTTCTCCTGCTGGTTCTCCTTCTCCCCTTCGCTAACTGCGACGAAACCATCTGCAGAAATCCCACCAAAAACAAGAACATAATATCTAGCATCAACAAAGTCGTCAAAACTCTCGTCCAATTGACTCCTGCAACCAGCTATTACGAGTACTCCTCCGGCAAAAGAGGCGAAGCCGTGCATGGCGTCGGCTGGTGCTCACCGTATATCAATACCATCAATTGCGCAATATGCGTTGCCGTAATAAGTGAAAACCTCCTAAATAGCTGCAAATATAACTTATTTGGCTCTACCTGGTCTGGTGACTCTTGTTACCTTCAATATGACTAGCTGGAGATATGGCTTAACATATATTGATTGGGAGCGTAGGCTCTGACCACGATGTGATCTTGCATATATGTACAGTATGGTTGTATGTGTATTTTCTAGAATAATTAAGCTCTATATAAGGATGTTGACATCGATTTTCGTTTGAGTGCTCTCGAGGGCCTTTGATTGATTTAATCAAACCCCGTCAAGTTCAATTCGAGCTCGAATCAGCTCGTATTGGGTCGAATTAGACTCGACCGTGTTCGATTAGCCTGATTAGTCCATCAAAGGATACAAATTTCTATTCATATTTTTTGTAAGTTATATATATATATATATATATATATATATATATATATATATATATATATATATATATATATATATATATATATATATATTATATATATATATATTATGTTGCGTCCTGGAATATTCAAGGCGGTAGATAAATATATTGTTTAACGTATTTAAGGGTCCATGCCTTCTTCATGGCAGCCAACAATCTTTCATAATAAGGGCGCTGATCAATAGAATAGCCCACCAGAGAAGGGACCAAAGAGTTGAACTTTCCGTAAGATTGCTAGTCTTAAAAGAGAGCTTCAAGCTAGGAGGAACAAACGTCATGGGGAAAACTTCAGGATCTGGAGGAGGGCCAGCCAAGTTGCCAGCCCATGTTACAACTGTGGAGGAGGAAGTTGTTTGTATTAAGGGCCTTTGTGGTGGAGGGAGAGGTGAACCTCTCCCCAGCTAAGAGCAGCTCAAGGAGCAGGAGACAGCGGCGGGAAGAAAGAACCTTAGAATTGCTTTCCTCATCTGGCTTATTTGTTACAAAATAAGACAAAAAAATATATACAGAAGATAGAGAACCACCAACTAGATAAACCACTAGTAATTCTCAGCCTCAAGAAGGAGAACAAAAAATAACAAAAAGACCAACAACAACAAATACAATAGAAAAAATAAATGATCCCACAGATACTAGAGAACCTCTAGAATTGTAATGGAAAATCAATGCAACACCTAGTTTGAGGCAAAGAAATAAAACCCAGGACCACCAAGCTAATAAGCCCAACAAGAAGGAAGCAATAACCAAAAATAAACAACAACCTGATCAAGCCACAACCCAAAAAAATATAGAAGACACAAATTAAAGAAATCTCAAAATAAAATCAACTGACAGAAAGATCCATCCACCAACCTAGCTAGCAGAAATTCCTAGAACACAAAACATCCCACAAACCAAAAACTCATAACATAGCACCACGAAAAAAGAAAAGCCCTCAATAGAAGTGAGAAAGATCCACCAACTCAGTCAAAAACCAAAACCCCAAAAAAAGATTATTTCAATATGATGTATGGGAAACCAATGTTATCCATCCTCACCATTCCCTTAATATCATGATGATTATTCATGCTAAGCCATCTGCAATTAAGTTGCCCTCTTTCCAAATATCAGAGATGATATGTTGAAATTACTACAAAAGCTGCATAATTTTTTTTGAATAAATAGTATAAAGAAGTATTATTACAAAACTTTTATGTATACAAGAGATACCAGCAATTTAGAATCCAACTTAATCCAAATGTTCCACAATTAGTTGTCAACACAAATAGGAAGAGCATAGTGAAGAGCCTACATTTCGGCCTTAATGAAAGAACATTTGGGAATCCGGGAAGCAAAAGCAAGAACAAAACCTCATTTAGAATCTCTAATAATACCACCACGCTCAGGAGCCCTTGTATTAGAAGAACCATCAATGTTAACCATATATTGATTTAAAATAGGCTTCCTCCAAAAAAAAAAGGTGACCATCAAAGAAATTATTATGACGGAATAAGTTAAAGAAAACATGCTAAGAATAATTGCCCTGTAAATGCTTAATTTTTAAGAGATTTGTAGTATGAAGATGGTTAATTTATTTTTAAGACCAATGATAATTATGACAGCACTCATTGTAATGCCTTGGTGCTTACTATTTATTATTCCTCTCTATTCATAAATGTCAAAAAATTATGATAGGAACAATAGTAACAATGTGACCCTTAATGTGATTAGAAAATCAATTCTGGAGTATATAAAAATAATTAGAAATATTAAGCCTAAAGTTAATATTAAGAGCATAATTTAATAAAGCCCAAACTCTAATAGTAATAGGTATTATAACCCAATAATAATAATAATAATAATAATAATAATAATAATAGGTATTATAACTAAAAATTTTTATAACTGCATTTTGATCTACAACGATCAAGCACTAGTGAAATTCATTAAGAAATTGGCACCTGATGGTACAAGTGGGGATTTTGAGACCATCAGGTGTCCGTTTTGCAAACTGAATATTTCATCATATTTTTCTAAATAAAATAAATTGTTTTATGGATATTTTTCTATAATTTTAAAACTCAATAAGTATTTATACAAATTTTATATTAAAAACTAATTATTATATTATTATATTATTATATTATTATATAAAAAAGGGAATATATATAGTCACTTAAGTTAAAGTCATTTAAAATTCCTTTAAAGCTCATTTCATGCATTTTTTTCAAACCAGTGAAACGTCAGAGAAGGGTTTTGGGAGAAATAAGAGAAAATAGAGGAGATAGAAAAAGGAAGTTGGGTTTTGGCAACTGTAGAGTGATTTTTGGCCGTTAGCCCAGTTAAGAAATTTGCTCTTTTTGAGGTAGGTTACATTTTGCCAATTTTAGATTTCAATAATTTTGTATTTTTAGTATTTTTCTGATCAAATTTGTATTTCTATTATCGAAAAATGAGGATAACTTTATTTTGATAAAACCTTCACCACATAAGTATATGTTATAGAGATGGTTATTATGAATATTTTGAGTATATTCTAAAAAATTTTCCCCTTATGGTTTTAAAAAATATTCATTTTTGCCTACTCAAAAATTTATATTAACATTTTTTTTAGGGGAAACCCACAGAAGGAGCCTACCCGTTAATTAAGAAAAATATTACATGTCCTTAAGGGGAACTCAATCTCACTAGAGCTACAAAAATAAAGAGAAAAGAAAACTACAAGCTCGAGTTCCCCGCTAGAAAACAGTACAAACAAACTTAAGAACATGCTACGGTGCTTAGGGAGAAGCACCCAAAAAAAGGGAGTAAACAAAAAGCAGCCAAAATGCTCCCACACTACAGGAAAATACGCTATTACCGGCGGACAGTATCCGCCGGTAACCGCTTAAATCCGATGGAAATCCTAGGTTTCCGACGCTTTTACGTCGGATTTTCATCCGCCGGTTTGGCATGCGTCGCAAAATATGTACCGACGTTTATAATCCGCTGGTAACTATTCCGACGCATTACCGGTGCAAATCATGGCATGAAAGGCGTCAATTTTTGTTCAATAATTCCGACGATAATTTACGTCGTACGTATTCGACGGAAAATACCGGCGCAAAAGTCGCCGTAATGTCGCCGTAAATAAGCAACGGCTGATTTCAGGCCAAGGCCTTCGTCGGCAATCACCGGCGGATGAGACGCCGGCATAGGCGTTGGTAGTTTTCGGCGTACAAAAAGACGCCAGACTGATCGATCTGATTCGTTGTATCGTCGTTTCGGTCGACGTTCCGACGCAAAATCCGCCAGAAACCTGTAGATTTGACAAAAAAAAATAATCTTCCCAACCAACAATCAAATTTCCACACCTGCAAACCTATTCGAAAACACTTCCATATAACAGCTATACACATAACAGATATAAACAACTTCAACATATACTCAAAAACATAAATGTTCATTCAAAAACATAAATATCCATGTTAACATTGTTCAATAGCATCAAAAAACTAAGAACATCACAAATGGTTCATTAACACATGTTCACATAAATAAATAAGTTCAAATGACTAAAGTGAACTACTCTTATTCTGTGGACTCCTCCTCAGCTAGAGCTACCTCTTTTCCACTCATCTGCTCCCTCATTCTACGCATTTCATCCAACAACTGATTATGTTGCTCTTGCATCTGCATCTGCATTTGTACCTGTGCTTGCAACTGAGCTTGCCAATCAGCTTGTGATTTCCTTACTTGTTCTAGCTCAGCTTGAAGGGCACTTATTTGTTGCGCTTGTAAGGAGTCATGAGAACTGGATGCGAAGATAGATGCAGTAGAGGAGGTCATCCCCTTGTATGCCTGAGCTTGCGCACCTAAACCATAAACTCTACCATGCTGCATTTCTCTGACGGCCTGCGACCAGATGCGATACTCAGAAAACTCCACAGAGCCACCAGAATAGCCCTCACCTGCTGCGACATGAGTCTCTCAAAGCGGTGTATATTCCTCCTGTGAAAGTAGAATCTAAATATAAATAATTAAATTAAAAATAAAAAATATTAAGCACATATAAATATATACTTACATGAGCTTTTCTTTCTCTCTCATCAATCCATTGTTGATCCTCCTGTCGCTTATGAGTGCGACTATGCAATTCCACAGGAGTTGGTTCTCTACCAAGCATGCAACAAATCATAAAAATTCGGTGCCTCCTTATTTGGTGACTCTTCTGCGTTTTGTTCAAATTGTAATCCAGTTACATCATGAACTAATTCCTCAAGATTTGGTCGGATATTTTCAGCCTCAGCTATATTAGTGCTTGTAGAAAGACCGCATTGATAATCAAATTGTGGCTCGTACTCACCATGACAAGTCCAATACCAATACCGTGGCATGAATCCTCTGCGATACAGATCAACAGTTACATCATCTGGTTCTAGGTGCACTAGAGTTTTATGTTTAGAACATGGACATCGAAACTTTCCTTCTGATATGAAGCTTGGTAGTTGTTTTGCTTGCTGAATGAAAATGTTCACCCCATTAAGGAATTCATCTGTTAATGTCTTTCGTCCTTGAGATAATCGGTTATACATCCAACTTCTTTGATTTCTAATATCCATAACCTATATATAAGAGCAAATAAGTAATGGATTTTCGCTCAAGTAAATGTAAAACTGAATATATAGAGATGTAAAAAGATATGATACTTGTAGAAAATTATAATCATTTAGCATTGTCTTTAAGAGTAAAGACACTCATCCACGTACATGAGCATCCTCATCTCTACAATACTTTTCTATCAATCACACAATAGGCCTGAAGCATTCCTCAACTATCACACAATAGGCCTGAAGCATTGTCTCCATTTAACATTGTCTCTAAGAGTAAAGACACTCAGCCACTTGAGCATCCTCATCTCTACAATACTCAACTTAATTTTTTACTTCTATTTTTACATCTCCACTTGAAATATGATCAATTTGTATCCTATCTAAAAGGGTCAAACCACTCATCCACCGAAGCATCTCAATATCTCTGCAACACTTAACTTAGTATTATGCTTCTAATTTTATGGCCAACATTTGGCACCATAAAGCATTGCAAGTCTCACCACCATATTATAGAATTTTCACTTATGTTTGAGGGGGACTTTTCTATCACACAATAAGCCCGATGCATTCCTCCACTTCAACCATCAAACTTGAATTTTGCTGATAATTTCCCCTTTAATTTCATAATCACTCTGAACAATAGATCCAAGATATCTAAAATGTCTACTCTTATTATTGACTTCATTTCCAAAAGTCACAATCTCAACTTTAAGTCTATTGCTACTAAAATTATACTCCATATATTTAGTTTTAGATATACTCAAGCGAAAACCTTTAAACTATAAAGTTGACCTTCATAATTCAAGTTCACCTTAAACTCCCTCTCTAATCTTATCAACAAGAAGAATATCATTACATAAAGGTACATTCTCTTGCAAATGCCTATAGGAAAAACTTATAGCTCATGCATAAATCAACAAAAATCATATGTAGATCCTCCTTACTCTCTATATATTTCTCTAAATAAAAAAAAACAAATACGTAAATCCCCCTTACAATATGCATCCTACATCAAATTATTTGAACAACAAAAAAAAAATGGAAGGGAGGCGACGGGAGGGAGGCGTAAACTCACGGTGAAAAAGTCATTTCCCCGGCAATGAATGTTGTGATCGTCGGAGACATCCGGTGATCCGGCGCACAGATCGGCAACGTCGATCTACGGCGGCGAGCGGACGGAGGGCAATGAGGGAGAGAAAAAGATCTGAGAGAAACAAACGAAAGAAATGACCAGCTGTCAGGCTCGGATTTTCCGGCGTCTAGGATGCCGGAAAAATTTCGGCGCCATATCCATCGGTTTTAAGTCATTGAGTTTTAATACGCCAGAGTTTTATGCGCCGGTAAAAGTGCCACCGTAAAGTGCATCGCAAACATAAATTGCTGGTATTAACCGACGTTGTTTGCAGCGCAAAAGACGTCGGTATTATACCTGCGCATATTGCGTCGGAAAAAATGCCGTAGACATTCCTTCTCATTATGTGCTGCTGCATGCGCCATATTTTCCCGTATTTTCTGACGCAGCTGAATCCGCCGGAAAAACACGCTGGTAAACGCGTCTTTTCCTGTAGTGCCAGCTACAGGTTTCTAAGAAAATCTTCCAATTAATCGGCCAAAAATGAACCTACAAACTAACATGATATACAAAAGAAAAAGAAAATACAATATAGCAAATAAAGTTCATAGACTTAAAATTAAATGGACTCGAAAAGGATACAGCCGAATGGAGGTAGTCCACCTCACATCCGAAAGAGACCAAGAGCCAGAAAGGAACAGCAGCAATAAGGAGAACAAACCACATCTCCCAACAACAATGACACACCCAATGTCCATATACTTGGGGACCACCCAATTAATCCAACGAATTAGCAGAAGGTCAGCCAACACCCCGGCATAGAAAAACTCCTCCAGCAAACCAACATGAAACAACCAATCCAGCTAACCCGTAAAAACAATCCAACCAAAATGCAAAAAATAAGCCAGCCCACCGGCTAAGACGAAAACCTCCAGCAAATGACTAGGAAGCCACAACACTAGTAAACTCGAAACAACAAACCAGCAAAAGGCTTACGACTAACCAGCACCACCAAAAAACCACCACTCTAGCAAACCCACAACGCAAAGACAAAGAAGGGGGCAACCCAACACAAGCATCAACCACCACACCCGGGACAACACCAGGAAAATGCCAGTTCACCAGGAAAAGGAAAGCCACATTCATCTCATGCCACCAAAAGAAAAGATAAATCAAGCAAAAGAAAAAATCCAAGCCAAACCCTCCAGAACTGGAGAGAGGCTCAGCCAAAAAACAGTGCCTAAAAAAAGAAGGGAACACAGCCACCAGAGCATCAGGAGGCCCAAAAAATTAATGATTAACATATGGTAACCCAATTTGATCCAAACTAATTAGACCTTGGATTGGGATAGGCAACTGCTGTAAAAAGAACTCAATAATATTGGGCCAATTGCAACCCAGCTTAGCCAAAGCCTGAGTATGGGCATTGCCCACCTCCAAGATGGTCGAAACAGAGCAGTTAAGAGAGACCAAGAACTCCCTAATACTCCTAATATAGAAAAGAAAGTGAGAGCAAGTGCTATCCTCCAAATTAATAAAACTTAAATCAAAGTAAGAACTAACCTCGAGAACAATATTATTAAGATGAAGAGTACCAAAGAAATTTAAACCATAAAGAATAGCAATCAAAAGGGCCCCATTTCTATCTCCCCC
This sequence comes from Dendrobium nobile, assembly GCA_022539455.1. NCBI lineage: Eukaryota > Viridiplantae > Streptophyta > Magnoliopsida > Asparagales > Orchidaceae > Dendrobium > Dendrobium nobile. The sequence continues at coordinate 68,146,849 of CM039733.1, read as the reverse complement.
GTTAACTATGCTAGCAAAGCCCAAAATAAAATTACCATTATGATCTCTAATAAGACCACCCACATAAGAATTATTCCCCACATAATCACTATCCACATTTAACTTAAAAGAGTTAGGGAAGGGCTTACTCCAATTAATACTAGTAGAAAACCTTTGATAATTAGCACCATGCAAGGTAATACCAAAGGCCCCAAGAGTGAAAGGAAAATGCTTAAAATTTTTTAAAGATAGTAAATTCGCAGAAAAAAGAGCAGTGACCTTATCCTTAACTTTTTGAATGATTCTCTGATGATTCATAGCAATCCCATTGAAACGGTAAACATTTCTCTCCAACCAAAGGAACCAAAGAATCAAAGCAGGAATCAGATTCCGAATATGACCTTTATTCCTAACCAACCAACCATCAAGCAAGTTGAGAACAAAAATATTAGAACTATAACAGTTAATTTGAAATAAGTCCCCAAAGAAATGCCAAACCTTCATAGCAATGGGGCCCAAAATAAAAATGTGGTGCATATTATCAACATGGCAACAACATTGGCATCTAGATGGAATAATAAAGCCACATTTCCTCAACATCTCATCCGTAGGAATGTACTTGTGGAGAATTCTCCAAATAAACACAGATATAGTAGAGGGAATGCTCTTGTGCCAAATAATTTTTAAAATCTTAATAGGTTCATTTTTACTTCTTAAAGAATGCCAAGCATCTTTAATTCTAAAAAGCCCATCTTTAGAAAGAGTACAAAGTAAAACATCCTACGAGGTGAAATTAAGAGGAATCTTAAGAATCAGCTGAACAATAGAAGCAGGAAGAACATCAGTAAGATTCTCCAAATCCCACCCATTATCAGAAAAGAAAAAGTTAACCTTCACATTATCAATGGAAAAAGTGTTAAAAAAAGAATCCAATGATTGGCCATTAACCCAACGGTCTTACCAAAAGAAAATATTACCTTCCCCAAGCCCCCAAACGAAAGAAGGCTCCACTTTCCACTTAACCAAACAAAGCTGATGCCACACCTTAGAATGGCCTTTGGAGAAATAACACCTGGAATGATGAATCCCCCCACAATACTTGGCCATCATAAAATTTGCTCAAAGACTCACATTAGATCTAAAGTTGTACCACATTTTAAAAGAAAATGAAGAAGCCAAATCAAACATAGTCTTACACCCAAGAGCCCCTTCTTGCAAGGTCCCACAACAATTAGACCAACACGTCCAATAAATCTTAGAAGAATTAGTAATACCTTTCCAAAAAAATTTATTAAAAATTCTATCAATATGATTGCACACCAACTTGGTAGGAAAAAGAGTTTGAAAGCTATAGACTGGAATAGAAGAGAGAACACTTTTGATAAGAATGAGACGGCCACCAAAGCTTAAAAAATTTGAATCCCACGAAGAAAGCTCATTCTGAATAATAAAAATTAAATCATCAAACAAAAAAGACGTCTTCCTACCCTTAAAAAGCGGAATACCCAAATATTTCAAAGGCTAAAAAGCTTGAGAAAAACCAGTTAGGACTTTAATATCCAAAACCCGGCGGAAGGAACATTTTTAGCAATGATTAAACAACACTTATTCTTATTAAAAGCAAGGCCACTAACAGATTCAAACTGATCAAAACAATTTAAAATTTTAACAATCTTATTCTTCGAAGCATTCGAAAATACAATAAAATCATCAGCAATATATAAATGAAAAATTTTAATGCCACCTAAAGTTCTGAAATAAAGACTAGGACATTTGAGAAAAATATCTGAAAGACCCTTAGATAGGTAATCCGAGGAAATAATAAAGATCGTAAGAGAAATGGGATCACCTTGGCTCAGACCATGCGAGGCTTTAAAGAAACCATGACTCTTACCATTCACTATAATAGAGAAAAAGGGACTTTCAATACAAGCTTTGATAAGAGAAATGAACTTATCATCAAAACCAAATAAGCTCAACATTTTATAAATAAAACATCAGTTAATATTATCATATGCTTTAGCAATATCCAATTTCCAAACCATGTTACCACCTCTAACCTTAACATCCAAGTCATGACAAAATTTCTGGGCCAGCAAAATATTATCAGCAATGGCACGCCCTTTCATGAAACCCATTTGGTAAGGAGAGATGAGGTTAGGAAAAAGCAAAGTAAGGCAATTGATCAAGATTTTGGAAAGAAATTTATAAAAAAAATAGTGCACAAACTAATAGTCTAAAATAATTCCATGAATTAATAGCATTATTTTTAGGGATAAGGACAATCGAAGTAGAGGAAAAAAACTTTGGAATAGGAGTACCATTAAAGAAATCAATCATAGTCGAAGTATGATCATTAGAAATAATATGCCAAGTTTTTTGAAAAAACTTAGTAGTGAAACCATCCGGACTCGCCACAGAATCCGCATTCATGTCAAACAAGGTCTCTTTAATTTCATCAATAAGAGGGCAATTAGATAAACTACAATTGTCCTCTTGAGAAACTAAGTTAGGGATAAAAGAAGTATCATGAAATGTAGCATGAGTAAAAGACTTGTTGAGATGATTTTGAAAAAAATTAACAGCAAGATTAGCAATCTCATTAATATTTTCAGTAACCGAACCATCATCCCAAGAAATTTTATGAATATGATTAATAGCCCATTTCTTATTAACCAAAGCATGAAAATATCTAGTGTTATAATCACCTTCCATTAAATGTTTGACCGCAGTTTTCTGTTTCCAAAAGATTTCTTCCTGAGCTTGAAGCTTACACAGATCCACTTTATCCTCATTTAAAAGAGCAAGATTGGATATAGAGGGGTCAAACTGACAAAGATCCTCAATAGAGTTAACCCTATCTTCAGCAAGTAAAATGTTCAAAAAAATATTCTTAAAAATGTTATGGTTCCACAAGTTCAAAATAAGCTTTAACCTCTTCAGCTTAAGCAAAAGTATAGTCATACCAGAAATATAATCATTAGGAAAAAGGAGAGCCTGCCAATTATCTTGAACAACATCAAGAAAGGACTCATGTTGCAACCACATATTCTGAAATTGATACTGAGAAGGCGCACCCATGATATATATATATATATATATATACAATATCCTTAAAAGGATCCTCCAGCTCACTACTGCTCAAAATAGCTACACGATTAAAAGAAAGAAAACCTAAGAGCCGGTGGTTCCTTGTTCTAAGATTACAAAAATCAGTCAAGAAAAAACTCGGGCTGTAAGAGGACAGCACCCAAAACTGGAAGATCCTAATATAAGCATTCAGCTCCATCTTCCTGCAAAAGTAAAGAGAAAGACAAAAAGGGAAGGAATTCGTAAAATTGAAATGTACCTTGTATTCTTTTAAAATCTCCCTTTGATAAAAAAATCTAGGCCTGCAAAAAGTAAAACTCAAAATCTAAAAATTAGTTTGGACGCTAAAAACCGCAGAAACTTCGGATAAATCAGAACCAATATGCCTAGAAGGATTACAGCTACAAAAAGAAGACAGAAAGTTCCTCCTGTGCTTAAAGGTATCACAGCAGATATACTTAATGAGCCTATTGAGGCCGAAAATAATACCCTCCATTAAGGATCTCTCAACAGACAGCAAAAAGGGATCATACTTCCTCCAGCAGGGCAAAAAATAACAAAAAGAGGTATTATGATAAACCATCATGCCCAGCCCCTGCCCCTGCCCCAGCAACAGGAAAATAAAACTGAGAAAGAGCCTACCAACCATAGAAAAGGGAAAACTTAACATCCCAACCAGCTTCCAGAAATAGAAAGATGGATCCAGAAATAACTTCATACCAACCAGCAAGCCAACATGAATCACAGTGCAGCACGTAAGGTAAACCCCATTCAAAGCACCAGTACCCCAGCAACCAAACCAACAAAGAAAACACTCAGCCATCCAAAAAGAAACACCACCCAGATACCTCACCACCAGAAACAATGGCCCAAAAAACCACATCCAAAATAACAAAAAAACCCTCCAGCAGCCAATAGAGAAACAACAGAACAACAAGAAACAAACAGAACAGCATGGAAGAACAAAGCCAAACGGACTAATCCAAACGAAAATAAGGCAAATTTAATCGGTCTAATCTGACAAGACCAAGCACATCATTGGGGAGGTTGAACTCCTCAAACTCCTCAAAATTAAGAAACATACAACCCCTTTTAGCAAGTAAGTCAGCCACCGCATTCCCCTCCCTTAAGATATGCGAAATTTTAAACGAGGTCCTGGAGAGAAAATGTTTAATATCTCTAATTTTATAAAAATTCTTAGCATTGGCAGAACAAAGACCTTTGATATAGTGAATGATAAGCATAGCGTCCACCTCAACCCAAAGATTAGCAGCACCAATAGAAATACAAAGCTTGATCCCATACAGTAAACTATCCAATTCAGCTTGTATAGCATTAGAAGCATTAGAGGGACCCGCAAAAGCCTTAATAACATAGCCTTTATTGTTCCTAATAATGCCATCACACCCCGCACCAGAGGGATTAAAAGCCCCATCAGTATTAAGTTTAAGACAGCCCTCCAAAGGTTTATTCCAAAAAATAATTCTAGTATTAGGAGAAATCACAGGGGATGAAAAACTGAAGCCAAACTCACTAACTAAATGATGATAGCCTTTGAAAGAATCTTGCTTGATAAGCTTAGCCACAAACAATTGAGTGATTTTTTGTCTAATTTTAGAAATGATGGAAACAGCATCCATCCTTTCATTAACATGTTTAGAGACATTCCTGCTTTCCCAAAGATACCAACAAATTAAAACAGGAATAATATTGCGAATATGGCCTTTTAACTTAATAAACCAAAAGGTAAGAACAGTATGCATGGAATTGCAGTTAAAAGTAGGAAAGACTTTAAAGAGATTATCAAAATACATCCAAACTTTCGTAGCAATGGGGCCTTGAAAGAAAACATGAAGTAAATTTTCAATGTGGTAGCAACACTGACATTTAGAAATAATAACGATGCCTTTCTTAATAAGCAAAGTGTCCACAGGAATGTAATCATTCAAAATTCTCCAAACCAAGGAGTAAGTAGGAGGAATGCTCCCATGCCAAAAAGCAACATTAGTAAAACTGGTAGGCCTAGGATGTTTAATAACATTCCAAACATGTTTGGAGCTAAACTGGCCATCGTTAGAGAAAATAGACAAAATACAATCATCCAAGTCCGAATGAATAGAAATACGCACAATGGATTGGACAATGAAAATAGGCAGTAAGTTATAAAGTAAGTTCAAATTCCACATATCATTAATGAAAAAATCCTTAACTTTACAAAAGCCAATGGAACGGGTATTTAAAAGATTGTCGATCGAAAAATTACCCAACCACTTGTCCTGCCAAAAGAAAATATTGCCACACCCTAGACCCCATTGAATAAGATCCTCCGCCTCCCATTTAATGTTGCAAAGTCTTTTCCAATTAGGAGAATCACCCAATTTGAAATAACAGTTTAAAGGATGCTTCAGTCCGCAGTATTTAGAATACATAAATTTAGCCCAAAGACTTTTCTTAGCTCTAAAGTTAAACCAAAGTTTAAAATTGAAGGTAAGAGCCATATCTTGAATAGTTTTAAAGCCAAGTTTCCCCTCATCCATGGAACCCGAACACCTATTCCAAGACCCCCACAAAATAGCCTTAGAATCCGCCTTGGAACCCCAAAGAAATTTGTTGAAAAGCACCTCCAACCTTTTAGAAACATTAACAGTCGGAACCACAGTGTGAAGCAAAAAAATAGGGATAGAGCACAGAACATGTTTAATCAGCAAAAGCCTACCCCCATAAGATAAATAATTAAAAGTCCAAGAGTTAAGTTTCTTATGAATAGAATTAAAGATATCATCGAAAAGAAAAGACTTTTTTCTGCCTTTAAATAAGGGAGTGCCTAAATATTTCATCAGAAGAGACTTGAAAATTAAACCCGTTTTCCTTTCAATATTGTGAATGCGAGAAATAGAAATCGATTTAGAAGTTAAAACGAGCTTTTGAGCTTGTTAAAGGTTAACCCGCTAATCTTCTGAAACTTGTCAAACAAACTAAATTTTTTTGAATATTCTGAATAGAACCATTAGTAAAGATAATGAAATCATCAGCAAAACTCAAGTGAGAGATAGACATAACACCACCAGATCGAAAATACAAATTCGGATTCATTCTAAAAAACAAATTCATGCCACGAGAAAGAAATTCCATAGCAATAATGAAAAGAGCCGGCGAGAGAGGATCTCCCTGTCTAAGTCCATGCGAAGAAGGAAAAAACCATGAGGTTTACCATTAATAATAACCGAAAAGTAACAGAACTCAATGCTATGCTTGATTAATTTAATAAAATGGGAATTAAAACCAAACGACCGTAAAACACTATAAAGAAATTCCCAGTTCAAGTTATCATAGGCTTTGGTGATATCCATTTTGAAAATAATGTTCCCACCAACAACTTTTTTATCCAAATCATGGATTAATTCCTGCACAAGTAAAATGTTATCAAATATGGACCTCCCTTTAACAAATCCAGATTGCTCCAAAGAAATGATCTTAGGAAGAATAGAAGCAAGTCTCCCCATTGAAATTTTAGAAATCAATTTATTGAAAAAAGAACACAAGCTAATAGGCCTGTAATCATTCCAAGAAGAAGCATTTTGAGCCTTAGGAATTAAAGCAATAGAAGTAGTGGTAAAAAATTTAGGATATTTAGAGCCACCAAAAAAGTCAACCACAACATTAACAGGATTCACCTGAATAATGTCCCATGATTTTTGGAAAAATTTATTAGTGAAACCATCAGGACCCGCAACCGCATCAGAATTCATGCTATTTAAGTTCTCCTTTATTTCCTCCACAGAAGGTACTTTAGTGAGAAAGGTATTATCCTCCTCCGAAATAAGAGCAGGAATAAAGGAAAAATTAGTGTCCAGCATAGGAGTAAAGTCCGAATTAAAGAGATTGAAAAAGAAGTCAGAACCTGAAAGGGCAATAGCATTAGGCTCAATGATATCCCCTTCAGGGACACAAATTTTATGAATTTGACGACTAATCTTGTGGTGATTAGCAATATTGTGAAAGAATTTAGTGTTACGATCACCTTCCGCAAGAAATTTGGAGGAAGCCTTCTGCCTCCAATAAACTTCTTCCTTCTCCTGCAACTTATAAAGAGAAATTTTAGCATCATTAAGGATAGATAAGTTCAAGGGAGAGGGGTCAATCATATAATTCTCATCCGCTTTTTTCACCTCATCCTCCGCCGCCAAAATATTAGTAAAAATGTTTTTAAAAACACATTTATTCCACCAAGAAAGAAGTTGCTTAATCCTCTTAAGCTTAAACCAAAACCTAACCATACCAGAAGCACTATCCGATGGAGCCAAAGGAGCCTCCCAATTATTTTTAACAAACTGTAAAAAGGAAGCATCGAGAAGCCACATGTTTTGAAATCTGAAGGGAGAGATGGTGTTAGTAATTGTGTTAGAAAAATTTAAAAGCAAGGGTGAATGATCAGAAAGGGTCCGAGTAAGATGACTAACATGAGAAATAGAAAAATAATTAATCCAAGCAGAATTAAAAAGAATCTGATCAAGTCTTTGCCACATAACACCTTTATTCCACGTGAAGATATTACCAGAAACACCAATATCATGAAGATTGCAATGACAAATCATATCATTGAAATCCTCCATATTGTAAAAGTTAGGAGCCTTACCCCCAACCCTTTCATTAGAAGAAGAAATACAATTAAAGTCTCCCCCAACAAGCCAAGGGCCGTTAGCCGTAGAGGAAAAATTGAAAAGCTGATCCCACAAAATTCTTCTACCAGCTCTAGAACAAGCAGCATAAATAAAAGAAGCATAGCAAGAGGTTTGACTAAACAGAAAATTAATATGAACAACTTGAGGGAGATCAGCTATGACATTTAAGGAAATAGAAGACTTCCAAAAAAGCCAAATTTTATTGGTACAATTGCCAAAAGAGTAGTCATAACCCAAAAAACGCTTGAGAGAATCAATTTTATTAGCAGCAATCAAAGGTTCAATCAAAACCAGCATTTGAGTACCATGAATTCTACACAAGTTTTTGACCCTATCCTTAGATAGAGAGCCACCCACACCCCTAATGTTCCATAAGAGAGCTTTAACCATTAATGGAAAGTGTAGAAGATCTAGTGATTCTAGGGTTAACCGGAGAAAGAACCTTAGATTTCTTACCTTTCTTTTTGGAATGAGAACTGTTCCCAACCTCCATAATTTTGTTTTTCTCTTTGGACGAGAACATAGACTTAGACGGCTTCTTTAATTCTTCCATAGGAATCCATATTTCAATCTTACCATGTTCACGAACTTTAACTCACTTTCATGATGAACCAGAAAATCAACCTTATTGGGCCCCTTGGTGTTGTTTCTCAGGTTAGGGTGAATCACAAAACAATCGGAAACAGAGTGACCATGAATTTTGCAATGAGCACAAAAATCCGGAATATTTTCAAAATCAACCTTTTGCATATAACCCGCATTTTCGGATCCAATCCACACCTCTTTAGGATGTTTTTTAGTTATATCAATTTCAACCAAAATTTGAGCAACAGAGGGCCGAGATCTAGATGTCGTAGCTTGGTCCGTTTGAAGAGGTCTCCCAAATATAGAACCCAAAGCATGCAAAACATTAGCATTAAAGAAATGTAATCTAAGATTAGGAAAAGAAATCCATATAGGAACAATGGGCGACTCTTCCTTAACATCAAATAAGGGTGTCCATTTAAGAAGACGCATTTGGCAATTCAGAATATAATACGAACGACGAGAAAAAACTCTACTATAGTCCAAATTGTTAGAAAGCTGTATAGAAATATGCCTAGCATCAAGCATGCCAATAGAGAAATTACCAGAAAGCTTAAGTTTGCCAAAGAAAACCCGAATAGCATCTAAGTTAGGACGGCGCACAAAAAATTTTCCAACAAGAGTGAACTGATAGGGAAGAGCAAGTTTAAGGATGTCCTCATCAGACATAATTAAAGCGGGAACACCTCTAACTATGGATTTAGTAAGAGACAAGCTAGGGTTGAGAGTAGATACCGAACCAGCCAAAACATCACGAAAAGAGTTAGACGACGAGGAAGGTTTACCATCAACCAGCAAACCTTTAGAAGTAGCATCAGATCCAGAAGGAGGACCACCCCAGATGTTGGGAGAAGACCCGCAGGCCATTTCCACACACAGATAGCCAAGGGCCGGAGGCCCCCAAAGCAAGGAGGGGACGAGCCAACCGCAAAACACAATGAGATCCACACAAAAAGGCCGGAGAAGAGCGGAGAAGGCGAGAGCAAAGAAGTCGCACAAAAATCGCTAGAGCACAAGGGCGGCTAGGGCAAAAAAGGTATATATATATATATATATATATATATATTATGTTGCGTCCTGGAATATTCAAGGCGGTAGAGAAATATAAAGTTTAACGTCTTTAAGGATCCATGCCTTTTTCATGGCAGCCAACAATCTCTCATAATAAGGGCGCTGATCAATAGAATAGCCCACCAGAGAAGGGACCAAAGAGTCAAACTTTCCGTAAGATTGCTAGTCTTAAAAGAGAGCTTCAAGCTAGGAGGAACAAACGTCATGGGGAAAACTTCAGGATCTGGAGGAGGGCCAGCCAAGTTGCCAGCCCATGTCACAATGGTGGAGGAGGAAGTTGTTTGTGTTAAGGGCCTTTGTGGTGGAGGGAGAGGCGAACCTCTCCCCAGCTAAGAGCAGCTCAAGGAGCAGGAGACAGCGGCGGGAAGAAAGAACCTTAGAATTGCTTTCCTCATCTGGCTTATTTGTTACAAAATAAGACAAAATATATATACAGAAGATAGAGAACCACCAACTAGATAAACCACTAATAATTCCCAGCCTCAAGAAGGAGAACAAAAAATAACAAAAAGACCAACAACAACAAATACAATAGAAAAAATAAATGATCCCACAGATACTAGAGAACCTCTAGAATTGTAATGGAAAATCAATGCAACACCTAGTCTGAGGCTAAGAAATAAAACCAAGGACCACCAAGCTAATAAGCCCAACAAGAAGGAAGCAATAACCAAAAATAAACAACAACCTGATCAAGCCACAACCCAAAAAAATATAGAAGACACAAATTAAAGAAGTCTCAAAATAAAATCAACTGATAGAAAGATCCATCCACCAACCTAGCTAGCAGAAACTCCTAGAACACAAAACATCCCACAAACCAAAAACTCATAACATAGCACCACGAAAAAAGAAAAACCCTCAATAGAAGTGAGAAAGATCCACCAACTCAGTCAAAAACCAAAACCCCAAAAAAAGATTATTTCAATATGATGTATGGTAAACCAATGTTATCCATCCTCACCATTCCCTTAATATCATGATGATTATTCATGCTAAGCCATCTGCAATTAAGTTGCCCTCTTTCCAAATATCAGAGATGATATGTTGAAATTACTACAAAAGCTGCATAATTTTTTTTGAATAAATAGTATAAAAAAGTATTATTACAAAACTTTTATGTATACAAGAGATACCAGCAATTTAGAATCCAACTCAATCCAAATGTTCCACCATTAGTTTTCAACACAAATAGGAAGAGCATAGTGAAGAGCCTACATTTCGGCCTTAATGAAAGAACATTTGGGAATCCGGGAAGCCAAAGCAAGAACAAAACCTCATTTAGAATCTCAAATAATACCACCACGCCCAGGAGCCCTTGTATTAGAAGAACCATCAATGTTAACCTTATATTGATTTAAAATAGGCTACCTCCAAAAAAAAAAGGTGACCATCAAAGCAATTATTATGACGGAATAAGTTAAAGAAAACATGCTAAGAATAATTGCCCTGTAAATGCTTAATTTTTAAGAGATTTGTAGTATGAAGATGGTTAATTTATTTTTGAGACTGATGATAATTATGACAGCACTCATTGTAATGCCTTGGTGCTTACTATTTATTATTCCTCTCTATTCATAAATGTCAAAAAATTATGATAGGAACAATAGTAACAATGTGACCCTTAATGTGATTAGAAAATCAATTCTGGAGTATATAAAAATAATTAGAAATATTAAGCCTAAAGTTAATATTAAAAGCATAACCTAATAAAGCCCAAACTCTAATAGTAATAGGTATTATAACCCAATAATAATAATAATAATAATAATAATAATAATAATAATAGGTATTATAACTAAAAATTTTTATAACTGCATTTTGATCTACAACGATCAAGCACTAGTGAAATTCCTTAAGAAATTGACACCTGATGGTACAAGTGGGGGTTTTGAGACCATCAGGTGTCCGTTTTGCAAACTGAATATTTCATCATATTTTTCTAAATAAAATAAATTGTTTTATGGATATTTTTCTATAATTTTAAAACTCAATAGGTATTTATACAAATTTTATATTAAAAACTAATTATTATATTATTATATTATTATATAAAAATGGGAATATATATAGTCACTTAAGTTAAAGTCATTTAAAATTCCTTTAAAGCTCATTTCATGCATTTTTTTTCAAACCAATGAAACGTCAGAGAAGGGTTTTGGGAGAAATAAGAGAAAATAGAGGAGATGGAAAAAGGAAGTTGGGTTTTGGCAACTGTAGAGTGATTTTTGGCCGTTAGCCCAGTTAAGAAATTTGCTCTTTTTGAGGTAGGTTACATTTTTCCAATTTTAGATTTCAATAATTTTGTATTTTTAGTATTTTTCTGATCAAATTTGTATTTCTATTATCGAAAAATGAGGATAACTTTATTTTGATAAAACCTTCACCACATAACTATATGTTATAGAGATGGTTATTATGAATATTTTGAGTATATTCTAAAAAATTTTCCCCTTATGGTTTTAAAAAATATTCATTTTTGCCTACTAAAAAATTTATATTAACATTTTTTTAGGGGAAACCCACAGAAGGAACCTACGCGTTAATTAAGAAAAATATTACAAGTCCTTAAGGGGAACTCAATCTCACTATAGCTACAAAAATAAAGAGAAAAGAAAACTACAAGCTCGAGTTCCCTGCTAGAAAACAGTACAAACAAACATAAGAACATGCTGCGGTGCTTAGGGAGAAGCACCCAAAAAAGGGAGTAAACAAAAAGCAACCAAAATGCTCCCACACTACAGGAAAACACGCTATTACCGGCGGACAGTATCCGCCGGTAACCGCTTAAATCCGATGGAAATCCTAGGTTTCCGACGCTTTTCCGTCAGATTTTCATCCGCCGGTTTGGCGTGCGTCGCAAAATATTTACCGACGTTTATAATCCGCCGGTAACTATTCCTGCGCACATTCCGGCGCATTACCAGCGCAAATCAAGGCATGAAAGGCATCGATTTTTGTTCAATAATTCCGACGATGAATGCGTCGATAATTTACGTCGTACGTATCCGACGGAAAATACCGGCGCATAAGTCGCCGTAATGTCGCCGTAAATAAGCAACGGCTGATTTCTGGCCAAGGCCTTCGTCGGCAATCACCGACGGATGAGACGCCGGCAAATTTTGCCGTACAAAAATATGCCGGACTGATCGATCTGATTCGTTGTATCGTCGTTTCCGTCGACGTTCCGACGCAAAATCCACCGAAAACATGTAGCATTGACAAAAAAAAAATTGTCTTCCCAGCCAACAATCAAATTTCCACACCTGCAAACCTATACGAAAACACTTCCATATAACAGCTATACACATAACAGATATAAACAACTTCAATATATACTCAAAAACATAAATGTTCATTCAAAAACATAAATATCCATGTTAACATTGTTCAATAGCATAAAAAAACTAAGAACATCAAAAATGGTCCATTAACATATGTTCACATAAATAAACAAGTTCAAATGACTAAAGTGAACTACTCTTATTCTGTGGACTCCTCCTCAGTTGGAGCTACCTCTTTTCCACTCATCTGCTCCCTCATTCTACGCATTTCATCCAACAAATGATTCTGTTGCTCCTGCATCTGCATCTGCATTTGGACCTGTGCTTGCAACTGAGCTTGCCAATCAGCTTGTGAATTCCTTACTTGTTCTAGCTCAGCTTGAAGGGTAATTATTTGTTGAGCTTGTAAGGAGTCATGAGAACTGGATGCGAAGCTGGATCCAGTAGAGGAGGTCATCCCCTCGTATTCTTGAGCTTGCGCACCTAAACCATAAACTCTACCATGCTGCATTCCTCCGACGGCCTGTGATTAGATGCGATACTCAGAAAACTCCACATAGCCAACAGAAGAGCCCTCACCTGCTGCGACATGAGTCTCTCGAAGCCGTGTATATTCCTCCTGTGAAAGTAAAATATAAATATAAATAATTAAACTAAAAATAAAAAATATTAAGCACATATAAATATATACTTACATGGGCTTTTCTTGCTCTCTCATCAATCCATTGTTGATCCTCCTGTCGCTTATGAGTGCGACTATGCAATTTCACAGGAGTTGGTTCTCTACCAAGCATGCAACAAATCATAAAAATTCGGTGCCTCCTTATTCGGTAACTCTTCTGCATTTTGTTCAAATTGTAATCTAGTTGCATCATGAACTAATTCCTCAAGATTTGATCGGATATTTTCAGCCTCAGCTATATTAGTGCTTGTAGAAGGACCCCATTGATAATCAAATTATGGCTCGTACTCAATACCATGTAATGAATCCTCTGCCAATACATCAATGCACTAGAATAGTGGACATCAAATCCTTATGATATGAAGCAGCTTGCTGAATGTTCACCCCATTAATGAATTTATCTGTTAATGCCTTTCGTCCTTGAGAAGGATCCCCATTTCTAATATTCATAACCTATATATAAGAGCAAATCAGTAATGGATTTTCGCTCAAGTAGATGTAAAACTGAATATATAGAGATGTAAAAAGATATGATACTTATAGAAAATTATGATCATTTAGCATTGTCTCTAAGAGTAAAGACACTCATCCACGTACATGAGCATCCTCATCTCTACAATACTTTTCTGTCAATCACACAATAGGCCTAAAGCTTTTCTCCACTATCACACAATAGGTCTGAAGCATTGTCTCCATTTAACATTGTCTCTAAGAGTAAAGACACTCAGCCGCTTGAGCATCCTCATCTCTACAATACTCAACTTAATTTTTTACTTCTATTTTTACATCTCCACTTGAAATATGATCAATTTGTATCCTATCTAAAAGGGTCAAACCACTCATCCACCAAAGCATCTCAATATCTCTGCAACACTTAACTTAGTATTATGCTTCTATTTTTATGGCCAACATTCGGCACCATAAAGCATTGCAAGTCTCACCACCATCTTATAGAATTTTCACTTATGTTTGAGGGGGACTTTTCTATCACACAATAAGCCCGATGCATTCCTCCACTTCAACCATCAAACTTAAATTCTGCTGATAATATCCCCTTCAATTTCATAATCACTCTGAACAATAGATCCAAGATATCTAAAATGTCTACTCTTATTATTGACTTCATTGCCAAAAGTCACAATCTCAACTTTAAGTCTATTGCTACTAAAATTATACTCCATATATTTAGTTTTAGATATACTCAAGCGAAAACCTTTAAACTATAAAGTTGACCTCCATAATTCAAGTTCACCTTAAACTCCCTCTCTAATCTTATCAACAAGAAGAATATCATTACATAAAGGTACATTCTCTTGCAAATGCCTATAGGAAAAACTTATAGCTCATGCATAAATCAACAAAAATCATATGTAGATCCTCCTTAATCTCTCTATATTTCTCTAAATAAAAAAAAACAAATACGTAGATCCTCCTTATAATATGCATCCTACATCAAATTATTTGAACGACAAAAAAAAAATGGGAGGGAGGCGACGGGAGGGAGGCGTAAACTCACGGTGAAAAAGTCCTTTCCCCGTCCATGAATGTTGTGATCGTCGGAGACGTCCGGTGATCCGGCGCACAGGTCGGCAACATCGATCTATGGCGGTGAGCGGACGGAGGGCAACGAGGGAGAGAAAAAGATCTGAGAGAAACGAACGAAAGAAATGACCAGCTGTCAGGCTTGGGTTCGGAAATAAGGGTTTACGCCGGCGGATTTTTCGGTGTCTAGGATGCCGGAAAAATTTTAATACGCCAGAGTTTTATGCGTCGGTAAAAGTGCCGCCGTAAAGTGCGCCGCAAACATAAATTGCTGGTACTAACCGACGTTGTTTACAGCGCAAAAGACGCCGGTATTATACCGGCGCATATTGCGTCGGAAAAAACGCCGTAGACATTCCTTCTCATTATGTGCCGCTGCATGAGCCGTATTTTCCCGTATTTTCTAACGCAGCTGAATCCGCCAGAAAAATTCGTCGGTAAACGCGTGTTTTCCTGTAGTGCTAGCTACAGGTTTCTAAGAAAATCTTCCAATTAATCAGCCAAAAATGAACCTACAAACTAACATGATATACAAAAGAAAAAGAACAGACAATATAAAAAATAAAGTTCATAGACTTAAAATTAGATGGACTCGAAAAGGATACAGCCGAATGGAGGTAGTCCACCTCACATCCGAAAGAGACCAAGAGCCAGAAAGGAACTGCAGCAATAAGGAGAACAAACCACATCTCCCAACAACAATGACACACCCAATGTCCATATACTTGGGGACCACCCAATTAATCCAACGAATTAGCAGAAGGTCAGCCAACACCCCAGCATAGAAAAACTCCTCCAGCAAACCAACATGAAACAACCAATCCAGCCAACCCGTAAAAACAATCCAACCAAAATGCAAAAAATAAGCCAGCCCACGGGCTAAGACGAAAACCTCCAGCAAATGACTAGGAAGCCACAACACTAGTAAACTCGAAACAACAAACCAGCAAAAGGCTTACGATTAACCAGCACCACCAAAAAACCACCACTCTAGCAAACCCACAACGCAAAGACAAAAAAGGGGGCAACCCAACACAAGCATCAACCACCACACCCGGGACAACACCAGGAAAATGCCAATTCACCAGGCAAAGGAAAGACACATTCATCTCATGCCACCAAAAGAAAAGATAAATCGAGCAAAAGAAAAAATCCAAGCCAAACCCTCCAGAACCGGAGAGAGGCTCAGCCAAAAAACAGTGCCCAGAAAAAGAAGGGAACACAGCCACCAGAGCATCAGGAGGCCCAAAAAATTAATGATTAACATATGGTAACCCAATTTGATCCAATCTAATCAGACCTTGGATTGGGATAGGCAACTGCTGTAAAGAGAACTCAATAATATTGGGCCAATTGCAGCCCAGCTTAGCCAAAGCCTGAGTACGGGCATTGCCCACCTCCAAGATGGTCGAAACAGAGCAGTTAAGAGAGACCAAGAACTCCCTAATACTCCTAATATAGAAAAGAAAGTGAGAGCAAGTGCTATCCTCCAAATTAATAAAACTTAAATCAAAGTAAGAACTAACCTCGAGAACAATATTATTAAGATGAAGAGTACCAAAGAAATTTAAACCATAAAGAATAGCAATCAAAAGGGCCCCATTTCTATCTCCCCCGTTAACTATTCTAGCAAAGCCCAAAATAAAATTACCATTATGATCTCTAATAAGACCACCCACACAAGAATTATTCCCCACATAAACACTATCCACATTTAACTTAAAAGAGTTAGGGAAGGGCTTACTCCAATTAATACTAGTAGAAAACCTTTGATAATTAGCACCATCCAAGGTAATACCAAAGGCCCCAAGAGTGAAAGGAAAATGCTTAAAATTTTTTAAAGATAGTAAATTCACAGAAAAAGAGCAGTAACCTTATCCTTAACTTTTTGAATGATTCTCTGATGATTCATAGCAATCCCATTGAAACGGGAAACATTTCTCTCCAACCAAAGGAACCAAAGAATCAAAGCAGGAATCAGATTCCGAATATGACCTTTATTCCTAACCAACCAACCATCAAGCAAGTTGAGAACAAAAATATTAGAACTATAACAGTTAATTTGAAATAAGTCCCCAAAGAAATACCGAACCTTCACAGCAATGGGGCCCAAAATAAAAATGTGGTGCATATTATCAACATGGCAACAACATTGGCATCTAGATGGAATAATAAAGCCACATTTCCTCAACATCTCATCCGTAGGAATGTACTTGTGGAGAATTCTCAAAATAAACATAGATATAGTAGAGGGAATGCTCTTGTGCCAAATCATTTTAAAAATCTTAATAGGTTCATTTTTACTTCTTAAAGAATGCCAAGCATCTTTAATTCTAAAAAGCCCATCTTTAGAAAGAGTACAAAGTAAAACATCCTTCGAGGTGAAATTAAGGGGAATCTTAAGAATCAGCTGAACAATAGAAGTAGGAAGAACATCAGTAAGCTTCTCTAAATCCCACCCATTACCAGAAAAGAAAAAGTTAACCTTCACATTATCAATGGAAAAAGTGTTAAAAAAAGAATCCAATGATTGGCCATTAACCCAACGGTCTTACCAAAAGAAAATATTACCTTCCCCAAGCCCCCAAACAAAAGAAGGCTCCACTTTCCACTTAACCAAACAAAGCTGATGCCACACCTTAGACTGGCCTTTGGAGAAATAGCACCCGGAATGATGAATCCCCCCACAATACTTGGCCATCATAAAATTTGCCCAAACACTCACATTAGTCTAAAGTTGTACCACATTTTAAAAGAAAACGAAGAAGCCAAATCAAACATAGTCTTACACCCAAAAGCCCCTTCTTGCAAGGTCCCACAACAATTAGACCAACACGTCCAATAAATCTTAGAAGAATTAGCAATACATTTCCAAAAGAATTTATTAAAAATTCTATCAATATGATTGCACACCAACTTGGTAGGAAAAAGAGTTTGAAAGCTATAGACCGGAATAGAAGAGAGAACATTTTTGATAAGAATGAGACGGCCACAAAAGCTTAAAAATTTTGAATCCCACGAAGAAAACCTATTCTGAATAATAAAAATTAAATCATCAAACAAAAAAGACTTCTTTCTACCCTTAAAAAGCGGAATACCCAAATATTTCAAAGGCTAAAAAGCTTGAGAAAAACAAGTTAGGACTTTAATATCCAAAACCTGGCCTAAGGAACATTTTTAGCAATGATTAAACAACACTTATTCTTATTAAAAGCAAGGCCACTAACAGATTCAAACTGATCAAAACAATTTAAAATTTTAATAATCTTATTCTTCGAAGCATTCGAAAATACAATAAAATCATCAGCAAAATATAAATGAAAAATTTTAATGCCACCTAAAGTTATGAAATAAAGACTAGGACATTTGAGAAAAAGATCCGAAAGACCCTTAGACAGGTAATCCGCGGAAATAATAAAGATCATAAGAGAAATGGGATCACCTTGTCTCAGACCATGCGAGGCTTTAAAGAAACCATGACTCTTACCATTCACTATAATAGAGAAAAAGGGACTTTCAATACAAGCTTTGATTAGAGAAATGAACTTATCATCAAAACCAAATAAGCTCAGCATTTTATAAATAAAACATTAGTTAATATTATCATATGCTTTAGCAATATCCAATTTCCAAACCATGTTACCACCTCTAAACTTAACATCCAAGTCATGACAAAATTCCTGGGCCAGCAAAATATTATCAGCAATGGCATGCCCTTTCACGAAACCCATTTGGTAAGGAGAGATGAGTTTAGGAAAAAGCAAAGTAAGGCGATTCATCAAGATTTTGGAAAGTAATTTATAAAAAAAAATAGTGCACAAACTAATGGTCTAAAATAATTCCATGAATTAATAGCATTATTTTTAGGGATAAGGACAATCGAAGTAGAGGAAAAAAACTTCGGAATAGGAGTACCATTAAAGAAATCAATCATAGCCGAAGTAATATCATTAGAAATAATATGCCAAGTTTTTTTGGAAAAACTTAGTAGTGAAACCATCCGGACCCGCCACAGAATCCGCATTCATGTCAAACAATGTCTCTTTAATTTCATCAATAAGAGGGCAATTAGATAAATTACAATTGTCCTCTTAAGAAACTAAGTTAGGGATAAAAGAAGTATCATGAAATGTAGAATGAGTAAAAGACTTGTTCAGATGATTTTGAAAAAAATTAACAGCAACATTAGCAATTTCATTAATATTCTCAGTAACCGAACCATCATCCCAAGAAATTTTATGAATATGATTAATAGCCCATTTCTTATTAACCAAAGCATGAAAATATCTAGTGTTATTATCACCTTCCATTAAATGTTTGACTGCAGTTTTCTGTTTCCAAAAGATTTCTTCCTGAGCTTGAAACTTACACAGATCCACTTTAGCCTCATTTAAAAGAGCAAGATTGGATATAGAGGGGTCCAACTGACAAAGATCCTCAACAGAGTTAACCCTGTCTTCAGCAAGTAAAATTTTCAAAAAAATATTCTTAAAAATGTTATGGTTCCACCAGTTCAAAATAAGCTTTAACCTCTTCAGCTTAAGCCAAAGTATAGTCATACCAGAAATATAATCATTAGGAAAAAGGAGAGCCTGCCAATTATCTTGAACAACATCAAGAAAGGACTCATGTTGCAACCACATATTCTGAAATTGAAACTGAGAAGGTGCACCCGTGATATTAACTTTAACTTTGATAAAAAGGGGAGAGTGATCAGAGAGGGTACGACTAAGGTGATCCACCTTAGTCATGTTGATAAAGTTAATCCATCCATTATTAAAAAGAAGTCTATCCAACCATTGCCATAAGTGCCCACGATGCCAAGTGAAATTATTACCAGAAAAACCAATGTCGATAAGGTTACAAGTCATGATCATATCATTAAAGTCTTTCATAGACTGATAAATAAGAAGAGAACCCCCAATACGCTCCGACGGGTTCTAAATAGTACTGAAATCACCACCAACCAACCAAAGAAGGTTACAAACACTATGAAAATTCACAATTTGTTCCCATAAAATTCTTCTAGAATAACAGGAGGAAGAAGCATAAACAAAGGAAGCACATCATTGAAAGTTAGAGCATTCAATGTTACAATGTAAAACTTGAGGGAAGTCACCGATAACATCAATTCTAACAAAATCTTTCTAAAACACCCAAATTTTGTTGGCAACATTCGACATAGCATGATTATAAGCCCAAATATTTAGCAGTGCCCAATAATTTATTAATAGAAATAAGTGATTCTAACAAACAAGAATATAAATATTATAAATACGATATAAGTTTTTAACTCTAAATTTTGAAGAGAGGAAACCAATACCCCGTACATTCCAAATGATGGCGTTAAACATAATAAAAGAAAAATTAATGAGAAGTATGCGAATGGGTACTCCAAAGGAAGCCTCTCACCCTCCAAATAAAAAACACCATCTTCCGTAGTAGAAATGTTCCTCTTAATACCTTCACAGCAATCCTTATCACGAATAGATTGAGCAAGAGTAAGGGATAAATCTTTCTCCTGCAAAATAGGATCACTTCGCACAATAACAATATCATTAATAGATTAGGATCATTCTCCTTAGAGGAGTCAATGTCCCCAAGGTCAAGAACAACTTCAAGATTACGCGTACTATCCATAGGTAAAGCATTCTGCCACATTTCTTGTTCTAAGGGAGAAGGATCCCTATTAGAACTTCCATCATCCTTAATAACCATAGTAGACAAATTAGGAGCTAGATTAGAAGAGAAATTAGGAACATTATTACCATTCTCATTAATAGTAGAAATAATATAATTCTTATCATGATTAGGCACATTAATAAGAGTAGCAATATTAATTAAATTCTCTTTCAGGTCCTTAGCCAAAGGAACCTCCACCACCTGATCACCATTATGATCCACCGTATCCTTAAAGCCATTACCAACCTCTTTTTGAACTAAAGTCACATCATCCCCACCAAGATTAGATTTGGAAGAAACTTTCTCCTTATGGAGGTTAGGATGTAATCGAAAACATTCATTAAACCCATGTCCATGCATCTTATAATGTGAGCAAAAGATAGGTAAATTTTCAATCTCTACTTTTTGAAAATAGCCATTCAATTCAGATCCAAGCCAAATTTCATGAGGATGCTTTTTCGAGACATCAATTTCAACAAATACACGTGCCATAGAAGGCCTAAATAAAGATGCAGTAGCTTGATCAGTTTGTAAGGGTCTACCAAACACAGAAGCCAGAACAAATAAGATATGCGTGTTAAAAAAATGTAAACGAAGATTAGGAAATGCAATCCACACCAGGGCAATGGGAGACTCCTCCCTCACATCAAAATATGGTGACCATTTAAGCAGCCTCATTTGACAACCATGAATATAGTATGAACGCCGTGAGAAAATGCGACTATAATCCAAATCATTAGTCAGTTGAATAGCAATGTGACGAGGATCCAACAAACCCACATTAAAAGATCTAGAGAGTTTAAGGGCAAGAAAAAATTTGCGAAACACATTTAGATTTGGCCTTCGTAAAACAAATTTACCTACAAGAGTAACTGCAAATGGTGCAGCAAGCAGGGAGACAACAGACTCCTCAAACAGTAAAGCTGGATAGCCTTTAAACGAAGAATGCACAAAATGAACCCTAGGAGTCACAGAGGAAGAGCCACCCGACACCACATCCTTGAAGGAAAAAGTCTTACCAGTCGGGCCAAAGAAACAAGCGGGATGGACGACGTCCCCCCCCCCCCCCCCCCCCCCCCCCCCCCCCATACAGAACAACAGACGAACAAACAAACAGGGAAAACCCGAAAGAAACAAGCGGCCAGGAGGGGAATGAGGTTACCACAGGAACAGTAGACGAAGAAAGGCCAACAAAAAAGATCGGAGAAGAAGGATCGAAGGTCACCCGAAAGCCGAACACGAGGACGCCACAAAAATGCAAATTATAGGTTCAATATATCATGTGCTCATGATGTTACATGCTTAGTATCAGTAATCAATATGATATATCTATAATAGTAATAATGAATCAGTATTAGTATCAATAGTAATATCAGTAGTAGTTTAGAATAGTATTTGTGTTTGTATCGATATAAGTAAATCCAGGGACATGCATCAACAGTAAATCAATGACGTAACAATAATCCATACAATAATAATGAGTCTATAATATATATTTTAGTAGTCACACTAAACAAGTATGAAGTCATTCTTATCACAGTATTTTTTAGTATCATATCAATATCAGTAAACCGTTGGCTCAGTAAAATGAGTCATCACTCTTTACCCGTTGACATAATAACAACTTCTTATAACTCCCAATCGTTGCTCTGAAATCGTTATATCGGATACCACCAAACTATAGTATTTAACGAAAACTCCGTCGGCCCACCATGTTGTACAAGTCAATCAATCTCTAATCAATTAGTCAACCAGTCTTTACTTATCTTTTACGTGGATTATAATAAAAATAGTAGCAACCAACTATTATCCAATCACATATTCATTTCCATTCTCAAAGCTTTTATTAACAATATGCTCATAACAAAATGCATACCGAGTAAAAAATACATGTATAGTTCCAAAACATAACCAAATTGCTAAGGATTATTTCATTTCAAGACTTTTATCATACTAAAGTGCTATTTTCAAAGTCCAAATTATTTTATGTTAAGTTAAAACCTTACAAACTCTAAAATACATGATAGAAAATTTTTAGATAATTAATGCTCAAAATATTTATAATCTCAATAATATATAAAAAGTTACACGGTCAAAGTTTTACCAGTGCAAAATTATTCATATTTTTTATAACGAAAATTGAAATTTAATCAGAAAAATCTAAAAAACATTGAATTTTTAAAATAGAGATAAACATAATGTGACCTACCTCAATCCGAATAACTTTCCCAATTAGCCCGATAGTTGAAATCACCCGAAGCAGCTCAAATTGGAGTTTCCCTCACTAAAAACCTCTTCCTCTCTCTCTACTTCGGCTGGCTCGGAGCTCAAATGAAGCAGAATAGTGGATTTTAAAATATATAAAAATTAAAATAAAGGCCTAGCACTATGGTGTTAGTTCATTTTTTCAAAATACAGAGAATGGAGCACTGCAATGTCACTATTTGGAGCCCAAACACGAAGCGCTAAGGCGCTTAAATAGTAACATTTTTCAAAATTTACCAAAATTTACTCCGAACTAGCTTTGAGACTCATTCTAGAGCATACACAACCATTTTCAAGCATTAAAAAGACTTCAAAACACATGCAAATGAATTCAAAACATAAAATTTCAATTCTTAATCTTTTAAAATTTCTAATCTTTACTTTTTTATATTTTCAAGTTGTTACACTTCATATCCAATAGTAAAGTGTAATTAGCCACCATACTGACATGGGGAACCCTTGAGGCGGGAACAACTATAGGGAAGAGAAGAACACAACAACAAAAACTTAATCGGCTAAAAACCAACAAAAGTAAAACACTTTATGATAAAAGAAGGAAAACTTTCTTGAAACACATGGAGGCAAGATCAGACCAACGCCGAAATCTGCCGAAGGGCGCAACCACAAACAGATATCACACATGCAAAGGATCGAGGGTAGTCGGATATAACCCTAGCAGTGCATTCGAGGAGCTAGCCTTTCTCAGGAAGATAAAAATTTAAGTTGATCACTTGAGTGCTAAAGTTGGTCACTCAGGAAAAGTCTTGTTTTTCTTTTTGAGCTTTCTCGACGTGTGAGGAAATTATGTAAATGTTGTTGAAGATAAAGTGCTCTTAAAAATTCTTCATAGTTTAAATCTAAGTTTTAATATCATTATTATTATCATTGAAGATACTAAATATTTACAAAATCATTAGTGCCAGGAAATTAATGGATTTCTTGAATGCATATTATAAAAAATAATAAAAAAAGAGATAAAAATCCAAAATAGTAATAATGAAGTAAATATTACTAACTTACAAAAATAAACTTTGATAATGACTGATGCCAAAGAGTAAGAGTGCATAACCAAAGATGTGGTTGTGGAAGTGTAGGAGAAGGATGATGTGTCTACAAAAACAACTCCAACAAAACAGTGGAGATAAGAGTCAAAATTCGAAAGGAATAAGAGGTCTTGGAAGAGGCAACTCATGATAAGATATGATAAGTCTCAATAAAATGCCACAATTTCTATAATTTAATCCGTCATACTTCTAAGTTCAAATTTCCAAAAAAAAAGAGGAAATAACTATCTTCATTGAAAATGAGAGGATAAATTGGAACATTATCGATAGCATGCAAGGACAACAAACTAGGGGCAATCAAATAGTGCAAGCAACAACATTTATGGAGAAAGAGGAATGTTTATGGAGGTCCAAAAATAAAATGTTTCATTTGTTGATGAAATAAAAAAAATACAAGTAAAAAAACAAAGATAAAATTCACATATTCTTAAAAGAATGGAGTGCATTAATTCATCTCAAATGCTTATTTTGTATCCACATGAAGAATAGAATTTAAATTTTGTCTAGTTATAAGAGAAATGATTCTCATGAAGGTAGGAAAATTCACTTAATTGCTTGAAAGAATACATGTGTTCCCAAATGCTTTGGTGGGCTTGGTTTGCCTGCCATTGACTCCCTTCAGTTTAGTTTTGATAGCACCTTTATATGGAGATTATATTGTTCTAAGTCTTTGGCTGCTAGGTGGTTTAACTCTAAATTTATTTCTCCTTAGAAGCCTGCTAACCTCAAGGCTCCTAATTTTGGAAATCCATTTGTCACACTGCTGATAAGATAAAAGAGAATATTAAATTTCATGTAGCCAAAGATAACTGTCATTTTTCTATGTTTTGGGACCCTTGGTGTGAGGGTACTGCTGTCTTGGATTTCATTCATCCCTCTCTATGTTCTGGGCTGGAGGTTAAGGAGTTTATTCTGGCTGGGGATTGGTGCTTGCCTTCTCACTTTGGTCTTTCTAACCTGGAATGTATTAGCTCTATCCAAATTCATCAACAGCCACAATCTCCTATTTCTTGGATGGGCATGGAAAAACCAAACTTTAAAGTTTTTTACAAGCACTTTTATGCTAGTTACATCAAGGTTCCTTGGTTTAAATTTGTTTGGCACAAGCGTTTTGCCTTGCGCTATTCCTCCTTTGTTTGGCTGGCCGTGTTAAGGGGTCTCAAAACTCAGGATGTGCTCGCTAAAAGAAACATTATGATACCAACTCTTTGCCCGTTATGCCAGCTGGAAGATGAAACTATACCCCACTGTTTCTTTCAATGCGTCTTCTCTTTTAAGGTTATCACTGTTCTCCTTCCTCCCCTTCACACGTTTCTGCTCAGGCCCACACTCTTACAGATTTTTGAATACATAGATGAAAAATTTACTTCTGGGAAGAATTTTGGTTTCTTTGTTGTCTGTTGTGCCTTTTATCATATTTGGAGGATACGTAATGAAAGAAGATTTGCTGCCTCGGATATTTCGGCTGCTGTTAACATCAGGAAGATTAAATATGCAATTAAAGCTAAAACCATTTTTGGCAGAATCTGGATCAGCTTAAACTTTCTTTTCCTAATGTCTTCAATTGTGGCTGAGCTTTGATTTGGTTTTTTGGATGGCCAGCTCGGTCTCTGTTTTTGCTGGGGTTGTAGTTTATATGGTATCCGGACGATGATGAGAGGAACTAACATTTGGTTGCCTGGTTGGTTCTCCTCCCTTGGATGGCTTGCTTTGAGGTTGATGATGTTTTTTGTTACCTGGAAGCTTATTTTCTCTACTGCGGGCAGCCAAGAAGTTTTGCCTTTCTTTGGGGGGCCAGCTTGTTACTGTGCTGGTTGGTTTATCTGGAGCTATGCTACACCAAGGAATGTTTTGCTGACAACCAGGGAGGAGTAGCCCTTTTGTTTACTCAAGACGCTCGATGATTTTAAAGCTTATTGCTTTATCTGTTAGTTCCTATATGCCTGAGTCCGGGGTTTTTGTATTTTCCCCCAATTTTTATTTGTTTGTGGGTTTCTGTAATGTTTTTGTGGATAGCTTTTCTCCCTTTCTTTAAGGGTTTTGTTGATCCTGTAATTTTGCTACTTTAATATACGGGCTTTGCCCCAAAATTTACCCAAAAAAAATAAGAGAAATGATATAAATTCTCTTGAAGGAAATTAGTCTTTTCCCAAGTGCTGCAAACTGATTGCAATATTATTATAATAGCTCATTATGATTATGAACTTTATGATATGCACATCTCAGTTTTGGCATCCTTAAACTTTTGTCAAAAAAGGTGATGGTGAGAGGTTTATCTTGTTTCAATATACTTGATCAAATATTTAAGAATAGTAATAATTTTTTAGCAAACTTCGTGTCATATTAAGAATAGTAGTAATTTTTCTTTCTATTATTCTCTCATATTAAAGGAATTTTGAAATGAGACGAGCTCGAGTTCGAGCTCCGTATTTGACAGTTGAGCTTGACTCGAATACTCCTTGACTCGAAATCGACTCGTTTGCACCCCTAATAGGAAAGGAATTGCTAAATTCGAGAAAGAAGAGCACACATATTAACCCTTTCAAGTTTCACCCTATATAAATCATAACTATTTGGTAATTCAGTTTTTTTTCTTGTTAATTATTTAAATATTATAATTGAAATTAAAAAGAAAAAAATTACTTGTCTAATTAAAAGAATTTGTGTTTCAATTTATTGCAAAGAGAAATAGATTAATAATTAAAAACATATTAGTCAAAGATCTATTATAGTAGGTAGATTTAATGCACCAAATGTCATAATGTGGATAAGAGATTATGGTATACAAATATGATGATCATGCAGGATAAGCGACAAACTCATTTACTTAAATTAAATAAGTCAATAAATAAAAAAATTCCTAATTGATAATATGCATTAAAAAAGCGAGAAATTATTACATGCGGTCACCAGATCGTATGGAGGCGAATCAGGATGCGCCATAGCACCCGGTATATAGCAGTACACAGCATCGGAACACTGCAAAATAACGATATGGCACATTCTGATTCGCCTCCGACGGCATTTGGTGACCGCACGTAATAATTTCTTCAAAATACCTTAATATTTTTACGGGAAAATATGCCAACATAACGACAAAATTGCAAATATAATTATATATCTTCACAGGCCTGCACAAACTAGGCTGGTGGTTATTTTTATACCTTCGCCAGCTTTCAGAGATTAGGTGGTTATATTTATATATTCTTCAAGCTTTTTAGTAAAGCAAGCCGCGTAAAGTACGTACCTGCCATTAACGTCCTCCACCATTTTTCTCGTCGTCTATATAAAGATCAACTTAACGTTCATATCTCCTCAACTCAACAAAAGATCATTAATGGATTTCCATCACCGCCATCTTCTCCTGCTGGTTCTCCTTCTCCCCTTCGCTAACTGCGACGAAACCATCTGCAGAAATCCCACCAAAAACAAGAACATAATATCTAGCATCAACAAAGTCGTCAAAACTCTCGTCCAATTGACTCCTGCAACCGGCTATTACGAGTACTCCTCCGGCAAAAGAGGCGAAGCCGTGCATGGCGTCGGCTGGTGCTCACCGTATATCAATACCATCAATTGCGCAATATGCGTTGCCGTAATAAGTGAAAACCTCCTAAATAGCTGCAAATATAACTTATTTGGCTCTACCTGGTCTGGTGACTCTTGTTACCTTCAATATGACTAGCTGGAGATATGGCTTAACATATATTGATTGGGAGCATAGGCTCTGACCACGATGTGATCTTGCATATATGTACAGTATGGTTGTATGTGTATTTTCTAGAATAATTAAGCTCTATATAAGGATGTTTACATTGATTTTCGTTTGAGTGCTCTCGAGGGCCTTTGATTGATTTAATCAAACCCCGTCAAGTTCAATTCGAGCTCGAACCAGCTTGTATTGAGTCGAATTAGACTCGACCGTGTTCGATTAGCCTAATTAGTCCATCAAAGGATATAAATTTCTATTCATATTTTTTGTAAGTTATATATATATATATATATATATATATATATATATATATATATATATATATATTATGTTGCGTCCTGGAATATTCAAGGCGGTAGAGAAATATATAGTTTAATGTCTTTAAGGGTCCATGCCTTTTTCATGGCAGCCAACAATCTTTCATAATAAGGGCGCTGATCAATAGAATAGCCCACCAGAGAAGGGACCAAAGAGTCGAACTTTCCGTAAGATTGCTAGTCTTAAAAGAGAGCTTCAAGCTAGGAGGAACAAACGTCATGGGGAAAACTTCAGGATCTGGAGGAGGGCCAGCCAAGTTGCCAGCCCATGTTACAACGGTGGAGGAGGAAGTTGTTTGTATTAAGGGCCTTTGTGGTGGAGGGAGAGGCGAACCTCTCCCCAACTAAGAGCAGCTCAAGGAGCAGGAGGCAGCGGCAGGAAGAAAGAACCTTAGAATTGCTTTCCTCATCTGGCTTATTTGTTACAAAATAAGACAAAAAATATATACAGAAGATAAAAAACCACCAACTAGATAAACCACTAGTAATTCCCAGCCTCAAGAAGGAGAACAAAAAATACCAAAAAGACCAACAACAACAAATACAATAGAAAAAATAAATGATCCCACAGATACTAGAGAACCTCTAGTATTGTAATGGAAAATAAATGCAACACCAAGTATGAGGCAAAGAAGTAAAACCCAGGACCACCAACCTAATAAGCCCAACAAGAAGGAAGCAATAACCAAAAATAAACAACAACCTGATCAAGCCACAACCCAAAAATAATATAGAAGACACAAATTAAAGAAGTCTCAAAATAAAATCAACTGACAGAAAGATCCATCCACCAACCTAGCTAGCAGAAACTCCTAGAACACAAAACATCCCACAAATCAAAAACTCATAACATAGCACCACTTAAAAAAGAAAAACCCTCAATAGAAGTGAGAAAGATCCACCAACTCAGTCAAAAACCAAAACCCCAAACAAAGATTATTTCAATATGATGTATGGGAAACCAATGTTATCCATCCTCACCATTCCCTTAATATCATGATGATTATTCATGCTAAGATAAGTTATAGAGTTAGGAATCGAGTTGGCTTTTTTAGCAAACCATCTGCAATTAAGTTGCCCTCTTTCCAAATATCAGAGATGATATGTTGAAATTACTACAAAAGCTGCATAATTTTTTTGAACAAATAGTATAAAGAAGTATTATTACAAAACTTTTATGTATGCAAGAGATACCAGCAATTTAGAATCCAACTCAATCCAAATGTTCCACCATTAGTTGTCAACACAAATAGGAAGAGCATAGTGAAGAGTCTACATTTCGGCCTTAATGAAAGAACATTTGGGAATCCGGGAAGCAAAAGCAAGAACAAAACCTCATTTAGAATCTCTAATAATACCACCACGCCCAGGAGCCCTTGTATTAGCAGAACCATCAATGTTAACCTTATATTGATTTAAAATAGGCTTCCTCCAAAAAAAAAAGGTGACCATCAAAGCAATTATTATGACGGAATAAGTTAAAGAAAACATGCTAAGAATAACTACCCTGTAAATGCTTAATTTTCCAGAGATTTGTAGTATGAAGATGGTTAATTTATTTTTGAGACCAATGATAATTATGACAGCACTCATTGTAATGCCTTGGTGCTTACTATTTATTATTCCTCTCTATTCATAAATGTCAAAAAATTATGATAGGAACAATAGTAACAATGTGACCCTTAATGTGATTAGAAAATCAATTCTAGAGTATATAAAAATAATTAGAAATATTAAGCCTAAAGTTAATATTAAGAGCATAACCTAATAAAGCCCAAACTCTAATAGTAATAGGTATTATAACCCAATAATAATAATAATAATAATAAAAGGTATTATAACTAAAAATTTTTATAATTGCATTTTGATCTACAACGATCAAGCACTAGTGAAATTCCTTAAGAAATTGACACCTGATGGTACAAGTGGGGGTTTTGAGACCATCAGGTGTCCGTTTTGCAAACTGAATATTTCATCATATTTTTCTAAATAAAATAAATTATTTTATGGATATTTTTCTATAATTTTAAAACTCAATAAGTATTTATACAAATTTTATATTAAAAACTAATTATTATATTATTATATAAAAAAGGGAATATATATAGTCACTTAAGTTAAAGTCATTTAAAATTCCTTTAAAGCTCATTTCATGCATTTTTTTTCAAACCAGTGAAACGTCAGAGAAGGGTTTTGGGAGAAATAAGAGAAAAGAGAGGAGATAGAAAAAGGAAGTTGGGTTTTGGCAACTGTAGAGTGATTTTTGGCCGTTAGCCCAGTTAAGAAATTTGCTCTTTTTGAGGTAGGTTACATTTTACCAATTTTAGATTTCAATAATTTTGTATTTTTAGTATTTTTCTGATCAAATTTGTATTTCTATTATCGAAAAATGAGGATAACTTTATTTTGATAAAACCTTCACCACATAACTATATGTTATAGAGATGGTTATTATGAATATTTTGAGTATATTCTAAAAAATTTTCCCCTTATGGTTTTAAAAAATATTCATTTTTTCCTACTCAAAAATTTATATTAACATTTTTTTTAGGGGAAACCCACAGAAGGAGCCTACGCGTTAATTAAGAAAAATATTACAAGTCCTTAAGGGGAACTCAATCTCACTAGAGCTACAAAAATAAAGAGAAAAGAAAACTACAAGCTCGAGTTCCCCGCTAGAAAACAATACAAATAAACCTAAGAACATGCTGCGGTGCTTAGGGAGAAGCACCCAAAAAAGGGAGTAAACAAAAAGCAGCCAAAATGCTCCCACACTACAGGAAAACACGCTATTACCGGCGGACAGTATCCGCCGGTAACTGCTTAAATCCGATGGAAATCCTAGGTTTCCGATGCTTTTCCGTCAGATTTTCATCCGCCGGTTTGGCGTGCATCGCAAAATATGTACCGACGTTTATAATCCGCCGGTAACTATTCCGACGCATTACCGGCGCAAATCACGGCATGAAAGGCATCAATTTTTGTTCAATAATTCCGACGATGAATGCGTCGATAATTTACGTCGTACATATCCGACGGAAAATACCGGCGCATAAGTCGCCGTAAATAAGCAACGGCTGATTTATGGCCAAGGCCTTCGTCGGCAATCACCGGCGGATGAGACGTCGGCACAGGCGCCGGTAATTTTCGGCGTACAAAAAGATGCCGGACTGATCGATCTGATTCGTTGTATCGTCGTTTCCGTCGACGTTCCGTCGCAAAATCCGTCGGAAACCTGTAGCATTGACAAAAAAAATTGTCTTCCCAGCCAACAATCAAAATTTCACACCTGCAAACATATACGAAAACACTTCCATATAATAGTTATACACATAACAGATATAAACAACTTCAACATATACTTAAAAACATAAATGTTCATTCAAAAACATAAATATCCATGTTAACATTGTTCAATAGCATCAAAAAACTAAGAACATCACAAATGGTTCATTAACACATGTTCACATAAATAAACAAGTTCAAATGACTAAAGTGAACTACTCTAATTCTGTGGACTCCTCCTCAGCTGGAGCTACCTCTTTTACACTCATCTTCTCCCTCATTCTACGCATGTCATCCAACAACTGAATATGTTGCTCCTGCATCTGCATCTGCATTTGGACCTGTGTTTGCAACTGAGCTTGCCAATCAGCTTGTGATTTCCTTACTTGTTCTAGCTCAGCTTGAAGGGCACTTATTTGTTGAGCTTGTAAGGAGTCATGAGAACTGGATGTGAAGCTGGATGCAGTAGAGGAGGTCATCCCTCGTATGCCTGATCTAGTGCACCTAAACCATAAACTCTACCATGTTGCATTCCTCCGACGGCCTGCGATCAGATGCGATACTCAGAAAACTCCACAGAGCCAACAGAAGAGCCCTCACCTGCTGCGACATGAGTCTCTTGAAGCCGTGTATATTCCTCCTATGAAAGTAAAATATAAATATAAATAATTAAACTAAAAATAAAAAATATTCAGCACATATAAATATATACTTACATGGGCTTTTCTTGCTCTCTCATCAATCCATTGTTGATCCTCCTATCGCTTATGAGTGCGACTATGCAATTTCACAGGAGTTGGTTCTCTACCAAGCATGCAACAAATCATAAAAATTCGGTGCCTCCTTATTCGGTAACTCTTCTGCATTTTGTTCAAATTGTAACCCAGTTGCATCATGAACTAATTTCTCAAGATTTGGTCGGATATTTTCAGCCTCAGCTATATTAGTGCTTGTTGAAGGACTGCATTGATAATCAAATTGTGGCTCGTACTCACCATGACAAGTCCAATACCAATACCGTGGCATGAATCCTCTGCGATACAGATCAACAGTTACATCATCTGGTTCTAGGTGCACTAGAGTTTTATGTTTAGAACATGGACATCGAAACTTTCCTTATGATATGAAGCTTGGTAGTTGTTTCGCTTGCTGAATGAAAATGTTCACCCCATTAATGAATTCATCTGTTAATGTCTTTTGTCCTTGATATAATCGGTTATACATCCAACTTC
The DNA here is from genome assembly GCA_022539455.1 of Dendrobium nobile. Lineage (NCBI taxonomy): Eukaryota > Viridiplantae > Streptophyta > Magnoliopsida > Asparagales > Orchidaceae > Dendrobium > Dendrobium nobile. The sequence goes on along the minus strand of CM039733.1, from coordinate 68,114,377 downwards.
TTTGATTTTTAATATTCATAACATATATATAAGAGCAAATAAGTAATGGATTTTCGCTTAAGTAGATGTAAAACTGAATATATAGAGATGTAAAAAGATATGATACTTGTAGAAAATTATGATCATTTAGCATTGTCTCTAAGAGTAAAGACACTCATCCACGTACATGAGCATCCTCATCTCTACAATACTTTTCTATCAATCACACAATAGGTCTGAAGCATTGTCTCCATTTAACATTGTCTCTAAGAGTAAAGACACTCAGCCGCTTGAGCATCCTCATCTCTACAATACTCAACTTAATTTTTTACTTCTATTTTTACATCTCCACTTGAAATATGATCAATTTGTATCCTATCTAAAAGGGTCAAACCACTCATCCACCAAAGCATCTCAATATCTCTGCAACACTCAACTTAGTATTATGCTTCTATTTTTATGGCCAACATTCGGCACCATAAAGCATTGCAAGTCTCACCACCATCTTATAGAATTTTCACTTATGTTTGAGGGGGACTTTTCTATCACACAATAAGCCCGATGCATTCCTCCACTTCAACCATCAAACTTGAATTCTGCTGATAATATCCCCTTCAATTTCATAATCACTCTGAACAATAGATCCAAGATATCTAAAATGTCTACTCTTATTATTGACTTCATTGCCAAAAGTCACAATCTCAACTTTAAGTCTATTGCTACTAAAATTATACTCCATATATTTAGTTTTAGATATACTCAAGCGAAAACCTTTAAACTATAAAGTTGACCTCCATAATTCAAGTTCACCTTAAACTCCCTCTCTAATCTTATCAACAAGAAGAATATCATTACATAAAGGTACATTCTCTTGCGAATGCCTATAGGAAGAACTTATAGCTCATGCATAAATCAACAAAAATCATATGTAGATCCTCCTTACTCTCTCTATATTTCTCTAAATAAAAAAAAACAAATATGTAGATCCTCCTTACAATATGCATCCTACATCAAATTATTTGAACGACAAAAAAAAAGGGAGGGAGACGACAGGAGGGAGGCGTAAACTCACGGTGAAAAAGTCCTTTCCCCGGCCACGAATGTTGTGATCGTCGGAGACGTTCGGTGATCCGGTGCACAGGTCGGCGACGAGGGAGAGAAAAAGATCTGAGAGAAACGAACGAAAAAAATGACCAGCCGTCGAGCTTGGGTTCAGAAATAAGGGTTTACGCCGGCGGATTTTCCGGCGTCTAGGACGCCGGAAAAATTTTGGCGCCATATCCGTGGGTTTTAAGTCATTGAGTTTTAATACGCCGGCATTTTATGCGCCGGTAAATGCACCGGTAAAAGTGTCGTCGTAAAGTGCGCCGCAAACATAAATTGCTGGTATTAACCGACGTTGTTTTCGGCGCAAAAGACGCCGGTATTATACCGGCGCATATTGCGCCGGAAAAAACGCCGTAGACATTCCTTCGCATTATGCGCCACTGCATGCGCCGTATTTTCTAACGCAGCTGAATCCGCCGGAAAAATCTGCCGATAAACGCGTGTTTTTTTATAGTGCCAGCTACAGGTTTCCAAGAAAATCTTCCAATTAATCGGCCGAAAAGGATGCAGCCGAATGGAGGTAGTCCACCTCACATCCGAAAGAGACCAAGAGCCAGAAAGGAACTACAGTAATAAGGAGAACAAACCACATCTCCCAACAACAATGACACACCCAATGTCCATATACCTGGGGACCACCCAATTAATCCAACGAATTAGCAGAAGGTCAGCCAACACCCCGGCATAAAAAAACTCCTCCAGCAAACCAACATGAAACAACCAATCCAGCCAACCCGTAAAAACAATCCAACCAAAATGCAAAAAATAAGCCAGCCCGCCAGCTAAGACGAAAACCTCCAGCAAATGACTAGGAAGCCACAACACTAGTAAACTCGAAACAACAAACCAGCAAAAGGCTTACGATTAACCAGCACCACCAAAAAACCACCACTCCAGCAAACGCACAACGCAAAGACAAAGAAGGGGGCAACCCAACACAAGCATCAACCACCACACCCGGGACAGCACCAGGAAAATGCCAGTTCACCAGGCAAAGGAAAGCCACATTCATCTCATGCCACCAAAAGAAAAGATAAATCGAGCAAAAGAAAAAATCCAAGCCAAACCCTTCAGAATCGGAGAGAGGCTCAGCCAAAAAATAATGCCCAAAAAAAGAAGGGAACACAGCCACCAGAGCATCAGGAGGCCCAAAAAATTAATGATTAACATATGGTAACCCAATTTGATCCAATTTAATCAGACCTTGGATTGGGATAGGCAACTGCTGTAAAGAGAACTCAATAATATTGGGCCAATTGCAGCCCAGCTTAGCCAAAGCCTGAGTACAGGCATTGCCCACCTCCAAGATGGTCGGAACAGAGCAGTTAAGAGAGACCAAGAACTCCCTAATACTCCTAATATAGAAAAGAAAGTGAGAGCAAGTGCTATCCTCCAAATTAATAAAACTTAAATCAAAGTAAGAACTAACCTCGAGAACAATATTATTAAGATGAAGAGTACCAAAGAAATTTAAACCATAAAGAATAGCAGTCAAAAGGGCCCCATTTCTATCTCTCCCGTTAACTATGCTAGCAAAGCCCAAAATAAAATTACCATTATGATCTCTAATAAGACCACCCACATAAGAATTATTCCCCACATAAACACTATCCACATTTAACTTAAAAGAGTTAGAGAAGGGCTTACTCCAATTAATACTAGTTGAAAACCTTTGATAATTAGCACCATCCAAGGTAATACCAAAGGCCCCAAGAGTGAAAGGAAAATGCTTAAAACTTTTTAAAGATAGTAAATTCGCAGAAAAAAGAGCAGTGGCCTTATCCTTAACATTTTGAATGATTCTCTGATGATTCATAGCAATCCCATTGAAACGGTAAACATTTCTCTCCAACCAAAGGAACCAAAGAATCAAAGCAGGAATCAGATTCCGAATATGATCTTTATTCCTAACCAACCAACCATCAAGAAAGTTGAGAACAAAAATATTAGAACTATAACAGTTAATTTGAAATAAGTCCCCAAAGAAATACCAAACCTTCACAGCAATGGGGCCAAAAATAAAAACGTGGTGCATATTATCAACATGGCAACAACATTGGCATCTAGATGGAATAATAAAGCCACATTTCCTCAACATCTCATCCGTAGGAATGTACTTGCGGAGAATTCTCCAAATAAACACAGATATAGTAGAGGAAATGCTCTTGTGCCAAATCATTTTAAAAATCTTAATAGGTTCATTTTTACTTCTTAAAGAATGCCAAGCATCTTTAATTCTAAAAAGCCCATCTTTAGAAAGAGTACAAAGTAAAACATCCTTCGAGGTGAAATTAAGAGGAATCTTAAGAATCAGCTGAACAATAGAAGCAGGAAGAACATCAGTAAGCTTCTCCAAATCCCACCCATTATCAGAAAAGAAAAAGTTAACCTTCACATTATCAATGGAAAAAGTGTTAAAAAAAGAATCCAATGATTGGCCATTAACCCAACGGTCTTACCAAAAGAAAATATTACCTTCCCCAAGCCCCCAAACAAAAGAAGGCTCCACTTTCCACTTAACCAAACAAAGCTGATGCCACACCTTAGACTGGCCTTTGGAGAAATAGCACCCGGAATGATGAATCCACCCACAATACTTGGCCATCATAAAATTTGCGCAAAGACTCACATTAGATCTAAAGTTGTACCACATTTTAAAAGAAAACGAAGAAGCCAAATCAAACATAGTCTTACACCCAAGAGCCCCTTCTTGCAAGGTCCCACAACAATTAGACCAACACGTCTAATAAATCTTAGAAGAATTAGTAATACCTTTCCAAAAGAATTTATTAAAAATTCTATCAATATGAATGCACACCAACTTGGTAGGAAAAAGAGTTTGAAAGATATAGACCGGAATAGATGAGAGAACACTTTTGATAAGAATGAGACGGCCACCAAAGCTTAAAAAATTTGAATCCCACGAAGAAAGCTCATTCTGAATAATAAAAATTAAATCATCAAACAAAAAAGACTTCTTCCTACCCTTAAAAGGCAGAATACCCAAATATTTCAAAGGCTAAAAAGCTTGAGAAAAACCAGTTAGGACTTTAATATCCAAAACCCGGCGAAAGGAGCTTTTTTAGCAAAGATTAAACAACACTTATTCTTATTAAAAGCAAGGCCACTAACAGATTCAAACTGATCAAAACAATTTAAAATTTTAATAATCTTTTTCTTTGAAGCATTCGAAAATACAATAAAATCATCAGAAAAATATAAATGAAAAATTTTAATGCCACCTAATGTTCTGAAATAAAGACTAGGACATTTGAGAAAAAGATCCGAAAGACCCTTGGACAGGTAATCCGCGGAAATAATAAAGATCGTAAGAGAAATGGGATCACCTTGTCTCAGACCATGCGAGGCTTTAAAGAAACCATGACTCTTACCATTCACTATAATAGAGAAAAAGGGACTTTCAATACAAGCTTTGATAAGAGAAATGAACTTATCATCAAAACCAAATAAGCTCAGCATTTTATAAATAAAACATTAGTTAATATTATCATATGCTTTAGCAATATCCAATTTCCAAACCATGTTACCACCTCTAACCTTAACATCCAAGTCATGACAAAATTCCCGGGCCAGCAAAATATTATCAGCAATGGCACGCCCTTTCACGAAACCCATTTGGTAAGGAGAGATGAGTTTAGGAAAAAGCAAAGTAAGGCGATTCATCAAGATTTTGGAAAGTAATTTATAAAAAAAATAGTGCACAAACTAATGGTCTAAAATAATTCCATGAATTAATAGCATTATTTTTAGGGATAAGGACAATCGAAGTAGAGGAAAAAAACTTCAGAATAGGAGTACCATTAAAGAAATCAATCATAGTCGAAGTAATATCATTAGAAATAATATGCCAAGTTTTTTGAAAAAACTTAGTAGTGAAACCATTCGGACCCGCCACAGAATCCGCATTCATGTCAAACAAGGTCTCTTTAATTTCATCAATAAGAGGGCAATTAGATAAACTACAATTGTCCTCTTGAGAAACTAAGTTAGGGATAAAAGAAGTATCATGAAATGTAGCATGAGTAAAAGACTTGTTGAGATGATTTTGAAAAAAATTAACAGCAAGATTAGCAATCTCATTAATATTCTCAGTAGCCGAACCATCATCCCAAGAAATTTTATGAATATGATTAATAGCCCATTTCTTATTAACCAAAGCATGAAAATATCTAGTGTTATGATCACCTTCCATTAAATATTGTTTGACCGTAGTTTTTTGTTTCCAAAAGATTTCTTCCTGAGCTTGAAGCTTACACAGATCCACTTTAGCCTCATTTAAAAGAGCAAGATTGGATATAGAGGGGTCCAACTGACAAAGATCCTCAACAGAATTCACCCTGTCTTCAGCAAGTAAAATGTTCAAAAAAATATTCTTAAAAATGTTATGGTTCCACCAGTTCAAAATAAGCTTTAATCTCTTCAGCTTAAGCCAAAGTATAGTCATACCAGAAATATAATCATTAGGAAAAAGGAGAGCCTACCAATTATCTTGAACAACATCAAGAAAGGACTCATGTTGCAACCACATATTCTGAAATTGAAACTGAGAAGGCGCACCCGTGATATTAACTTTAACTTTGATAAAAAGGGGAGAGTGATCAGAGAGGGTACGACTAAGGTGATCCACCTTAGTCATGTTGAAAAAGTTAATCCATCCATTATTAAAAAGAACTCTATCCAACCATTGTCATAAGTGCCCACGATGCCAAGTGAAATTATTACCAGAAAAACTAATGTCGATAAGGTTACAAGTCATGATCATATCATTAAAGTCTTCCATAGACTGATAAATAGGAAGAGAACCCCCAATACGCTCCGACGAATTCGAAATAGTACTGAAATCACCACCAACCAACCAAGGAAGGTTACAAGCACTATGAAAATTCACAATTTGTTCCCATAAAATTCTTCTAGAATAACAGGAAGAAGAAGCATAAACAAAGGAAGCACATCATTAAAAGTTAGAGCATTCAATGTTACAGTGTAAAACTTGAGGGAAGTCACCGATAACATCAATTCTAACAAAATCTTTCCAAAACACCCAAATTTTGTTGGCAACATTCGACATAGCATGATTAAAGCCCAATTATTTAGCAGTGCCCAATAATTTATTAATAGAAATAAGTGATTCTAACAAAACAAGAATATAAATAGTATGAATACGACATAAGTTTTTAACTCTAAATTTTGAAGAGAGGAAACCAATACCCCGTAGATTCCAAATGATGGCGTTAAACATAATAAAAGAAAAATTAATGAGAAGTATGTGAATGGGTATTCCTAGGAGACTGTAAAAAGACATTTTTAGGTTTCCTACCCCTCTTACCTCTATCCTTAGAAAAGCTCAAATCATGATCTTCTCTAGCATAACATTTAGCCATAATATCCACTTCAGTGTCAGTAAAAGCATCGTAGTGATAATGATCAGTTAATAGCAACTCACTATCATGCAATTTACCCGAGGACTCCAAAGGAAGCCTCTCACCTTCCAAATAAAAAACACCATCTTCCGTAGTAGAAATGTTCCTCTTAATACCTTCACAGCAATCCTTATCACGAATAGATTGAGCAAGAGTAAGGGATAAATCTTTCTCCTGCAAAATAGGATCACTTCGCACAATAACAATATCATTAATAGATTAGGATCATTCTCCTTAGAGGAGTCAATATCCCCAAGGTCAAGAACAACTTCAAGATTACCCGTACTATCCACACGCAAAGCATTCTGCCACATTTCTTGTTCTAAGGGAGAAGGATCCCTATTAGAACTACCATCATCCTTAATAACCATAGTACATAAATTAGGAGCTATATTAGAAGAGAAATCAGGAACATTATTACCATTCTCATTAATAATAGAAATAATAGAATTCTTATCATGATTAGGCACATTAATAAGAGTAGCAATATTAATTAAATTCTCTTCCAAGTCCTTAGCCAAAGGAACCTCCACCACTTGATCACCATTATGATCCACTGTATCCTTAGAACCATTAACAACCTCTTTTTGAACTAAAGTCACGTCATCCCCACCAAGATTAGATTTGGAAGAAACTTCTCCTTACGGAAGTTAGGATGTAATCGAAAACATTCATTAAACATATGTCCATGCATCTTATAATGTGAGAAAAAGATAGGTAAATTTTCAATCTCTACTTTTTGAAAATAGCCATTCAATTTCGATCCAAGCCAAATTTCATGAGGATGCTTTTTTGAGGCAACAATTTCAATAAATACACGTGCCATAGAAGGCCTAAATAAAGATACAGTAGCTTGATCAGTTTGTAAGGGTCTACCAAATACAGAAGCCATACCAAATAAGATATGCATGTTAAAAAAAATGTAAACGAAGATTAGGAAATGCAATCCACACCGGGGCAATGGGAGACTCCTCCCTCACATCAAAATCCGGTGACCATTTAAGCAGCCTCATTTGACAACCATGAATATAGTATGAACGCCGTGAGAAAATGTGACTATAATCCAAATCATTAGTCAGTTGAATAGCAATGTGACGAGGATCCAACAAACCCGCATTAAAAGATCTAGAGAGTTTAAGGGCAAGAAAAAATTTGCGATCACATTTAGATTTGGCCTTCGTAAAACAAATTTACCTACAAGAGTAAATGCAAATGGTGCAACAAGCAGGGAGACAACAGACTCCTCAAACAGTAAAGCTGGACAGCCTTTAAATGAAGAATGCACAAAATGAACCCCAGGAGTCGCAGAGGAAGAGCCACCCGACACCACATCCTTGAAGGAAAGAGTCTTACCAATCGGGGCCGAAGAAACAAGCGGGATGGACGACGACGGAGACGTCATTCCCTCCCCCGCCCCCGAACACCAACGGAAATGCACAACAACAGACGAACAAACAAACAGGGAAAACCCGAAAGAAACAAGGGGCCAGGAGGGGAACGAGGTTACCACAGGAACAGCAGACGAAGAAAGGCCAATGAAAAAGATCAGAGAAGAAGGATCGAAGGTCACCCAAAAGCCGAACACGAGGACGCCACAAAAACGCAAATTATATGTTCAATATATCATGTGTTCATGATGTTACATGCTTAGTATCAGTAATCAATACAATATATCTATAATAGTAATAATGAATCTGTATTAGTATCAATAGTAATATCAGTAGTAGTTTAGTATAGTATTTGTGTTTGTATCGATATAAGTAAATCCAGGGACATGCATCAATAGTAAATCAATGATGTAACAATAATCCATACAATAATAATGAGTCTATAATATATATTTTAGTAGTCACACTAAACAAGTATGAAGGCATCACAGTATTTTTTAGTATCATATCAATATCAGTAAACCGCTGGCTCAGTAAAATGAGTCATCACTCTTTACCCGTTGACATAATAACAACTTCTTATAACTCCCAATCGTTACTCTGAAATCGTTATATCGGATACTACCAAACTATAGTATTTAACAAAAACTCCGTCGGCCCACCATGTTGTACAAGTCAATCAATCTCTAATCAATTAGTCAACCAGTATTTATTTATCTTTTAAGTGGATTATAATAAAAGTAGTAGCAACCAACTATTACCCAATCACATATTCATTTCCATTCTCAAAGCTTTTATTAACAATATGCTCATAACAAAATGCATACCGAGTAAAAAATACATGTATAGTTCCAAAACATAACCAAATTACCAAGGATTATTTCATTTCAAGACTTTTATCACACTAAAGTGCTATTTTCGAAGTCCAAATTATTTTATGTTCAGTTAAAACCTCACAAACTCTAAAATACATGATAGAAAATTTTTAGATAACTAATGCTCAAAATATTTATAATCTCGATAATATATAAAAAGTTACACGGTGAAAGTTTTACCAGTGCAAAATTATTCATATTTTTTATAATAAAAATTGAAATTTAATCAGAAAAATCTAAAAAACATTGAATTTTTTAAAATAGATATAAACATAATGTGACCTACCTCAATCCGAATAACTTTTCCAATTAGCCCGATAGTTGAAATCACCCGAAGCAGCTCAAATTGGAGTTTCCCTCACTAAAAACCTCTTCCTCTCTCTCTACTTCGGCTAGCTCGGAGCTCAAATGAAGTAGAATAGTGGATTTTAAAATATATAAAAATTAAAATAAAGGCCTAGCACTATGGTGTTAGTTCATTTTTTCAAAATACAGAGAATGGAGCACTGCAATGTCACTATTTGGAACACGAAGCGCTAAGGCGCTTAAATAGTAACATTTTTCAAAATTTACCAAAATTTACTCCGAACCAGCTTTGAGACTCATTTTAGAGCATACACAACCATTTTCAAGCATTAAAAAGACTTCAAAACACATGCAAATGAATTCAAAACATAAAATTTCAATTCTTAATCTTTTAAAATTTCAAATCTTTACTTTTTTATATTTTAAAATTGTTACACCTCATATCCAATAGTAAAGTGTAATTAGCCACCATACTGACATGGGGAACCCTTGAGGCGGGAACAACTATAGGGGAGAGAAGAACACAACAACAAAAACTTAATCGGCTAAAAACCAACAAATAGTAAAACACTTTATGATAAAAGAAGAAAAACTTTCTTGAAACACATGGAGGCAAGATCAGACCAACGCTGAAATCTGTCGAAGGGTGCAACCACAAACAGATATCACACATGCAAAGGATCGAGGGTAGTCGGATATAACCCTAGCAGTGCATTCGAGGAGCTAGCCTTTCTCAGGAAGATAAAAATTGAAGTTGATCACTTGAGTGCTAAAGTTGGTCACTCAGGAAAAGTCTTATTTTTCTTTTTGAGCTTTCTCGACATGTAAGGAAATTATGTAAATGTTGTTGAAGAAAAAGTGCTCTTAAAAATTCTTCATAGTTTAAATCTAAGTTTTAATATCATTATTATTATAATTGAAGATACTAAATATTTACAAAATCATTAGTGCCAGGAAATTAATGGATTTCTTGAATGCATATTATAAAAAATAAAAAAAAAAAGAGATAAAAATCCAAAATAGTAATAATGAAGTAAATATTACTAACTTACAAAAATAAACTTTGATAATGACTGATGCCAAAGAGTAAGAGAGCATAACCAAAGATGTGGTTGTGGAAGTGTAGGAGAAGGATGATGTGTCTACAAGAACAACTCCAACAAAACAGTGGAGATAAGAGTCAAAATTCGAAAGGAATAAGAGGTCTTGGAAGAAGCAACTCATGATAAGATATGATAAGTCTCAATAAAATGCCACAATTTCTATAATTTAATCCATCATACTTCTAAGTGCAAATTTCCAAAAAAAAAAGAGGAGATAACTATCTTCATTGAAAATGAGAGGATAAATTGGAACATTGTCGCTAGCATGCAAGGACAACAAACTAGGGGCAATCAAATAGTGCAAGCAACAACATTTATGGAGAAAAAGGAATGTTTATGGAGGTCCAAAAATAAAATGTCTCTTTTGTTGATGAAATAAAAAAAATACAAGTAAAAAAACAAAGATAAAATTCACATATTCTTAAAAGAATGGAGTGCATTAATTCATCTAAAATGCTTATTTTGTATCCACATGAAGAATAGAATTTAAATTTTGTCTAGTTATAAGAGAAATGATAAACTTAATGCTAGATTTCTCTTTCATGGTTCTCATGAAGGTAGGAAAATTCACTTAATTGCTTGGAAGAATACATGTGTTCCCAAATGCTTTGGTGGGCTTGGTTTGCCTGCCATTGACTCCCTTTAGTTTAGTTTTGATTGCACCTTTATATGTAGATTATATTACTCTAAGTCTTTGGCTGCTAGGTGGTTTAACTCTAAATTTATTTCTCCTTGGAAGCCTGCTAACCTCAAGGCTCCTAAATTTTGGAAATCCATTTGTCACACTGCTGATAAGATAAAAGAGAATATTAAATTTCATGTAGCTAAAGATAACTGTCATTTTTCTATGTTTTGGGACCCATGGTGTGAGGGTACTGCTGTCTCGGATTTCATTCATCCCTCTCTATGTTTTGGGCTGGAGGTTAAGGAGTTTATTCTGGCTAGGGATTGGTGCTTGCCTTCTCACTTTGGTCTTTCTAACCTGGAATGTATTTGCTCTATCCAAATTCATCAACAGCCACAATCTCTTATTTCTTGGATGGGCATGGAAAAACCAAACTTTAAAGTTTTTTACAAGCACTTTTATGCTAGTTACATCAAGGTTCCTTGGTTTAAATTTGTTTGGCACAAGCGTTTTGCCTTGTGCTATTCCTCCTTTGTTTGGCTGGCCGTGTTAGGGGGTCTCAAAACTCAGGATGTGCTCGCTAAAAGAAACATTATGATACCAACTCTTTGCCCGTTATGCCAGCTGGAAGATGAAACTATACCCCACTGTTTCTTTCAATGCGTCTTCTCTTTTAAGGTTATCACTGTTCTCCTTCCTCCCCTTCACACATTTCTGCTCAGGCCCACACTCTTAAATATTTTTGAATACATAGATGAAAAATTTACTTCTGGGAAGAATTTTGGTTTCTTTGTTGTCTGTTGTGCCGTTTATCATATTTGGAGGATACGTAATGAAAGAAGATTTGCTGCCTCGGATATTTAGGCTGCTGCTACCATCAGGAAGATTAAATATGCAATTTAAGCTAAAACCATTTTTTGGTAGAATCTGGATCAGCTTAAACTTTCTTTTCCTAATGTCTTCAATTGTGGCTGAGCTTTGGTTTGGTTTTTTGGATGGCCAGCTCGGTCTCTGTTTTTGCTGGGGTTGTAGTTCATATGGTATCCAGACGATGATGAGAGGAACTAACATTTGGTTGCCTGGTTGGTTCTCCTCCCTTGGATGGCCTGCTTTGAGGTTGATGATGTTTTTTGTTACCTGGAAGCTTATTTTCTCTACTGCGGGCAGCCAGGAAGTTTTGCCTTCCTTTGGGGGCCTGCTTGTTACTGTGCTGGTTGGTTTATCTGGAGCTATGCTGTACCAAGGAATGTTTTGCTGGCAACCAGGGAGGAGTAGCCCTTTCGTTTACTCAAGACGCTCGATGATTTTAAAGCTTATTGCTTTATCTGTTAGTTCCTATATGCCTAAGTCCGAGGTTTTTGTATTTTCCCCCAATTTTTATTTGTCTGTGGTTTCTGTAATGTTTTTGTGGATAGCTTTTCTCCCTTTCTTTAAGGGTTTTGTTGATCCTGTAATTTTGCTTCTTTAATATACGGGCTTTGCCCCAAAATTTACCCAAAAAAATAAGATAAATTATATAAATTCTCTCGAAGGAAATTAGTCTTTTCCCAAGTGCTGCAAACTGATTGCAATATTATTATAATAGCTCATTATGATTATGAACTTTATGATATGCACATCTCAGTTTTGGCATCCTTAAACTTTTGTCAAAAAAAGGAGATGGGGAGAGGTTTATCTTGTTTCAATATACTTGATCAAATATTTAAGAATAGTAATAATTTTTTTAACAAACTTCGTGTCATATTAAGAATAGTAGTAATTTTTCTTTCTATTATTCTCTCATATTAAAGGAATTTTGAAATGAGACGAGCTCGAGTTCGAGCTCCGTATTTGACAGTTGATCTCGACTCGAATACTCCCTGACTCGAAATCGACTCGTTTGCACCCCTAATAGGAAAGGAATTGCTAAATTCGAGAAAGATGAGCACACATATTAACCCTTTCAAGTTTCACCCTATATAAATCATAACTATTTGGTAATTCAGTTTTTTTTTTCTTGTTAATTATTTAAATATTATAATTGAAATTAAAAAGAAAAAAATTACTTGTCTAATTAAAAGAATTTGTGTTTCAATTTATTGCAAAGAGAAATAGATTAATAATTAAAAACATATTAGTCAAAGATCTATTATAGTAGGTAGAATTAATACACCAAATGTCATAATGTGGATATGAGATTATGGTATACAAATATGATGATCATGCAGGATAAGCCACAAACTCATTTACTTAAATTAAATAAGTCAATAAATTAAAAAATTCCTAATTGATAATATGCATTAAAAAAAGTGAGAAATTAACGATATGGCACATTCTGATTCGCCTCCGACGGCATTTGGTGACTGCATGTAATAATTTCTTCAAAATACCTTAATATTTTTACGGGAAAATATGCGAACATAACGACAAAATTGCAAATATAATTATATATCTTCACAGGCCTGCACAAACTAGGCTGGTGGTTATTTTTATACCTTCGCCAGCTTTCAGAGATTAGGTGGTTATATTTATATATTCTTCAAGCTTTTTAGTAAAGCAAGCCGCGTAAAGTACGTACCTGCCATTAACGTCCTCCACCATTTTTCTCGTCGTCTATATAAAGATCAACTTAACGTTCATATCTCCTCAACTCAACAAAAGATCATTAATGGATTTCCATCACCATCTTCTCCTGCTGGTTCTCCTTCTCCCCTTCGCTAACTGCGACGAAACCATCTGCAGAAATCCCACCAAAAACAAGAACATAATATCTAGCATCAACAAAGTCGTCAAAACTCTCGTCCAATTGACTCCTGCAACCGGCTATTACGAGTACTCCTCCGGCAAAAGAGGCGAAGCCGTGCATGGCGTCGGCTGGTGCTCGCCGTATATCAATACCATCAATTGCGCAATATGCGTTGCCGTAATAAGTGATAACCTCCTAAATAGCTGCAAATATCACTTATGCGGCTCTACCTGGTCTGGTGACTCTTGCTACCTTGAGTATGACTAGCTGGATATATGGCTTAACATATATTGATTGGGAGCATAGGCTCTGACCACGATTTGATCTTGCATATATATGCAATATGGTGTGTGTGTAATTTCTAGAATAAATAAGTTCTATATAAGGAGTCGTCTTTTGTGTTTGAATTTATATCAATATGTGACTGTTATGTTTTTAGATTTGGTCTTCATCGAAGGATACAAATTTCTATTCATATTTTTTGTAAGTTATATATGTATATTTTAGAGGACTAAATGGTCTTAAAATCTTGTATGCTTACAAACAACTGGCTAGCCTGATGCCAAGAAACCAACGAACCTAATTTCACAAAAAAAAAAAATTTGCTGCAATAATATTATGGCATTTTTAATTAGTGTCTTAAACTAGATTTATTTGTTCATAAAACCTATTGAAATGCCACTTAAAAAAAATTATAGAAAGATCAATATATTTCACATGAAGGGACCTTAACCTAAACTTTTTTTTTTTTTTTGGGTTAAAACTCACCAACTAACAAACATGTTAATTTCAACAGATGTATAAGTCCTTAAAAGAATCATGCTCTTTGATGCTCAAAGAGCTACAAAAAAAGATAAAAAAGAAACCTAATGAGTCAATGATCTCAATTACAATACAAGATAAAATGCATAAAGGAAAAGAAAACCTAGCAAAGAACAACGACAGCGAAGAAGCCAAGCCCAAAAAATGAAGATGTTCCATCTCCAGAGCCAAAGCTTGATATAAATGAAGATTGACCAGGATAAAGAAGCAACATCCTTATAGATACCAAAAGACCAAATCGATGATATGAATCTATGTTGGCAAAAGAAAGAGCTTAACAAACCAAAGAGTTAATCATCCAACAAAAATAAATAACACCAAAAAATAGACCATACCACCTAAATGATCAAACCAGCTGAAAGAACATCAACCAAAGGGAAGAATCCGACAATGCTTTCACAAACAACCAAGAGCAACAATCACCCACCTCAAGAAGGAGAACAAAAAATATCCAAAAGACCAACTGCAACAAATACAATAGCAAAAATGAATGATCCAACAAATACTAGAGAACTTCTAGAATTGCAATACAAAATTAATGCAACACCTAGACTAAGGTAAAGAAATAGAACCCATGCCCACCAAGCTAACAAGCCCAATAGGAAGGAAGCAATAACCATTAATAGAACACAACCTAATCAGGCCACAACCCAAAAATAATATAGAAGACACAAACTAAAGAATACTCAAATAAAATTAACTGATGAAAAGACCCATCCACCAACCTAGCCAGCAGAAACTCCCAGAAGACAAAACCTTCCACGAACCAAAAACTTAGAACAAACCACCATGAAAAAAAAACCCTCAACGAAAGCGAGAAAGATCCACCAACCCAGCCACAAACCAAAACCCCAAACAAAGATTATTTCAATATGATGTAAGGGAAACCAATGCTATCCATCTTCACCATTCCTTAATATCATGAAGATTATTCGTGCTAAGATAAGTCCTAGAGTTAGAAATCGAATTGGCTTTTTTAGCAAACTAATATGCAATCATGTTGCCCTCTCTCCAAATATGAGAGATGATATATTGAAACTGCTACAAAAGCTGCATAATTTTTTTGAACAATAGTATAAAGAAGTATTATTACAAGACTTTTTAGACATAAGAGATACCAGCAATTTAGAATCCAACTCAATCCAAATGTTTCACCATACATTTTAGCCTTAGTGATAGAACATTTGGGAATCTAAGAAGCAAAAGCAAGAACAAAACCCCATTTAGAATCTCTAATAATACATCCACACCCAAGAGCCCTTCTATTAATAGAACCATTAATGTTAACCTTATATTGATTTAAAATAGGCTTCCTCCAACAAATAAATAATAGGGTAGCCATAAAATCTATTATTACAATGGAATAAGTTAAAGAAAAGCATCCCAAGAAGAATTGCCCTATAAATGCTTAATTTTCAAAAGATTTGCAGTAAGTAGTTGGTGAATTTTATTTTTGAGACTAATGATAATTCCGTCAGCATTCATTTTAATGCCTTTGTTCTTATTATTATTCCTCTCTATTCATAAAAGCCAAAAAATAATTATAGGAACAATAGTAACAATGTGATTCTTATTGTGATTAAAAAATTAATTTTGGAGTATATCCAAACAATTAGAAATATTGAGACTAAAGTTAATATTAAGAGCATAATCTAATAAAACCCAAACTCTATAAGTAATAGGGCCATTAAGGAAAACATGATTAAAAGGTTCCACATTAGCTCAACATTGGCATTAAAGGGAATACAAAAACCCTTTTTTTTAAGTCTCTCATAAATAAGAATGAAGCCTTTGACAAGCCCCCAATTAAATAATGATATATTAGTAGGAGTCAACGAATTCCAAATTTTTGCATAAGTAATGTTGTGAACCTTCTTACCTCTAAATCCATTCCAAATCTCATTAACATTGACATTGCCATCAGTGGAATGATTAAAGATGATAAGATCATGAGTATGCATATTTATAAGAATCTTATAAATAACATCAACAATATGATTAGGAATATACTCCAAAATATGGTTTCTATTTCATCTACTATTCAGAATAAATTGAGAAACCTTAAGGTTACTTATAGAGAGAGTATTATATAAAGAATCTAAGGAGCCAAAACTCATCCAGTCATCTTACCATAAATAATAAGAACCATTAGTAATACCCCATTAGAGATGATGCTCCCCAATCTATTTGATTTTGCACATTCTAGCCCAAGTAGGAGAGTAACCATTCTTAAAGAAGCATTATGTGGGGTGAAAATTCTTATAGTATTTATGGTTCATATACTTGGCCTGAAGAGTGTTTTTGCTTCAAAATTTCAATCCTAGTTTACAAGAGAAACATTTAACCATATCAGAAATTGATTTGCAACCAAAACCCTTCTCACTGAAAGGTATGTAGCACAACTTCCAAGAAGCCCAATGGATCTTCTTATTATCCTGGGAAGAGCCCCAAAAAAATTTATTTATAAGCCTATCTAATGTCCTAGAGAAAACCTCCAAAGAAGCATTTAACCATATCAAAAATTATTTTAAACCTCTTGAGAAATATTCACCAATAATGATAAAAAGAGCAAGAGATATAGGGTCACCTTATCTAACACATTATTCAACTTTAAGGAAATCATGAGATCTGTCATTCAAAATAATAGAGAATCAAACATTCTCAATGATATTCCTAATTAAAGAAATGCATTAATTATTAAAACAAAAAAGATCTAAATTTTCAGTATAAAATCCTAATTAATGTTGTCATAAGCTTTAGATATCACTACGGGAAAACACGCGATTACCATCGGATTTTCCGGCGGAAAATTTTGCGCCGGTAAGAACGGCGCAGGTAACGACGGATTATTGCGACGGAAACCTTACGACGCATTTTCCGGTGCAAAATACGCCGGAAACCTTCCAGCATCCCATGCGTCGGTCTGTGCGTCGGTAAAACGAGCTCTGAACCATTTCCGGCGCACGTTACGGCGGAAAAATATCGGCGCAAATGGCCGCCGGATATTGTGCCAGCGTATTTAAACTCAACGAAATATTTCCGGCGCAAATTGTGTCGGCAATGTTACCGGCGTTTAATCCGCCAGAACGGCCGCCGATGAAAGCCCTATTTTTCGTCACTGAGCCCCTCTGGCCGCTCATTCGTTTCCTTCCGTTCTCTCACCTCGCGTGTTTCGCCTGTCGCCGTCTGTTGCTCACCGTGGATTGACGTCGCCGACGGTCACCAGACTTCGCCGTCGAGGGTCACCAAACTTCGCCGAGCATCCTCTCTTTCCTGCTCGCGCGCCGCCGAGGGTCGTTCTTTGCCGACGGAAGGTATTTTGTTTCGTTTTTTTTCCTATTTCGGTTGGATTACATATAGGATCAGCCTTAAGTCCATATCTTTTTGCTTTAGTCTTGGATGTTCTCACTAGACATTTGCTAGAGGATGTACCTTGGTGCATGCTTTTTGTTGATGATATTCTTCTTGTTGATAAAACTAGAGAGGGAGTTAAAGGTAAACTTGGATTATGGAGATCAACATTAGAGACTAAAGTTTTTCGATTGAGTAGATCTAAAACGGATTATATGAATTGAAATTTTAGTAGTAATAGACCTAGTGAGGGGATTGTGACTTTGAGCGATCAAGTCATTAATAAGAGTAACATGTTTTAAATATCTTGGATCTATTATTCAGAATGATGGTGAAATAGATGTGGATATTATCAAAAGAATTCAAGTCATTTTACTTCACTGCATTTTTTTTAGCTACTACACTGCGTCATTTTTTTAAAATTTTTGGTATAACTCATATTTCTAATATATTTTTTTATTTATGTGCAGATGGCTTCAGGTGAGGAGCCTAGTAGAGGATTGATAAAAAATATTTTTAACAGGCGCACTAAGAAGAGTACAGCTGGACCACCTAGGCCACTACGTACTGAGGGGACCACCTCGGCTCAGCCTGCTACACAGCCTCAGCCTACTACACAGCCTCAGCCTGATACACAGCCTCAGCCTGCTACACAGCCTTTACCCACTCATGGAAGCGGTAGCCCGCAGTTTTACTCACCAGACCCCTGATTTTCTTCACCAGATCCCGGGCAGAGTACTCCTTTCTACCCATACTACACACCCCCACTGTATGCTGGTGTCCCTCCTACTTATCTATTTCCACCATACTATCCCCCACCACCCCATCAGCCTGCTACAGCTGGACCTTCGACAGCAGCTGCAGCAGAGCAGGAGACAGATGGTAGAATGTTGATAGCACTTGAGGGTGACACGTACGTACAGTCTCTTTTATTTAAACTAATGAATATTTTTATTTTATATTTTATATTTGTTTCACATAATTTTATTTTTGTAGGTTCTACCCATCAAAACAACTGACACATAAAATACGGGACATCATACGGAGCAGGTTTGACGCTCCTTATGTTTCTTGGAAGAAAGTCCCGAAAGAAGTCCGGGAGATGTGGTTTAGAGAGTTTGAGGTATTTTTGGGTTTTAGTTTTTATGTTAAATGATTTATTCTTTCTTACTTAAGCTAATAATCTTATATATTATATATCATATGTATTTGATTGCAGAAAGAGTTTTATTGGCTGCCCCAACACAATGACATGATTAGAAAGAATTTTGAGAAGCGTGGGTCTACTCGGATGCGCGACATGTTCACAGATATTAGAAAGTCTGGGAAGCGACCATTGTGGATTGGAGAGGTTATATGGGCTGAGTTGAATGCAGCTTGGGGCAGCGAAGAGTACAGTAGGAGGAGGGATCAAAATCGACAGAACAGAGCTTCTGATATTGGTGTGTTGGGTAGTTCACTTCATACAGGCGGCTCTGTTCCACATACTGAGCACAGGCGTCATTTGGTAATGAATTTTAAATATTTTTTAAAATTGTTCTTTAATCTGTATTAATAAAATTCTCTTAATTCAAACAGAAAGAGATGCTTGGTAGAGAACCAACTCTTGTTGAATTGCATAGTCGTACTCATAAGCGACAGGAGGATCAACAATGGATTGATGAGAGATCAAGAAAAGCCCATGTAAGTATATTTTTATATATGTTTAATATTTTCTAAGTTTTAGTTTAACTATATATATTTATATTCTATTTTCACAGGAGGATTATACACGGCTTCGAGAGACTCATGCCGCATCAGGTGAGGGCTCTTCTGGCGGCTCTGTGGAGTATTCTGAGTATCGCATATGGTCGCAGGCCGTCGAAGGAATGCATCATGGTAGAGTATATGGCTTAGGTGCGCAAGCTCAAGCATACGAGGGGATGACCTCCTCTACTTCATCTAGCTTCACACCCAGTTCTCATGACTCCTTACAAGCTCAACAAATAAGTGCCCTTTAAGCTAAGCTAGAACAAGTAAGAAAATCACAAGCTGATTGGCAAGCTCAGCTGTAAGCACAGATTCAAGCTCAGCTGCAAGCACAGATTCAAACAAGTATGGAGCAACACAATCAGTTGTTGGATGAAATGTGCAAGATGAAGGATCAGCTGAGTGGAAAAGACATAGCTCCACCTGAGGAGGAGCCCACGGAGTCAGAGTAGTTTAATTTAGTTTATATGAACTTGTTTATTTCTATGAACATGTGTTATTGAACAGTTTCTTTTAATGTGATATTTTTTGTTGATTGTTACTATTGAACAGTTTCTTTTAATGTTATAAACTGTTGTGAAATTGTTATAAAATGTTGATCTATTGAAATGTTACTATTGAAATGTTGTGGAATTGATATTTGTATAGGTTTGCATGTGTAAAAATTTGATTGTTGGCTGGGAAGGCAATTTTTTTTTTGTCAATACTACAGGTTTCCGGTGGATTTTGCGTCGGAACTTCGCCGAAAAGGACGATACAACGAATTGTATCGAACGTACCGACGCCTTCGTTCCGTCAGAAACTACCAGCGCACGTTCCGGCGCTATATCCGCTGCTTATTTTTGGCGCAGACTTTGCGCCGCAAACAAAATCGTGGGTTGTCTACGGCGAACTTGCGGCATTTTGTCCGTCGTACTTACTGGCGGAAGATACGACGGAAACTTACCGGCGCATATGGCGCCGGAATTTATTGGTTGGAAGTCGTCGGCACCAATCCGATTTTTTGCGCTGGTAATGCGTCAGAAAGTGCGCCGGAAAGTTTTCCGGCGCATTAGATGCGCGGAAAAAATTTATCGACGCGACCTAAACCGAAGCAGAAATTTCCTCCGAAACGTGCGCCAAAAACTAATCTTTCCGTCAGATTTCTTTGTTTTTCGGCGGATTTAGTCCGCCGGTAATGACGGGTTTTCCTGTAGTGTATGTCTAATATCAAAAAGATATTATGACCAGGAACTTCAAGATTAATATCATGAATAAATGCTTGAGTAATCAAGATATTATCAGTAATGCATCTACCTTTAACAAACCCTGTCTAATTTTAAAAAAATAATATTAGGTAGAATGGAGACCATTCTAGAAGACAGAATTTAAAAATAATTTATGAAAAGTATTGCATAAGCTAATAGGCCTAAAATTATTCCAATTTTTAGGGCTGACACATTTGGGAATCAAAATATAAGTGTTGGAAAAAAAATTAGGAATAGAATAACCTTTGCAAAAAGATTGAATAGCCTTACAAAGGTCACCCTTAATAATATTCCAACATGTGTGATAAAACTTAGAGGTGAATCCATCAGACCCCACAACAGAGACCTTATTCAAACTTATAATAATATTAAAAATCTCATTCTTGTCAGGAGTTTTGTGAAGAAGAGAATTATCCTCACTAGAAATAAGCTTGGGAATAACTTAAGGACAAAATTAACTGTAAAATTAGATATAGCTTAGAGAATTGAAGAACTCTAATCTTAATCCAATATGTGGTGTTGACAATCTATATCAATAAATGCACTGATGTCACTATTGTATGTGAAGTAGATTTTGCTAAAGAAATAGAAGATATAGTAGTTTTTTTTTTTAATACTATAGGGGTGCGCCTGCCATGGCTTTAGTGCAATGCTAAGGCGACGCTCGAAGACCCCTGCAGCAAGCTGCTGGAATGGGCCCTCACTAAAAAAAATTAATTTAATATCATAGTGAGCCAATGGCCCGCGTATCAGATATTAAACTGATAAGAACAGATACTACACATGATCTTAACCAAAAGGCCGAGAAAGGTATAGAAGATATACTAGTTTCTTATTTCTCGTCATCGCTGGTTATTTCTCGTTATATGCATAGCTAAAATCTAGTGTGATGTATAACCTCAACGGAGAAATACAAGAATAACCAGGAATATTAAAATAGTATGTTTGCATACCTAGACATATGATATAAAAATATGCTAGATTCTTAAGGAGATGCTATAACTATAGGAGGTCAACATATATTCTTTTTACCCCTACAAACTAGACAGAGATCTAGGGATGCATATGCTCTAAATTATAAGAGTTTCATTAAGAAATATATGCAATTTATATTAATCAATAAAAAATATTATATCCCTTATTTTTTACTAGTTTATCAATGATTGAATCTCCACAACCATTATTATTATTTCATAGGATAATTTTATAATTAGATTAAATGGTAGTAGTTGATTGCTTAAAAGCATACTTTCTCATGGATTGGATGCTCTATTCTTTCACTTTATTATTTGATTTGGCATATATACTTGTGTATATTAAGAGTGGTTTGTTATTTTTTATATATTAAAGAAAATTTAAGTATTGTTTAGGAGAGATAAAGCTTTAAACATCTATTGCTAACTTGTTAAGTAGGATAAATCACGATACAAAGAATAACCCCATTCTTCCTCTTTAAAAATATTGCTTCTAAAGATTTTATGACTATAGTTATTCTTAATTTTAAATAATTATCATGACTATTTTTCTTGGATTTATTTTGAGATGCGTGATTGAGCTCTTAAGAAAATCTCTCACAAGTTATATTTAGTCCTTCTATTCCACCAGTTAAGCAAGTACTTAGGATGATGCATCCAAACCTTAAGAAGTTATTTATTGAGGGAACTAAAAAAACTAATTTATATAGTGTCCATTCTAGAGGATTTGTATCCTACCTAGCTTGACAGTATCATCCTTGTTTAAAAGAAAGGTAGAGAAATCTAAATTTATTTGATCGGGTGACTTGAATATGACATGTCTAAAGGATGAGTTTTCTTTGTCTATCATATGCTAATGGTTGATGTCAAGCTAGGTAGGATCTCCAATGGTATCAAACTCTTGAGTAATGAATCCATATGATATGATCGATTGAGCACAAAGCCCTCTGTTAGCTAAGGTGGATTCAAATTTGTCTCCTTAGACAAACATTCACTCCATGTCTACAAGGTACTCTTGGACGAAGCAACCCATGGATACTAACATGAATCCTTCTATCAGGTTGGGTCAATTACCTCTGATTATGTAGACAAGGGATCATTATTGCCTTGGACGACATAACCATAATATTTGATTGGTTTCATCATCATTCTTCCCCCCCACCCCCGGGGTCTGTGCAAGATGGTAAATTTTCAATTTTAAATATTAAATTTCTAAATACCTAAATCATTCTGCTACTATATGCCATATACTTTGTATATGTTTAACGACTTTCCTTAATCAAAAGTTCTTTCTCGTTATCGGGAGGATAATTAACTATATGAGATTGCACCTATAAGAAACCTGAACTCTGATCATAAAGTCCTCACAAAATGAGGGCAAAATCTCTGAGTAATGTCTAATTCAAAACTCAATATTTGCCTTCTGAAAATTAGCCTCAAAACTTAAACACTAATGCTCTCCTCGACAATCCGAAAGAAAGAAAGGGATCCGCCGAGAAATCGGACCCAAATTTTTGGAGACCACAATATTTTTCAAATAAAAATATTCTTGTATCAATCACATGCATGTCGCCATAACTTTTTCTTCCAGTTGTATACGCGGTTTAAGATCATAGTTTTAAAATTTTCGCCAGCTTTCTCAACAACTTGGCTGATTATATAAATATCAACATAATCTCACTGGCCTTCACTAAGTATATTTATTTACTCGCCGGCCTCCATGAAAGCCTTCCAGCTTCCAGTCCACTAAATTAATTACTCCTCATATTAATCTTCCTTGTCAATATAAGGAGGAGAAAGCTCACGTTCAAATTAAGCAACAAAACTTGAGAAAATACCAATGGCTTTTCCTCGCCATCTTTTGCTATTTGTTCTTCTAATCCCCTTCGCTAACTGCTACAATACCATTTGGAGATTTAATCAAAGACCGCTGCATATTAATCCAATATCAAGACCGTCGTGTCATCCTCGTCAAATTGATTCCCATAAACTCATATTATCGGTACTCCTATGGAAAAAGAACCAAAGTCATGAATGGCCTCGGCTGGGGCAAATTATTACTTTCGGTGTTCGGATTCGTCCGGACACCTATCTAGACGCACTACGTCATCAAAATGCACCGGGCCCCGGTGTATTTGGGTGATGTGGCACGTCTGGATTGGATGTCTGGACGTCCGGTGACCGGATGTAATAATTCGCCCTCGGCTGGTACTCTCCCTGCGTTTACTCCATCAGTTGCTCAAAATGCCTTAACGTGGTAGGTAATAATATCCTGGGAGCCTGCCAAGGATGCATATATGCCACCTACTGGTCTGAAGAGATTTGCTACCTCGAGTATAAAACTGCTAGAAAACATTAAGGTTTGGTTTGGAATAGCTTTTCACTACGATAATAAAAAAATGGTCTCAAAAGAAAGCCTTTTCATTTGGGACGGCTTTCTTATTGTTAACAGATAAGCAAGAATGAAACACACTTACAGCAAGGTTGTGTTTGGCCGTTATTTCAGTTGTAACTTATACGACTGATCTCTGTGTAAACATCTATAAATATGCATTGTAAATACTGAAATAAAATGATTTATTTGCTTCCAATCTTTATTGTCTTCTTCTCTGTTTTCTTGACAACGGCTAGCTTAACAGCACTGCAGTTTTCATGGTATTAGAGCTTAGCAATCAAGATTAACAAATTTTTTTTCTCTTCTCTCTGTATCTTCAAGCTCTACCACAACAAATCATGGCTAAATCATCCACTCAATCACCGACGATGGATTCAAACTCCATTATTTCTATAACCATTCCACCTCAACTCAAGTTTTTGATGAGCAACATCAAGAATCTTGTCCCAAACTCATTAACATCTAACAATTACTCAATCTGGAGCTATCAAGTGGAGAAGGTTTTCACTGCAAACAGATTTAAAGGATTTCTCGATGGCACATATACACATCCACAACAGTCCTCTGCTCCATACGAATGTCCACAACCAGTGTTCCAACTTCATACAGCAACTGGGTACTTACCGATCAAAACCTCGCTGCTGCATTATTTTCAGTAATTTCATCGTCCATCTTGCCGTATGTTCTCACTCTAATACATTGCCACGAAATATGGATCACCCTTACACATCGTCTTCAAGCTACCAATCGCTCTTGGGTCATTCAATTAAAGAATGAATTACATCATCTATCAAAAGGCAATAAAACCATGACGCAATATCTACTCGATGTAAAATCGAAGGTGGATGCTATAACAGCAACCGGCAACATGATTGATCCTAAAGACGTGATCCTCTACACATTAAACGACCTTCCCTCCTCCTATCAGTTGTTTAAAACAGCCATAAGAACAAACCTGCAACCGATAAATTTAGATGATCTCTACAGCTTACTATGCTGCGAAGAATAGATACTAAACAATGAGGCAACACGAGATCTTGAGTCCTTAAATATATCAGACAATTCCATAGCTCTTGCTACTCCTCGTGGTCGAGGATGAGGAAGATACAATAATAATTCACAAGGAAACATAGGCCGTCAATTGCTATCATTATCCGAATGGGGAGATCGAGGAGACAGAAACCCACATAGTAATACCATCTGCCAGATATGCAGTAAAACAGGTCTCTCAGCCATTCAATGTTCGTACCGGAACGATTCAACATACACAGATACGGGGCACAATACTGCATTGTTCAGTTCATCCGATACGACTCCTCAATCAGATTGGTTTCTTGACAACAGGGCGTCAACGCATCTCACAACTGATTCATCTCAACTAAGTGCAACTGAACCTTATACATGCTCTTCTCAAGTGGTTATTGGCAATGGGCATCAACTTCCAATTCAAATCACTGATCGTGGTCTTCTACCTACACCCACAGGTACTCTTTATCTTCATAAACTTCACCACGTACCAAACGTTTCCTTTAATATCCTATCAGTACATCAGCTTGCTAATGATAATAACTGTGTCATATCATTCTCTTACGATGGCTACCAAATAAAGGATTCGAAGACTCATCATCTTCTGCTTCAAGGGCCTTGCCATAATGGACTGCACTAAGTTCATACCACCTCTCCATACCTAGCTTTGCTTTCAGACGAAACTATCCCTGACCTGTGGCATAATCGTCTCGGGCATCCAGCTACCTCTACACTAAGGCATTTATCGCACAGTTATTCACATATATGTACTTCTTTTTCCAATACAGATAATTACCATTTTCTAAATCCACTTCTTCTACTACATAGCCATTTCAATTAGTTCACTCTGATTTATGCCGTCCTTCTTCCTCTACTTCTGTACAAGTCCATCGATATTATGTTTCCTTCAATGATGATTATACCAGATATAGTTGGGTCTTTCCGTTGATTCAAAAATCTGAAGTTATTCGCACATTCATAAATTTTCAGCAAAGTGTTCAATGTCAATTCAATCAAACTATTCAAACCATCAGAACAGATGGTGGTGGAGAGTACCTAAATAATAATTTCAAATCTCACTGTATCAACCATGGTATCAATCATCAATTCACTTGTTTGCACACACCTTCTCAAAATGGTGTTGCAGAACGAAAGAATCGACATATCATTGAAATGAACAGAAGTCTTCTAATTCATTCAAATTCTCCTTCCAATCTCTGGGTAGAAGCATTACTTGCTGCCATACATTTAATCAATCGACTGCCTACACCCACCCGTCAAAACAAAACACCATTCGAAAAATTGTACAACAAACCTCCCACTTACACACATTTGAAAATCTTTGGATGTATATGCTATCCATGGTTGAGATCCTATGCTAAATCAAAATTATCTCCACTCTCAATACAATGTGTGTTCATTGGATATGCTCAAACACAAAAAGGGTATAGATGTCTAGATCCCATAACAAACCGTGTTTATGTGTCTAGACATGTTATATTCAATGAGAAAATCTTCCCATTCAAGCATATTCAATCGAGTTCCACTCATTCAATAACTACACTTCACTCTAACAACATTCATCATTGATGTTGGTTCCTACTATAACTTCCAGAACTTCGTAGTCCACACAAACATCTCCCACACCATCACATCTAGCTACTACATCACTCAGTTTACCTTCCAATTCTCCCATGCCAATATCACCTCCACATATAGAAAAATCAACGGTTCAGGCACACCCTATGAAAACTCGTTTATAGACATGTCATCTCAGGCTGAAACAAGTATTTGATCTTACTCATCAGCTTATTGACGCCGATCCAACCACATACACAGAAGAAGTCAAACATGAACATTGGTGTGCGGCTATGTCGCAAGAGTTTCAAGCTCTACAACTACAAGGCACATGGGAATTAGTTCAATTATCCCCTTATCAAAATCCCCTTGGATGTAAATGGAAATTCAAAACGAAATAAAATTCAGATGGAACACTTGCCCGAGACAAAGCAAGACTTGTTGCGTTGGGTTGTCATCAAGAGTTTGGATGGGATTACATGGAAAAGTTTAGCCCAGTTGCTAAAATATCTACAGTTTGTATCTTGCTAGTTATTGTTGTACATCACAATTGGCCCCTACATCAATTAGATGTATCAAATGCATTCCTACATGGCCACTTATCAGATAATGTTTATATAAAGCAACCAATAGGCTTTATTGATGAGAATTATCCCACTCATGTATGCAAGCTTAAAAAGGCCATATATTGCCTCAAACAAGCACCACGACAGTGGTTTGAAACATTAATTAGATTTCTTCATGATCTGCACTTCACTACCAGCCACTCAGACTCCTCTCTGTTGATTTACAGGCACAATGGCGACATCATTAATTTCCTAGTCTATGTTGATGATATTATACTAACCGGCAATAATAATTAGTCAATTGCTAAACTTCTAAACAAACTGCACCAGCGATTTCATATGTGAAATCTCGGCACACTGAAACAGTTTCTTGGCATAACAGCAGAAACTACATCAAATGGACTAATTCTGCATCAAGCCAGATATGCAGAATGTAATCTGGAGCGTGCGGGAATGTCAAATAACAAGTCAGTTTCAACTCCCATTAGCCTCAAGACAGCCCCTAAAATAGATTCACCTGCCTTTACCAATCCAAAATTATATCGCCAATTGGTTGGAGCGCTTCACTATCTCACACTTACAAGACCACATATCACATATGCCATCAATAAAGCTTGTTAGCACATGCATCACCCAACTGAATTTAATTTTGAATCTCTCAAAAGGATTCTTTGCTATCTGTTCGGTTCCCTACAA
The DNA here is from genome assembly GCA_022539455.1 of Dendrobium nobile. NCBI lineage: Eukaryota > Viridiplantae > Streptophyta > Magnoliopsida > Asparagales > Orchidaceae > Dendrobium > Dendrobium nobile. Next base: position 68,086,424 of record CM039733.1, on the reverse strand, counting down.
GTTGGTCTAGCAATCACAGCAGGGTATCTCATGCTAAGCTCATATACAAACTTGGACTAGGCAGGGGATCCTCAAGATAGGAAATCAACAATGGGATAATGTAACTTCTTAGGCTCTACTCCCATCCATGCATGGTGTGCAAAGAAACAATCAACTATAGCAAGTTCATCTATTGAAGCAGAATATAGAGCTATAGCTTCGACAACAACTGAAATTATATGGCTTAGAAGATTGCTTCAAGAACTTGACTGCACTCAACAACAACCCACCAAATTAAATATATTGCGATAACACATCAGCAATTGCCTTAGCCAACAATCCGGTTTATCATGCTCGAACCAAACACATAGAGATTGATTGTCATTTCATAAGAGAATGTATTAAAAATCAATCCATACAAGTTCATCACATTGCTTCAAAAGATCAACTAGCTGACCTGCTCACTAAATCCCTATCCATATCTCATTTCAATTATCTTGCTAACAAACTCACTGTCCTGATTGTGCCATCAGTTTGCAGGGGTAAGTTAATAGATAAGAAAGAATGAAATGCACTTATAGGCAAGGTCATGTTTGGCCATTATTTCGGTTGTAACTTGTACTGCTGATCTCTGTGTAAACATCTATAAAAATGCATTGTAAATACTGAAATAAAACAATCTATTTGCTTCCAATCCTTATTGTCTTCTTCCCTGTTTTCTTGACAACTGCAAGCTTAATAGCACTGCAGTTTTCACTTATTACTCTCTAAAATAATATTTTAGAATAAAAATTTATTCTTCATACTAAAATATTTACTACGGGAAAATCACATATTGCCGGTAGATTTTCAAACGGAAATTTGCTCATTTTCCAGTAGATTTGAAAGTTTCCGGTGGAAAATTTTTTTGTTGTAAAACGCGCGTCTGAAAAATTTTCTGGCAGAAAAAATCCACAGGAAAATTTTTCCTATAAAATTTTTCCACCGGAATAATTTAAAAATATATATAAAAAAGCCCACAGCGGCTACCGCTCGAGCTGCCCGCGCGCTACCCCGCTACTTCTTGCGCTGCCTGACCTACCCTCCTGCGCTACCTGTCTGCCCTGCTGGCTCTCACACTGCCCGGCCTACCCGGACGAGTTGCCCTGCCGCCAGCCCCACTGCCCCTCGACGCGCGTAACCGGGGATTTGAACACAGGTCTCCCCCCACTTAAACTATAATAATACATAAACTATGATAATACTAAAATATAAAATTCAAAATAAATTATAATAGAATATAAAATTTAAAATGAATAAAATAAAATATATAAATTAATAATTAATTAAAATAAGTTATTAAATTAATGAATAATTATAGTAAGTTATTAAATTAATGAATAATTATAGTAATTTATTAAATTAATAATTAATTAAAATAAATTATTTAATTACTAATTAATTAAAATAAATTATAAAATTTGAAATTTAATTAGAATAAAATATTAAAATAAATTACTAAAAATCCGCCTGGATACTCAGGAAATCCGCCAGAAATTACATCTAGAAACTCCGCCGAAAAAGCCACCGAAAAAATCTGCTGGAAATATTTCATTCAATCTGTAAAAAATCCACGGGAAATTTCGAAGGAAAATATTCCGCCAGAAAAATTCGTTGGTAATGAGCTATTTTCTTATAGTGATTGTTTTAAAAAACAATAAGAATGTTGTCCCAAATAAAATCTAAGTGTCGCCCATCAGCTTGCTGATTAAGAGCTTAAGTTACATTGCTATTCAAAAGATTTTGAATTATGGATCTTACATGCATTGTGTGTAATTTCAAAAATAAATTAGTTGTGCAAGTAGTCTTTTCTTGTCTTGTCTTTGAATGTATGTCAACGTGAGTATTATGTATTAAGGTTTGTTCTCCATCAATAGACTGAAATCTCCATTCATATTTTACATTAATTAAATATAAATTCTAAGAATATAAACAACAAAAGGTCTTTTATTTTTTTATTTTTTAGTGAGATTGTTATTTTTTTTATTTAATGAACAATTAATTATCGAAGTATGAATCACATATACTGTAAGAACATCTAAAATATCGTATTTGAAATTGCTCCGGATATATTATTAAGGTTTTGTTTGGGACGGCTTTTTACTGACTTTTAAAGCAGGTTTCTAGTATAAAAATTTATTTATTGTAGTAGAAAGCTGCTTTAAGAAATAATAAAAAAGCTGTCTCAAACGAATCAAAAATATACACCATAATCTCTATTTATTTGTACTTTTATTAGTAATAACACAAAAAATTTACATGGTAGTTTGATTTCAATATATACATACATACACATCAAGCCAACAATCGAACTAGCTAGAAATTAACCATAGAGAATTTTTCTCACAAACTCTTTCCTTAATGATGAAATAGCCTAAACTTCAAAGTGTCTTGGAGGGTGAGTATTACCTAAACACTGAAGCCTTAAGAACTTTGATAACCCCTCACTTTAATATGAGAAAATCAACCAAAAATTATCTTGAACTCTCATGGAGACTTAATCGCTATGTCTTGAAAATAAATATGTAGACAAATTTAATTATAATATTCTAATAAGAAAAATCACTCACTAAGGTTTCATTTGGGATGGCTTTTTTATTATTTCTTAAAGCATGGTTTTAATACAAAAATCAAATTTTTTATTAAAAAACAGTTTTAAAAAGCTGTAAAAAAATCATCTCAAATGAAACCTAATGCTTCTACAGATTATATATCCCAACAATGAATCCACGAGATTGATGATGAACTCTTGAGCATAAAACAAATTTTCCTCTCTTAACTCTTTTCCTTAAAGATTTTACATGGAAGCAACAATAGGGTTCATCATTAGTCTTAAGGAATCAATTGGGGGGGGGGGGGTACTCATAAGCTCATAATTCTCTAGGAACAATCCTTTAACTAATATAAGAAAAACCCCAAAATAATGTGGAGTGAACAACTAGCCAACTATAAAGAATCTCATCTTTCTAGTGATGATGATGATGATGATGAAAATTTAAGAAAGTCATGTTGATGTGGATGAACACAATTTAGAAAGTTCTTACAAGATTAATGAGGATTGCGGTGGCAAATAAAGTTAAGGAACTCTAATGAATTCAAAACTTTTAAAAAAATAATTATAAATTTAGGCTTCGTTTGGGATGGCTTTCTCACTACTTCTTAAAGCAGCTTTCTAGTAAAACTTGAAATTTTTATACTAAAAAATTATTTTAGAAAGCATTAAAAGAAGTCATCCCAAACGAAGCAATAATGTCACTGTAGTTGTGAGTATATCTATCTCTATTTTTTATTTGATAGAAGTATAGAATTTTTTTTATATTTACAAATATATTACACTCATACGTTATGCCTATCTCATTTGCTTCTACGAGCGAGGAAGACTCACCTGCTTCTTCTACGAGCAGGGAAGACTTTTCTTTATCTTATAGACGAGAGAGATTTTCTTGAAATTTATTCAAAGAAGGCAGCTTTCATGCGATAAGCAACATTTGAATATTCTGCAAAAAGAAATTAAAAAATTAAAAAAATAATGACATGTTAATATATAAATGATTTAGGATCCGTTTAGGATAGTTACATGATTTTATAATAGTTATGAAGTTGTTGTAGAGAAAATAGTTTCGCTCCTGCGGTCGTAGAAAGTACTTTTCCGTCGTAGAGATTTATGAAAAGCAGTAAGAAAGCAACAAAAATATAGTAGCCAAATGAAATTGTGATTGCTCTCTGAAAAGCAAAGCAGCAGCTAGAAAGCTATCACAAATAGACCCATAATCAACTTGTTTTATTATATTAGAATATCATGATAAAAATTATATTAGGATAAGCTTAAAAAATTGAATTTATTTTGAGATTAATATGATTTAATTGTTCTGATGCAACTCTAATCTTAAAGCAAAAACCAACGATTCTCATGCACATCTATCCTTGAAATCATTGAATTTATTTTGAGAATAATATATTACAAATTCTTCTAATGCAGCACTAATTTTAAAGCAAATCCAACGATTCTTATGCCTGTTATGATCTAATTTGTATAAAAATATCCTGACATCATTTTAGATTGTAAATTGTATGGGGCTTAGAGATCTTCAGATTTTCAGATGTATGATTTTATGCAAAAGAATATTTAATTATAAATATGAGAGATTTACTTTGAAAAAACTAAATTAACTGATCATAAGTTAAATTATCTGGCTTAGAACACCACTTACTGTTAAGTATGCAATTTCTTTTTAAATCAGTAACAATTTTGTCTTACTTACAATTTTATAGAAATGCCTCAAATGAATTTAGTTTTTATTTTATTTATTTTTTGGTACGTTTGGGGCAATTAAGTCAAATTCACATATACGCAAGCTGCAAACTCAATACCTCTTGATAGGTAGCCAAAACTTCCAATGAACAGACCAAGGTACGCTGCATCAAATGAATTTTGTATGTTTCATTTTGCTAGAAAGTTGAAAAGTGCATGATGGGGATTTTTCATAGAATTGAGGGGTTTAAATGATCTCTCTTGATTTCAAATAATAATAATGTATATATATTACAATTTATATGTTGTCCTTCTCTTATAATATTTGTGGCCTTTTTTTTGCTATTGGTGAATAATCTCTATGGCCTCTGAAAAAATGTTCATGAGTTCGCAATGTTTTTTTTTTTTTTTTCCAGGGGGTTAAGTCTAGGAGATCAAAATTTTGCACGGGAACTTGATGTTGAATAATGTTTTGTAGTTGTGTCATCCCATTTCAACTTTGTTGGCTTACTCTATGTAATAGTGATTTTTTTTTTTTTTTAAAGGGGGTGGAGGGGGGATTTTTGAACAGGAATATTGAGTAGCATGGAGTTTCAAATGCACACTAGAATTAGATCCCAATGACCTTCCTTAACTAGTTGGTGAGCATGATTGATTTTAATTTAAGTCTAGGAGATCAAAATTTTGCATGGGTACTTAATGTCCAATAATCTTTTAGATTAAGGATATTTTGTAGTTCTGTCATCCCAATTCAACTTCGTAGGCTTACTCTATGTAATAATGATAGTGTTGGAATATCATGTCAAGTAGAGAGACTCACTAGTAGCCATGAACCGTTTCATATCATGTATCCATAGTAGACCGGATGGCAACATAATGAAGGGTATATCACTTCAAAGTTAGGCCCATACTTCGTCTTGGATGAAGAAAAGGTTTAAGCGGATATGGCTAACTATGGTTCATAGGTTCAAGGATGTGATCATTGTTAACCTAAACATGAATGAAAAAAAAAATCTGCACAAATCTAACACCTGCCTGAAGTCATGCTTCGCACATCTTCGTACGTCGAACAGCGCCTCCCACGATCTTCACACATTTCACCACGATATCCTATGCCCTTTTTTGTTAAAACGAAGACCAACGATGCTTCATTCTTCTTTTTCCTCCCGCACATGCCCCTTCTACTCTATGTCGAACTTCCCAAGTCGATCAAACCTCCACCTACTCCCTCGATTCCACGAGCTCACTGCCACTTTGTCCGTTCTTCCTCCCTTCTCCTCTTCGACAACACCTCACAAGCTGCAACTCTCCTCTGTCGACCGCCATGCTCACCTCAGGGCTCGCAATCAGACCTCCACAAACACTCTAAACTATTTACCCATCACCAATGTCAACACCTTACGCGTCTATGATGATGGGGGCAGCTGAGTAATCTAAATAATTATAAAAATGATTTAGGATTTTATCAATCCCTAAACAATACTTAGGTTTTCTTTGATATAAAAATTATAAAAACTCCTCTCATTATACATAAGTATACTTGTTGAATCAAGTAATATAATAATAGTGTAGAGTATCAATCCTACAAAGAAGAATGTTTACTTGTAAATACTAACATTGTCTACTTCAACTACAATAATTATCATACTCAATAAAATAATTTTTGGTGAATATTTAATCACTTAATTTAAAATAAAAAAGATTAAATAAAATATTATTTGGATAAAATATTTTGGATTGATAGAATATAAATATAATATATTTCTTAATAATTCTCTTTTATATTGATGCTATTCATAGCATATATATCACCAACCACTTAGTCAAGTGTGAAGAGACAAAAGATAGATTAAACCTTCCAACCTCAATACCACTCTAAACTCTCATAATTTGTCATCCTATGAGAATCTTAAAAGATTAAGTAAAGCATGTACTGTTAAAATCCTCTAATGACAATTCATCTCTATAAATTTGATATATAAATAAAAGTATAAATATACATGCAAGTATGTAAGCATGATACAAGGAAATTTATATGCAATCGTATACCCACATAGGCCCCAACGACCATGTTATAGGTACACACATGACATTTGAGGATACTACGCAGGTCAAGAAATAAATCTAAGTTCAAGCCTGATCCTTGTATACATGTACATGGGAATCAACACGGCTCAAACTATCAAACAAATATGCAATCGGGATATCGACTAGGATGTTTATTTCATACTTTCATATTAGGCCTTCAAGGCCCTCAACAAGAAAGATTCGTTGATAAAAACTAAAGATGACAACGAACCTGATCTTCTGTCAGTAATTAGACAGAGTCAGCAAGGTTCGCCCAATAATTAAAAAAATGCCCCTCCTAAATATCCACATGGACCACAACGAGCGTGTTATAAATACACATGTGATGTCTAAGGATTCTACGCGGGTCAAATGATGAATTTAAGTTCGAGCTTGATCCTTCTATGTGAGTAGATAGAAGTCGACATAGCTCAAACTATGAAACAAGTATGCAACCACGATATCAACCGTGATATTTATTTCATACGTTCCTATTAGGCCTTCAAGATCGATAAACAGGAAAACTCATTAGCAAAGGCACAAAGCCTACAATAAATCTGATCCTCTATCGACAAGTAGACAGAGTTAACATGGTTCAAACTCATAAAATAAAAAAGCCCATGAACACTCCAATAATGGCCGTGTTGAATACAAATTTCAACTAGATGGGTTAAATATAAAAACTCTATCAAAGGCACAAAGCTTACAATAAACCCGATCCTCTGTCAGAAAGTAGACAGAGTCAACAAGGTTCAACCAGTAAATTGAAATAGCCCAAACGCCCTAATGATGGACGTGTTGAACGTAGATCTCAACCAGAGAAGTTAACTGCAAATAGTTTAAAATGCCTCCAAAATGCCCATAAAATCCAAATTCTTAAAAATCATTCAAGATCAAAATATTTAAAATTGAAATCAATCACCAAAATGCTTAAAATAAAATCCATTCACCCTCCGCATTAATTGTCGAGGTGTACAAATTTAAATATCACTTCAACTCACAAAGATTCTCAAGCAATATCTTGCTAGTAAAGACATGGCATATGTCCTCTACCTAGTTGTTTCACTATCAAATGGCACCGCCGGTAAACGGTTATGACCGAGGCCCTTTAAACCAGGGGGTTTGCCGCCAACTAGCACAACTAAATTACGGTTATGGCCATAGCCCGTATGCTCCCCAATAACACTAAATCCTTGAGATATGAATAAATAGGATATGATCGGTAAGACACAAAGCCCTATGTTAGCTAAGGTGGATTTAAATTTGTCCTCTTAGATAAATATTCACCACAAATCTACGAGGTACCCTTAGATGATACAACCCAAGGTTGTTGATAAGGATCCTCCTATCAAGTTGGGTCGACTACCTTCTCTGACTAAGTAAACCAGGGACCATGATGACTCAGGACTATGGGACCATGGGATATTGATCGAGCTCATCATGACTCCCCCACCATCCATTTTAAGTACAAGATGGTGAAATTTTTAGTTTTAACAATTAAATTTTCAAATATCAACCCATGCTACTAGTATATGCCCGATACGTATCTCTACGTATATGATTGACGACTAGCCTTAATCGAAAGTTCTCTCTCATTATCGAGAGGGGTAATTAACTATAGGGGCTTGCGCATATAGGAAATCAGAACATCATAAAGTCCTCGCAAAATGAGAGCAAATCTCTGGCCAGTGACTTATCTACAAACCCAACCTGCCTTATGCAAATTTACCCGGAAGCTAATCCGTTAAAACTCTCCTAAAAGAAAGGAAGGCCAGATTGCAAATTTTCAAAGCCCACTATTATATTTGCTATGATTCTAATATCTTCATTTACTTTTTTTGCTTAAGTTCTACAACTACTCCAAACATAAACACCTTTTAATCTACAAAATCAAACACCTACACGTGGAAACAATCAAATGTATATAATATGATCATACATAGTGGCCAAATTTGAAGTCTACACTCATAATTCAATAAAGACTCAATAAGAAAAACATTAAAAAAACACACACACACAGAGCTCCCGTGAAACAAACCCTCATTCTAAGCTTATTCGATTTTTAAGTTCACCCACATTGCCACCTCTTTCTTAGCCGCCATTAAAAAATAAAAATTTTAAACTGAAATGGTTTGTTTCCGCTTGCCATAATAGTAATTGTCGTAGATTCATGAATTAACTTTTTAAAACTCTTGATTGGATAGATTTCTGTGCAACCACACAAAATAAATAAACATCTTAGATAATGATAATTAAAATTATATCTTGTGATGACCACTGCGACTTGAAATAGTGCTATCATGGCGATTTTATATTTATTTTATTTTTTTGAAGTGGCAGGGAGAGATCGAAAGGGAGCAGATAGATTTCAAGGCGGGGCCTTTCCATCTCCATTCCTGTCAATCTATCAGCTTTATAAGCTTATCGCTGTCAGAATCCGAACCAGGGTTTTCGCATACCATTTCGTGCTTTGTTCTTGTCAGATTCGATGGCGGCGAGTGAGCTTTAGTGGGAGCGTTGCTGCTACGCGTCGCCGAGTTCATTCGAACCCTAGCTTAGGGTTTTTTATCTGGTTTTCTTCGGAGGTGGTGGAGAAGATGATATCCGCGGGGATTAATCTTGTGATGACGGTTATTGGATTTGCGGTGAGTACGATGTTCATCGTCTTCGTGTGCACGAGGCTCATCTGCGCTAGAATCCAACTGCAGGCGTCAAGGAGGTCATTCCCCGCGGCTTCCAGATCTGATCTAAGCATCGTGAGCACTATTCTCCATTTCCTTCGATTTCTTTCCTTCTTCTTTTGAGAAATCTGTAGTTTTCCGTTGCCCATAAAGAAGATTTTCTTTTTGTACTGTATTCTATTTCGGTTATGACGAAAAATTGTTTCTTTGCAACGAAGTGCGGCCGATTGGTGGCATAATTATGGTTTAAGCTCTAATTAATCACGTCTCTGTTCAATTTGAGTATAAGGTCAAAGCAGCAGAGTGCACTGTGGCAGCGTAATTTTAGTTTAAGCTTTGATTTAGATTGATATTTTAAGAAGTCTGGCGAACAGTTCTGCTTGATTTGGTTTTCTGGTGATCTTATTACGCTTCTAATTCCTATTTTAAGTATTTTTATTTTATCGGATTTCTGACGATGCTTAGGCGCTTGAAAGTTTTGGAAATGTCTTTTATGCATCAACTGCTATGTATTTCCGCTGTGCTTTCTCAGAGTTTGATCATGGATTTATGAGATCCCTTTGCGATTGTGTTTTCTCATGATGACTCTTTTTATTACTTTTCTCTTTGTTGATTTTGTTACTGTTTCGTTTCAAGGGAGTTATCTCTTCAGCTTTTTATAAAGACAGGAGAATGCAGTTATGGCTTTAAACGTATAAAAAGGTCTTTCAGATCAAACTGGTTAAGGGAATTGTACTGTGTAGTTGATTAACTTTGTCTTCTGATCTTTCTATTCTTGAAACAGATGGAGCGTGGGGTCCATGGACTTGAACCTGTTGTGGTGTCAAGTTTTCCTACAAAGTTTGTTGACCAGTTCGCATATGGACAAGATACTCAGTAAGTTGTGTCCTTTACATTATATTCTGCAGGAGAAATTATTTTGTGCAGAGATCAAAAGGCAGTCCGGTGACCAACCAGAAAACACCACGTCAATAGTATCAAGCCACGGTACTGAGCAGTACCGAGCCGCGATATCGAGCACAAAGGTGACGTGGCTCATTCTGGTTGGTATCCGGACGACATTCGATGTCCGAACAGAATAATTAATCATCCTACTGTGATTTATTTTCATGTGGCTTTGGTCATAATCAATTTGTGTCTTTATGCTAATAATCAAATTTCTAGCACTAAGCAGAAAATAATCAACAGTAAAATAATAATAATAATAATTAATGATGTAACCACTTGATGACTTGTTTATCATATCATTTTAAAGTTAACTTTTTCCACTCATCATTAATTACACCTTGATAGGATTTCTATTCATGGTGGTTTCTGTAAGTAAAGCAAAACAATGACTTCAAACATAGCCTAATGAATACCCATTTTTTCGATATAAAGATCTAGTCCCAACTACCCCAGTAGGAATTTTTGAACCAGTTTCTAGATTATTTTGATGTGTTGGATACCCTTAATGTCTTTTCCATGATGGTGGAAAACATTTTCAAAGTCATTATTTTCCATATTATTCCATCATCCTAGATGCCTCGATCTTCCTTCTTCCATTTTCATTTTTGATTCCTTTCCTGGTCTATCTGAACTGGTGTAGGTATGATGATAAAGTTTAATGTCCTAAAGTGCACATTTTATTGAACTATGATGACTGCAACCACTTTCAGTTCAACTTGCACTTCTTCTCAAGTTATTATGTTTGCTTTGATCATCCTTTATCATATCTAACCGGTCTTTAACATGTAAGTTTTGCTCTGTTGCATAGTTGCAGATGTCATAGTTTTCACCTTTCTTTAGGCATATGACTTGCTAGATCCATTTGCTTCCCAGGAATGTTTTGATCTGTTAGCATGCTATTAGTGCTTTGAAGTTTATAAGTGTTTATTTGTAAGAACATCATAAAATCATTAAGGACTTCAATTGTGGCCTGGATATCATGGATCATGGCATGGAAACAGTCTTTCCACAATGCAAAGGTAAAATTGCTTGCAACAATGCAAGCTTCATGTATTGATACTTTTCTTTCTTTCTCTCTCAATGATTTGCTGATTTTAAGGCGTCATAGCACTCCATGTGTTTTAGCTTGTTCTACTAAAACTACAAAGTTGATGCCTTGTGCTTGCAAAACTTTTCTTTGACTTAGTCATCTTTCAAAGGGTAGAAAAATGAGTTATTTGTGAAAGAAATAGTCTTAAAAATTCTGGGATTTAAGATATCCATATAGGTGTTTGCACTTTTTTTTGAATGATGGCGTCAATTTTAAAAATTAAATTATGTTTGTTATTTTTGCACCAAAATTACTCGTGTATGACTGTTATTTTTCACACTAATTGAGGTGGAAGCATTTTTGCGGATTGTTATGATCATTTTTTTTTGTATATATATATATATATATATATATATATATATATATATATATATATATATGTTTACTTTTAGCAAAGACTTTCAAGTTGTAAAGTTTGAATAATTTTCAGAAATATGATTATACAAACTTTATTGTGCTGTGGTTCTAGCCTTTGCTGTTTTGATCTATGGGTTGCTCTCATCTCACGAGTGATTAAGTTGTTTTCATTTTCTAGAATTCAATACTAATGAAGATCAAGTAGGTGACATGCCAAACTTAGGCTTCGTTTGGGGCGATTTTCTTAATATTTTCTAAAGCAACTTTCTAGTTCAAGAAATTTTTGTACTAAAAAGCTGCTTTAGAAAATAGTAAAAAATTCATCCCAAATGAAGCCTTAGTAGATACTAGATACAGGTGTCAGATGAGCTAACACAAGCGACTTAAGTATTTGACTGAGTCCCCAATGTCCATCAAGAACTTGGGCTAGCTGATTTATGATGGGCATTGGTGGACTACCCATTAAGGCTTGCTTAAGCAAGCTCCTTAAAGTAAAGTGTATTGTCTATTCAACATACTTGTTCAATGTAAAGAACTGTCTTAAGTGGTCGTGATTGGTTCTTAAAGGGAAGAAAAAAATTATGCCAGTGGCATGGAAAGACAAAAAAACTTGTTAGAAGAACCTAAAAATATATCTACAACAGCTTCTTGTACTATTAGGGTTTAGGGTCGACCAACTTGCTGACATTCTCATCAAAAGGATTATCAAAGGCACTCTTTTAGGATTTATGAAGCAAGCTTGGAATGATGTCAGCCATACATTTAAGGAGAAGTATGAAATGTCTGCATAATTTTTGTTTAGGGTTGGACCAACATTCATCAAGACTTCCATCATCTTTCCTTCCTCATCTATTGCCACTTCATTGAATATGTGATATCTCTGTTGTATAGTCATCAATCCATGAATTTTATAATTATTCATTATTTATTATTTCTACCTACTCATTTATTTGTGGACTATCATGATTATTCTGTAATCATTATCCTTAGATTTTGTATTTTTCCTATTAGAATCTCTCCTAGAATTGTATAAATATTACACAAATTTTGGAATAAAATATTCAACTAATTCTTCAATTATTGTCATTATCTAAGTTGAGCATGAATAAAATGACTATGTTAAATAGATTTGTTGCAAAATTAGAAAGGATAATTAAAGAATAATTATATTCATGATTTATTAAGCTGGCATCTATTAAAGATAAGTAGTTAAAAATAGACTAAGGGGTTGTTTGGTTGCTTGAAAAAAGGAATACAGTGTATTTAAAATACTTCGGAGCTGTTTGGTTGTCTACAAAGTAAATGCAGGGGAACTATTTTCCTTTTTTGGTGAGGTATACACATTGTAAAGTAAAAGCAATGTATTTTGAACACTTTTGGAGTTATTTGGTATGATGAGCAGTATTGAAGTAAAGTATACTATTGAAATGGAATGGAAATAATACTATTCGATGAGCAATCAAACCTAGAGTGAATTTAATATTTCTATAAACATACTCAACATTATCATTAATGTTTCATAAATCCAAAATACATATAAAGGCATTACAGCTCAACATGTTTATATATATAACACAAAACAACCCCAAAAATATCTAGTTATTATAACTCAAAGTGCTAACATTTTTCGTGTTAGAATTCATAGAATTTGATAAGGGTAAAAAATACCTTCTGCTTATTATACAAAAGTATCCCTATTTATAGATCTATATAAGATGTCTTAATAAAGAAATAAATAACTTCTAATTGATACATAATTGCCTCAATATAATCCTTCATAATTCAGCTATCCAAATATAGAAGGATATTGGTGTGATCCAGGTGAGCCTCCCACAGATTCTCATCCTGACCGTGGGATCAAATGCCAAGGGATGACTGAGATTTTGACATTCCGCAACACAAATCATTTTCCTAACTCGTTACACATCCATCTAGCCTTCGACTCCATAGGTTTCAAGAGGAAAGATTGTATCATTGTCGGATTCATCCACTCTTGCAACACCCCAATACTTATCCAAATTGGATAGTTGATCTTCAGTATCTTGCAATTGTTCATCCATCCTTATAACTACCAACAGTGATCTAAAAGTTTTTTTTTTTTTAAAGGGTAGTACCTAACAATTGTGCTGCAAAACTTTCTTTCAAAACTAATAGCCAAAGATTTCAACTGAAAAAATAACCTATTCTACAGTACATTAAAACGCAATCTATTCCTTTCTCCAAACTACAATGCACCTTTCTCTAAAATTAAAGTGAGAAAGAACCCCACAAACACCTTTCTCCAAAACCCTTTCTTTCTTCAAAACATAAAAGAAAATTCACATAATGGCTAAAGATTTCAAGTGAAATAAAAAATTGGATATTCACAAAATTAAAGTGAGAAAGAATGGTTGGACTTCGTGATTTCAAGTGAAAAGCAAAATTAAAGTGAACAAGAGACTTACAAATGAGTGATGCCAAAGATTCCAAATGAAAAAAAAAGTTTTTGTTATAACAAAATGCAATTTTTTCATCTTAAAATCCATAGAATGGTTGGACTTTGCGATACGCACCCGAACGGCTAGACTACACGAGCGATAAACCATGCAGCCAATGAGGAATACGAACGAGCACGCACCCGAATGGTTGGACCTCGCAAGTGATAAACCATGCACCCGATGAGGAAAATGGACAAGCACGCACGAGAGCATGTCAGGTTTGCACAAGAGCAGGATTTCATGAGGAACGACTCTCAGAGCTTGTGTTTCATGGATTTCTTTCATGAGGAAGATCACGACTCGGTATTCAGAACTCCCCCGATTTGAGCGTGTTTGGAATACACAGAAAATACACTATCGAAGAAGTTTTTAATACTTCGTTCATTTACTTTACTTTACATCATACCAAACACAAATAAATTCAAAACCCCTTTATTTACTTTACATACCCTCTAAATACAGGCAACCAAACAGCTACAAGTGATTTTGATGCCCAATGAAGGGTAGAAATACTCCAATAAATGACTAGATATAATTAGTGTAAGAGGATTAGCAACGAGAAAGGTAAACCTAAGGTATCATAGATAGAAGTTATTCAAAATTATTTGAAAAGAATAGATTTAACATGTCGGGTAGCACTCTATTGGAATGAATAGAAAATGGAGATTCATAAAGCAAACCTGAATCATTTGGGATAGGGCTTATAATGATGAAGTTATGAAGTCGACCTCATCACACCTGAGTAAAATTCATGTCTTTTTTAAAATTTTAAATCTGATGCATATTATTTCATGATTTTCATTTAATTCGCTGGTTCATAGGGATCCAGTTAAAGAGTTCCAATTTTATTCCATATTTGATGATGTGAAAAGAGATCATATCCTATATTGAACTTGTCCCTGTATTTCCAGATGCGCAATTTGTCTTTCTGAATACCAAGAGAAAGACATCCTGCGTGTCCTTCCTTATTGTGGACATGCTTTTCATGTTTACTGCATCGACACATGGCTGAGGCAGCACTGGACATGTCCGGTCTGCAGAATTTCGTTACGAAATTCTCCCGATAGAAGACGAAAAACGCCACCTGCTCAAAATTCTTCTTTGAGACCTCTTTTTCGTGAAAATTTTGTTTCTGAATCATATCACTATCAATTTGGCGTGGACAATTTTTCATCAAGTCTGATCCCAGATCCAGCTAGAGCTGATGATACTGTTTCTAGCACTCCAGAAGTAAACTGCTCTACAGAATTAGTAAAGCAGATGGAGAGTCCATCAAATTCTTAGTTTTCTGTGTACAATGTAGAGTTTAGCTGACCGTTTAAACTCCATCTCTACAAAGTTGAAGCATTGTTGAGATTGTTGTTAAAGTTCCACACCAGCTGAGTGTTGGAAGTTGATAACAATTCATTGTAAATATCTCAAAACTTGTGCTTTATTTATAGGATAGAAAAATTCAGATTTGAAATTTTATATGTACTGTTTCATCTATTTCTTGCTCCTCTTTTGTTTTGCTACTGAACTCATGGTGGAAATTAAACCTATATTTTTGCTTAGTTCATTTTATGTTTTTTATTATTGTGTTTAAAGTTAGTGTTAAACCGATTTACACCTCTAAATTGAAACAAACCACCCAATTCTCAAACTATTAACCTCAAAGCCTGATAAATTTTCAATGTTCTAGTCTTAAGCAAGTGTATGCCCTCTATTTCTGGAGAGATTATTATGTGCGGACGCCGAACGTAATTCACCATCCAGAGGCTAACCAGAATGTGCCACGTCAACAGTACCGAGCCAGGTACCGAGCAGGAGGTGATGTGGCGCATTCTGATTGGTCTTCAGATGGCATTTGGCGTACGCAAAGAATAATTTCACCTACTTTTCGAACCACTTTGTTGTTGCAGCTTCTTACCGGTGTAAATGAGTCGAGTTTGGGTGAGTTTATCATGTATTCGTGTTTGTTTTGTTAAACTTTTCATTTTTTTGTTAAATTGGCTCTTGTTTGAAATTGCTTGTAAACCGATTTCTTTTCCATCTGTATAGCTAGGCTCGTACAGCTTTATTTATGGGTGAACAAAAGAGAAATGAGCTAGTGAAGGAATTACTAAATTTTCTTTTATTCATTTCCTAGCAGTCTAGCAGAGATATAGTAATCAATGTAGTGCACCGAAAGAAGATGAAACTTCTTAAAGCCTTCGTAGGTTCATTCCATTGAGTCAATGTGTTCCAATATTAGGAGTAGATAAGGGTTTAAGAGAGATAGAAGTTCAGGATAGCCATCCTTCAAGAATTGCCATTGAAAAATAACAGAAGAAAAAGAGATGGCTAAGTATTTTAGTTTCATCTCAACAAAGATGGCAACATTGGTCAATGAAGGTGTGACATGGTCAATTCCACCTTGAAGGAATTATTAGTTACTGGAGATATTCTTGGAGGCATCTGCCTTAGCAATTTTCAGCCCACATTTGATTGCAAGTCTTGAGTAAATAAAAAAAATGGAGATTTATCTATACACCACTTTATATTATTCTATTTACATATTTAATATCTAAAATTTTAATATTACATACATATCACCCTTAGTTCATTTTCATATCAAATATGAGTGGTAGAAATGAAATATATGAGTGGTAGGAAAGAAATATACATGGTATATTTGATATTAAAATAATATAGGGTGGCATGTATGTAATATTAAAATTTTGGGTGTTAAATATGTAAATAAGATGTTATAAAATGATATGTATGTAAATTTCTTCACAAAAAATGAAAGAATGCTCAATAATCCCATTCCAATATTGGAAATGACCTGTACTGATGAAATAATCTCCTGAATTGGTTGCAAATAGTTTGGTGAAAGAAACTTCTAACCATTATCATCAGTAAGAGAACTGAGGTGAGCAAAGGGGGGAATGGTAATGCATTTAGGGCCTCTATTTAAGGAAGGATCTCATAGTCGCAACAAACATGACCCATTTCAAATTTGAGATAGCTGG
The DNA here is from genome assembly GCA_022539455.1 of Dendrobium nobile. Taxonomy (NCBI): domain Eukaryota; kingdom Viridiplantae; phylum Streptophyta; class Magnoliopsida; order Asparagales; family Orchidaceae; genus Dendrobium; species Dendrobium nobile. The sequence continues at coordinate 68,069,541 of CM039733.1, read as the reverse complement.
TGAGTTTGCATAAGTTGAGCAATATGTGAGAAGTGGTTTCTATCAAGTAGCTTCTATGCCAAAATGTATTTGTGCAAACATAAAATAGAAATGAGAGACAAACTCGGCATATATTGAAAGAAACTTGATCAAAATTTATCTATGAGAAAAGGAGTATAAAATCGATAGGCATGAGCAAAGATGGGACCTAAACAAGGCCAATAATCATGAGTTCAGAGTATGCCAAGACCTAATCAGGGTGTGGCCCGATCGATTTCACCTTTTAAGATTAGGGACTGTAACAATTCAAAAATATAAAAAGGAAATTTTAAAGGAAAATATTTGAATTCATATTTTACATCCATTTGTATGTGTTTGAAAGTCTTTAGTGTTTGAAAATGGTTGTGTGTGCTCTAGAATGAGTCTCAAGGGTCTAGAGTGAATTTTGGCAAAATCTAAAAAATGTTACTATTTGAGTGCCTCAATACTAGGTGTCCAAGCGCCTCGATGCTGCAACAGTACCATATGCCAAATAGTGGCATTGCAGTGCTCCAGTCTCTGTATTTTGGAAAATAATCTTGTGTTGTATTCTAGGTGGTAGTGCAGTAGCATCAAGCTATTATCTCCATTTTTATTGGGGATGCAAATGAACCGAGCGTTTAATGAGCTACTCGTGGTTTGGCTCCATAAGAGCTCATTTATCTTTGTTTGATAAGGTAAACGAATGAGGTTGAATATTTTTTATAAATACTAGATAGCTAAATAAATAAGCTTGAACAACTTGGGGTTCGGTTCGTTTATATTCATGAATAGTATCAATTAACGCCTGTGAACAAGCTTGATTAGAGTTTGACTTAGAAGCTCGATTAGAATTAAATTTGAGTTTTAATATATATATATATAGTTTGTGTGGTTTAAAATCAATAATGATTTATAGCTTCATCCACTAAATTGCGTAACTTATTAAATTTGTCAAATTTTTAAGTTTTTTTTTTTTTTAAATTTACCTTTTAAGTGAAAGGAATGCATGATAAGATCAAGTTTATGAGAGCTATTATATGGAAGAATGCAAAAATAAGGGAGGATAAAATCTCTAGAATTAATATTGAGTAATTAAAAATAGAGAAGCATCTCAAGAGTGTTACAAAATAAAAGGATATTATGGAGGCATAAATGAAAAAATCTAATAAAATAATGATTAGATCGATCGTACTATGCTTTATAGATCTAAGCATTTAGTAATTAAAAGACTATTGATATTTTTTTTTTTAAGACTATTGATATCTATGTTGTTCATATAGAAATGAGAATGTTAAGTTAGATGTATCATGAAATTAGAAAGAAAAAATAAATATATTATATAAATTGTTGAAGTAGCATCTGTTAGAGATTAGGTGATTAAAAATAATCTTAGGTGGTATAGACATGTACGTAAAATGAAAGCTAGAAAATACAACTCATAGATGTATGAATAAAGTTAGTGTTAATGGCTTAGGAAGAAAAAAAAACACAACCAAGATAATATCAATACATTTTTTTAAAAATATCTATAAATAATAAGTTTATAACTTAAGATAACACTCACAGCAAAAGTGTAAAACAAGAATTTATAAATTCGACTCCAAAGAGTTGGGATAAAGTAAAATGACAATGATTTCTAACTTCTACCAACCAAATGGGCACATGGTGAAATGGAAACATATAGCTACATAGCAGAAATTTATTCTCATATTAATGAAACATTCTCTTCATTTCTTTTCAGGTGGTTAGCTATAGCAACTCATCTTTCGGACAGTAATGATAATGAGATCAAGAATTATTAGAACACACACTTGAAGAAGAAACTAATTCAGATGGGCATTTCCTCCAATCAGCTCCCTCGAACACAGGATTTGAATCCATTGACAGCTTCTTGAACTCTCAGCCACTCTTTTCTTATCCCATTGAACAAAACATAGGGAATTACCAATGAGCTATGACTACCAATCTCTCTTGAGCAATGAAAACTTAAACTATGAGGAAAGCAAGCTCCCATTAATGGAGTCTCCTATATCAACTCTGCCTCCACTGATTGATATGTCAAACCCAGGTGATGCCTGTAGCACTTCAAGTTGTGAGGGCAGAGGGAACAGTAGCTCGAATACTTCTGGCCAGAGTTCTTGCTTAATGATTCCTTTATCAACCTCCATCTAATTAATTAAGGAGCTCCACTTTTCTCTTCTCTCTACCTGTATATATATTCCACTTCTACTATTTTGAAGAACATATCACAAAAGAAAACAAATGAAGTTATTATTTTAAATGAAATATAATGAATAAAAAAATAATTCTCTCTCAAATTTATTCTGTTAAAATTTTTTTATTATTAATATTTAAAATTTTATTAATGTGCAAATAAAAAAAAACTTATAACTTTCAAAGAAATCCAAGTGAAAAAATAAATATTATGTTTATTAATTAATAAATAGAATTTAATATCAAGATTATTCATGAATAATAGAAAATCCATGTAATATAAAACTATTTACATAATCATATAAAATTTATCATAATGATTATAATTATTTATAATAATAAATTTTTTTTCATCTTAATAATGATAATATAATTAAAATATATAATATTAATTTTTTATTTTTAAATTTTAATCACATGTATTTAAAAAGGATCATCAAATGATACATAAATAAAATTGAGTACATCCATTAAGTGATACAAACTGGTTCACGCGGAGATTACATTCTTCAAGAAAATTTTCATAAAAGTACTTGTACCTATTATCCGGCACGAATATCCATATGAGGAATGTGAGCAATCTTGTGCCTATCGGAGCCTCCATCCTCTCGATAGCGCTCCTTAAACTCTGGATGACATTCCCCACAAATTATTGATAGAAATTCTAAATTGGGAGGAAGGTTCGGTAATTCCCGAAGCATAGGAACTTCAAAAATACATAGGCTCTGAAGTGAAGATAAGCTTTCCAAGGAGGAAGGGAGAGACTCTAAGGATTTGAGGAATTGGAATTCCAGCTCACAAAGAGATGACTTATCTTTCAGAAACAACTGCTCCGCCTCATTTGGAAATGAACCCAGCTCATCATTATTCTCAATAGTCAGCTTTTTTAAGGAGGCGATACTTCTCAATGGCTCCATTAGCAACACCAATGGATCACTTATGCTAAGATCGCTGAGCATGAGATGGCAATTATTACTGGTTTGCATTTCTCCGAGAGAGATCAGATTGGGGCACTCTTCAATTTTCAACTTTCTTAGTGCTGCAAGTCTTGCAATTTCATCAGCCAGAGGAAGAGATATAATGTTTGGACATTCAGCGACATATAATGTTTCAAGGGGAATAGGATTTGAATTGCTACGAAAATTCAAAGTTGTCCACCCAATTCTACCTATCATCAAGCTCTTGAGCTTAGAAGGCAAAGAGGGCAACTCTTTCAACTTCGGGCAGTCACATAGCTCCAGTTCAATTAAGCAAGGAAACAAACATCCATCTTCAGCAGCTACTCCTGCCTCAAACCAATCCTCTAATCCTTCCAAGTAGCTAATATGTAACATCTCTAGCAATGGAAAAGCACGGTATTTATCATTCCCATTAAATGTACTTTCGAGCCATTTTACTTTCGGCATGCCAGAAAGTGTCAGTGACTTGAGGAAGGAAAGTTGCCCGAAAGGAGGAAGAGTTTCCCACTCCAAGCAATCTCGCAATTCGATTTTCTCTAGATTGAAGATCGAATTGACATTGTTCATCCATTTTGCAGACCTTGCACCCCTGTAACTCCATATGCTCAAATTCCTTAGACATTTTGGTGGCTGAAGGTTGTCGAGCACGTACTCATCCAAATTGATGTTCCTCGAATCAGTGTCACTCCAATGTAAGTCCAAATTTGTGAGCCTCCTCTTTTCACATAATTTGGCACTACAAGCCTCCTCAGCATCCTTAACATTTTGAAGGCAATTTATTTCTAATTTGCAAAGATCATTCATATTCTCCAGCTCCCCAATTCTATAACCACTCACATCTCTAACTTCAAACATATTCAGTTCTTGAAGATACTTTAGCTTCCCAATCCCACATATCACAAAATAAGAACCCACGGGCAATTCCAAGTAACGCAAGTTAGAAAGGTTATTAATTTCACTTGATAAGAAATCATGATCTTCAGGTTGGATTAGTAGCCCTGGGCCACCATAAATTATGTATAGCAAGTGATAGAGATTACTTAGAGATCTTGGTAGCCTATTGAAACGAAATGATTTAACTCTTTCTATCTTCAAATATCGAAGATGTTTCAAATATATAATCTCCTCAGGTATCATTTCCAATTTATGATCAGTACGTATGTATAATAAGCGCATGCATCTTGATGCTTTGAATATTTCAGTAAGTGCACTGCCAAGATCCTGATTAGAATCTTCATAGAACAAGAAAAGAGAATGCAAATGTTTAAACTTCTCAATCTTTCTTAAGATGTCTAGATTTGTAGTTTGAACAAACAAGTGTCGAATAGTCTCAGAAATCTGATTGAGAGGTGACTCTTCATCAACCACAAGTTTACCGCATTTTTGTGCAAACAATTTAGATGCTGACTCATGTATTAAATTATGCATCTTGTAGTCATCTCCGACCTTGTCAATTAAATTTTTTTTTACTAAAACATTAAAATACCTTTCTCCGATATCCTCCATAATAATTCCTTGAAACGGCTGAATGAAACCCAATGCAATCCACATTCGGACTATATCATCTTTATAATACGTATGATCTTGTGGGAACATACAACAAAATGCAAAACAATTTTGTAGATGATTTGGCAGAACTATATAGCTCAGTCTTAAGATGGAATTGATGGAATTCTGATCCAATAAATCGCTTTCTAGAACTGTCCTCCAATGCCTTTCATCCAAGTTGTTCTTCAGAACACCACCAATGACTTTAGCAGCCAATGGAGATCCTAAAAGCTTTTTAACTCTCTCTTCGGCAATAGCTCTTAATTTTTTATAATCATCAGGGGGATTCTCTACACCAGCAAATGCATGAGAGTTGAGGAGCTGCAAACACTCATCTTCATCTAGGCCCTCTAATTTAACTTTTTCCACCTCCTGAATTACCTCTGCAAAAATCAGTGCTACCGAGTCCGTTCGAGTTGTTACCAGAATCTTACTACCAAAACCCCCAGAAACTAGAGGGGCGAGCACATCTTCCCATTTGCTTTTATCCTTCTCCTCATCCTTCACCCAAATATCATCCAGCACAAGCAAGAACTTTTTGGACATCAGCTCCTCCTTAAGAACCCCTTGAAGTGGTCCAAGCGTCTCCAAACGAGGCCTCTCCTTCTTAAGACATTCCAACATATCTGCAATGACTTTTTTAGCATCAAAGTTGTTGGAAACACAAACCCACATTTTAAGATCAAATTGCTTTGTCATTTCATCTTCATAAACATGCTGCAAGAGAGTTGTCTTTCCCATACCACCATGTCCCACGATAGATAGAATAGAAATGTTTCTGTACCAAGTTGTCCGAGACTCATTTGATGGCTTCCTCAACCACTGCATAACAAACTCCTTATGCTTGAGCCGCCCGATGAGATCATTTTTAGGCAAATATCCTGTTTCACGTGTTCTGTAGAAATCAACCTCCTGCTCCTGTTCCTGCTTCGAGCCTTCAAAAAGTTTAAGGAAATTAGTAACATAAGCCGAAACTTCATCAAGTTTCTGCACAGCCTCCTCCAGTCGCTTGAAGTTGGGATCTCTTTTGATAACTCGGTTGCCAATTTTGACGAGTTTTTTCTTCATGGATTTCATGATGGAACGCACCCTTCTCAGCTTCTTGTTTTTGGTCAGCTGTTTTTCAAGTTCCATGTACTCCAGCTCATCAACCACGTCATCTGCATCATCAATGGCATCTTGTAGCTGCCATAGCCATTCTTTAAGAGCCGGATTTTTCTCTGTGATCTGCTCTTGGCTGGAAGCAAAGTGGACGACAGCTTGGATCTTGGGGTACTTCTCTCGCAGCCTTCGCAGCTCCTCCTTCGTGCGTCTCTTCCATCTGACTTGATCTTCCACGTAACGGAAGCAAAAGCTGATGATCTTCTCCATAATTGGATCAAGAGACATTTCCGCCATGGCAACGACGATCGATGTAGAGCAGAACAACTGAACAGTAAGAAAAAAGGGAGTGCGGAAGAGATGAAGATTAGATAGTCTACGGGCTCACGAGGAAATCCTTACATCCTTCATCTCAACCGTTTCTTCAAAATCCAACGGCTTACAGGTGACGTCAACAACGCCAAGGAATTCCAGCTAGAACTGATCAATTGTGGCGTCGCATAAACGATAAAACTTAAGGTCAAGTAAGCAAACGCACTAAGGTTTCATTCAGACAGTTTTGTGGGAAAAAAAAATCATTTAAAAAAATTCTTGATGATTTTAAATTTTGTGGTTTTTATTAAATATGCCTACATATCATTAAATCTACGCTCTTCTAAGATTATAAGAGAAGAATATGCCTACATATCATATTATGATTGATTACTAGGTTTAAGTAAGGAGTGGGGATCACGCAAAAAAAAAATCTCCAAACTATTAATTGAATTTCAACAGCTTCATGACATTAATGTCCAAAGGACGCCACATGCAGAAAGACAGTTCTCTGCCATCTGCCACTTAGGCTTCGTTTGGGACGGCTTTTTTATTGTTTTTGAAAACGGAGTTTTAGCACAAAAATTAAAAAATTTGTACTACAACTCTGTTTTAAAAAGCAATAAAAAAGCCGTCCCATGCACAAAAGGTATCTTGTCTGCCACTTAGTAATGTAGAGCACATGTGATGCAGTGCATATCGTGGCGCCAGATACCTTTCCGATAGTTGCCATTTCCCCACTACTTTTAGTATTATTTCTGTTATCACTGGACTTGTGCTACTTTTTACTTGCTACCCCACTACTAGTAAGTTTTATATAGTTTATTAAAACAAATATAATGATAGGAAAATATATATAGTCATCTCCTGTAGAGACGAAGGAGGTTTTCCAATACTTCAATAGAATTCGGTGTTCTGGGCTTCGTCGCCAGGTACTCTGTTTTTGTTATTTCTTTGTTTCAGGTTCCTTTGCAGGAGTTCCTGCTGTCGATTCGATCCTAGAGCTGCATCAGGTTGGTATCAGAGCCATCACAGCAGGATGACGGACAAGGGCAAGGAACCGGCGACCGATGAAGTTCAGAGCCTTGAAACATTATGGGCAAACCAAGACAAGATCCTCCGGCAGCTTGAGGCGCTGTCGATCGAGGTTCAACGTCTTTCCATTGAAATGCGCATGAGTTCAATCTCCCTCGCACAAATAATCTTCCCCATCGGGAGCAAGCTCCAGTTAACGCTCCCGCAGCTCGGCGACGGATAGGCCAGAACTATCCTAGGCGCCGGTATCCCCAAATTCCACACGACATTTCTGATTCCGCCGATGACTCAGATGAGCAGAGGGAATTAGACTTGACCCAATCCGATGATGGGGAAGATGACACTGAGTGATGCACTATGTTGTGCCTGCGGCACAACACATCCGGGAATAACGGCCAGATACGCTCCACTATCGTTTCTTTTACCTTTTCGCCTCTCTGCTTCATTAGTTGGCTTTATGTTATTTTGCTCTTTTATAGCATTTTCCAGTTATTTAGAAAAGATAGAATTATACTTATAGGACAAGAGAGGGCTGAGACATTTTAGTGAATTGTTAATCCTCTTATCAATATACAAATTTCCCTGGAGCATATCGCTCCGTTTCCCTGTTCCATTGCTTGGCTTGCGATTCTTTTTCCTACAGGTTTTCGGAGATCCCAGCGACGGCATCAGACTTGGTATCAGAGCTCACCGGAAACATGGGGGATCGCGGCAAAGCAGCAACCGAAGAATCGCGGACTATCGATTCACTTTGGGCAAACCAGGAAAACCTCAATCGTCAAATTGACGACATCGCTGCCGACGTGCAGCGATTGACGGTAGAGTTCCGCCGCGAGTTCAATCTCCTCCGGGCGAGACCACCTCTACCGCATGTTCGCAGACCAGATCCTCACGAGAGAGCAAACGGACCCAGACGAAGAAGAGAAATGGCGAGGGAGCGACAATGGCAGCATGATCCGACAATGGTACAGGAGCTGTCGGATTCGGACGGTGAGCTTCCACTATACAGAGGTATTCCACCTGTTGATTCAGACGACGAAGAATATGGTAATCAATTCGATCCTGAATTCCGTGACCAGCATCGACAGAGGCATTATCATCACAATGACTTCAAAGTTAAACTTGATATTCCTTTTTTTGATGGTCATTTGCACATCGAGGATTATCTCGATTGGGAAAAGGCTGTCGAAAATTTTTTTGACTATATGGAAATCGATCCTAACAAGCAGGTGAAGTATGTTGCTTGTAGGTTAAAGGGGGGAGCAAGCGCTTGGTGGGCTCAAACGCTACAGTTGAGACAACGTAGTGGAAAAGGGCCGGTTCGACATTGGAACCGTATGAAGCAACTTTTGCGCGCACAATTTCTGCCCACAGACTATGAACAAATTCTTTATATGCGCTATCAACATTGTGAGCAGGGGAGTCGCTCTGTCAGTGAATACACTGAAGAATTTAACAGATTGAGTGCAAGGAACAATCTAAGCGAGTCAGCCAACCAATTGGTAGCTCGTTACATTGGGGGTCTCAAAGAAAGCATTCAAGACAAGCTCGAGTTAAACTCGGTGTGGTCTCTACCTCAGGCTGTGAATTTTGCCATGCGAGCTGAAATGCAACAAAGCCGATATAAAACCCCTTACAACAAGAAGCTGTGGAATGAATCAAGAACTAATGCTTCCAAAACAGTCTCGGTGACTGATAAATCCCCACAAGCGTCAGCTTCGCACGCTCCAAATGTCACTGCGGAACACAGCAACCAACAGAAGTTAAAGTCACAAGTTAGAGACAATCCTTACGCAAAACCGTCAACCATTAAATGTTTTCGTTGTATGCAGCCGGGTCACAAATCAAATGAGTGCCCTCAACGAAAACAAGCCAATTTCGTAGAAGTCGGAGACGACAACGGTTCGGCAGAAGTGAATTCTGACAGTGATGAGGACGCCGAGGATGTATATGCAGATGACGGAGAACCTCTGCTGGCAGTTCTAGAACGACTTTTATTAGCACCAAGGCAGGATTTGAAGTCCCAAAGGCATGCTCTCTTCAGGACACGCTGCACAATTGCGGGAAAAGTTTGTGAACTCCTCGTCGATAGTGGTTGCACTGAGAATGTTGTGTCACGTACTGTGGTACACAAACTACAATTGAAGACTTCTAAGAGGTCCAACCCCTATAAAATTAGTTGGGTAAAGAAAGGTGTGGAGATTGCGGTCACCGATTCCTGCCGCCTCAGTTTTTCGATAGGCAAGCATTATGTGTGCGAAGTGGTGTGCGATGTTGTCGATATGGACGTGTGCCACCTCATTTTGGGGAGACCATGGCAATTCGACGCGGGGGCTCAATACGACTGCCGTGCCAATATCTACACTATCGAGTGGAAAGGCCGTCGATTACGCCTATTACCAAATCCAGCAGATCACCTGACGGGAGCTACATCCCCCAATACTGGCGCCTTACATCTGGTCACGGGTCCATCACTGCTGCAATGTTGGAAGGAGCTTTTGCCAATGTATGCATTGCTAATTACTGAGAATGTTGCAACTCCTGAAAAGAGAACTTGGCCAGCAGAAATTCAACAGATCATTCAGCGGTATCCTGAACTCACGCAAGAAGATTTGCCTGCAAAACTACCGCCTCTCCGCAACATTCAACATCAAATCGATTTTGTTCCAGGCTCTAGTCTACCCAACCTACCACATTTTCGGCTCAATCCTAAGGAGCTGACTATCTTGCAGGAAATTGTAGACAATCTGCTGGACAAACAGCTTATCCAGCCGAGTGTGAGCCCCTGCGCCGTGCCAGCATTACTAGTTCCAAAAAAAGACGGCACTTGGCGAATGTGCGTCGACAGCAGGGCTATCAACAAAATAACGGTTAAGTACCGTTTCCCAGTGCCGCGCGTCGATGAACTGCTAGACCAGCTAAATGGAGCTTCTATCTTCTCGAAACTAGACTTGCGGAGCGGTTACCACCAAATCCGCATTCGTCCCGGCGACGAATGGAAGACGGCTTTCAAAACGCCGCAAGGCTTATTTGAATGGACGGTCATGCCATTTGGGCTATGCAACGCCCCCTCTACCTTCATGCGCATGATGAATGAAGTCTTAAAACCTTTCTTGGGCAAGTTCTGTATTGTATACTTTGATGACATTCTTGTCTACAGCACCGCGTGGCAACAACATTTGGAACATTTGGAGCTACTCTTCAAGACATTAGAGACACAGCAGCTTGTAATTAATACAAAAAAATGTGAATGGTGAGTTTCCACAGTTTATTTCCTTGGTTTTGTGATTTCTGGCGTGGGCATCCAAGTGGACACAAAGAAGGTGGCAGCCGTCACGGAATGGCCTGTGCCACAAAATTTTTTTGAGGTTAGAAGTTTTCATGGCCTCGCTAACTTCTACCGCAAATTCATCAAAAATTTCAGCATGATTATGGCACCTATAACTGATTGTTTGAAAAACAAGACGTTTGCTTGGAATGAAGAGCAGCAAAACAGCTTCCTGGCAATTAAAAAAGCTCTCAGTACCGCCCCTGTGTTAGCGTTACCTAACTTCGATAAGGTTTTCACTGTCGATACTGACGCCTCAGCAACTGGTGTGGGGGCCGTGCTTTCGCAGGAGGGCAAACCCATAGCATTTTTTAGCGAGAAGTTATGCACATCTCGCCAAAAATGGGCTGCGTACGAACAGGAACTCTATGCTGTCATCCGGGCCTTAAAACAGTGGGAATCCTATTTGCTCCATCAAGATTTTATCTTGTGTAGTGATAATAAAGCACTACAGTACCTTCATAGTCAGAAATCGATAAATCGCATGCACGCTCGCTGGCTCATGTTTCTTCAGCGCTTCTCATTCACTATAAAGCACAAGCCCGGCTCTGACAATAAGGTAGCGGATGCCTTAAGCCGAAAACGAAATATACTGCTCACTTTACAAAATGAATTGACGGGGTTAGAGCTGCTTAAAGATTTATATCCTAATGACCCGGATTTTAGTCTCATTTGGCTTCACTGCCATGAACAAACAGAGAGCAATGAATACTCCATACGCCATGGCTTCCTATTCAAACATAATTTATTATGTGTGCCTGTGTCATCTTGGCGTCCGCACTTGATTAGAGAAGCCCATTCCGGTGCCTTGGCTGCTCATGTAGGCAGAGATAACACATTACGACAACTGCAGGCTCGTTTCTTCTGGCCACGCCTCCGGCGTGACGTTTTCCGCATTGTTGATAGCTGCCCAATCTGCCAAAGCTTCAAAGGAGGTGCTCAAAATACCGGTTTATACATGCCCCTTCCCGTGCCGGATTCTATTTGGGAGGATCTCAGTCTTGCTTTTGTGTTGGGACTACCACGGTCTAAGAAAGGTAATGACTCCATCATGGTTGTCGTTGATCGTTTTTCAAAAATGTCCCATTTTCTAGCATGTAAAAAGACAGCCAACGCATTAGTTATTGCTAACTTGTTTTTTGAGCAAATCGTCCGATTGCACGGAGTGCCCCGTAGCCTTACATCCGATCGGGATGTCAAATTCATAAGCAACTTTTTGCGGGAACTATGGAAACGACTTGGTACCGACATTCGTCTCAGTTCCGCATACCACCCGCAATCGGATGGACAGACCGAGGTCGTCAACCGCACGCTGGGTAATCTGCTTCGGTGCTTGGTGTAAGAGCATCCGCGTCAATGGGAAGACGCACTGAGTATAGCGGAATTTGCTTATAACTCGATGACCAGTCGGACCACAGGAAAAACACCATTCAGCATTGTCTACACAAAGCCTCCAAACACAGTTCTTGATCTTTCTATTTTGCCGAAGTGTAAGTCACAATCTGCTGCTAATTTCGCTGGAGATTATGCGGACATGTTGTCGGAAGTTCGTCGCCAGATTATCAATTCCAACTTGAAATACAAGGAAGCCGCAGATAGGCACAAGCGACAGCGTTTGTTCAATGTTGGTGATTTAGTCATGGTAAGACTTCGTCGAGAAAGGTTTTCGCCGGGCACGTATTCTAAACTTTCTCGACGTAAGATTGGACCAATTCCCATTACGGCAAAGATAAACGACAATGCATATTCCGTAGCGTTACCAGCGGGATGCAACACCTCCTCAACCTTCAACGTCGCTGATATTTGGCCCTACTCACCACCCGATGGAGGCATCATCAACATTAGCTCGTCGGAGTCGAGCTCTTCTGAACCAGGGGAGGACTGATGCACTATGTTGTGCCTGCGGCACAACACATCCGGGAATAACGGCCAGATACGCTCCACTATCGTTTCTTTTACCTTTTCGCCTCTCTGCTTCATTAGTTGGCTTTATGTTATTTTGCTCTTTTATAGCATTTTCCAGTTATTTAGAAAAGATAGAATTATACTTATAGGACAAGAGAGGGCTGAGACATTTTAGTGAATTGTTAATCCTCTTATCAATATACAAATTTCCCTGGAGCATATCGCTCCGTTTCCCTGTTCCATTGCTTGGCTTGCGATTCTTTTTCCTACAGGTTTTCGGAGATCCCAGCGACGGCATCACTGAGTATCATAATGGTCCACCTCGACGTCGCAGATATGCAGCTCCTTTTAGAAATCAATCTGAATTCAAAGTCAAGGTGGATATTCCCTTCTTTGATGGCCATTAGCATATAGAGGACTACCTAGATTGGGAAAAGGCTGTAGAAAATTTCTTTGAATATATGGAGATTGATCCAACAAGGCAAGTAAAATATGTCGCTTGAAGAGCGGAGCCAGTGCGTGGTAGACTCAGCTATTACAGATAAGGCAACGGGAGGGCAAAGGTCCGGTGCGCAGTTGGGCGCGAATGAAACAATTGTTGCGTTCACATTTTCTACCAACAGACTATGAGCAGATATTGTACATGAAATATCAGCACTGTGTTTAAGGAAACCGCTCTGTCAGCGACTATACTGAAGAATTTCATCGACTCAGTGCCAGGAATAATTTGAATGAGTCCATGAATCAATTGGTAGCCAGATATATTGGCGGTCTCAAAGATAGCATCCAGGATAAATTAGAACTGAACTCGGTTTGGTCACTGTCACAAGCGATCAACTTTGCTTTAAAGGTAGAAATGCAACTACAGCGACCTCCTCGATTTCAGTACCCTCGACGCCCTGCCTTGGACAGTTCGGTGGAACACATTAAGGGAGGCCAATTTCCAGTAAAGCCAGGGCAGCATTCACCTACATCGACACAAACAGTTTCAGCGTCCAAGACATCTGTTGTTACTTCTCTTGAGAACAAATCCCAATTCAAAGGCAAGGCTGCAGCTGGGAGCAACCCCTATGTCAAACCATCCACACTTAAATGCTTTCGTTGTTTCCAACCTGGCCACAAGTCCAACGAATGCCCTCAACGTCAACAGCTACAATTGCTCGAAGCTGAGGATGGCGACAATGTGAATCAACTGGATGGCGAGGAAAGTCTTGAACTTGAAGACGTCGAAGGCGACGAAGGAGAGCCGTTAATGTGTGTCATTGAAAAACTGTTGATAGCCCCTCGTCATTACAACACGTCCCAGCGCAATGCCATATTCAAGACGAGGTGTACTATTGCGGGCAAAGTCTGTGATCTCTTAGTTGATAGCGGCTGCACAGAGAATATTATTTCCAGGTCCGTCGTTCAGGCCTTACAACTGAAAATAACAAGAAATCCGCAGCCGTACAAAATCAGTTGGGTCAAGAAGGGAATTGAAATTCAGGTGACTGACATATGCCAGGTGACATTCTCTATAGGTCGACAATATGTGTGTGAAGTACTTTGCGACGTCTTGGATATGGATGTCTGCCACTTAATCCTCGGTAGACCTTGGCAGTTCGATGCCGGAGTCACTTACGATGGACGAGCTAAAACATATTCCCTAGACTGGAAGGGAAAACGTCTCAGATTGTTACCTGGTGGGAGGGACATAAAGCTCTCTGGCCAAGACTCCCATTCCCCTGCTGCAATGCAACTGGTTTCCGGACCCAAGTTGTTACTTTCCTGGCAAGAATCTGGACCATTGTGGGCACTAATAGTCACAGATTCCACAAATCTAACTCCGACTCAAGTTCTGCAAAAAATACAAGATTTATTGCAGAATTTTTCTGACATCTGCCCCCAAGAGCTACCAAACTCGTTACCTCCACTACGCAATGTACAACATCAGATTGATCTAGTACCTAACGCCACATTGCCCAATTTGCCACATTATCGGCTCAGTCCCAAAGAGCAGCAGATTTTGCAAGGTATCATTGAAGACTTGCTAGCTAAACAGCTCATACAATCCAGCATTAGTCCTTGCGCCGTTCCAGCTTTATTAGTTCCTAAGAAGAATAGCGAATGGCGATTATGCGTGGACAGTCGAGCAATAAACAAAATCACAATTAAATACCGGTTCCCAGTGCCCAGAATCGACGAGTTAATTGATAAACTTGTCGGAGCTTCCGTGTTCTCCAAATTAGATTTACGCAGCGGCTATCACCAAATCCGCATACGCCCCGGAGATGAGTGGAAGACAGCTATTAAAACCCCCTTGGGCCTCTACGAATGGAAGGTGATGCCATTCGGGTTGTGCAACGCGCCCGCAACGTTCATGAGAATGATGCAAGACATATTAAAACCAATCTTCGGAGACTTTTGTATTTCTTATTTTGATGATATTCTGGTATATAGCCACTCTTTCGAGAAACATGTTGAACATCTTTGACAGCTTTTTATTGTTTTACAGGAAAACAAGTTATATCTCAACATTTCAAAATGTGAATTTGCAACTTCACATGTTCACTTCCTGGGCTATATTGTCTCCAAAGAAGGGGTTCAAATGAATCCTGAAAAGGTGGAAGCCATTCTTAATTGGCCAGCTCCCAGCTCATTTTTTGAAATTCGGAGCTTCCACGGACTTGCTAATTTTTATCGTAAATTCATTAAGGGATTTAGTGTTATCATGGGGCCAATTACTAACTGCTTAAAGTCTAAGACCTTTAGCTGGGGCGACGAACAACAATACAGTTTTAGCAAGATCAAGGAAGCCTTGACTACGACCCCTGTTCTTGCAATCCCAAGCTTTGATAAGCTTTTTACCGTGGAGACTGATGCATCGTCTAGTGGTATTGGAGCTGTACTATCACAGGAGGGGCGACCCATTGCTTATTTCAGTGAGAAACTTTGTCCGTCGCGACAGAGATGGTCGGCTTATGAACAAGAATTCTACTCTCTGATACGTGCTCTGAAGCAATGGGAACACTACTTGTTGCACCAAGAATTCATCATTTGCACAGATAATAAGGCCCTTCAATTCATCAATAGTCAAAAGCACGTCAACAGGATGCATGCCCGCTGGGTATCCTTCTTACAGAAATTTTCTTTTGTACTCAAACACCAAGCTGGATACCGCAATACGGTGGCCGATGCGCTCAGCAGGAAGTTGGTTCTTCTAAATCAATTACAAACTGAATTCACCGGTCTTACATGCCTGCAGGAGCTTTATCCAAATGATCCAGATTTCTCCCAAATCTGGGCCTAATGTCAACAACCTGGAACTGTATCCGAGTACTCTATACGCCACGGATTTCTTTTCCGCCACAACCTTCTATGCATTCCAGCATCGTCGTGGAGGCAACACCTAATTCGCGAAGCCCACTGCGGGGAATTAGCAGCCCATTCAGGTAGAGACAAGTCTTACACCCAACTGAATTCCAGATTCTACTGGCCTCGTCTCCGTCGTGACGTTTTTCGATTCATCGACAAATGCTCCATTTGCCACAGTTACAAGGGAGGCGCCCAAAACACAGGTCTCTATTTACCATTACCAATTCCTGATTCTATATGGGAAGATCTAAGCTTAGATTTTGTTCTCGGCCTTCCCCGAACTAAGCGAGGCAACGATTCGATTATGGTTGTCGTCGATCGCTTCTAAAAAATGGCGCACTTTCTCTCTTGTAAGAAAACTTCCAACTCTCTTCATATTGCACACCTATTTTTTCATCAAATTGTGCATCTACACGGTGTGCCTTGGAGCTTAACTTCTGACAGGGATGTTAAATTCATAAGTCATTTTTGGCGGGAGTTGTGGAAGACCTTGGGCACTGATTTACGACTTAGTTCCACTTACCACCCGCAATCCGACGGCCAAACTGAAGTCGTTAATCGCACTTTAGCAAGCATGCTTCGATGTCTTGTCCAAGACTTTCCAAAACGGTGGGAGGATATGCTCACTACGGCGGAGTTCGCTTATAATTCTATGGTGAATCGCTCCACCGGTAAGTCACCTTTCAGCATTGTATACACAAAGTTACCTAATCTTGCTGTAGATGTTGCTGTTCTACCAAAATGCAAATCACTAGCTGCTTCCAACTTCGCCAATCAGTACTCACAAATGCTTACTGAGGTACATACTCAGCTTGCCAAAGCAAACCAAAAGTATAAAACTGCAGCCGATCGTCACCGCCGGTAGACATCGTTTAATGTGGGGGATCTAGTCATGGTACGAATGCGCCGGGAACGATTTCCTCCTGGTACCTACAACAAGCTTAGTCGCCGGAAGCTCGGCCCTGTTCCAATCATTGCCAAGATTAATGACAACGCCTACACTGTCCAATTACATGCTGGTCAAAATACATCCCCTACCTTCAATGTTTCTGATATTTGGCGATATCATCCCCCTAACGCTTCCCTAGTTACAATCAGCTCGTCGGAGTCGAGCTCTTCCGGAGCCGAGGAAGACTGATGCAGTGCATATCGTGGCGCAAGATACCTTTCCGATAGTTGCCATTTCCCCACTACTTTTAGTATTATTTCTGTTATCACAGGACTTATGCTACTTTTTACTTGCTACCCCACTACTAGTAAGTTTTATATAGTTTATTAAAACAAATAGAATGATAGGAAAATATATATAGTCATCTCCTGTAGAGACGAAGGAGGTTTTCCAATACTTCAATAGAATTTGGTGTTCTGGGCTTCGTTGCCAGGTACTCTGTTTTTGTTATTTCTTTGTTTCAGGTTCCTTTGCAGGAGTTCCTGCTGCCGATTCGATCCTAGAGCTGCATCAACATGCTATTCTCTTAAATTTATTTTATTTTAATGTCATCAATGCATTTGACTTTAATGACATTAATTAGGACTATTCAATTCATTCATTTGTAGAAGATATCTTATAAGAGAAAAAAATTTACAATAAGCATAATATCATAAATGTCTTTTTTATACTATAATGCTCAATTTCATTGACGAACAGAGGTGCCGAAAATTGACACGACTCGAAAATTCGACTCAAATTTAATCCAAATTTTTCAAGTTCACATCTACTCGTTTTAAGAACGGGTCGGATTTAGGTCTTATTTTTCAACCCATTTTGATTTCCTGCTCGGGTTTGGGTCAACCCGAAAACCCGTTTTGTCGTCTCACACACTGTTTTATTGAAAAAAAAAATATTGTTTTTTTTTTTAAATATTAATTTTCTTTGGGAATATTAAATTTTGAATTTTAAAATTGAACACGTCATTATGAACGGTATATCTCCTTGGGAGGCGATCATATCATTCCCTAATGGGTTCAAATTTTAGAATTTTAAATTTATCTAAATTATTGTAGTCATACTCAAGGAGAAACAACATATGACCTCGAAAGATCATAATGAAGTTCAATCGATTATGTGACTATGATAATTCGGATAGAAGATCATTAATCTCATAATCGAAACTATGATAATAATTGATATATCTATCCGAAGAAAGAAGGTATCAATTATTATCGATCGTTCGAAAATGACGATAATGATCATTGTATTTGATTTTCCCAAAGAGAATTAATTGAGGTTTTGAAAAAGTTGATTTTGAAATAAGTTCTGGGTTTCTAAATCTCCTACGAGCGCAAGCCCTCGTAGTTAATTACATCGTAGGAAATTGAAATTCCCTACGAAAACTCTCGATTAAAATAGCGGTAGAAATTTCATTTTTTGACTTTCAAAGATCGATATCAAAGGAGAGAAATGGTAGGAGTTTTCAAATGGGATTGGTTCAATGTTGAGCACTTATTTCTGGGATCAAAGGAAGAAGGGTAGGAGGTGTTTTGGGATTCTGAATTACTCCAGAAACACCTCAGCCTATCATAAATGTTGGTCTTGAATTTGATTGAAAGAGATTTATTGTTTAAGTGGTCAATTTTATTAGAAATTCGGGATTCAATTCCAGGAGGTTGAGGTCTTATAGCCCGAGCTTGCCTCAGAACCTAAGTCTAAATTGGGTACTTAAAAGTGACCCGAACCTAGCTAATGCAGTGCAAATTTGGTCTTATCCCGGCCTGGATTGGGGAGCCAGCTAAACCACCTAAACGCTTTAAAAACATGTGTCCGGTCTTTTAATGTTGAGTGATAGGGATGTTGTTTAAGAAAAGTTTTTGAGAACGGGGCCGACATCTAGAGCGGATCCTAATTGGCCCCTTTAACTTATGTTGGGTTTGATGCTTAAGCTAATGTGATTAAAGATTTAAAGATTTTTGAATTAGTCGCTAATATGATCCATGCTAATCGACTCGATTAAAAGTTTGAATTTGAATGAATGCTATGAAATGATAAACTTCCGGCGGTCCCGGGCTTATTTCTTAAAACGTTAGAGTTTCTATATTGTCTTAAATGTTTTAATTTGATTTAAGTAGAAAAAGTTTTATTTAAGTCCTTAAGAGCCTACGATCGCCTTCCAGGTCAAATCAAAACCGGCATGCAGGTAAAATGACTAGAAAAACAAGTAGTTCTACTGCACAATCAAATAAATAAATCAATCAAATTAAATGCTCAAATTGAAAGTCCATATGGCAAGTGCCACTTATTATTACATCACAGAATTTTGCAGAAAAGTAAAGTGGCCGGGCACCACTGACAACAACCCGGATTCTACTCCTAAGACTTAAGTGATTTGAGATTTGAGATTCTTCTTGCTATCCACTTCTTCGTCCTTCTGCTGCTTCTTGGATCATCGGGTCCGAATATCCAAATAGAAAGAAACTCCCCCTTGAACAGGGTGTTGTCTTTTCTCTTTGGATATTTGAAAGAGATCCTAATTTGAATTCCAAATGGAAGAAGACTCTCCCCTTTAGGGATTTCTTCACCTCTTTGGAATCCAAATTGGATCAAATATCCCAAACTCAAATCATCTCAAAGATTTACAACCTTTTTCAATCAAATTTACATTAATTTTAAATAGAAAAATCTAGACTCGATCCTGCAGGGTTATCTTAATAATCAACAGTTATATGTTCAATCCCAAGCAGTTAATATTTGATCTCAAGCAGTTAATATATTTGAAATTTAAAATGCTCAACAGATTGCAGTAAATAAATAAACAATCACATCAATTCTAAGCTAACAAACAGCATGTAGTGAAAGCTCGAAAATCCGGCACATAGCGGAAAAGTAAACACCGGCCTAGCCTGAAACTAAAGTTGGTTATCCTAGCAAACCATCTATAGTGTGTGAGGCAGGTCGTGTGGTTTTGATATGTCCTAAGTAGGATCATTAGATTTAAGTTGCTTAAGGTTCGATTGGTTGAAAGGCTCAAAGGAGGTTTAATTAAAGTTTAAATATTAATGGTTTGAAGTTTATTTTAAGATTGATTATTAATTATTTGTTGGATTCCACCTTTGTTTCACACCGATGCTGTGAAGTTTATTTCACCTTCCTTGGGGCTAAGCTAATAGCCTCGTAGGCCTGGGTTACCCAGTGGTACTCGGTATAATTAAGTGTCTTAAGTTGATTAAGGTTAGAAAGTTAATGACTTTTATTAAAAGTTGATTGATTACTGATTTTAAGGTTAATTAATGAATTCTGGAGTTTTAAAGTGATTTTCAAGTTCTAAGAATTTTTTGAATATTTTAATCATTTAATTAAGGGGTTAGAAATTGACTTTTTGATTAAGGGTATTTTCTAAAAAGTTAGCATTTTATTAAAATACTAGACCTTACTACGATCAGTTAAGAAGTAAGTACATTGAAATTGGATTTTTCTACATTTTATTACAAAGGTTTGAATTTTAGGTATTTATTGAATTTTTTAAAAATATTTAATTAGAAGGCCCTTTTTGTGATCTTGATTCAAATGACATCCCAACTCCTTGAAATCAGCTCCAAAGGTCAGAGATGACCTAAGAAGAGATTTCCAAGTGTTTGAGAAATTTTTGAAATTTTAAAATATTTTTAATTAATTATATTAATAAAATATTGAATTTCAATTAAAATTGAATTAAGGTTTAATTTGATGTCAAATCAAGGGGATTTTAATTTTCATTGATTAAGGTTTGAATTCTGGTCAATTTGAGGTGTTGTGCATATTTTTGGATTTAATCTTGATTTATTGTACTTTCCTGAAGTTTTAATGGCTTAATTAAGGTTTAAGCTTAGGAAAATTAATTAGGGAACTTAATGACTTCTAAAACCAGTGAAAATTTTCCCTAAGGCTGAGAATGTCACTATGTTTGAAATGTTCAAGTTTCAAGTTCAAATGAGCTGTATCCTAATCATAATGCATTTTCTAAGTTGTCTAATCAAAGTCCTTAATTATTGTCCTTAACGGTGTCGCTAAATTTAATAGGCTTGAATCAAAGTTTTGACTAACCCTTGACTAAACATACAAGAGAAAATGCATAACAACACAATCAAGTCCTTAAAACTAGGAGAGCCTAGGCTAGGTGGTATGTGCACAACCTAAGCATGCAAATTAACTTAAAGCTTAATTAAGTAAGAGATTAATCAATGAATAATTGGCCAAACAATTATTCATTGATTAATCAATATTCCCAAAAATTTCTATTCAATCATTCAATCCATGTTTAAAATCCCAAGGGATCTCTCAAACATTTAAGGATTTAAATATATATAATTTTAAAGTGGATTTTAAAATATATAAATACATATATATGTAAATATATATATTTTAAAATAAAATAATTAAAAATATTATTAAAAGAAATTTTGAGGGGTTGAGAGACCCACTGACTTTCAAAGAAATTTGAAAGTAAATTTATTTTTCAAAATATTTAATTAAATGCTAATTAAATATTAAAGATAAATAAATAATTCAAATTATTCAAAATAAATTGATATTTAAATCTTAAAATTAACTTTAAATTAAGGTATTTAGAATTTCAAAAATTTTGATGTATTATTCAATTTTTTTTTTGAATTAAAATGAATTAAGTTTGAATTATTAAAATTTTAAGGTAATTAAAGTATTTGAAATAATTTAAAACTATTTAGTATTCAAAATAATTATTTTTTTTTAAAATAAAATTTAATTGAATATTAAATGGCCTCTGAAATTTTAATATTATTAAAGATAAAAATTTTAATATATATTTTTTAATTATTTTAACTTAACATAATTAAATATTAATACAATATTTAAATATTTCAATAATTAAGTGATTTAAAATCACTTATAATATAAAATATCTTAAGTTAATTTGATTTAAAATATATAAAAATAAAATAAAATTTAATCTTAAATTAGAGATTTTTTTAAATTCTTGAGATATTTTATGGATTTTTTTTATTTTAAATAATTTTTTAATATTTTTCTATGTTTAAAATGAATTTAAAAAAAAATTTTAATCAATTTAAAGCCTTTGACAGCGGTGGAGGCTGGACGGCCACGTGTCGCCGCGGAGTTGGCCAGCCAAGTCTCAGGTGGCGGCGGCCAATGATTGGCCCGCGCGTGGGACCCATACGGTTTCCACTTAACCACGTAAGCAGCACCGCGGGACCGTCCGATCACCCGCTATAACGATTGGACGGCTCTGATCGAGCCAAACCATTGATTCAGCGGACAGGCGGATCAGGGGGACGATCCAGAGAGCCGTATGGCTCCATCAAAACCGCGAATCATGAGATCAACGGCCAGAAATGGCCCAGCCCATGTATGAACTTGACCGAAACCCTAAACTAGGAAAATGACTCGTTCTCTCAGTACGCTTGATCGAGTTAAATAAAATTTTAAACCTGAGTTGCTTGAATGAACAGAAATTCTGGGGAGTTAATTTAAACCTTTAAAAATAGCTTGTGAAAAATCTATTTAATGCTAAGTGTTCTAGCCTAAGGTTTAAGATTTTCACCTTGATAATGGACGGTTTTACCCGTTTAATGGCATGTTGCATTTGTAGGCTGTCCACGCTCCTTTTTGTAGAAGAAACCTCGGCTTGATAACGTCTGGATCAAGGGCCTCGAGCTTGAGACGGATTTGGCCTTCGGCTTGGCCGGAAACTCGCCGCCGTCGACCTCCGAATGCCGGATTCGGACTTGGGGAATGTTGATGAAGTCTTTGATAGCTCAAACGAAAAGACTTCTGGGTCTGGGATGGCTTGAGTGGAGAGAGAGTGTGTATGTTAGAATAATGCTCAAATGAGGGTTTACACCCTATTCAAACTTCCCCTGGTTGGATAGACGGCTAGGATTTGTTTGGCTGGACTTTAGATAGCTGCCACATGTCAAGGGAGTGGTTGGAAGGCTGGAGAATCAAGGACACAAGGACTAATGAGGTGGAAAGGCCTCTTATGTCCTTTTGAGCATATGGATTAAATCAAGTCCACTTGTTCGTGATCCAAGGGTCAATAATAGGTCTAGGAAGGTTCTAGAGCCTGTATTAACAGTTGAGATTAAATGGGATTTAAGTTTAACAAGTTTGCTTAAGAGTTTTAACCATTTGGAAGCTCTTTTGACCACCCATTAACTATTTGACCAGTCAATGGGTCAATGTAAGATGAGGTGGCAGCTAGAGTGGCTTAGGGAGCTGTTTGAGTGAAGTTTTGTGGGTTCAAATGAGAATGCATGGTGGTTTGATTAGAACTTTGGATATTTGACCAAGTAAATGAGTTGACTTGGTCAGATGGGCTAGGGTTTGACTCAAGGCAGGTTTTAGAAGTATTCCATACATCTCATGAAATAGATTTAAAGGGAATATGAGACTATGCAATCAAGGTTTTGAATGAATGCAAGGAATAGGTTCATATGGGTCAAGTTTGACTAAGTTTTAGGTTAAGTTGACCAAGTCAACTATTGACCGTGTCAAGAGTCCAAACAAGTCTAAATCACTAAGTAAAGTGATCGCAAGAGCTTGACAAAGTTTTAAATGAATTTAAGGCTTAATTCAAAGTTGAAACGGCTTAATGATTGATTTGGTCAACATAGGTTGACCGGGTCAACCAGGTTGACCCAGGAGGTGGTCCCAAGCTCAAAAGTTTTGGTTTGATATTCAAAAATTGTTGGAAGCGATTCCAAACAATTTGGAGCTCACTTGGTTTGAAATTGACATTTGAGCCCTAAGGGGTATTTTGGTCATTTTGACCCCTGGTCAACTAGGGGTCAAAGTGGGTCCAGAAAAATACAGTTTAATGTTCAATATATCATAATCAAGGGTTTAGAAGTGATTGGACGCTTTGTAGAAAGCTCCGAGGTCAAAATCCACTGGATGGCAAGTCTAGTGGCATAGGCTGTAAATATTTGAAGGTTTTACAGCCTTTGGGTTTTGATTTAGTTTCTGGGGTTAGAGACCTCAGAATGGGCTCAAATTTGGAGGGTTGCCTCCAGAGACATGTCCCGCCAGTATGCAACTGACAGACTCTGAATCGGAGGTCATTTGATTGGTTTTTTAAGTGTTTGAAAATTTGTTGAAAAAGGCTTTCAGGATTTGGACCTTTGGCCTTCAATTTTGGATTTAGATTCTGGATTTGGATTGGGTTTTAGATTTGATTGATTAAATGTCGGGATTGATTTATGATCTAGGTAAATCTTAAAATCTGACTTCTAGAAAGGTCTTAAGGTCTAGAGTAGATCCTAAGGTCTGAAGTCTAGAAGGATCCTAGGATCTAGAATGGATCCTAAGGTCAGGATTCTAAGAGGATCCTAGAGTTTGAATTGATTTGGAGATCAGATTGATTTAGGGTCAGGATCGGTCCAAGTGACTTCATACAAAAATGAGGTCAACACACACAAACAATTATTTATTTTTCTTTCACGTGTTTTCCACTTTCTCATTCCACTAATCTAACTGTCTCCCGCATGACCGCACCACTTGACGCGCAATCGCCGCATTTCTCTTCTTTAGACCACGCCGCTCACCGCTTCTTTCCTCTCTAACCTGTCAAAACTACCTCACTCTCAAAGCTCTCTCTTTTTAACCAAGCAGCTAGCCATGGTCTTTGTCGTGTTACTCGCGTGAATAGGGCTTGCGGCGACAGACTTACGGGTCGGGTCAGGTTGACTCAAACCCGAAGCAGGTCTGGTTAGGGTCCGAAGAACTGACCTATTTTCAAAAATGGGTCGTTTTCGGGTTGGGTTGAAAAGTGCCGGGTCAATTCCAGCTTAGACCCGAACCCGGCCTGTGACCCGATTTTGACAACCCTATTAGTGAAGACAAAGTAAATTTTATGATGAGACTTTTATGATAAAATTATTTTTTATTAAAAAATAATAATAATTTTGTCTTAATAAAATTTTATCAAGCACCTTATATATGTTATAGATATGCACCTTTTCAATATTTCATAAAAATTTTCCTTGATGATTTTAAATTTTGTGGTTTTTATTAAATAGGCAATAATTCAGACTATGAAAAATAATGACATAATATGATTAAAGTCTTAAAATAATATTTTACATAGTCCCTAGTAATTTAATTATATTCTATAAATGTGAATTTTTTATTTTTGTTGACTACAATTGAGATATTTTTATAATTTCTGAATTGAGTTTTGATTATATTCTATTTAATGATTCATCAAAATATGTGTACAATGATGAACAAAATGCGAATGTGATGAGAGTTATTTTCAAGAGAGCGTGGGCCTGCTCATTTGGCTGACAAGATTGTAGTTGGGTGACAATGGTTAGAGGGACCGTAGATCGTAGTCGATATACGACGGTGGTTGGAGTTAGTTTGCGGGTGATAGTGGTTGGACAGACCTTAGTTGGTGGGCGACAGTCATCGTACGGACCTTAGTCAGCAAATGATGGTTGTCGGAGGGACTGTGGTTGGTGAGCAATAATGTTCAAATGAGCCGTAGTCGAGCAGGTGACGATATTCTGAGGGACCGTAGTCAGTATGCAATGGTGGTTGAAGGGATAGCGGTTGACAAGCAACGAATGTCAGAAGAGTCATAGTCGGCGGGCGATGGAAGTCGCAGGGACTGCAGTCAGAGGGCGAAGGGGGTCAGAAGGACCATCATTAAGAGGTGATAGAGGTTGGAGGGGTGTATCGATGGCAGCCGAGCGGAGGAGGTCCAACGATGGTATGTCGCAGACGAAGGTCTGGCAGTGATCGGTGGCCTAGTGGAAGTCTGACAACGGTAAGCTATCAGGTGGTTGTCTGACGACGGTCGGGCATAAGTCTAGCTGTGATCGGTGGCCAAGTGGATGTCAGGTGATGGTCGGTGGCTGGGTGGGGGTCTGACGATGGTCAAACGAAAGTCTGGCACCGGTTGACAGTCGAGTAGATGTCTAGCAATGGGCGACAACCAATTGGATGTCTAGCGACGTCCAGTGGCTGGGTGGTGGTTTGATGATCGTCAGGCAGTGTTTCGATGATGACCTGGAGGTGGTACGATGATGGTCGGGCTGTTGTTCAGCGAAGGTTGGCGGTCGAGCGATGGTCTTCCAATGGTCGAAGGAGGTTCTCCGGCGGTGGTTCCTGGGTGGAGCTCTAGATCCATGAAGTCTTAGAGCTCTCTCCAATCTCCAACTAAAGGTCTAGGCTCCAAGCCCCCTTTCATGTGGGATATGGGGGTCTATTTATAGATTTTTAAGAGTGGCATGCCCCATAAATATAAAGATAGTCAATGACAAAATCGGAGTGTTCAATCGAATGGCTCATATTGATCTCCTTGATCATAGAACATTTGTTAAACACTTATGTTTCCAAATGATGTCAGAATTAAGTGATCTTAGACTTGTTGGATTCGCCTCGTCAAACTGCTCGATTCAATTATAAGCATGCTATATTTGGATATCATTTGATCATCTAATTTATACATTGAAACTTCCAAATAAGTTTTGTCTCTTGAGTTGGACCCATTTGGGCTCGGATTGAACTAATTTTGGTGTTATTGGATTTGTGTCGTTGAGATGTTCAATTTGACTATATGTTTGTTGAAATTTGTGTTTGGATGATCGCAAATTTAATTTTGGAAGTTGTCGTGCCTAATCAAGATGATTTTTTGGTGCCACATTAGTTTCCTCACTATTTTCGGACGTCAAAGCTCAAATCATCTGAAAATATATGTCTTTGTCTTGCAAACCAAAAGGTTGGAGTGTGCTCTCAAAGACACTTTAGTGTATGTAAGACTCCCCTTAGAAGAAACAAGACGTGCACCGATAACTTCACCAATTAGAGATGTCGAATTTGGTGCTCTAACTTCTTCCTATAATCATGTAAGTTCATAGACCTTTGAACAAACTACTTGATATTTATCAGATAAATGGGAGATAGATCCTGTCATATTGATGCTCTGGCTGATTCTAAAGTTTCATTAACCTTTTTTTCATCAATTATATGGAAAATAATCATCAAACAAATCTGATTTATCCTCCAAAAATATTGCAACTTTGGCATACAAAATAGTTATCATTTTAAACTTCAAAAGCTCTAAAATTCATAAAAAATGAGATTATGAAGATTATAAATTTGATTTAGAAAAGGAGACCAACAAAGCAAAGAATTGCCTACTGCTAACATTATAGGTCATGATAATGAGTCCTTGTGCTTCATTAGTGATTTTTTCTTAACATATTCAAATCGATATTTTGGATGAGTTTGATTCCCCTAAGTCCTCATCACAATTAAGTTGTTTTTTATTTGGCAACCACAAGCTCAAGCCTTCAACGTAACATCAAGCAAGTAAATATAAATATTAATAATAATAATAAAGCTTTATTGAATATTTTTCTTCTTTTTCTGGCAAGCTTCCCTAACTTCTAATGAATTGGTGACATTAAAGTTCAAAGGACGTCACATGCAGAAAGGCATAGTTGTCTGCCACTTAATATTCTTGCGAGAGGTAGTGGAAGGCAGATGCGATAGCTCACCAGGAGCTAGTTCATAGGGTAGTGGCTCCCATGCAGTGGAGACCACGACCGATCGCAGCAGTACCCACCCCAGAGGTGATAGTAGCTCCTGAGATAGAGGCGATCCAGGAAGGACGCTTCTCTCCACTGACACGTAGTAGGGATGAGGAGGACGTTGCTTAAATTGCGTCGGCTCCTCCTGATACCACTACTTTACCCTGGGCTAGGGTCCCCAAGGAAGCTGGTGTTCGAACCCTCACTCAGAGGATTCGAAACATCGTCCGCCTAGCTCGTGGTAGAGGGCCTGTCAGTCGGGAGAGGTTACTCCGACAGATTTCTCAAGCTACTTTTCAGCTACGGAGACAGACTGCGAAGAGGCTTTACAGTTGGTAGAGAGGACAGACACCTCAGCGGCTAGCAGCTAGCAGATACAGTTCCAGTGGTTAGACTGCCGGTAGTTACTCCTGCTGTCGGACGATGCCCATGTCGTCGCAGACAGAGACAGCAGCAGGAGCCCGCTCGGCCGCAGATCAGTTCAGTTGTGGTAGCCCTTCAGCAGCCGGCTACCCGTACCGAGCCCCTCCGCGGTAGGCGAGTTTGGAGACGACGACAGGCGGATACCCCTGTCGAGTCAGTTCAGTTAGTAGAGGCAGTACGACCTGTTGAGGCAGTACAGTCAGTTGAGATAGCGCAGTTGGCCGAGGCAGTTCAGCCAGCAGATGCAGTAGATCAGATGGATGTAGCAGTTCCTTCAGGGTCCAAGGCGGTCCCGATGACTTGTGATGAGGATGCAGTAGCTACTCCTGATAGATCACCAGACCGAGTTGAGACACCTTTAGTTCCCAGCACTCATAGGATCACTTCCCCTATGAGTCCCTACATAGAGGCACTCCGTCGAGCCTTTTCAGAGGATGATACACTAGGAAATGATTCAGAGGAGGACATACCAGTACAACAGGTCTATGAGACTACCCGTCGAGGTCACTCATGTGAGCAGAGAGAGCTCGAGGACCAGGATGAGCAGGGAGACCCCGAGGCAGGAGGATCTCCGAGATCAGTAGCTACGGACGCCACAGTCATGCACTTACAGACTCAGATGGCCACCGGGAAGATCCATCTCCAGGACAGTGATTCGATACAGCCTTTAGACAAGGCTACCCAGACAGTTCAAATGATCTCTAGTCCCAGCCACAGTCCTAGCCACAGTTCCAGCCGCAGTGACAGTCAGAGTTACAATCAGGGTAGTAGTGGCAAATCACTCCACAGTTCTGAGGGAGAGTGACAGCTAGCACTCTCCGAGAAGACCTGACAGATGATTAAGTAAGCTGTACAGAGTTTAGAGGCAGTTGAGAGGAGGCCTCCCAATGCCAAGTCGACAGTTTCCACTCTAGCTTCTTTGTTAGCACTTGTCTTTTTTTTCCTTTCTTCTGTTGTAGTATCATTTTGAAACTACTGGCTAATCCCGACGCAATTTATTTCTAGCTCAAAATAAGACAAAAAAAAAGAAAATCACATTATTAAAAATATCTAAGCAAAATTGATTGCACTAAACTTAAAGTAATAATCCATCCACCATCAACATCAGTTTGACGAATGTGAGAAGTTTAAGATAAATTTAAGCTCACATTGAACCAATACCCTATTGAGTATTGCTATGATCAATCTATAAAAGATATCACACTAGTAAGGACGTGACACATATACTTTAACCTATTGATTTTATCACCAAATGGTGTTGCTAGATAATTGTTGTGACTAAGTCTCTTTGATCAGGTGGTTTCACTACAAAATGAATCGATTATATTACAGTTACTAGGGCTGAGCTGAGCCAAGCCGCGCAATTGCTAGGTATTTTCCCAACTGTGCATAAATTGCTCCTCTACCATTTTATTTATTTTTTATTCCTTTTTTGGCAATGAAATTGAATTTGGCCAACATTTTGGTATCAGAACTAGTCTTTGATCCTCAATTGGGCATTTGGGAATTTTGAAGCTGAAAAGAAAAGAAAATAATAGTTGTTGCGTGCTAAAAAATTTATAATTATATAGAGAGTGTGATATTTTAATTTTATACACAAAAAAACAAGCATACACAAATAATAGTTGCAAAAGACATTAGAATTTTTTATAGGACAAATCGAAAAGGGGAAAAACAACATAGCATGACCCACTTAAAATAGTCCATTACATAATTAAAGATCCAAGATGTTGCTCTTCCTTGTAATTGAAAAATGTGGGATTACATAATTAAGTAGAATTGTCTAACTCTAATTATAGAGATTACAGAAGAAGTGATGATAGGTGAAAGTGATTATACAATGTCGGTCAAGCAATGATATTATAACGAAGGACATGTGCTCATGATTGGACAGCGAATGTCAAATGATATGATTAGATGTTTCTAGTCAGTGGATAATAATTGAATGGTGGAAATCATGTAATGGCCTTTGATGGTGATTATCGGGGAAGGCAATAGAGTCCTTCGAATCTATGAACTCATGAATCACCCTCATGTAGAAAATGAATGTCTATTTATAGCTTTTTGAGGGGTGTGTTTCGATAATTTTAACTAAAATTTTAAAAAAAATCCATGGAATGACCCTTATTAATCAACTTGATCATGAATTTTTTTTTTTAGCATTTAAATGTGTTAATGATGTTAGAATTAGACAATTTTGAGCTCACTTGATTTGTTTCATCAACTATTAACATATGAAATCTAAAAATTATTTTGTCCTCCAATTAAAGTCCTGAAGTTTCAACATATATATTTCAAGTGGTTGATTTAAATTCATTTGGACTCAGATTAGATTATTTTTGATATTTTTAGATTCATCTTGTCAAGACGTTCAATTAGACTATAAGTTTATGCAAAACATAGCTTGGATGATCTTGAATTTAATTCTTAAAATTTCTCATTCAAATATTACCTCGATATTCATCTTGCTCAAGTGAATTTTTTAGAAATGTATCGAGTGATAGTTTGATTGAACACAAGAAGAATATCAATATTATATTTTAGAAGATTTTACAAAATATAAATACCACATAATCGTTATATTCTTAGATAATTATATAAATAAATATAAAAAGAACTCTTAAGTAAATCCACCCACATATTAATATAAATTATCTTAGTTGAACAATCAGCTGTCCTTTTTTTTCACCCACAATATCATAATTCAAAAAAAAAACTTATAACTTTTCTAGTTTTCATAAATAATATAATATAAAAAAATAATATCAGAATAATCTGACTAAAATTATTTAAATATATATATTAAAATAAATATAATATAAACTATTTTAAGTATATTGATGAACCCACAAGCACTACTTCCTAGGAACTTTTATTTTATCCAGTGAACGTACTCCTCTACGTTCGGTTTTAGACAAAAAAAGCGCTTGTACCGAGTACTGAGTTGTACTCGGTACAAGCCTTTTTTTGACTAAAATCGAACGTAGAGGAGCGTACGTTCACTGGATGTAATAAAAGTTCACTTCCTAGGCAGCGCTATGGCCCTCAGCGGCCGCTCCATGACCACAGTGAACAAAAACTTGCTTCCAAAATCAAGCTTCTTCTCCGCCGGATTCCGCCACTCAAACTCCTGAACCATCCTTGCCAGCAGAAGCGTTATATGCATCATCCCCATCCCCATTCCCGGACAAACTCTCCTCCCCGCCCCAAAAGGTATCATCTTTATCTCCTTCACCCCTGTCATCTCCGCACTCTCCCCTCCCCTCAAGAACCTCTCCGGCTCAAACTCCCCGGCGTCCTTCCACAGCCTCGGATCCTGCGCTATCGCCGGAAGATATATCTCCAAATTAGCATCTTTCGGCACATCGTAACCCCCCAACTTCCCATCCTCCACCGCCGCGTGCGTTAACGTGAAATACGCCGGCGGGTGTTTCCTCAACAGCTCCTTCACAAACGCCTGAAGGTAAACCATTCCTTCCGTATCATTCTCGTTTATTATCCGCGCATCTTTCCCAACCACCGCAGCTATCTCTTCGTATATTCTTGATTGAATCGATGGCTTGTCGATCAGCTCCGCGATTCCCCACTCGATCGCAGTGGCGGTGGTGTCAGTTCCCCCGTTCAGAAACTCCGAGCAGAGAGTCACCAGCTCGGCGTCGGTGGGCGGGGCGGAGTTTCTGACTTGGAGATCGAGCAACGAATCGAGATATGAGAAGTTTGTGGCGTCGGGATGCGCGGCGGGGTTTTCAAGAATCCCGCGGCGTTTGTTGATTAAGGGGACAATGGCGTCGATCTGCTCTTTTCGGACTTTGATTGCTTCCGCGCGCTTCTTGGCGAATAACGGTTTGATCAAAGGTAAGAAGTCGTCCATTTGAGGACTAGCGGTGACGAGGACTTTTTTCATGAGAATGTCGATCTTATTAATTTCCTCATCGTGGAGATTGAGGCCGAAGCACATCGATATCAGAATGTGGAAGACAGCGAAGCGCGTGTTGCGGAGGACCGAAATTTCACTGTCGGAAGCGGATTCAGCGCGGATGTGATCGATGAATCGGTTTATTGCGGTTTGGCGGAGGGAATCGAAGGTTTTGAGGCGGGTGGGACTGAGAATGTTGGAGACCATGTTGCGGCGTAAGGTGCGCCAATCGAGACCGTAGAAAGCGGAATTGACGGTGAATTTGTTGCAGCTGAAGATGTTGCGGATGGGGGTTTCGGCCGGGCGGGAGGCGAAAAGTTGGCTTTTTTGGATCAGAGCTTCGTGGGCGAGTTCGGGGTTGGTGATGAAGATGTGAGTTTGGGAGCCGAACCGGAGAGTGAAGATGGGGCCGTAGAGGGGAATGAGGTCGGGGATGTAATGAATGAGTTGTTTGCGGGAGAGGGCGAGTTGGAGGAGGTTGCCGAGGAGAGGGAAGCAGGGGGGGCCGGGAGGGAGGTTTGAGGATTTGGAAGGGCGGAGGAAGAGGAAGAGCAGGGTGAGGAAGGAGATGGAGAGGATGGTGGTGGAGGTGAGAAAGAGGAGCGAAATGGCCATGGGAGAGATGGAGGGGCGGTGAGAAGTGGGAGAGTGGTGGTGGTGATGGTGGCGGTGGTGATGATGGTTTTATAGGTGGTGACGGAGCGAGGAGGTGTGTGATTAGTTGGTGGAATTTAAATGTCTGGCCGGCTGAGAATTAAATTTGAAGGTTGAAATTTAGGTTTTTGATTTGTCAAACTCTACGATGTGTTTTGTTATTTCTAAGGAATTGCAGGATGTAGTTGTGTTCTGTATGGGTTTGTTCTTTGGATGACTTTGGTCGGAAGGATTGGAATTCTTTATTAGCTAAAGAATAGACTTTTGAGAGACCGTTGGATGACTGATTTTATATTTATAGATAGAACATGAAAAAGGTTATAGTCAATGTTAGAGAGTCTCCTTAGAGAGGTTTTTGAACATAGATAGTTGAGCACTCTAATGGTAGATAAGATTAATAAATCCTTGCCTATCTATGCTCAACTACCTCTATTATTAACGACTTCACCCTTACACCGCAAATGAACTTGAATCTTGTTTTACACATGTATCTTCTTTGGCTCTTGCCACATTCAGAGGACAAATTATCACGTGCGGAGTTCGGACACAAAGAACCGTTCAGTTTTGTGATTGTGAATAGTAAAAGCACAATGATAAATAATAAAAGCGCAGTTGTGAACAGTAACTGTACTTTTATTATTAACAGTCACAAAATCGAACGGTTCTCTATGTACGGACTCCGCACATAATAATCTATCCATTCAAAGTTTCTTAACTTTACTTCAACACCACATTCAAATTATGTCTCCCATCATGTACTATCTTTCCCTTTACCTCCGAAGAAAAAAAATTACTAATGATAATCTCTCTCTCTCTCTTGAGACATTGATATTAAATTGAGCCATCTTTTCTCCATCGAAACAGTTGGGCAATTTCTTGCCGACGTTGAAATTTCATGCTTGTTTTTCATAAGCTGTCACAAGTCCACTTCAAAGTCTTGAATGCAAACATCTGTAATGGTTTGCCAATAATTAAACAAGTCTGACGAGTTGATTGAATGGCAGAGGCCAAGTTTTTCTTCCTTGTGAATTAAATCCTGCTTAGATCTGAAAGCTTAGTTCATTATAAGTTCTGTATGCCCAATCAATATGGTATTAGTTTTGTGCTCTTTCAAAACTGTGAAGTCGATGGAGCCTATGAGCCGAACCCAAAAGCTTCGAGTTGCAAGCCCCAAGAGAAATCACGAAGAACCAGACTAAGCGCTTGCATGCTCGAAATGTGATGCTTCACCTTTGAAGCGTCCTTTAATGCTCACTATCAACAATATGGAAAGAGGCTTGCTTTCAAAGCCCACTATTTATACTTTCCAGCTTTTGATATATCATCAAAAAATTATGTTGATCGGGCACAAATCTTGAAGCAAAATCAAGATTGAAAACTTAAAAAATTAAATTGGAGACCATCTAAACTCCGATTTCAGCAAACTTATAGTCGAACTGAAGTCTCGGAAATACAAACCTAACGACACCAAATTCGACTCAATCCGAGCCCAAATGAGTCTAAATCAAAGACCCGAAGCGTAATTGGAAGGTTCAATCCATAATTTGGATTACCAAACGATTTCCAAACATGACATGGTTATAGTTGAATCAAGCGACTCGGCGAGACGAATCCAATGAGCCCAAGATCGCCAAATTATGATATCATTTAGACATTCAAATGCCCAGTAAACGATCCACGATCAAGTGATTCAACATTGTTCGTCCATTCAAGCCACTTCAAATTTACCTTTAATCTTCCTCATATTTACTGGCCATGTCACTCTCAGAAAATTATAAATAGACCTTTCATTCTTCATTGAAGGAGAGAGGAAATGGAGGAAGAAGGAAGCAAGGAAGTAAGAATAGAAGGAAAAAAAGGAAGAGAAGTAAGAGAGTCCTCCTCAACAACTGTCAGACTTCCACCCGGCAGCCAAATGACACCTGAGTTCTGCCCGATCGCCAACTAACGCCGGCATTAAGCAAGGAAGAAAAGGAAAAGACTCCTCCTTGAACACTTCCCGGCCACTAATCGACGTTGATCTTCCGCCCGTCACCAGATTTCCACTAGACGTGGGATTTCTGCCCATCGATTGATTGGTGGATCTGTTGAAGGCAAACTCTACTTGAGCTAGAATGAGATTCCATTGGCGAATATTCTTCCCAACAAAGCATCGCTGCCGGTTTCCTAAGCTTCTATTTACTATTTCCGTTTGACCGTCTTTTTAGGAGTATGCGGCTGATGAAAATTGAAGTTGTCCCTAATTTTTCCCATAATATTCTCCAAAAATAACTAAGGAATTTGACATTGCGATCAAACATTATCATCCAAGGGATGTCGCGTAGTCGGACAATTTCATAGAAGTAAAGATTAGCTACGTTGGTGGCGTCAAGTGTCATGTTGCAAGGCACAAAGTGAGCCATTTTTTAGAACCCATCAACCGCAACCATTATAGAATCCTTATGTCACTGTGTGTGAGTCAGTCCAATTCCAAAATCAATGCTAACAACGATCCATTGGGCTTTTGGGACTAGTAACAGAGTGTAAAGTCCAATGCGCTGATCCTGTGCTTATGCCAATTTGCAAACTCTACATTGCTTAACAAATCTGGCAACATATCTAGCTAGAAAGGGCAAATAGAAGGGTTCTTTTATTAAAATAAGAGTTTTATATCTTCCGAAATGTCCAGCCAATTCAACTTGTATGAAACACATTTAAAATAACTAGGCGTATAGAGCCCTGGGAAACACACAAACGATTTCCCAAAAATACTTGTCCTTGTTCTATATGATGAAGCTGGGAGGGATCCATTTGGCATTGTTTCCATATTGATACATCATACAAAAATTATTTTGATAGGACACTAATCTCAAAGCAAAATCAAGTTGGAAACTTTCAAAATCAAAATCAGGAGCATCTGAACTCCGTTTTCAGCAAACTTATAGTCGAATTGAACGTCTCGGAAATACGAACCCAACGACACCAAATTCGACCCAATCTGAGCCCAAATGGGTCCAAATCAAGGATCCGAAGCGCTGTTGGAAGGTTCAAACCACAATTTGGATTACCAAACGGATTCCAAACATAACAAGCTTATAGTCAAATCGAGCGGCTCGACGAGACGAATCCAACGAGCCCAAGATCACTGAATTCCGACATCACTACGACATTCAGACGTCAATCAAACGGTTCATGATCAAGGGAATCAAAATCGGACGTCCATCCAACCACTCCCAACTAACCCTTGATCCTCCACCTATTTACGGGCCATGCCATTCCCAAAATCTATAAATAGAGCCCCCTCTTCTCTTGAAAAGGGACCCCGGAGCTTAAGGAAAAAAGAGAGAGATCGGAGATCGCTCTTGCTTCCTAGCCTCCTCGACCACCGCCGGAGTTTCGCCGGACCACCGCCGAAGTTCTGTCGGACCACCACCTGATGCCCTTTGCTCCACCGGACCACCGCCTAACGCCGTCACTCCGCCGGACCACCACCTGACGCCTTGTGCTCCACCGGACCACCGTCTAACGTCGTCACTCTGTCAGACCACCACCTAACTCCCTGTGCTCCACCGGACCACCGCCTAACGCCGTCACTCCACCGGACCACCACCTGACACCCTGTGCTTCACCGAACCACCGCCTAACACCATCACTCCGCCGGACCACCACCTGATGCCCTGTGCTCCACCGAACCACCGTCTAACGTTGTCACTCCGCCGGACCACCACCTGACGCCCTGTGCTCCACCGGACCACCGTCTAACGTCGTCACTCCGCCGAACCACCATCTGACGCCCTGTGTTCCACCGGACTATCGTCTAACGTCGTCACTCCGCCGGACCACCACCTAACACCCTGTGCTCCACTGGACCACCGTCTAATGCCGTCACTCCGCCGAACCAACACCTAACGCCCTGTGCTCCACAGGATCATCACCTAACGCCGTCGCTTCGCCGGATCACCACCTGACGCTCTACGCTCTGCCAGTCTTTCACTTGAAGTTATCATCTTTGTCAGACCACCATTGAAGATTCTCACATTTGTCATACCTTCATCTAAGGCCTGAAGTTCTACCTTATCATCATTTAAGGCCCGAAGTCCTGCTAGACCATTACTCGACACCCGAACTTCTATTGTACAATTGCTACTTGTAATCTGATCGTCCTTAGAGACGAGTCAGCCCATTGTAACCAACTCACGTTCTAGTGAAATCTTTTCAAATGGGCTAGGCCCCGTGGTTTTTCCCCTTTCAAGGGTTTTCCACGTAAAAAATCTTGTGTTCTCTGTGTGTGAGCTCGATATCCGTATAACGCTAAGACGAACAATTAAAACTCTATCGCCGCGTATATTCTAGTCCACAACACATATAATTTTAAAGTCTCCTACTTAGATTTTCCTTCTTTAAACAACATTTTTAATCTTACAAAAAGAAATTGTAATAATAAAGAAGGATGATGTTTATTTGCATAATTTACAATCTTATTATTTTAGCATTAACTTCACGAATCACTTCTGCTATAATAGAGAGAGCATTTTCTATGTTGAGAATTGTCAAACATTAATTATATTATAAGATAAGCGGTTATTAGCTCCATGATAGTCTATTATCTTATTATGTTGAAAGGAAGTATTTTATTTGATTCTTAATGTTGTAATGCAACATTATTAAAAAAATACAAAATATATTAGCAAATATTATCAATATTACTCGATTAATCGTTCATAATTAAATATAAGTTAAGTAAAATTTATATATTTTATTTTTTTAAATATTAATTTATTTACATGATAAATAAATGAAAGATATGTGTATGAATGGATAATCCAATCGCTTAAGTCACCTCTTTTTTTTTTTTCTAGTGCCAAAACTTCTTTCTCCAAATGGCATGATAGAATAGTCCATCAATCAATCTCAATTCTCAAGCATTTAGTTTCCTAGTTTAATCTAAGAGAGATTATTCTGTGTGGATACCGAATCGTCCGGAGACGAATCAAAGCCCGCCACATCACTTGTTACATAGCCTTGATACACATCAAATAGTGACGTTACACACTCTGTTTTGTGTCCGAACAGCATCTGCATCCGCACAGAATAATTTCACTCAATCTAGACGTATCGTCTGTCTTTTTTTTTTTTTTTGCAAATGTATATGGTACTATCCACTTAAGTAAAAATCTAATATTTATCATGTCTTCATTAGCTTTATAAAATTTAGCCAAAAAAATACTTTGATTGTAAAATCATTTCATTATAATCTAACAACGTCGATGAATATGAAGCTCTACACATACTCCCAACCATCAATTACATCTCTCATCTCATTAACCCGCAACATCTCAACATAATAGATACTCTAAAAGAGGCTATCAATATGTTATCAAAATTAGCCTCTTTTGTCTTGGTAGCTTGATAATTAGGGATAAATCTCGACATAAAAACTTTGAGCCTATTAATTCTATTTTATTACTATTTTCTTATTGCTTTTGAAAAAAAAAAATTTTTTTGAACTAAAATTTTACTTTTTTATAACAACTTTCAAAAAAATTATGTTCCCACAATAACTTTATATTCATCTTTATAAAAAAAATACAATCATCCTAAACAAATCCTATGACTACATTGATGCTACTTATTTAAATGTAAATCCTATTTTTAACTCATATATAAAACTCGTTGCTATTGATTTAAGATTTTATTCAGCAACAAATACAAAAAAAAATTTTATTCAGTAACAAATACAACATAATACACTCACATGGCTCATATACCGTCTAAAGTAAAAGTGTAGAGATTTCACATATATGTCGAGGGTCCAAGGAGGCAGCGCCCTTGATGGGGTTCGACCTAACAATAACTTGGCAGGGTTCGACCTAACAAATTTTGGTTGTACGGATATTTTTTGATTTTTTTTACTATTTCTCTTTATATTTGATTCATTGTTCCCTAACAATAACACATCTACACAATAAACCAGATTCATGTAATTAATATAGCTTGACAAAGTGGGAAACAATACCGAGCTCAACTTGAACTTAGCAATGCAAATATTGGCAGGGAAAACTTTAAGTTCAAAAGGTTCCAAAGTAAATTGATTTAGTGTAAAGAGAATGAAGAGTACCAGTGATTCAATGGTTGCTATCATAGCCTAGAACTCCTCATCATTTCCAGGTGATCTTGTCACGGGAATAGACCATCTACCCAGGTGTGCAGTATAGTTCAAACATCGTAAGACACCTTTTCCCTCAGGCCCATCAGGAAAATCAATGACGCTGATGCTGCCAGTATCGAGATGGAAAGAACCCGTCCATTCTGGGGTTAACTTGAGACAATGTGCTATGAGTGCAATATGAGCAGCAGGGTGTGCAACAACCACAACATTTCTTTCTGATTCTGGTTCTGATTCTGAATTATTGGATAATTGTTGTAGAAGGGAATGCCATGCTTTCCTTGACTGAGACCATAGTTCTACCATGCTCGTATCATCGAGGTCATCAAACCATCCCACTCGAATGGGGTTAGATTTCCTTGAAATCTGAGGCAAGGTAGAACAATGTTAGAAAATTTACAAAACTATAAACAACAACAATAGGTGATAGAGAAGTCATGTGGAGATATAAACATAATTTGTGGTTTCCTATCATAAAAGAACAGATGCCTAACTCTAAAATCAAGATATATCTATAGAGATAGCCAGTGCAAACCCATAGAAAGAGACAATTGAGCATATACATAGATGTTTGAGATCATTGAAGCAGCTGATCATATTGAGCATAACTAATCCAAAGGACAAAGAAACAAAAGTTGTGTGAAGCGCTAGGAAATTGTGGAATCATGTTAAGTAGTGGAGGGATAAGTGGATTTCTCCCAACAATATTCATCTGTTACTAATACGTCCACCACAAAAGTGGAAGTTTGGAGAGTAAAGAGCTCTGTGAAGCAAAGAATCCAAGAGAATAATCTAAATGTTAAATCGTAAGGTCTGTCATCAACTAAAATTTCACACCGTATAAAAAATGAAGCAAATCATAGATAAATTTGGTGATAAAGAATTCTTCATTTAGCTTCTACTAATAATCAAATAAGCAGTGAAGGGGCCCAATTGAACTTGTCCTAATTTAATCTTAATGTGCTATAATAGTCCTGGATCTGCATATTATTTTGTTGAACAGAAAAAAATCTTAGAATAGAGAATATAGACGTTAAAGATATTACTTCTTTGGAAATATGTTGAGCAAAAAGAAAACCTACATTTTTTGGCACTCTTAAAATGACCACATAGGTAATAGGAGGATCAAAGCTATTCATATCAACCAAGTAAATTTAACTATGACAGTGTTATCAAAGGAGAGGCATCAAGATGGAGTATATCATGACAACAAAAAAGGAAGTGAAAGGTCCCTTGACCATACGAAATAATTGGTACCATTGAATTTGATGTTGGTATCGATGGGGTATTTTGACTCATTGGAATATGAGTAAAATTCTTGACATTATGAAAAAGAGATTCAATCCATGAGGTAAATCAAATCATAGAAATTGGATGAGTCATAAAGTGGTCTCGCCCTAGTGTATTATGGCAATAGCACACGAGTAGGAAGCCATTAGAAGGGTAGCCGATGTTGTGTGGCAAAGGGCTACAAGATCATGCAAGCAGACGATGAGGAAAACTAAAGAGGTCACGAGCAATGAGCAAGCGAAGCAGGTGTGGTGGATCAGGCTGAGCATTAAGGACCAAAGGGAGCAAGGACTCAGGCAAAAGCACTGTCAACAGAAGCAGGCTTATGGGATCGGGATCAAGCTCAAAAAAGGGAGAAAGAGAGCAACAGCTAATAAGACTAATTAGCCTCTGCAATATTGCTAAAAAAAATTAGTGTGTATTATTCATAAAATATCCCCTGTATTTTATAATAGAAAATATAATACAATATTTACTATACACTTAAATAACCAACAACATTCTCCAAATATAGATAACTTATTTGATATAATTCTATAGCATGCATGCTAGGATCAATTATCTTAGTTATAAAATTATCTTAGATATAAAACATGGTATACTAGTAATCATGTTTACAAAATAAAAAAAAATAAAAATAAAAATTGTTTACAAAATTTTAAAACTATTATATTTTTTTTACAAAAATACCAAATTATAAGAAGAGTAATCCAATTTTCTAATAATAAGTGACATGTTAGCTATCACAAGGGCAGTTGGCTAGATGATATCGATTTAAATATAGGTTTCTTTAAAAGTATAGCATTAATCAACAAAAATAATAATGCTAAACATAGGTCTATAAAATATAAGCTCAACTTATCCCATGAAGGGATACGCCTAAATTCACCTAAAGAACGCTAGATTAAAGTTACGCTTGTTCACCCCTTTTGACCATCTCCTCATTAAACAAGTAATATATCAATTAGTTGCTAAACACAAATTTAAGTTGACATCAGAAAAATCATATCATCCTTATTTATTATCAGTACATAATTTATTATATAGTGCATATATTATTAGAGGTTAAATTGTCAAATTGCTTATTGAAAATTTAAATAAATAACTAGTCATGAAACTATAAATTCAATCACTAACAAGTTAAATAACACCATAATTAGGGATTTATTAAATATTCAATTGTGCTACTAATTCATTATTCAGGATTAGTTCTAAAAAATGATCACGTGATAAATGTTCCAAGCACTTCATGCATAAGGATCAGTCTAAATTTTATGATAAATGCCCTGAATATTAAGCACGCATTAGCCTTTTTACCCCCCCAGAGATGATGGATTACGTGATTATGTTTAGCTATTAAAATTAACTAAGATCGAGTCTTAAGCCTCTAGCCTTCTTTCTTAATTTAAGTTAGATGAACTAATTCCACTTGAGAACAAAATAGACGTTAAGGTTTCCATGCAAAAGTCAGCTTAATTCAACCCGTCTGGTCCGGAAGAAGAAATTTTTTTTTTATGGTTCCATTTGGCACACTAATGAACATGAAAAGGAAGCAAATTACCATTGAATTTCTAATTAGAAAAAGAATAACAGATGACTACAAACATGGAA
Source organism: Dendrobium nobile (assembly GCA_022539455.1). Lineage (NCBI taxonomy): Eukaryota > Viridiplantae > Streptophyta > Magnoliopsida > Asparagales > Orchidaceae > Dendrobium > Dendrobium nobile. The sequence goes on along the minus strand of CM039733.1, from coordinate 68,028,238 downwards.
AATAGTTTACCTTAAGTGCCCGCTGAAGAATAGGTTCAACTTCAAGTTCTAGCATTTTTTTCATCTCTACATAACGAGGAACACAGTCAGCACCCAAGCAATCTGCTGCTTCTTGAACCTACGATCACAACTGCCGGAGTTGAATTAAATAAAAGAGTTTGGAATATATATAGAGTAAATTCACATAAAAGCAATCCACCGGAACGTCTTTTTATAAATGTAAGAGACATTCACCTCACATATGGCAGTAGCGGTGTCGGCAGAAGCAATCCTTGGACTGCATATTAGACAACTCATCTTCAAGTCTAAAAGTAGCTCTGCAGTTTTTTGAGACTGCAGTTTCAATTAGGATAACTAGGTATGGATGTATAAATGAAAACTAAGTGAAAATAACTTCATCAGTTCTAGACATAAAAAATACCTGTATAACCCCAAGCATATTTAAGGGCTCAAACCCGATATCTGAAAATGCAGCCTAGATATAAGAGGCAAAAGTAAACTTGTAAAACATTTTAAAATAAGTGTTAGTATACCACATCTCTGAGCATGAAAATGAAGAAGGTTGTAGAGTCCATCTACAGACTGATCCTACATCATAAATACCATAAGGCAACGATTCAGAGCATAAGAAACGGACATGTATCTTCCTAGTTCAATAAAATTTGACATCTAAAACTACGCAATATTATATATTAAAATGGCCTTGTTACTTTATATCAACATAGATCGCACACTTTCTCATGTTTTATGTTAAACTACCTGATTTATCACTACGCACACCAGCTCTGCCAGACATTGTCACGTTAAATTGGTGGAAATTGTTCATTAATAACAACTTTGATATGACTTGTTCCTTCACTTGATAAGCATGCACTCCAATACTTATGATATGGGTGATGTGCCTCGGATGTAAAATCAAAAAACAAACAAACAGAAAACTACAGGAATACCAAAATAATGGCTGATTTTATATTAATACTTCAACAAGAAAAACAAGATACAGTTGATCAATAATTTGAGAGGTAAATCGGGTCTCCCAAACAACCTAAACGCCGCTAGGAAGCCTCCAAGAAAAGAACTACAGCAGAAAAAATCTGAAATATGCATAACTCTAACCCTATGGTAGATCAACTACTTAAAACATACAATAAACAACAAATACAAAAGTAGCCCTCCCCTAATTTCCTTACTTATTTCCCTCTCCTATTTGAATTCAATTTGAAATTATTTCTTAATTAATCTCCTCCTAGCCGACCCCCCGCCATTAATTCCCAGGGCTCCACCCCAATGGGGGAGAACTAGGCTTTTGCGTGGAGTAAACAATGGTCGTTCCCTTCTATTGGACCAGCTGGACCAGTCTAACAATGGGCCCAAACAAATTTAAAAAAAAAATTCTGCAACAAATAGGAAAAAAAATATAAAGAACTGCATCGATAAGTACCAATCACTCTAGTAAAAACTAAAATTGCTTCAAATTTTTTAAAAAGGAACCCAGCCAACAGCATAAAAAAATATTAGTTTGGTTGATGGCATACTATTATAGGACTGTCTTAAGCAGCTTATCATACTTCATTACTCTGTGTGGCACCATGGCATACTAAAATAATCTGCGCGTTAGTTTTCCTTCCACCAGAACTTTCATGAGCAACCGGAGAATTTGGTGTCTGCAATAAAAGGAAAATACATTAAATCTTAGAGCAATATCACGACAATTAAAAAAAATTAAAGAGTTTAATGTGAAATAAATAGGAGCCTAAAATTATCAGAATTCCTAGGCATGTCTAGGCATGCTCAATGTGATATGTTTATCCAAAATCAAAAAAGCTAGGTGCCACCACAACGCAATATTGTTATTTGCCACCTGAGGCACTATGCATCATCCTAGATGCTAAAACAAACGAAGCCAAATGCTAAAAATTTTGCTATATTACTTACAACCTTATTTTAATTATAAGAAGTATTTTTATGAGTGAAAAAGTATAATTATCAAATCAAGCCACGGTGCGAAAAATAATTTCCAAGCAATTCCAAAATCAAGAATCACGCTAAATCAACCATCTTAAACAAGAAAAATTAAACTAAAGTTTGTTTGTAGTTTATGTAGCCTAAGATAATCTAATATACTATATTATATAATCCATCTTCATCATCATCTAAGCAAGCTTCTACGTCACTTGATTTATAACCCTTCGATTTTACATCTATTTTCTAAGACTAATCATCTTCATCCTCAAGGTTTACTAAACTGGAACTAGAAGCTTCTCTACATCCTTGTTTCCAGAGGGCGTTTGTTTCTCCAACTTTTGATTTTCTTTTCACAGTAGGCCATGCCAAAACCATCAGTAACGTACTACCTTTAACTTTTAAATTATTGACACTTGTATCTCTAGCCAAGGCAAAGTGCTGCCTCAATAGTTGGCGCTTAAGGCAATGAAGTAAAATCATAGTAATGGTGCCCTTTAGGAGGCACATGATGGCCCTGCCTTGACCAGGCGCCTGATCAAATACCACAGTCACTCTAAAAACACTAGATGGGCTCCAAAACTATGAGCACCACATGAAATGCAAATTCGTGGTCTCCATTAGAATTGCAATAAAGAGTTATATTGAGAATGCTATGTCCCATTTAATAGAACTTAAACAATAGAATAGTGTCAACAATTTTGTGAGTCTATATAGATTTGTCATGGCTAGACAGAATGCAAAAAAGTAGTATTTTTTACCACCGAGGGGTTAAGGGGCCTATGATCTTAGTTCCTTGAATGAAGACCAAGGTTGGTGTACAATAATACCCTTCAAGTTTACCTCTATTCTTAGTAAGGGTGTCAATTTTTGACACGACCCGAAACACGACCCGAACCCGACCCGGAAAAATCCGGGTTCGGGTCAAACCAAACCCGAAACGGGTCGGGTTCGGGTTGACCCAGCAACCCGAAACTGACCCGAAAGTGACACGAAAACTCATTTTTTACCCGAAAAATCCGAGATTGACCCGATTTTTTACCCGAAAACTAGCAAATTAGGGTCAACCCCGGGTCATTCGTGTCAGGTCGGGTTGACCCGGACCCGAATCGGGTCGGGTTCGGGTCCAGAAACCTGACCCGTTTTTAAAAACGAGTCGGGTTCGGGTTGACCCGAATAGTGCCGGGTCAGTTCCGGGTTCGACCTGAACCCGACCAGTTGACCCGAATTGACACCCCTAATTCTTAGAATATTTTACAAGCACATAAATATTACAAATTTCAAACTCTAAGCTCCTTGCATGAAGACCAAGGATGGTGTACAATAAATATATACTTAATCTAGTCCATTTCAATATTGATTAGGGTCATCTAAGATCACAATTATTTTTGTTATTTGTTTTTAATTTATTTATGATCTAGCAGACAATAAAATCATGTTTAATATGTTTATAATCTTCTCATCATGAATCATAAATTGAAAAAAAACTAATTCCAAAGATCAATCATAATTAGCTGAACGAGGGTGGCAAAAAGTGTAGAAAGGTGGAGGGATTGGGGTTATGGCAAAGGCAACGAGAGTCAAGAGTCAGTTGGATGTCAAATAAATAGTCAAGAAAAAAAATTAAAAAAATGCTTTAAAAACATAAAACACTCCAAATTTATTTTTTATATTTGTTTAAAAATTAAAACAAAATCTTTTGTTTTGAAAAAACAAAAATAAGTAAATAAACATACTTTCTTACAATTTTGATTGATTTTTTAAAATAAAAATACAAAGTGATGCCAAAAAGGCCCTTCGTCAATTCAACCAGTTCTTAAACAATAAACATAAATATACAAATAAGTTAGCATAATCAATATTCTAACAAAGTAACAACATAAGAGAGGCTCTTATCTTATAAGAACACAAAAGGAATAGTCAAAAGCCCCAGTGGCTAATTGTGATGCCCTAACCTATACAATGAACAATGAGACCAAGAACCCTAGCATGAGCTCCATCAAAATATCTAACTCAAACATAAGCACATTGTCCTTGAGGCTACATCATATACTTAAATCAACAACTTCTATGCTTCCTTAAACCTAAGAGGTGCATGTTTTGTCATCGAAATTGGGTCAAACCAATTTCCCATAAGTTATGCAGAAAATATCATTGTCTTTCTTGGGCTTTCTCTAATAGTAAAGTTATAAACCATTAAGCCCTAGCCCATCCTTTTTAGGCCTTAATAGTAAAGAAAGACATGATACCCTCGTCAAACCACCCTATCATTAAAATTACAAGTTTTCTATACAGGCTAACTTGGTTCACTTGCATGTTTTGTAAATCCCATTGTTGGGCTGCCCTAATATTTAGGGTTATAATAGATGCTCTCAAGCTTTCAAATTAATGAAAGTCCTAATTTGGTTGGCATATTTAACACATACAATCAGTCAACCAAACTACCATTTGACTCTTCTTGGGTTGCTCTAAGATTAGATTTGTAATCCCAAGGGCCCAAGCCCCTATAATATCAAAGTTGTAAACTATGGTTCTCTTCATAATATCTTCACAAGTTTTATATGAATGTAACACCCCTCTTTCCTTAAAACCCCTAAACATCCTCATTAAAATAAGCAACCTCACATTATCCTCACTCTCAAGTCACCTCGCTAAGTTTTCAAATTCTAACATGAAAGTTGAGCTAATTCAAGGTTGCCTACTCGAAGCAACTCATGGATGCAAAACAATGTCCTTTACTATATAAATGATAAGCTCTAGCAAAGGATATGCATTTTAGAACCCTCGAGTCAAATGTTCTAAGTAGATCATGGTCTCAAAGAATGATTATATAGTAATCAATAAGCAAACAATAGTATGCCCTAGAGTACTCCCCTTTCGAGTGATTTTAGAATCCAAATTTGAATCATTGAATTGTCCATGCCATTCTTATAAGCTAGAAGTAGCCATGTACTAACACCTCTGATTGTATTTGACCACACTTCATGCCTCCAAGCCAATCTCGATATGAATCGATCAAACCCAATCATTAAATCTCCAATGGTCATTGATGCAAGCAAAAATTAGGAAGACCCTAATTTTGCAAGCATACTAAAAGACTTCCTAGGAAAATAAGAAATACACATTAAATTGCCAAAATACCTAACAAATAACAACACATTACAAGGACTCCTTATAACTCATATATTTAGAACATAAAAACAACTAAAACTGCTTTTCTTCACTCGAGAAGAAAGATACATATGGGGTGGTCACTTGCGGAGAGAAGAAAGAGATAAGAAGCCCAAGACGAAGAAGAGGCATAGCTCGCAAGCTATCCTACAAGAAGGAGCATAGCTCACAAGCTACCAAAGAAAACCCTCAGGTTTCTTCCAAAAATTAGTATCAAAATCTCTCTTCTTTATGCTTACAAAATATTATATATATAGGGGAAAAGGGGCAGCCAAACAGCCCAAAATATCCCCATTAAAACCAATTAAAATAGGGGAAATAGAAGGCCAACAATCAGTCCAGAAACAGCACCCGAAGAGCCACACAAGAGATAGGAAAAGGTAGCCAAGGGGGAAGGAACGGACGGCCAGGGGAACCGGGACAGGCAACCAGAGGAACCGGAACAGGCAGCCACCACAGGGAATCGAAACAAGCAACCAAAGGGGGAGAAGAACCAGCCACGGGAAGGAGCCAAGGGAGGAAACCGAAGGGTCACAGAGAAAGGGGGAATGAACCAAAATAAGTCCTTATAATGAGCTAAAAAGGAAGTAAACTACCCATAATAATGAGCTAAAAACAATAGCTCAATCATTAATGAGCTGGAGTACAGCAGCTCTCAAAACACAGCAAAAACAGGACAGCCAAGCCCCAAACCAAGAGGCAACCAGTAGTCCAAGGCAAATGAGTTCCCCCCCCCCCCCCCCCGGCCTACATCAGTCATGAAATAACAACTAATAACCATGATCAGGCATATCAATACCCTAGGATCTTCTTAATTCAAGTATTAATCACTGAATATCAACATAAGAGGGAGATTGTCATGACACATCCTATAACTTGGATCTACTCGAGATGCTTGATAGAAGGTCTACCATAACTAGTAATTAAATTGCTTGGGCGACACAGCCTCCTAGCCCTTTTGTTGTTGGTATGCAAAGTCTAATAAGTTGAAGCAAAATGGTAAGCGATTAAATTTGGGTTAACAACAAGGCATTTTATGATTGTTTAAAAAACACAAGTGATGAAAAATGTCTAAGATCTCATGACATATTTACTAGATTAAGAGAAATGGGAAAGCTAAAATTAATTGGACTAAGATGGAAAAGCAACTCATTAGATATATTCAAGAGATAGTTTGCAGTTCAAAAGAGTGATGAATTCTTACGAACTTATGCCTTCAAAAAACCTAAACTCCACATTAGTTTATGGGTCATGTACTTAGTAATAAGGCATGCAAACTCATTTTGGAGTTAGAGCAGAGGATCAAAACCACTGTGAGGTTTAATTTGCAAGATTGGGCATGCAATCTCATCAACTCAATGGTTACTAACAAATCAAAATGCTAAAGAAAAAAGTATAATTGGAAGTTTCTTTAAAAATTGTGTCTGATGTCCTATCTACACCACTGAAAGATGTTTATTAGCATAAGGTTGCTTTATTTTACGCTGACTTTTGGAGAAAATTGATGCACTTGATTATTTATCAATTGCTTAATTATAATTTGCATAGAATTCTTACAACAACAATAACTACAATATCAAGCCTTTATCCCACTACATGGGGTCAGCTATATCAATCTTTTTTTTTTCCATTGTGTCCTGATAAGAGTCAAATTCCCATTTTAATCTAATAAAGAAAGGTTATTTCTAATATTTTATAACCAAGTCTTTTTAGGTCTACCCTACTTTTCTTAACATACGTCAAATCTAATACATCTACTTTCCTAACCGGGTCATCGCAAGGCCGCCATTTTATGTGACTAAACCATCTAAGGCGGCTCTCTCTAATCTTATCTTCATTTGCATAGAATTCTTTAATAGAATAAATCTAAAACTTCCACCGACCACATTTAGCATTATGTCATATCTAACTCTACACATATTCTTCTAGGTCAACCTTGACTGTACAACTTGGATGCAACTAACATAGATAGGAGAAAAGCATGTCCCCAACCATCAGAGGAGGCTTTGAAGATTGAGTCGAGTGCACTGTTATAGCAAAAGAAACTTCTTCATAACTTAGTCAGACGTTAGCTTGAGGGTGAAATATTTTAAAGGAGTTATTTATTATTTAGTGGCTATTAAGGCTAACAAGCTACTTCTCACGTTTCCTATCTTAAGGTTGCTATATTAAGGAAGCAAAATTTTGTTCGAATTCTAGGATTTATTTATATATGAATTACCTGAAGAGCTCCCACCTCTTGGAAGCATAAAACATGCCAGACTTCATTTTTTGTTAACTTTACTCTGTTTTCCAAATAATAAGGTGAACCATGCAGAGCATGTTGAGCTCATTAGTCAGGTAGATGGATTGCCTAAGCAACGGTTAATTAAGTAAAGCCTATCCCATATTCATTTCCTGCTTTATTTATTAATAAAGAGGATGGTAGTTAAGACGTATTTTTTAGAACTGTCATTAATAAAATAACAATCAAGATTGACTTTCCCATATCAAGACTTGACGACATGTTGTATGCAATGGCTGGTTCAATGATCTTTTCCAAGTTTGAAATTTAGATTGATTACCCTCAGATATGCATGCTTGAGAGGGATAAATAGAAAATTGTCTTTCAATACAAATGTGAATTATATGAGTTAGAAATTATGACTTTAGGCTGACCTCAGCACGATTAATTAAGGAAGACACATGATGTGAAACGATCATGCGATGGAGTTACTTTAAGAAATTAAAGAGATCCATTGTAACTTAATAACCCAAAATAAAATTATCATTTATAATAAAAGAGGGATCCGTAGAACTCTTAGTTTTTGACTCGTTTAAGCAACGAAGAGTGGCATCGATAAACCAAACAATTTAAGAAACACCAAGAATAATTGTATGCTACGACGGTAAACAAGAATCCATGATTTAATAAAGAGAACTTACACCTTTGGAGCCCTTACGCTCAACAAATCTAGGCTTTAGCGGAAGAAGCGTCTCCACATTAGAACCGAGGTCACTCCGAGGAGGAAGGAGCCGTAGATCGTCATTCTTGGATAGGTGGCCGGAGTGGTGGAGGATGATGGTTGTCCAAGGATGATCAAGTTCAAGAAGGAAGTTGAGAGAAAGTTCAGGTTTTGGGCAATTAGGAGAGGGATTAATTATGGAGGGGTTAATGGGATGGATTTAATTTGAAATCCAAATTAAACCAAGGAGGAATAATGGGCGGCCAAGAGGGGGGGGGATTTGGGGGCTGATTTTGTGGTATTATTATTGTCAAATTGGAAGGGGAGAAGAGCCCATCAATGGGCCGGCCACATGGAGGGGAGAAGGCTTAAGTATTTAATCAAATGGGGCCCACATAAATAAGTAACAGATTTTAAATAAAACTTGTAATAAAATCATGATTCAATAAAAGGAAAGTTTCCTTTCATAGATGTACACAATAAGCAACCTTTTGAAATTCAAATTGAAATCAAAGGCTAGTGATTATTTGCTCAATTATGGCTGATTGAATGAGCAAATTAATCAAGCCTTGAATGCTTGATTTCACGGATTGGGCAACAGGGAGAAACGGCAGTCACGGGTGCAGGGGAATTCGGTGATTTGGGGTCAAGAGGGCTCACAGCTTGGTTGTGTTGGGTTGAGGACGGTGGAGGAGAGGGGAGCGGGCTGCACGGGAGGGGCTGGATCCGTGGCCAATGCCTGTAGGGAGGATGGCCAGCGGGAGACTGGCCGGCGGGAGGCTGGCCGGCGGGAGGCTGGCCGGCGGGAGGCTGGCCGGCGGGAGGGTGCAGCCAAGTGGCCGGCGGTTCTAAGCAGGGCAATGTTAGGAGACAATAATTGCTAAGGGAAAAGAAATCAGACAAATCTCTTTGGGGATTTCCACGTGAATTCCACTCTCCACAAACTCCTCAAGCCAAATCTCCACGGTGACGACGTAATCACGAGAAATGAGGGAAATAAGTAGAGCAAAGAAACCTAGAACTCACAAAAAGATCTAGCTTCTCCTACAAACTCACTAAGATATCGTGGAGGTTTTGCACTCACAAAGAGAACATGAAATATCCAATTTTCATTCATAAAAAAAAACTCCTCTATTACAAGAGAATGGCCATATAAATAGGCCTCACAATGACAAAGAAAAACAAAAGACTAAAATGCCCCTTGGGCTACAAAAGCTACCAAATACCCTTAAGGGCAAAAACGGAAAATCAAAAAATAAAAATAAACTACTACATAAAATGATGAAAATACAAATCATGATCGTGGCCGTCGACCTCCGGCATCTCCTGAAGGTACATGTGTCGAAATCGCTGCTGATGTCCCCATCATTCTCCCCAAGTGGGAGAAAACTCGACCCCGTCGAGTAGATATCTATGGAGCCCTCGTACAATCTCTAGGAGATCTGGGTCTAGGCTCTGTAGCTCGTCCCTGTCAATCCAAGTATCCTCTACCTCCGGTGTCCCTTTCCAATGAACTCGGTATCTTTGGCGCCCACTTTCCTTTGGGGAAATGACCTCATCATCTAGTATTGCTCCGACCTTCTCCGCTATAGGTGAGTAGGGTAAGTTGGGGAGTGGAGCTGGGCTGGGGGATCTCACCAGGTGGGGTCACACAAGGCTAATTTAAAGAGTGGATTTTGGGGTTAAGATTCAGGTCCTTCAAAGGCTAACAGGTCTTCTATATTAAATGTAGGATTCATGTTAAAGCCTCAAGAGAGGTCCAGTACGTAGGCATTACTATTAACCTTTGAGATTTCCTTAAAATGTTCGGTGTTTCGAGCATGCAGCTTCCCGTACCATCACAAAGTCTCCAACTTTGAATTCTTTGGACCATCTTTTGTTATCAACAATAATTTTAAGATGGATGTTATTTTGTTCAATTTTCCTTTTAATTTCGATGAGTAACTCCTGAAGGTGAAATGCATATGTAAATGCAAGAGATCGGGTGTGCAAGATGAATGACAAGACTCATGAGCTTACAAAAGTTTAAAGCAACAGACAAAATAGGAAGACAATAGACTACAACACTCACACAACATAATAACTCACACGAACACGATGATAGGACAGATGGACGAGTCACAAAAGAGGCCTAAAGTGTTCGGTCTAAGGGAACTGGTGTAGGAGGAGTGATGAAGACGTTCTTAGCCACTAGGGTACTTCTATGGGAAGTCTCAGTTAAACTCGTAGGTAGTTTCCTAGTGAGAGTAGCGTAATTGAACAGATTAATCCAACTAGGACAGAGATGGTCCTCATCATGGTAGGGCGAGGCTATAACGGGCAAAAAGTAGAAATCAGGAATAAAATAGGATGAATGGTCCTGACTCACATCCATAAGGGGATACCCCAAAGATTCGTCGGCCGGCATGGGACTTATAAGATGGGAAAAAGTTCCTAGGACATCTGTGGGTACAACAGTAAGAGAAATCTGGAATGACACACGTAGTCAAATATAAATCCAAAGGAGCAGCTCCAAAGTTAGATTCTAATGAAATAAAAGGAGGCTCATTATTTAAATTAGGCTCAAAGGATTTCAGACTCAAGGTACTGTCTTCCAAAGTAAAATCAGGTTTGGTTTTAATCCTAAGATTCGTAGGTTCCGTTTCACTTGAATCATGTGACAAATTCGATTGACTTACATTCAACTTGAGATTAGCTAAGTCGCCGTTAGAACTATCCAAAATTAAATCAGAGTTATCCGAATTCATCTCAGTAATTAAATTAGAATCTTCCAATTTTAATTTCATTGTGTTCAAGGTCAGATTGACTTCTTTCAAGATCACATTACTATCATCCAGGCATACTTTATTCAAAGAGTTATCCTCGAGGAGACTAGGATCAGGGTGGGCTAAGGTGTCGACGTTTAAAGGTTCTAATTTTTCTAGCTCAGGATTTAAGTCATGCTGGGAGTCTGGTTCAATCACTGTTGTTTCATCCTCAAAGAATGCTTCGTCATTGTTGATATCATTAGCATCCACGAAATGGCTGTAATCAGTCTCGGGTTCAGTAGATTTCTTCTTTTTACTGCAATACTTTACTAAGATAACACTTGTAGGGTCAAAGATTGGGAAGTCTACAGGATGACTGGGCTGAACAGAACTAGGTCCACGTGGAGAGTCATGAGAGATTTGTCCAATAGACGACCCGCTAAAGGGTCGGTTATCAAGACTAAGAGAAGACCTACAGGGTGGGACAGCAACCCTGTCATTACTAAAAGATGGGTGGTCTCGACTACAGTAATGTCCATGGCTTGTTCCAATAGAATAGGTAGGGTGGGGCTCTAGATGGCGGTCACTGGTAGAGGGTCGGTATTTTAAATTCAAACTTCGCCTCATGTCCTTCCAAGTAGGGTACTCACCGCGAGACTCTTTATGATCTTCCAATTTCATCCAAAATTGAAGAGCTCGACCTTTAAGGTGAGACTTAGCGATGCTAACCTGGTTGGGTTCAGGGATATGACATGATTCAAAATAGTCATCTAGTTGTCTAGCCCATTCCCTAAAGTAGTAAGGGTCCGAGGAGCCATCAAAGGTGGGTAGACGGTAAGGTGACTCAAAGTGAGGTTGTTGTGGCTTAAACTTGGGTCTAGGTTGAAAAGCAGAGTGGAACACATAATTCGAGTAGGGATAATCAACGGGTTTCTCCGTCATAATTCTAGTCATATTGCCCACTAGGCTAACAATGTCATCTAAACTCTTTTGGAGTCTTATCGGGTCCATTAGGAAGCGTCAAGTGAAACTCAAGGCTGATTGGGTGTAAGGGACGTCATATAGACACTAAGTTAGGCTCACTTCACGGTGCAGAAAATGTTCGGACAGCAAGCTACACTAGTGGGTTAGGTAACCTAGTCACTTAGGAAGGTTGCTAGGGTGGTGGACAGCACCTACACGCTATGTTAGGAGGCTTCTAAGCTCCTAAATACTGCTGGAATACTAGGGACAGCAACCTAACACAAGGTGGCACGTTGTCTAAACTATTTAGGGTCTGATGTAAAGCGGGGACAGCAACTAGGACAGCTTTCAGGTCACCTAATTGTCTCTAACAAGTGCAGTTTGTGAGTGGACAGCAAAACTACACAGCTAGGAATACTATCCTAAGGGTTCAGAGAGACTCCTAAGGTGTGGACAGCACCTAGGACTTAAGTTATAGCCTCCCAACGGCTTATAAACACTGCAGGAAATTAAAGGCAGCAGTTAAACAAGTGTTTAGACTTCCTAAACAGTGAATGACAGCTGCAGGAAAGCGAGGACAGCAGGGTTAAATCAAGCCGAAGTTGTTCTAAACACTTAGGAATCTTCCCAAACAAAAGGCCAACACTAAGATGCTAGTTAATATGACCTAACTCAGCTAGATGAGTGCAGGAAATGCAAAAACAGTGACAAAAACAGTGAAAATTTGCTATCTAAGTAATGATATGCATGCCAATTTTAAACTACAATAAAAAGCTAGACCCTAGGATGTTTTCTAAACATGTCAAGCATGATAGCCATGCTCTGATACCAAGATGATGTGAAACGATCATGCGATGGAGTTACTTTAAGAAATTAAAGAGATCCATTGTAACTTAATAACCCAAAATAAAATTATCATTTATAATAAAAGAGGGATCCGTAGAACTCTTAGTTTTTGACTCGTTTAAGCAACGAAGAGTGGCATCGATAAACCAAACAATTTAAGAAACACCAAGAATAATTGTATGCTACGACGGTAAACAATAATCCATGATTTAATAAAGAGAACTTACACCTTTGGAGCCCTTACGCTCAACTAATCTAGGCTTTAGCGGAAGAAGCGTCTCCACATTAGAACCGAGGTCACTCCGAGGAGGAAGGAGCCGTAGATCGTCATTCTTGGATAGGTGGCCGGAGTGGTGGAGGATGGTGGTTGTCCAAGGATGATCAAGTCCAAGAAGGAAGTTGAGAGAAAGTTCAGGTTTTGGGCAATTAGGAGAGGGATTAATTATGGAGGGGTTAATGGGATGGATTTAATTTGAAATCCAAATTAAACCAAGGAGGAATAATGGGCGGCCAAGAGGGGGGGGGATTTGGGGGCTGATTTTGTGGTATTATTATTGTCAAATTGGAAGGGGAGAAGAGCCCATCAATGGGCCAGCCACATGGAGGGGAGAAGGCTTAAGTATTTAATCAAATGGGGCCCACATAAATAAGTAACAGATTTTCAATAAAACCTGTAATAAAATCAGGATTCAATAAAAGGAAAGTTTCCTTTCATAGATGTACACAATAAGCACCCTTTTGAAATTCAAATTGAAATCAAAGGCTAGTGATTATTTGCTCAATTATGGCTGACTGAATGAGCAAATTAATCAAGCCTTGAATGCTTGATTTCACGGATTGGGCAACAGGGAGAAACGGCAGTCACGGGTGCAGGGGAATTCGGTGATTTGGGGTCAAGAGGGCTCACGGCTTGGTTGTGTTGGGTTGAGGACGGTGGAGGAGAGGGGAGCGGGCTGCACGGGAGGGGCTGGATCTGTGGCCAATGCCTGGAGGGAGGATGGCCAGCGGGAGACTGGCCGGCGGGAGGCTAGCCGGCAGGAGGGTGCAGCCAAGTGGCCGGCAGTTCTGAGCAGGGCAATGTTAGGAGACGATAATTGCAAGGGAAAAGAAATCAAACAAATCTCTTTGGGGATTTCCACGTGAATTCCACTCTCCACAAACTCCTCAAGCCAAATCTCCACGGTGACGACGTAATCACGAGAAATGAGGGAAATATGTAGAGCAAGGAAACCTAGAACTCACAAAGAGATCTAGCTTCTCCTACGAACTCACTAAGAGATCGTGGAGGTTTTGCACTCACAAAGAGAACATGAAATATCCAATTTTCATTCATCAAAAAAAAACTCCTCTATTACAAGAGAAGGGCCATATAAATAGGTCTCACAATGACAAAGAAAAACAAAAGACTAAAATGCCCCTTGGGCTACAAAAGCTACCAAATACCCTTAAGGGCAAAAACGGAAAATCAGAAAATAAAAATAAACGACTACATAAAATGATGAAAATACAAATCATGATCGTGGCCGTCGACCTCCGGCATCTCCTGAAGGTACATGTGTCGAAATCGCTGCTGATGTCCCCATCAACACATGTCCTCAGTTCTATGCTGACCAGAATATAGATGCTAGGCACCACATTTATAATACTTCCTAATGCAATACCTAAACTGATTTTCCACATTTTTCCCCAAAACTAGCATTCATTTTACTTTTTCAAATTTTTTTTTAATGACTGACAGAGGATAATTGCATTAACTTGTCACTTATTTCAGAAAACACTAGATAGTTTTTGTAGAACGCAACAGTTTCAACATGCCAAATGTTCTTCACATGGTGAAGGAATTAATTAAATAAATTGTGAATCGTCATGGACCTTCAAGAAAATGAATATTTGCACAACAGTTCCAGATATTTAAAAAACTTTGAGAGTTCAGGACCCATATCCGATTGTGACATATTTGAAAGAATAGTATGCTCCATTGCACAAAGTAGATTGTATGATTTTCTTAGACCATGAGCCAGTAGAATCAGAATTTGTGTTGGAGAAGTTGCAGCCAGTGCTTGGCTTAAGCAGTTCTGAATATGATAACACAATGCAACCTATGATCTAGCAAAGTTTCAGTGGAATCCAATAGAACAAATAACTTACTCGAATTTAAAGACATTTGATAGAATAATTTTGTTCTGGAGCTTACCTGTGCCCTCATTTATTATGATATTCTAAAAATACCTTTAACTCTAGACCATGGAGAATTTCCTATGACCAAAAAAAGCCCTTCGGCTCTAGCTTTGAAAATTATCATAGTCATCATCATCATCAATGGCCATATCCAAATTATTCGGCATCAGCATTATGAATCCTCATTTTATACTCATTCCTATTAAGTGTTTTCTAAGTTATTAAATATATTTTCCGAAAACTATTTTGAATCTTCTACTATCTAATATTAGTTCTACATATTTTCCTTCCTAATCTTTTGTCGCTAATTTTATTTAGTTGTGTAACAGGTGTATTTTCTATATCAAAGCTATTTTTAGCCGCCTCATCATAAATATATGTCACTCCAATTTTTTCATCAGATATTCTCAATCATTTATTTATCCTTCTCAATTTTGCCATACTTCCATCTTAACATTCTCATTTATGTCATTCAACTTAGATATTAAAGACTTTTTATGCCCCAAAATTCATATCCACATATCATTGGCCTAATTATAGTTTTATAAAATTTACCTTTAAGCCTACAAACATCCTCTTATCATACAAAAAATCCTATGGTACCTCTCCATTTTAACCATCAAACACAATTTCAAAAAATTATATTCGCATTTACATCTCCATTCATTTGTGTAGTAGATCCAAGATACTTAAACTTATCACATGAAGATATCACCCCATCTTCAAATGCTATTAAATGATGATTGATAACATCATACACACTAAAATTATATCTAGTTTTGACAACTATCCCACAAAAATCCGAATATCCCTTTTTCACTCGAGTTAAACATCAACGTAACTATCAACATGACAATAAATCCCTTTCCACTATCTACGAGAGAAAGGTAGAAGCAAAGGAAAAATCATAGAGGATGGCATTACAATAAACCCCTTCTTCAATGAGGGCATATGGTCGTGTATCATTCTGCAGAGTCAAAGTGGCAGAAAAGGAAGAAGGAGAGATAATTATATGAGAAATAAAAGTACGAATTATCATCAAAGGGGGATAAAGTTTAAGTCATAAACGAAAGAATGGCTAGAAGGGATAGCAAAATAGTTTCTAATACTTGAACCAGCGCAAAAGATCCTAGAATCTATTTCCTAACAATCAGAATATGATTAAAGATTCCATTCCCATCAATCAAAAGACTAGAGTCTTAGGATTTCATTTTAATATTTTCTCATACAAAAAATGCAAAAAAGGAATATAATGAAAAATTTTCATAGTAAAAACCCTTAAACTATAATAAACCACATATCTTTTGGTGTCTAAACCTGATTTAAACGATTAAGACTTATACGTGGAGAGCCACCTCCAATTCTAGGGACGAAGTCCAACACACTCAGGCCGCAGTTGCTTTGTAGGAGAATCCTGAAGTATTTTGTTCCTAATCCTGAACAGACATGTAGACAAAAAATTAGATCTATCCTGTATCATAATCAGCTTGCAATAGATAATGTCAAAAAGATTTACCAATCGCAGTGGCAACGAGAGCTTGATTGACAGCATTGTGTGCAACTACTAACACAGACCTTCCTTCATGAGCCAAAATTTTGCTCCAGCAGCTCTCAGCTCGGTCCCAGAGTTCTCTAACAGGATAATGTCCATCAATTTGAAAGTTTTCAGCATCTTTCTGCCATTGACGATATGCACTACCAAACTTCTCCTTGCCCTCATGTTTTAGAAGGCCCTAATAAGGACAGATTGGGGAAAAGGAATATGTACAACTTGTGCAAAAAAATTATAGGAAAAACGCAGTTCATTAATAATATTATCACAAACTTGAAAAGAATATAGATCAATCTCCCTAAGGTCTGGTTCTGTTATCACGTTGTCCTTGCGAGAATCCCATATAACCTCAGCTGTTCTCTTGGATCGAATCAAGGGACTGAAAAGCAAAATAAAAAGAACATTGCATTATAAGCAATAAAGAACATATAATGCAAGACAATAAATCAAGCAACGCATTGGTGCACTTTCAGGCCTTGCTGAAATAGATTTTCTTTTTTATTACTTCCTCCATCTAATGAAGCAAGGAAAGTCAATAACAAAGTGAAACACTGTATGAAACCAAATTAAATGAGGTGAACCATGCAAGCAGCAAACATTAAAGAACCAAATTAGGAGCAAGCAATCATGTAAGTGGCGCGTGCACATGGGCGGCTAAAGCCAGTAAGAGCATGTGCCATCTCAGTAGATAGCTGCATGGTAAATTGGTGATATCAAAGTTTAGCGTGAAATCTTGAAAAAACAGTTCATCTATTTTTTTATTAGAAAGCTACATTTAAATTATAAATATATTGTACTAAACAATTATATATATTTCTTAAGATACCGATAAGGCGATAAAGAGATTTCTTAAGAAATTTGGATTTGCCAAACAATGTTGCTTTGGAATTAATCAATCAAGGTATGCAGTAAAACCTCAATTTATCTCCTAATTCTTATCCTTTTACTTCCAAAGCCGTAGGAATAACCTGATGAAAGGAGATGTCAGCAGTTAAAGTTCCACACATTATGAAATTTATGTGCAAATAAGACACAGGTGTTCAAAAAATTAGGAGATCCCCATATCAAGAAGGATACTGGATCTTGTTAGAAAGACAGAAAATTTTGCATCTACTTTATTTATTACAAAACCATATCTTGTTAGTAAGTGGGGAACATTTTGACGGCTTATTTACTATTTAGCTTGCTTTCATATAAGCAACATCATGTTTATATAAGGATGCTGGTATATTTCACAAACTTGAAATGCTACATTGACGATTGAAATTTTCTTCTATGGATAAGAATTTTCCGCTTTCAAGAGTAATGCTTGAGGAAACCACTGGAAACACAATTAATTAAGTTCAATATCTTCTTTCCTAATGATTTTTAACTATCTTCTCTCCAAAGGAATCCCTCCAACTTATTCCAACATAAAATTTGGCATTATAGCAATCATACTTTTGATTAAGGCTAGTAATTAGATATGCAAAAAATGCTTAGTGTATGGTAGAAAGAGTTTGATATAGGGAAGAAAAATTTATCGCCTTCAACTTAAAGAGAATGACGAGGGAAATGATGATGAACTCAATCAAAATCTTATGATTTCATCATCCATAATTGTCTTGGTCTCTGATATACTTATTCAATGAAGTTAGTCAATCCAATCTAACAGAATGATCTTTGTTAGCAACCATGAGTTTCTTCATCCTAAGGAGTCTAATTTAAATCGATCGTAGCTAACAGAGATTTTTATGTAATATCAACATCAATCTATGATTTATTACTAAAGGATTTTTAACAATTGAAAAATTTGCAGGCTCTGACCATGACAATAATTTAATGGTGTCTTTTGGCGGCAAAATCATCCTATCAGAGAGTCTCGTTCATAACCATTTACTTGTGGAATAATTTGATGGTAAAACTACCAACTATTCCTACTAACGAGAAAATATTTGAGAATGAATTATAGCGATAGACTCAATAATACATTGGTCATTTATGAGTTTAGGTTATTCTCGAATTTATCACCCTCGACAAGTGGATAGATTTTGCATTAAGTTAAAAAAAGGGTAAATTTCAAATACTTTTATATTTTGACAAATATAGAATTTTTAATTTCATCATAGTTTAAGCATCAAATGATTAACTTTAAAATTTTGGGGGCATTTTGAGAGTAAGGGATCCCTCCAATTGATATTTCATGTCAATACGGCTATCATCGTTGTATTTGAATTATTTTATTTTGTTATTTGAACCTTATTAACTCTACCTGCTTCGCAGAGGATCGAATTTAAAAATTAACTTTGCGAGTTGTCATATGAGCTATAAACTTGAGAATCAACATTTTGATAATAAATTTTCTTTCTACAATACATTGTTGATCTAACACATGCAAAATCAAATATCTTTGTTTATGTCACCGGCGCATGGTCATTTGCAATAATAGAATTTATAGTGCATTGTTTGAAATTTATGTTTTTTAAGATGAATAAAGTTTAAAATCATTTCTTATTTTTAACCCACAGTATTCTCGAACCTCAAAATCAAGAGTTTGATGTGTTTGGTCAAAGCACGTGTGATTTTTTTTTTTTACTTTTTAAAAGGGCTTTCCAACTGTAGCAACAGATTTCATAGAGCGGTTACACAATTTCAAAACTTGGGAGCTTTATTTCGACTTATTCTTAGCCCACATGGCATCCTCATACTATGTTTGAACATTTAGCATATTTGTCAAAACACGTGTGAGAAATTTTAACTGCACCATTTTTAATGTATCGAAAGTACTTTTATGCATTTTTTTACATTTTTAATGCATTCGCACTTTACACGTAATCACTCTCCTATGCATGTACACGATGCACTCGCATTTTTTATGCATTCATGCATAATATACTTGCATGTTTTTTAATGAGATTTTGTGCTTTTTAATACATCTATATAATGCACATGCACGTCTTTCGATATATATTCACATGGTGCACTCACGTATTTTTAATGCACTCACACAATTTTATGTGCACCTATGTGATTTGCTTGCACACTTTTCAATGCATTTACACTGCAAATGCACACCTCGATGCATTTATGTAACTTTCAATGCGCATGCACGATACACATATATATTTTTGTGCATTTGCATTATATATTCACTCGCTTTTCAATATACTTGTGCTCTATTTAACACGTGTATACGATGTATTTGCACACTTTCAATGCATTTGCATTGTACAGTTGCTTACTTTTTAATATATTGATTCTTTGTGCGATTCAGAGTTAGAATTCTTGAAGTTGTTGCACGTTTATCAAAAAAAGGCTCACTTCTCAAGGCAGTGACATGTTTCATGGGCAATTGCAAGCTTATCAATGGACTACAAACTTCTCAAGATAGCATCTCACTTGTCAATTTGATTGTACCTTTCTCAAGGTGATTGAATGCTTCTCGAGGTGACTTCGAATTTTACCACCTGACAACCTATAGTAATGTTTATTGCTATTGGTTCAGGTCATTATAACAACATAAGCATTCAATATTAATTATACCAACAACAACAGCAACGACATCAATCCTTTATCCCACCACGTGGGTAAGCAAAATGAATCATTTTCTCCATAGTATTCTCATTTAAATCTAATAAAAAAATGTCATTTCTAATACTTTCTAAACAAACCTCTTTAGGCATATCTATATATTTCTTAACATAGGTCAAATCTAATATATCCCCAAGAGCATAAACATTAATACCTCGTGAAGCAAACATCAAAGAAATCACCAAGAAGCATCTGACGAGAAGTCTCCGCCTGCGACTCCCCCTTTGCTGTAAGTACAGAATGATCGGAACTCCCTTGAATCCTCCCCTCCTCGTTCCAGGTGCTCTGCCCATGCCTCACCAAAACCACTCTCTTCGCCGCCCTAATTTCAGGGAACTGCGGCGAGCAGCGTAACCCCGGCCTCAGATCAAAGTCTGCTGGAGGCTTCTCTACTTCCCACACGCTCGAACAAGAAACTGGGAGCACCCTCCGGTTCCTCCGCCGGAAGTGAGGCGATTGGCCGGGAAGCGGCGACACCACTGAGAGCATTTTGGATGAATTTCCCTGCTATTCCTGTGAGAAAATTTTGCATTTTAAAGAATCGGGGGCCTGCTGCAATATTTTACACCGGATCGTATGGCTTCCAGTAGACGACGCGAGGCCAAGCGGATAGGAAGAGCCAAAGAGAGTGCAGACAATTTCTCTGGATAGAAATTAATCAAATTATTCTGTGCGAGTCTAGAATTAGATCTACATCCGGTCCAATTAAATACACTTAATTTGACAAAATTGGGTACTCAAATTAGATTTCGTTTTTAATTTGTATCTTATCTGCCTAATCGACGAATTTGTATTGCCTCAGGTAACCTGACGTAGACGTAGAGCTACGTTCGGCATACTCTAATCAAGCGCCACGTAGCAGCCTCATTTACGCGGACCCGACCCGGCGAATATTGGGTTTATGGCACGTGCGGATTTTGAATTTAACGGTCGGACCAGCGGACCCGAAAAATATCCGGCGGACCTGAAAATTATGTATAATTTTCAAATAAAGATCACCGTCTTTCACTTCAGTCATCATTTGCTTGCATATACGAAGCTTTCTTTTCGGCGATACTTCATCTTCTTCCAAGTTCCAAGCTCTTCGTATTTGTGTTTCATCTTCTTTCGGAGATACAATGCCTCATGTTAGTTTCTTTTTTGATAAACAATACCTCATATTCTTCTTTTTTAATGTTTAGGGTTAGGGTATACGGATAAAGTCGTAAACATGCTTAAAATTTAAACTTGGTGAAGAAACAATCTTAGAATCGAGGTCAGTATTACTCGGTATAGATTAATATTGCTCGGTACTGCTCGATACCGAGCAGTACAGACAGTTATAAACACTCGGTACTGGCGATTAATAGTCGGTATAAGCTTAGCTTAAAACATAAAAGATATTATTGATTTAGTACCGAGTTAAATACACTCGGTATTTCTCAATACTGAGCGATTTTGGCAAATTAATGATCGATATTGCTCAGTTAAGATTCGGTTAGTTGCTCGATATGTTGCTCGGTACTGCTCGGTACTGGTCGGTACTGCTCGGTATGTTGCTCGATACTACTCGGTATTGGTCGGTACTGCTCGGTATGTAGCTCGGTAATGCTCGGTACTGGTCGGTACTGCTAGGTTTGTTACTCGGTACTGCTTGGTACTGGTCGGTACTGCTCCGTACTGATCGATATTATGAACAATAACTCGGTATAAGCTTTCTTTAGTAGTCCAAATAATGTTATATACTCGGTACTCATCGGTAATAACTCTATTATGTTCGGTACTGATTGTCTTTTGTATGTATAATTTAATACTCTGAATCGATTGTCTTTAATACTTAGTATCTGTTATGCAGGGATATACTCCAAAGATCCATTTCATATGCCGAACTTCGACTTTTAGAGAAGTTTGTAATCAACTTGTTCGGAGATTTGGAGATCCATTTGTTGAAAGACTGCGGCTGCTGCAAATTAGTCAATTCCTGAGAGTTCCCCTAATCCCTCAGAATGTTCCACTTATGTATATGCTGCTATCCAAGTGAGATTTGAAGACTGAAAGTTTTATTATTAAAGGACATTGGCTAGAGTTCACATCTGATGAGGTTGCCTTAATCATAGGCATGCCGAATAAAGGTATTATTTTTAATGTTGATAGTGCTAGATCCAGTGGCAAAACATCAAATGACATTCGTCATGACATTGAGAGGATGGATAATTCAACTCCAATGAATGATCTAGTGAAAGGATTCGTCCTTTACCTACTATCCAAAAATTTTTATCCAATGACGAACTTCCGTATACCATCATCTATCCTGGAAGTTGTCAAAAATGTTGATAGTTTTAATACGTACAACTGGCCAGAATCAATTAAGAGTTTCCTAGTTAATGAATTTAACATTGTTGCTACTAAACAAGCAAATTGATCCGCACTCTGTTATGTAAATGATTTTGTCATGATTGTAATTGTGAGTATTGTTATTTTGTTCAAAATATTTTGTTAAATTTCCAATTTCTATAACAAATTTAAATTGTCTTCATTTTTACAGATTTAGTTTCTTGAACATACAATCATTCATGCCGTAGATGATGAACTATCCCACCCACGTTTTACTCAGTGGGATGGTAGTTTTATCTACAGTGAGAAAGAAGTAAATAGTATATTTGCAGAGTTTGAGGATCATGAGGTAGCATCACTATGTCTTTTCATTTAAATGTCTGCTAAAATTATATGTTTAAATGTTTATATAAAATGAAATATTATATTTTATACAAATTCTCAGTAATTTAAGAGGAATAACAGATGATGAGAAGGCTTTATTGCACACTCATTCTCCACAGAGTTTTATCAGTCCAATACGGGTGGCAAGCCCAATTAGGGTGGCTTGCCCACCTACACATGATTCATCTCCACCTAGTTCTGGTAGTTCAATTAGAGAACCAAGTCCAATCAGGGTGGCAAACCCACCTAGACATCATTCATCTCCACCTACTCCTAGTAGTCCAATTAGGGTACAAAGTCCGATAAGGGTGGCAAGCCCACCTAAATATGACTCATCTTCACCTACTCTAGTTAGTCCAGTAAGGGTGGCAAGCCCAAAAAATCCTGATTCATCTGCACATACTGAATTAAGTCCAATAAAAGATGAAACAAACCTGAAGATATTAAATCAAGCAATATACAAGCTATTTACTAAGCACAATTTTATGAAGAAGAATATAGCTTCGGTGGAAGCAACCAATAGTATACTTGAACAGCGCATAGTGATCCTGGAACAATCTATTTTTGATTTGAAAGAAAAGATTTTTGATTTGAAAGAGGAGATAAAAAAGAAAGATGGCTTTACAAGATCAGTTTCATTCTTATTTTAAAACTTACAAGAATAAAATGGCTGCTGATTCTTATTCATCTGCTACTGTATCTGAAAAGGATGACAGCCTGAGTGAGGATGAGGTTGATCCATCCTTACTAACCGGCGTTGCAAAAAGAGTTCAGTTGAGAAATGATAGAAAGAGGAAAGTTATATCCACACCTTTTACAACGGGTTATAGGAAGAAAAAAATTATACAAAATTTGTCATCCAAAGAGAAGTTCAGTGACTCAATTCCAAGTGATACTCTTGCACTAGCACCTGAACTTGCTCCTGCTCCTACACTAGCTCCTACAACTGAACCTGGTCCTGCTCCTGCACCACCTCCTGCAATTGAACCTACTCCAACTCCTACACCATCTCCTCCAAGTGAACTTGCACCATCTCCTGAAACAGCTCCTACACCTGCACCACCTCCTACAACTGATCCAGAGCCTGACCATGCTCCTGTAACTGCTCTTGAACCTGCTACTGATAAAGTTATGATTGTTTATGAAGTTGATGACTCTAAAGAAATAGAATTGAGGCCTGCACCTGAAATATTAGATTACCCGGGACGATCATTAATAAGTGAAGATAAACGGATATTCATCAATAATGGCCTGAAACAATTCAAGGATAAGTGAGTATTGAACTTATAATAACCAAAATATATCAATACCGAGTAGTACCGAGCTTTACTGATCGGTACTACTCGGTATTATATTAAATAGACTCGGTATTATATCAATACCGAGTAGTATCGAGCTTTACTGATCGGTACTACTCGGTATTATACGGTACTATATCAATACTGAGTAGTACTGAGCTTTACTGATCGGTACTACTCGGTATTATATTAAATAGACTCGGTACTCTATCAATATCGAGTAGTACCGAGCTTTACGATTATGTATTTATTTTTTTATTCATCTTTTTTAATGAATGTTTTTTTAATTATCCAGGAACGATACTATTTTCAAGTTTGGAAATATAATAATTTATAGAAGCCAATTGGACGAGTTATTAATGTCAGAGGAGCTTGATAATAATCACGTTGATGTGTTTGCTCATTTATTAATCTAGAAGAATTCCCTTTGCCCCGATCTTAATCAACATTTTCTTTTTGTTTCAAGTTTTCATTGGATTAGTAAACATTTTTTAATCCTTACGTTTGCTAATTCTATTTATTAGATTTAAACATGTTGAAATTAATCACCACTACTATTTCTTCTTATCTAGGGCTACTACAAACAATCAAAAGAGACGAACACAATAAGCTTCGTATCTCATATAAACAAAATTATTATTAGGAATGTAAATTTGATCTTTGTTCCTATAATAAACAGTGAACATTAGACGCTTCTAGTATGTAATTTGAGAAAAAAATGGTGGGAGTTTTATGATTCATTAACGAAAAAAAACACACAAAGTCATACTCCTAGAAGTTGTAAGTAATACCAATATTTGTTTTTAATTTTAGTCTTAATATTATTGTATGTTAATTTTATTTTAATTTTCCAGATTTCTCATTTCTACAAGGATACAAAGAACGCTTTTGACAATGATATAACAAAATGGCCAATCAAGCGATTTAGAAATGTGCAAACACAAGATAACAACGTTGATTACGGCATGTTTGTTTGTAAATATATGGAAGTTGTAATACAACAAGAACCTGTTCAATGGTATCGTTATAAAAATTGACAATCTAGTATGCCACTATTCAGGGCTGAATTAGCATATGCCCTGTTATGTACTAAAATTCAATAGATTATGAAATAAATGGTGATTTTTTTTTGTATATTCTTTTTGCATTTTTAATGTGTATATTTCATATGCCCTTTTATGTACCAAGCAGTACCAACTTCTGTAATCAACTACCGAGTACTAAAAATGACTAATACCAAGCAATGCCCACTAATCATAAACTAATACCGAGCAATATGAAAACAGATTAGTATTGCTCGGTATTAGTCAAAATTTGCTCGGTACTGTATTAATGCAGCTCAGTACACACCAAATACCGAGCGATACCTTCTGTAATCAAGCACCGAGTATTAAAAAGGACTAAGACCGAGCAATACCCACTAATCAAAGAATAATACCGAGCAATATGAAAACAAATCGGTATTGCTCAGTATTAGTCAAAATTTGCTCGGTATTGTATTAATGCAGCTTGGTACACACATGAATACTGAGCGATACCGACTTCTGTAATCAAGTACCAAGCAAAACAGACTAATTATAGACTAATACCGAGCAATACAAATTTTTAATAGTACTACAAATATCTCAAAATTATAAAAATTCACATATACAATCAGAAAGTCATATTAATAATAGAAATATCTCCAAATTCCCATATTACTGAAAGATGATTGACTACCTGAATTTGAATTTGTAAAGTGTATGCTTGTTGGTGGATTCTTCTCTGTGGGTTTAACTTTTTTGGTCTTCCTTTTCTCCCAGTGATCCTTCAATCTTGCATTTGATACGCCCTTTGGTCGGCACTTCTTAGGATCTTTAATAGTTTCATTATCTGCTCCAGAAATTGGTTTGTTCTTTCTGTCAAGCTTGATGGAATACACTTTTGCAGCCAAAGTACTCAAACCATCTATCACACATATTTCAGCCTCCTCATTACCTTGTGCTTCTGTGCTAATTTTATATGCAAATCGGCAGATATAATTTCTGAACATCAAGTTGCTGGACCCCTCAATAGGTTGGCAAGCATTGATACCGAGACATGGGATCTTCCCTCCAGAATATAAATCTCTTTGAACATTGGTTGAACATCTTGGGGGTAAATATTTAATGAGAATATTAACAATATCTAACTATCTTATAACTCTCATGCAATGAGCACATAATATATCCATCATTTCAAAATTTGCACACCTGCATTCAATGGTACATTCTAATGAATTAAAATTGACAATCCAATTGTGTGAATCAGTGGATTTGTCTATATTCTTTACGGAAAATCTTGATAAATATGATGAGGAATGTTCAATGCATAGTCCACCAAGTCCATATAAGAACTCCTCTTCAAAAAATAAATATAACTTTCTTGAATAAAATTTTGCAGCTTACTTCAATATTGGGCTACTTTTCATATAAGGCTCTATATCTATTTGACTACATCTGAATTCCTCATCTTGTTCATTTCGACCCGAAGTCCTCATCACCTTTTCCAAATCGAGGAAACACTTAGTTATAGTACTTGTTGGCTTAGAATAACCATAGCATACATGATTGGTGGACTCACTACGTTGGGTTGATAAAATGCAAAGATTAAAATAATCTTTGTTGAATGCAGTTGACCACTTCTCCCTAATTTTCTAGAGACAATTCAACCATTGATGGCTTTGTAGGTTTCCTTCTGAGATCATTTCAGTCCATTTTCTCTCAAATTCATCCACAGAATCACATTGCTTAAAATAATAAAAAAAATAAAAATTTAACTCTGTTGTTGCTGTTAAAGCACCATACTTTTGAATGAGCCTTTTTATACAGATGTCATTGGCACAATCGATGTCGTGTATTAGGCAATGCAATCTCTATTGCCCTGGCCATGACTTGGTTCTGATCAGTAAAAATAGTAATGGGATGTTTATTATAGAGCTGTCAACATTTGACCTGACCCAAAAACCCGACCCGAAAATTTCGGGTTTGGGTCAACCCGAACCCGAACCGAGAGATTTCGACCCATTTGTAAAACGGGTCGGGTTCGGGTTGACCCGGCGGGTTGCCGGGTCAACCCGGAAACCCGTTTAATTTAAAAAATCCAGATTTCCCGCCCGCTGCCCCTGCCTGCTACCCGTTGCCACAAGCCCTAGCGCACTTCTGCCCAGCCGGCCAGCCCGCTGCCCGCTGTGCATGCGGCCATGCGCCAAGCGCCACGCAGCCAAGCGCCGCCCGCCCGCATGTAGCCACGCCGCCACGCACTGCCCGCTGCTTCCGCCCGCCTTCCCCCGCATGCGGCCATGCCCCGCCCTCGCTTCCGCCCACCGTCCGCATGCCGTCTGCCCACCGTTAGCAGGCAAAACCCCAAATTTCGGGTCGGATCGGGTCAACCCGACAACCCGCTGGGTCGGGTCCGGGTTCGGATTTCCAACCCGTTTGTCTACCCGGGTCGGGTTTGGGTCGACCCGTTTGAACCCGGGTCAGTTCCGGGTTCGACCCGTGACCCGAAATTGACACCCCTAGTTTATTATCCATAATTATTAGAAATATTCTAAAAAGCTAGGTAAAAGAATCAATAGTCTCATCAGATAAAAATGCAACTCCTAATAGAACATTTTGTTAGTGATTATTCACTCTGACAATTGGGGCACATGCTAAGTTATATTTATTTAAAAGATAACTTGTATCGAAAATAATCATGTCCCCAAAACAGTCATAATCAATTATACCAAGACCATCAACCTAGAAGAAATTCAAAAAATAACCGTCTTCATCAGTTTGGACATCCCAAGCAAACATATTGTTATCAATTGTCCGTTCTTTAAACAACTTAATCAGTGAATTAGTGTCTCCAGTCTCAATCTTGTCTCTTCTTTCTTTTTGAATGTAGTTGTATACATTCCGCTTGGTGAAACTCAGATTACCAACACCTCCAACTTCATCAGATAAGTATGTAAATATATCAACAGTTCTTATCCATGCTTCTGTCATAGATTTCAGAACAATTGCATTCTCATAACTAATACTCATAGATAACCTGAGCAAATGTTGATCATCCGGCCTAGCCAGTTCGTGATTATGACTCTCTATAGCTTTATTCACTCCCCAAATCCCATCTTGACTCACCGAAAATCTAATCATGACTGGACATTCTGTTCTTGTACATGATTTTCGATATTTTACCTTTGTATCCATCTCAGCCTCCTTCTTGAAACCTGCTTTAGAACACACAAAATCCTTTGATTTGATTTTCCTTGAATTTGGCCCGAAATGGTGATGATCTTTCCGAACACTAAATCCAGTTGAATGCACGTAATGATAATATTTTTCATATGCTTCCTTCTCAGAGTTGTAAACACCATGTGAAATATTCATACATCTAGTTTAGCTTTATATCTAAATATTAATGCCGACCTTATACCGAGGTTGAATGATCGATACTACGACGTACTAATATTTATTAGCTCGATACAAATGTACACTGAGTTTATACCGAGCTATAAAAATCAGTACCGATCTTATACCGAGCTATAAAAATCAATACCGAGCTAATTGAATGATCGGTTCCATGTAATGATCAGTACTATCTTATACCTAGCGATACTTAACAACTGTAATGATCGGTACTACTTCAACCAACGTTTGATTTGCTCGAAACTTGCATGCAAATAGTTCATACTGAGTATCACTGTCTAGTACCGATCAGTACCGAGGTATGTCAAACCCTGTACCGAGTAAATCTAATGGATTTTTATGATTTTACGTTGATACCCAGTTCTATCCGTAATGAAACAGTAAATCAAACAAAAAACTCAAACATTATAGATAAGGAATTAGTTGTATTAAATCAGAAAATGCTTGATCAAAGTTTAACGTCGGAGTTTCCTCGAAATCTTCAAAGTCTTGCAAAGCAAAACCTACATTCGTTCCTTCCATCTCCTCAAACACTTCACGATTTCTTTACGTGCGGTATATGAGAATTATATTAACCTTAAAGACTGCATAACATCTTAGGTTTAATAACGAAAATGTCACTATACATGAGGTAAAAGCCGCGTACTTTTTTAGTTTTCCCGCCCAATTCATATACAATGCGACGGGCCGACCCGAAATATTTTAAAAAACGTGCTAAAGCGTATGGGCTGCCGTCGGGTCATTACGAGTAAATGAGGCTGCTACGTGGCGCATTTTTAAGCAGTACCGAACGTAGAGCTGCGTCAGGTTACCTGAGGCAATAAAAATTCACCGGCAAGGCCCAGGGTTTCAACATGCCCTTCAAATTTAAATTCTAAGATTGACGTTTCTTTTTTAAATGAAAATAATTGTGAATGCTCCACAATATATAGGATTTTTGCTCAATAAATTTTTATATTTATTTAGAAAGAAAAAACGAGCAAGAGACAATATAAAGAATGACTTGGAGGATGAGGTTCATTCTTTGAGCAGATGATATGACTACAGAACACAAAATTTAAAATACAATATGCAAACCCCAAGAAAGAGTAAGAATTGAAGTTGAAAGAGCTGCGATCTAAAAGAAGAATAATTTTTTTTTCTTTATAGTTAGAGAATATTTGAGGGGTCCAAGGGTCCAGCGTCGGAACAAAATTTGGTTGTAAGGGAAAGTTTGGAGTTCCGCTTGTTTTTTATTAAATTCATTGTAATAAAATCATTTTTTTTTAATTTTGGTTCATGCTAGTGACGTTTTTACACTATGAATTAAATGAGTAAGAAATTTTTTAAGAAAATAATAATGCAATGCATAATTCATTGCTTTTTATGTGCATTCATCACGCTTTCACTATGAATATGCATAAAAAAATCACTCCACGTGTCAAGATTTAATTGGAGTCTGAACGTAAAGCTACATCTGAAACCCGCATAGAATAATTTTTCGTAGTCACTACATAAAGTTGAATAAGTATTCCTATAACCTTTTATCATCATGTGTTCTTTAAAGTAAGTAGAATGTTAATTCACAATAAATTTAATATAATCATGTTGAAGTGATTTTTTTTCATCCAAGTTTCTATAATGTTGCCATCTAAGCTATTCTTGAAATAAAAAAAATAAAAAAAAAATCTCTTATGAGCTTATGTAAGATTAATTGAGTTGGTCAAGATTTTTTATGAATAAAAGAAGCTTGAAAAAACTTAAAATTATATCATTAAAAAATTTACTCAATATGCTAGATTTTTTAACTTAAAGTGCAAAACATTTTATGATATTTCTTTATATTTTATAATACAATAATGGTAGGAAATTATTATTAATATGCTAATCATATTAATTAAACTCTATATAAATATAAATTAATTGAGCATCAAATTTCATATTAAAAAATAACAAATAAATAATGCATAAATCTATAGCTAATTAATTTAATGCTATGTATGGAAATCCTCAATTGTTAGGAATATTTACATACATAGCGCATAGTTTTTATATAAATATATATCTTAGAGGGGTATTAATAGATGTCCTGACTTGAAAACTCGATTTGAACCCAACTAAAAAAATTCAAGTTTAGATTTTGACATGATTATATTTGGGTCCGTTTGGTTTTGAAATTTTGAATTGATTAACTCTCTAGGTCGAACTTAGATTGACCAAAAAACTACAAATTGGTTCAAAATTGAGCCAATTATCAATTTGGATTAACCATGTTATACTAATCTAAATAAATTGTATTATCGATAATAATATATATAAATATAATGTTTTAGTACATCAATCACATCAATTAACAAGTTAATATTAGTAATTGATATATCATCAAAAATTTAACTTGATCGGGCATCAATCTCAAGGCAAAATCAACCCGGAAACTTTCAAAATTAAAATTGGAATTGTATGAACTATGATTTCAGTAAACTTATAGTTGAATTGAGCATCTCGAAAAGATAAACTCCATGATACCAAAATTGACCAAATTTGTGCCCAAACGGGTCTAAATCGAAGACCCGAAGCACATTTGAAATGTTCAAATCATAAATTGGGATGACCAAATGGTTTCAAAACAAGACATGCTTATAGTTGAATCGAGCGGCTCGACAAAACGAACCCAACCACCAATGATAGTCAAATTTTGATATCATTAAGATATTCAAATGCCCGGTAAACGATCCATAATATTCGTATAAAGCTAAGACGTTAAACCTTATATTTCTCTATTGTTGTGAACATTCCAAAACACAACATTAATATTTTTAATATAAATTAAAATGTTAAATATTATATAAATAAATATTAAATAAATAAACCCATAAAAAAAGACCATCCCACTTGTGTGGAAGGCCTAGGGCTTTGACCCCCTAAATTGAAATCAAAGAATACATTCCTATCTAACTAGACCTTAGTATTTCTTCGGGGCTTTTTGGTAACAAGTATGATTTGACAAATCATATACATTCTGAGGGTGTTAAATCCTGAAAATTATTTGATATAACAAATGTTAAATCCTATTAAATCTGAGAAATTGTTTGGTAACATATGTCATGATTTATGACAGTTATGAATTTAAATGATAAGAAGATAATTGTAAATTAAAATATAAATTTATAATTAAAAAAAATGTGCTATGAATTTAATAACATGTTATGTACAAGTTATTCATTAATTATAATTTATAATATTAATTATATATTTAATAATATAAATTATATTAATTAAACTAAGTATATTAATATTTAATTACGATTCATATGCTAATTATTTAATTAAGTTATATTAGGTAATTAATTTATGCACTAATTATATTATTAATTATTTGTTAATTTACTTAATTATTAATATTTTAAATTATATCAATTAGCTTAATTAATAATGACTTAGAGGCGTTCTGTTTTCGTTGTTGCTTTTCGGCTTCGTTGCTTCGCAGGCGTAGAGATTGCACGCGTCGCTTCTTCGCTCCTTCGTGGCTGTTCGACTTCGCTCCTTCGACGACTTTCCCTTCCTGTCGGATCGGAAGTTACGACATTTTGATCAGAAGCAACAACGGAAGCTCGCTGGCTGTGAAGGTAACTTTCTACCTTTCGCGCGCTTCTTCGGCCAAATCCCATAAATCCGCCGAACCGAGGGATTTAGTAAATCCGGGATTTAAGCCGTAAATCGTTAAATCCGGGATTTACCCATTGCCGGGATTTAACACGCGCACAAAAAAACCTTTTCGCTGGATTTAGCGTAAATCCGACTTAAATCCCGTTGTAAATCCGATACCAAACAGCACCTTATGACTTCGGCATCTGCTGCTCTTTCTCTTCTCCCCTCTCCTCTGCTTCGCTTACGTCGCCACTACCACACGCCTGGTACGCTTCTTTTCTGTTTGTTTTTCTGCAAGGGAAAGCTCCCTCTTTCCTTCTCTCGAGCACTGCTTTGAAATTTATTAAGGGATCGGAATTTTTAACATCTGAAGTGCAAACCTTGAAGAAGTCATACTTAAATATGCTATTTTCGTATATTACTTGTTTGACTATTATTTACAGTGATGACATTGATCTGATTTTCTGTGGTTAGTCAGGGGGACGACTTTTTGCGCAGCCATGAGCAGCAACACCACCAGTTCTCCTCCTTCACTTGGGCTGGCGGTGGAAAGTGTGAGTGACCTTCCGGCCTCCTTGTCAATTTTTTGTGTTGCAAGTACATATTTTTCTTAAGTTCTTCATGATCTGATTGATTATCTTATTCCTGAAATTTCAATTTACTAAGATGGTTGCATGTAATTTTTTTTTGGTAATTATTTTGATGTGTTACAGTTGCAGATTGATTTCTATGTCACCCTAGGTCTAGAAGGTGGCACACCAAGACCAAATTTTTTTAATATCTCGGCAATCTACATCAATGTCCTGCTTATATTAGTTTAAATTATAAGATGTAGTGAATGGAGTTCCCTTCTTATTCAGTTCTCTCTTCCACAAACTAGATTTATTTTAGTTATTTATCACTATCATGGAGGTTAATGACGCTAAAGCAAGTTGCTTCTAGCTGGTCCGTTCAATAATCTTATTTGAACACGCTATTTCATACCTTCTTTTTAATTATTTTCTGGAGTTTTCCTGTACTATACTGAACTAGCTTAATTATGCCCACGTAATCAAAATTGGTTGGACGGGTTCTACAGTAGGAGTATTAGCGAAGTAAGGTTTTTTACACTGCACTTGCAACTTACAAATACCATATCCAGCAGTTTGTGAACTGAACTGCATCGCTTTATCATTTCTTTATATTTACGTTGTACAAATACAGCAACAAAAGAGATGGAGCTTCCTTTCAGTAGATTCTACTTTGCTTTGAATGTGTTAGGCATGTTTAATAATGATATTAATCAACTGTGATAAACGACTAGTCTATGGGGAAACAAAGGCATCAATACATTTTCTTAGAAGCGATACAGAATTAAATTTCAGGCATGTGTTTATGGTTTCTTGGCCTCATTGCTTATATGATTTTGATTTCAATTGTAGTTAGAATGTGGTGGACGTACTGGAAGTGTCAAGCAGCAACTAGCAAAATTGTTTGAAGGATCTCTTAAAGTAATATTCCCTGAAGAACCAAATATGGAGCCATTAATTGCAGTCTGCACTGCTAAATTTGGTGATTACCAATGGTTTGATTTTTACCCATTTCTCAATTCTGTGGTTTAAATTCTTAATCTACCATGCCTGCATCTCCATAATATTGGCTTAGTGGTGTTCCTTTGCTATATAATTCTCATATCTTGACCTCATTCATCTTGAAAAGTTGCTTTTATATGATGCAGTAATAATGCCATGGGTATTTTCTCTAAGATCAAAGGAAAGTCAACAGCATTTAAAAATCCAAATTCAGTTGGGCAGGTGCCATGACATTTATGTTTGTGCAATATATCCTGAATCCAAGACAGAGCAATGATATTGTGCTATTTCACTTGATTTCCACTATTTTTACATTGGAAATGATTATTGAACTCTGTTTTGCAGGCCATTTCCAGACATCTCCCTCCATCGAATATTATTGAGTCTACCTCTGTTGCTGGACCTGGGTTCGTGAACATAGTTTTATCAAGCAAATGGGTGGCTCAGGTTTTTTTTCAAGGCTTACATTAGAAAGCTGTTAGAAGTATTACCTAAATCTCTGACTGCTATCTGTGCTCTTCATCATGATTAACTAGATTGTTACTGCAGAACATACAAAATATGCTCTTAAATGGTATTGACGCATGGGCGCCAATTTTATCAGTTGAGAGAGCTGTGGTTGATTTCTCCTCGCCAAATATTGCCAAAGAAATGCATGTTGGCCACTTAAGGTCTACTATTATTGGAGACACTCTTTCTCGAATGTTGGAATTTTCGAATGTTAAGGTCTTTCGGCGAAACCATGTTGGTGATTGGGGCACTCAGGTAATTGTTTTGTTGATATGATGTTTAGATAACATGGTGTTATGCTAGTTATTCTTTTAGGATGAATTTAGAATGATGTCCATTCATACTTATGTTTTTTGGTTAATCCTTTGGGTTCATAGGATACCATTCTCTTGGCAATTTTATCAATGGGTTGATTATGTCTTTCCTATAGTCTTAGAAGAATTCTCAGCTCTTCAAGGAACATGTGTCCTTATTTGATTCACCAAGGATGCTAGTTCTAAAATGGATTTTGGCATGTCTGATATAAAATTTTCTAAAATCAAATGTGGAAACCATTGTACTGAATGACTGTTTAAACACTAGAGGCAGAAGAATGCAGTTCACTTCAAATTTGGCGGAGCTTTCTCCTTTGCTAGGTTGTGTATGCGTGTGATACCAAAAGCTCCATTTTTTTTTTCAGTTATGCATGTGTGACTAACTTTATTTTGATTTTCATTTTTACTTGAGATGATTGGTGAATTTGTACCTCTATAACCCACCTGAACATCTATGTGCGCATGCACATATATGTTATATCCATGATAATTATGTATAATTATCTTTTGCCATTATTCTCACGGTTTTGTTATCCTATATTGAAACATGTCCTAGATATTCTTAGTTCTGATCTCATGTCTTTTTAATATAGCTTATTCTTATCTTGTTCAACATCTAAGGCATGCATATTTATGTCTATGCTTGTATTTCTAGGTCATGAAATTGGCTTGAAAAACTTGCCATCAGATAGTTCCATAAAAAGCTGCTGGGACCTTTGTTGAAATAAAGTCATTTGTTATTCTATTTGCACTCGCACTCCTCCATTTCTCTCTTGTAAGGATTTGAATCTTAGATCTGTGTTTAGAGATCAAAGGCAATTCCATTCAACAAAGTGATTGGCTGGACACTTGCAATCTCATTGCTTTGTGTTTGAATTTGTTGTAGTGATTTTCGTCGTTAACAAGTGAGTTATTTTACAATCTTTAGGATATTAAGTTAGTTATTCAACATTTTTTCATGATTAATTACACCTACTGTATCTTCTCTTGGTTTGTTAAAAAAATATGGTTCGCTATAAATGTGAATTCTATTCTTTGAGTCTATTGATTTTTTTACCTTGTCCTTTTAAACCGCAATATGAATCTCTCTCTCTCTCTCTCTCTCTCTCTCACTATATATATATATATATATATATATATATATAGTGTATTAAATTTTTAGCTTAAATGATAATTTTAGTTATGTTAGTCCTTTATGACATTGACGTAACATTGCTAAATCATTTTGGTTTTCAGTTTTTGAAGGTTTAGCTGCATTTGTAATAATCTTTTAATGTTAGCTGTTAAACCCTTCTATAGTTAGGCATTCATTATCGATTTATTTAACAGGCATGCTTGTATTATTTATTGTTTTGAAGGGTTAAATGTTACATATTTTTGCCTTCTACAGTTTGGCATGTTGATTGAACATTTATTTGACAATTTCCCCAGTTGGGAGGATACTGGAGAACAAGCCATCGGAGATCTCCAGGTAACATTGAATTAAATTTCTCTTTTTAAAAATTGAGATTGCCAATTTTGTTTGCCGTTCCATTGTTGTTGATCCTAATCCAAATGAGAACGGTTTGACATGGATAGTAGTATATAGAGAGTTGATTTTTAAAATTTTTTAAATGAATGTTATTGGTGATTGCTAATGTAGTTAGTGCTTGTGCCCTTTTTTGGTTGCATTCTTACTCGATCTTTTGCTTGGTTCATCCTTCAGGAATTTTACAAGGCATCTAAGCGGAGATTTGACGATGATCCTTCTTTTATGCAAAGAGCACAACAAGCTGTGGTTCGTCTACAGGTGTGATTCCACAGTGTAAGCTAGGTCATATCATGTCTAACTCTGCTTTGACAAGGATGATATGGTATGAGAGGACAATGGTTCATATGCCATAAAATTTTTTTCTCTGTATAAAATAAAATTTTTTGACTTTTTTTTTTGTTGGGAAGGGTGATAGTTAGTAGTAGCTTTATTTTATGATTTCCCATAGTAATTATCTTTTGCTAACTTATCTGTTTTTACCAAGCATAGGGTGGGGAAGCTAGGTACCGTAATGCCTGGAAGAAGATTTGTGAAATAAGCCGTAAAGAATTTGATCTAGTCTATCAGCGTCTCGGTGTTCATTTAGAAGAAAAGGTATTATTGTGTTAGATTTTTTTTGACCGATCTACTTCATGGAGAATATATGCAATGCTACCATTTTTATAATTGGAGTTGGGTATTTATATTCAAGGATATTTTACCTGATTAATTTTTATCATTTTATCCTCTATACTTCATTGACTAAACAAAATTTAGTAACATTTTTTTGATTGGATTGTAACTTGTATATTTTAAATAAATTTGAATCTTGGAATTGCTGGTTGGTCAAAAATTCGAGATATTTTTTTGTTAGATTTATATGTGTGCAGTTTCAAGTGGATTCTTACAGTGTCCATGCTTCTAACTCTCTGGGGCACTTTTTATGATTAAATATAAGTGATGTTTTGTTTGAATCAAACTTCTTGCATCTCGAATGTACATGATGCATTATGATTCCGTAAGATTTGTGCTCCTCAAAAAAATATTTAGGCATAACGAATCCTCATAAATGGCTTCTCTTGATTTTCTGATTAATTGAGGATTCTATGAGCAAGAGAGGATGATTTTCTTTTATTTGCTTCATTACAATGGTTGATTTTGTTATTTTTACAAGTACTTTTTCCTTAATTTCCAAATAACGTTTTTCCTGTAAATAGGCGCCATAATATTCTTTCTTTGATATCTCATTTTGAATATATGAAATTTTTTATACTTCTAAACCTTAATGCTTGGCTATCTTCATATGCTATTTTATGATATTGCAAATTCAATTTTTTCTCCATGTTTATCTCTATGCGTTTTCAAAGCTGAGCATCATTTTGATAATGCATTCGCTTTTTTTTAGTGGTTTGCACTAGGTGATCTGCTCAAGTTTGGATTGTGTCAAAGGAGTTTACAGCCTCACCCAAAGCCATGTGTCCTTTTCTAGGTTAGATTGACTCAGCTCACACATATAATTTCATTGAGGCAGATAAAATGGGGATATTCACCCAAAGTTGAGCTACAAATGTCATCAGGTGGGCTTGAGTTTCTGTTGAGCTTCAGGTTAAGAATATTTTCCTAGATCGATACTTAACTTGGGTCAGGTTGATTGGGTTGAGCGGGTCATCTTCATGCCAAGGTCTAGTTTCATCCTAATTTCTCTTAGTGCACATCATGCTATAGGTGGTAACAAAGCTTCACTGCTGCATCCTGCTAGGTCAAGTGATTATCAAAAATCAACTTTGATTTTGAAGTTTCACTTTTTTTATTATCATCAGCTCTAATTATTCACCTTCTTGTAACCCACTAACTTGTTTTCACTTAGTGGGGAAAAACACTCTGCATTCTCTTTTAATGTTCTTTTCATCTTCAGCATCATTTTTCATGAATATCAAGGTAAACTTTGAGATTCAGAGCAGACAAAAATATGAGAAAGAAAAAATAGGAAAAAGTGTAAAAAAAGCCCGTACCTTGATCGATCCTTCAACTTTGGCGAGAATTTTTTCACTGTCAGGTACCAGCATCATACTTGACCAACATTTATGTATAGGTTATAATCCCTTGGGAATGATCATTTAATTGTTCTCCATGTTTACCACTACTAATTTTTAAATTGTAGGTCATTCAACAGCATTTACTTTTTTCTCCTCCAATTTCCCAGTCTCACAACGCTTACTCTCCGTGTTTACTAATTTTTTTTCAAAATGTACGTCGTTCAACAACATTCGCTTTTCCCCCCCAATTTTCTAGTCTCACGATGCTTGTGTCATTGAAAGGTGATTTCAAAGCTTCATCAGCATCACTTTACTAATGTTGATAGTTGACGAATGTTTAAAGAAAACGCCCTATGATCTCATATGTCATCTTATTGAAAATGAGGAAATAGAGCTTTCTTGTTGATGGTAGTGAGAAAGGCCTTGATACCAAACTTTTTCCTCGTTTTAGTATGTAAATCAGGAAAGCTAAGCGCTGCCTCTAGGGTTTGTGGTGCCCGAATGAGAAATCAATATAATCCTTGCAAATACGTAGCCTTTTATCACAGTAGAAGGGTTGCATATTCCAATTTATATTTTGAGCAAACAATAAGTGAAGAAATTGTTTAGAGAGAAATTCAAATTCTATTCTATTCCTTGGAATCATTATATATATATATATATATATATATATATATATATATATATATATATATATACATACATTCCAGGAGAATAAATAGAAAAAGGAAAGACATTTAATCTAATTAATTATAATAATCATATCCTACTGATCTCCAACTACATCCCTTGGATTACTACCTACGGATCTCCAACTGCAGCCCTCAGATTATTGCCTATGGATCTCCAAGACTCCAACTACAACCCTCGAATTGCAGTCCACAAATCTTCAACTGCAGCCCTAGGATTGCTACCAACGGATTGATGATGTGTCCTCCCCTTGGCTATGTGATTCAATACTTACCCTCAAGTTGGGTTGTATAGATTGTAAAATCCTAACTTCCAAACAAACTTATCAAGTAGAGAGCCCGGTAGTGCCTTTCTTAGAACATCGACAAGTTGTTCATGAGTTGGGGTATATACTACTTCAATTTCTTAGTCTTCTATTTTCATAGATATAACGTTTCTATCAATAGTAATATGTTTTGCTCTGTCGTGATGTACTTGATCATTGGCCATACTGATTGCGGCTTGATTGTCACATTTTAACTTTATTGTGTCTTCAATCTTTATTATCAGTTCAATCAATACTTGTTTAATCCAAGTACATTGACAAATAGTAACTATTAATGCTTTCTATTCAGATTCTGCACTACTTCTGAAAACTACAGATTATTTCTTGCTCCTTGTCATTAGGTTCCCCTACACAAAGGAACAATTTCTTGTGGTTGATCGACTATCAACATGACTTCTTGCCCAATCTGCATCAAAATAAATGATCAATTTTCAATCCTCATTTTTCTTGAATAATAGCCCCTTTCCAGGAGTGTTCTTGAGATATCTTAAGATTTGATATACTGCCTTCATGTGCTCCTTCATAGGATCACTCATATATTGGCTTACAATACTCATAACAAACTCAATATTTGGATGGGTTTGGGAGAGGTATATAAGCTTTCCTGTAAGACGTTAGTATCTTCCTTTATCTATCAGAACTCCATCAAATTATGTCCCAAGTTTGTAGGATCCATAGGTGTATTGGTTGGTCTGCATCCCAGCATGTCGGTCTCCTTCAACAGGTCTAAGTTATACTTGCATTGTGAAATGCATATACCTTTGCTTGATCGAGCTACCTCCATACCAAGGAAGTTTCTAAGTGATCCTAGATCTTTAACTTCAAATTCCTTGGACCAAGCCTGATTGATCTTCATTATTTCCTCTATATCATTTCCCGTAAGGATGATGTCATCCACATATACAATTAGTACTGCTACCTTATCTCTTTCTGACTGCTTCACAAACAAGGTATGATCTGCCTGGCAGTGTTTAAAATCATAACCATTTACATACTTTAAAAATCTTCCAAACCATGCTCTTGGAGGCTGCTTTAATCCATGCAAGGTTTTCAACAATTTACACATTTTATCCCTTCCATAAGACTTCTGAATCCACATTGGAATCTCCATGTAAACTTCTTCTTTCAAGTTCCCATTCAAGAATGCATTCTTGATATCTAGTTGATGTAGGGGCCAATTTAAATTTGCTGCTAAGTAAAGAAGAATCCTGATGGTGTTGAGTTTTGCAACATGAGCAAAAGTTTCGCGATAGTCTATTCCATAAGACTGAGTGAATCATCTGCAACCAGTCTAGCTTTTAGCCTCTCAACACTACCATCCACCTTATGCTTTACAGTGAACACCCATTTGCAAGTCACAACTTTTTTTATTGGTGGGAGATTTGTAATCACCCATATTTGATTTTTTTCCAATGCCATAATTTCTTCTTTAACAATTTGTCTCCATCCTGGGTAATTCAAAACTTCCTGAATATTGGTCGGAATCTATACATCATCAAACTTGGAAAGGAAGACTTGATAAGTGTTTGATAATCTGTTATAGTAGAGAGATATTTTGATTGGATGCTTGGTGCATGATTCTTTCTGGCCATTTGATGACTATCCTTTTGAACTTCCTCATTTTACTCCTTTGTATGAATTTCTACAGTTGCCGGATCCATTGAAGCAGAGTTGACAGGTGCAAGATGTCTCACTGCTCGGCATATGCTGATTTTTCTTTCTTTTTTTTAGTATACATATTTGTGGGCTCCGAAAATTCGGCCCCGGCCTCCGCTCGCTTTGCTTTTTCTTCTTTCAGGGGGAGTTTTAACGGATGAAGTTCCAGGGTAAATTTTGGAAAGGCATATGGGTTTGTAGATAAGACACTACCCAGAGATTTCATCCTCATTTTGCGAGGACTTTATGATCTAAGTTTTGGTTTCCTATAGGCGCAAGTCTCTATAGTTAGTTACCTCTCCCAATCATGAGAGAGAACTTTCGATTAAAGCTAGTCGTTGATCAGATACATAGAGATACATGTTATCTGGCATATAGTAGCAGCATTGGGCTTGGAAAATGTGAAAATTAGAAGGTTGGAAGATTTGATATTTAAAATTGAAAATTTCACCATCTTACACTTAAGGCAGATGGTGGGGGAATGGATGATGGGCCCGATCAAGATCCCATGGTTCCGTCGTCCTGGGCCATCGTGGTCCCTGATTTACTTAGTCAGAGGAGGTAGTCGACCCAACTTGATAGAATGATCCTTGTCGGTAACCATGGGTTGCTTCGTCCAAGGGGACGTTGTAGACTTAGGGTGAATGTTTGTCTAAGGGGACAAATTTAAATCCACCTTAGCTAACAGAGGGCTTTGTGTCCTATCGATTATATCCTATTGATTAATATCTCAAAGATTTGGTGCCACTAAGGAATATATTTGCTCTGGCCATAATCGCTATCTCATGGTGCCATTTGACGGCAAAACCACTCGGTTCAGAGGGCCCTGGTTCATAACCATTTATCCTGCGGTGCCATTTGGCGGTAAAATCGCCGGTCAGAGGACACGTACCACGTCATTACTAGCAGGAAATTATTTGAGAATGGATCATAGTGATATTTTTAATTAGGCATTTGGCTCTATGTGAGCTAAAGTTATATTCAAATTTGTCCACCTCGATAAACTGTTGCGGAGGGTGGATGGATTTTGTACTTTAAGTGCTGGATGGTTTGATTTCAATTTTAAATATTTTTGAAACTTTTAGATTTTGTGATAGCAATTTGAAATATTTGAAATTGACCCCTCTGGTTGAGATCTTCTATCAATGCGGCCATCATCAGTGTGAAATGGGTTATTTCCCTTTGTTGATTGAACCTCGTTGACTCTATTAGTTTACCGACAGAGGATTGGGTTTCGTTATAGGCTTTGTATCTTTATTAGTGAATTCTCATTATTATAGACATTGAAGGCCTAATATGAATATATTAAGACAATATACCGGTCACCACCACCGTATATTTATCTGATGATTCGAACCCCGTCGACTCTTATTGATCCTCATAGAAGGATCCGGTTCGAACTTGAATTCAATTATTGACCCGCGCAGCATCCCTAGATGTCACTATGTACTTATAACACGCTTGTCGGGGCCCATATGAGTGTTTGAGGGCATTTATAATTAAACCCTGTTGACTCTGTCAGTTTGCCGAAGAGGATCGGGTTTCGTAGGTTTTGTACCTTTGTTGGTGAGCTTTCTTTTTCGAAGGCCTTGAAGGCTTAATATGAATGTAGAAAATAAATATTCCGGCCGAACTCGCGACCACATATTTATTTAATGGTTCGAGCCATGTCGACTCCCATCTACCCGCATAGAAGGATCGGACTCGAACTTGGAATCACCATATAACCCGCGTATCATCCATGGGCGTCACAAGTGTACCAATAACACGCTCGTCGGGGCCCATGCGGGTGTATTATACATTTACCCATTTCGTATACCTATGTGTATACAAGTAAAGGTGCATGTGTGGGGGTATTTTTGAATGTTTATTATTGATCATTTGAATGTGATGCTCTACTTGAAAGCTCGTACACGTCTTCTGTCCGTTTGCATGAATGTTGTGGATCCGATGGCATGTTGTAGCAGCTTCTGAATTGAGTTGTTTGTTGTTTTGTATAGGCAGACTGTCGTGCACTACTTGTTGCTTTTTGTAGGTGGATCATAGTGCACTAACGAATCTCCTGCTTTACATTTGTAGATGCATTCACATGATGTTTTTTGTTCGTGATCATTGCTTTGCATACGAGTCTTCTAGAACTGACTACATGCATTTGAATTTGCTGTAGTTATTCTGCATTTTGCTTGTGACCAATACATTAGATGCATAACGGGTCTTCTACAGCAGGTTGTAGGAGCCTGTGTTTGTCACTGTCCTCCTATATTTGCCCGCAGATAGTATGTTGAGTGCAAGACATGTCTCTTGTAATGGCTCATAAGCTTCAACTCTTATTGTATGTTGTGCATCTTTTAGTAGGAGTGCAATGTATTGGATACAGAAGGGTCTTCTACAACAACTTGTAAGAGCCTATATCTGCTGCATATCATCTGCTTCTGCTTCTGCTTGTGGGGAGTTGGTGTTTTTCGGCTGATATTAAGTGGTTGTTGATTATCATTGTTTCACATGTGTATATTTG
Source organism: Dendrobium nobile (assembly GCA_022539455.1). Classification (NCBI taxonomy): domain Eukaryota; kingdom Viridiplantae; phylum Streptophyta; class Magnoliopsida; order Asparagales; family Orchidaceae; genus Dendrobium; species Dendrobium nobile. Next base: position 67,985,122 of record CM039733.1, on the reverse strand, counting down.
CTGCACATCGATCCTCCAATTTTTGTAGGAGACTGATACATTTGCTTGCATAATGTTGTTAAATGTTGGTTGAACTGCATTCACCACCAATCTTTTCATGCAATGCCGGCGGTCTTCATTTGCAGGGAACTATTATATTCTTCCATGAGTAGATTGACATTAATTGTAGGAGTGCAATATTCGTCGCAACTCCTCTGATGTCACTAGTAGAGTTGTTGTGTACATTACAAATGTAAGAAACTTTTCTTTTACAAGCTCTACTGCATGCTTTGCAACCTGTTACATTCGTTGTATGTCGACCTCCTTCATTCACTTATGTTCATCACTTGTATGCTTTGAGAATTTACTCAGTGTTCATTTGCATTGGGAGTTTACTTGCCTTTTGTATTGTGTCTATTTGGAAGTCTTGCATCATCTTTTACAATCAATTTGTATTTGGGATTATGCGTCTATCAAAGTCCTTATACATTTGCTTGCATGGTTGACACTTTCCTATCATTTGAAGGTCCGATCCACTGCTTAGTGACTTGTGTCATGCCCCTATTTATGAATTCTCCATTTGATCTTGATTGAGAACTCTTGATTATTAATTAATGCTTACATATCACAAAGATCATTTGCTATTTGATTGCACTTTCTTTTGATTTTTGCTTGCATGTTGATCATGCTTGGATGCCCTCCTTCACGAGTCCCCTATTTGTATGTTTGAGATTTATTTTCAACATCCTCCACAAGTCCACTTAATATTCTCTTTCAAAATTGAAATGATACTTCTTTATCCTTTATTGAGAGCTTAGTATTATGATGCAAACCCAAGTTTCATTATAATTCAAGTTCTAAGTCCAGTCCGAGTTCATTTCATTTAGTGTCCAAATCAGTTCGAGTCCAAGTCTTATGAAAATCCCGTGCGATCCAACTCAAGTCTTTGCTTGAGTTTAAATGTTCAAGTCATGTCCTTGTTCATTTGAGTTCTTTGAGTTATTATGAATTCGATGTTCATTAGGATTCATTTTGCTTAGATTCTAGTATTTTTTTCAATCATTTTGTGGCCAAATATAAGTTCAAGTGCAAGCAAAGTCTCATGTTGTTTTAAGTCCTTGTCTTTTTCAGACAAAATTTCGGCAGCCTCCCGGCGTCTCTCCCGTTTAGGAAAAATTTCAGGAGTCTGAGCCTCTCGGCGCACTAGAGAAAAGCGTGCACGGGTAGTGTCATAGGACATCGCGGCCGTAATTATTGTCCCCCACCACGCTAGAGAATGTCGTGCATGGGTCTTCAGGCACCGGTTTGAAATGCACAGTTTTATATTTGTCATCGTCTCGCCGTAGGCGTCACACCAGGTTCCCTTCCCACCACAATAGAGCAAAGTTTGCATGAGTTGGTTTACCGGAGCGCTGCTAACGTCAAAAGCGAGGTTTTAGGAGATTGCCCGCCTCGTCACAAGCATCGCAACGAATTCCCTCCTACCACGCTAGAGAAAAGCGTGCATATGTGGTTGTTTGCCGCGTTGCAATTGCCGAAAAGGGGTTTTCGAAGTTTATGAAGTTATACCTTGGCGACCGGTGACGAATATGACGGTGTCGGCTCGTGGATTGAGGTAAAGAAAGTGTCTTTGCATGTCCTTCTCACACAAGGTAAAGAAAAGTGTCGATGTCATTCTCTTTCTCTTTTTGGGAATAATTATAATTCATAATCATCAATAGTTATAATTATCAATGATTAGGAATAATTATAATTATCACTAATTACAATTAACATATATTATAATTATCAAATATTAGAAATATCAACAATTATAATTAGCAAATAATTATAATTATTAATAACTATAATCAATAATAATTATAAAATCATAGTTATTGTAATAAAAAAAAATCAAATAAACAGGATTTGAACGAGATTTATGCTAAATCATGGCACTGTCAATCTCACAGCAAGTTATATCCTATGTTCCCCTCTTCTAGCCGCAAATCCAGGGTTTATAAAGCTTGTAGTTCGACGGGTTTACGGAATTTGGCCGAAGTAGCACGTGAAAGTGAGAAGTTACCTTCACAGCAAGAGCTCCCGTCCTTGGTTCCAATGAAAATATGGTGACTTTTGCCCCAACAGGAAGGGGACGCTATCGGGGGAGGCGGAGGGAAGAGGTAAGATGGCTCTCTCTCTCTCTCTCTCTCTATCTATCTATCTCTGTGTGGACCCAACAGATCGGAAGCAACGATGGCTTCCGTCTGTTGGTGCAAATGGGGAGTGCGTCGACCTGAGGAGGAGATCGGGGTTTGAGAGGTTCGGAGCAGGTCAGAGAGGGAGATGTCAGCTATGTAGAGCGGGAGGTTTAGTCGTAGCTAACAGAAGTCTTGCGGGCTAGAGGAGGTTTGCGAACGACTGAGCCATAAGTGGGCTCCGTCTCCTTCCTGTTTTAAAGACGTGAATGGGAGAGATTTTCGCATGTGGGAGATGTGATTGTTCGGCGCCGTTTGTAGAGAGATGAGATTGTAGCAGGTAGCGGCATGGGCTTCGACGGGGATTAGGAATGGGTCGCCTGGAGCATGTAATTTTATATGCTCTTTTTTTGTTTGCTTATGTGTAGGTCAACAATATTGTTGTTCCTTAATTGCTGTTCTTTGTAAGGATTGATTAGGACTTATGGGTGGATGTAATATGTCTGAAGTTGTAGTTTGAGATATAGGGATATACCTTGGGAAATGCTCGTGGTTTGAATTTCTTGTGATATTTGTTGATTTTGACTGGACTCTGTTTGTTTGTATGATAAGGAATTCCACTCCCAAGTTCGAAATTCTTTTTCACACTCCCCTTGAATTTTAAAGAAGGTGACATCCATGGTTTCAAATACTTTCCTAGAAATATGGCAAAAGCATTTGTAACATCTTTTTGTCGTGGAATAGCCAATAATGATGCATTTTTTATCTTTGGTCAAGCTTGTTTATCTTGTGGATTGATATAAACAAACGAAGAGCACCCAAAAACTTTAGGTGGAATGTTTGATTATGAACCGAGCATGAGGATAGGCTTGAGTAGAGTTTGTTTAGGTATTTCAAATTTTAGTATCCGAGAAGTTAACCTATTTATTAGGCATGCAGCAGTAAGAATGACTTCCCCCTTAGATATTTTGGTATTTGTAAATAGCATAATAGATCCGGCGGCTTCTAGGAGTTGCCTATTTTCCTCTCATCCACCCTATTTTGTTGAGGCGTATACACAGATAAACTCACTTGGATTATCCCTTGACATAATTGGTATTCTCTCATGATCGGATGTAAGTACTCTCTCCCATTGCCTGATTTTAAGATTTGAATTTTTGTATCAAACTGGTTTTGAATCATCAGTTGAAATAATTTGAATATCTTTTCAACTTCAGATTTTTCTTTCATTAAATAAACCTAAGCGAGTCTAGTATGATCATCAACAAATATCATAAACCACCTTGCTCCACTTATATTTTTAACCCTTGAGGGTCCCCAAATATCACTATGGATCACGACAAAGTGTTTAGAAGGTTGGTAAGGAATAATTGGGTAAGATGATCTGGTATGTTTAGCCAGTTGGCAAGTTTCACATTTGAACAAATTTGGATTTTTATTAATAAATAAATGGGGAAATTTTTTTTCAAGATGCATGAAATTTGGATGACCTAACCTATAATGCCACATGATAATCTTTCTTTCTTGATTGACTCTAGAATGACTCTCAACATACTGACTTATAATAGGATGATTCTTAGGAGCAGCAATTAAGATTTTTATGGATTTGAGTGTTTTGATGTAATATAACCTAGAACACATCTCAGTACTGTCAATCTTCTTCTTCGAATCTAGTTTTTCATTATTAGAGAAAATTGTTAAGAAATTAAATTTACTAATCGAAATCAGATTACACTCAAGATTGGACACATAAAGCACCGATTTAATTGTGACATAAGCAAAACCTGTTCTCAAAACTTTAGATGTTGAGCCATCAACAATCTTAACTATTCGATTTGAATGATAAGGTTAATAGTCATGTAGGAGTGTAATGTCTTATGTCATATGATCTGATGCTCTTGAGTCAATAACCCAATGTTTGACTATTTTATACCTGAGTGAGCGTGTAGGCAGGTAGCAAGTTCTGGAGACTGTTGGTTCGTAAGCAACAACTTCAACATCTCTAAATTCTCCTTGGTGAAAGGAATAAATTCAGCTTTGATGGATGATCTTGTGTGGTATGGACATAGTTCGCATTGCTTTCTTGTGCTGATTGTTTTGCCTTCCAATCAGCTGTTTTTTCATGAATCTTCCAACATGTCCTTTGTATGTCCTGGTTTGGCACAATGATCACATCATGGTCTAGGAAGAGGAGAAGAGTTGCTTGCAAATCCAGAGTTTTCGATGTTTAAACTGGTAATATTTGGATATAAGGATGAGATCTCGCTATCCATGGAGATGGTTGGGTTTTCTTGATTGAAAGAGAAGATGAATTTTGGGCAAGGGCTACCGTGCTTGAAGAGAGGCTATCGGCAAGGTGATGGAGAGTTACCGCTGTTTGAGAGTTTGGAAGAAAAGGAGGAAGGTTTGTTGCCGACACTCAGAGAAGGCTTAGGATTTTCCTAGGTTGTGATACTATGAAGAAATTGTTTAGAGAGAAATTCAAATTCTATTTTATTCTTTAGAATCATTATATATATATATATATATATATACACACACACACACACACACACATTATAGGAGAATAAACTAAAAAAGGAAAGACATTTAATCTAATTAATTATTAATAATCATATCCTACGGATCTCCAACTGTAGCCCTCATATTACTGCCCACGGATCTCCAATTGGATCACTGCTTATGGATCTCCAACTGTAGCCCTCGGATTGCTGCCCATGGATCTCTAACTGCAGCCCTTGGATTGCTGCCCGCGGATTGCTAACGTGGCCTCCCCTTGACTGCGTGATTCAACAATAAGTTGTGAAAGGAGCAATCCACCATATCAAAGAGCTTCCTCCTAGAAGTGAAGAGTATTTAAGCTTGTTGCTGGCTCACCATGAGGAATTTGTATCACTACATCCCTAGTGAGCAACGTTGTGAATGTGTCACCCATCTTGAAGCTGATGCAATCAACTAGATAGAAAAAGCCAAGAGGGGAGAACACTAGGACTAGTAGAACATTACTCGATTCAAAACTTAGAATGCCAACATCAAACAAACCTCAAAACAAATAAAAGCCAAACAAACGAAAACTAAATTAAAAATAAAAACAACTACCCTCAGAATAACCGACTAGCGATTTCCTCACATGCATCAAAATAGTAGGTAATATAAAAGATGTGCTAAAGGGCATGCAAACCAAGGGTCCACCACAGTTACAAGAGCCAACGTCCACCAAAACTCCTCCGGTAAATGCTACCAAATCAACCAACTAACAACTCCAATAGCTCAAGAAGAAAGATATAAGTGGAGTGGAACTTGCGGTGAGAAGGAGATAAGAAGCCCAAGACGAATTTGAAGAGAGGAATAGAGAAATGGAACAAGCTCTCAAGCTTTTGCAAGAAGAAACCCTCGAGTTTTTTTAGAGAACATGGCTCAACAATCAACAACCTTTTATGCATCAAAACTTCTCATATTTATAGGAGAAAAGGGGTAGCCAAACAGCCAAAACCACCTCCAACCGATCCAATTAGGATAGGGGAAATGGAAGGCCAACAAGCAGTCCAAAAGCAGCACCCAAAGAGCCACAGTGGGAACCGGAAAGTGAGCATTAATGAGCTGGAACATATCAGCCCCCCAAAAAACACAACAAAAAATCGAGCAGCCAAGCTTAAACCGAGAAGCAACCAGCAGCCCAAGAACCAAGGCACCAAAATAGCTAGCACACCCAAAGTTTGCCAAGCCCAAGCACTACCTACTCATGATCATTGGATGCTTTCCATCATAGGGTAGCATAAAAATTTTTAAAAAAACTATAGCATTAAAATTACAATAAAAACTATACAAAAATTTTTTGAAATGTGCATGCATTAGAAGCTAATGGAAGATTCCTTAGTAGGTGGTAGGAGTGTCAATTATTGACATGATCTGATAACCCGATTCGAGCCTGACCCAGAAAATTCAGGTTCGGGTCAACCTGTTTAACAAACAGGTTGGGTTCAAATCTTAATTTTTGACCCTTTTAGAAATCGGGTCGTGTTTGGGTCAGTCCGCTAACCCAGAAAAAACATGAGTTCAGCCTGTGTTCAGGTCAATGCATAATAAGGTGAGGATTTTACGGGGGCAAAGATGACTGGCACAGGGGTATTGGGGTCGGTGGTGCTTATTGTGTGCGCTATCATGTTCGATTTTCGGCCTTGAATGCTTTGGATCACACTATGGATGTCGAAGGGCCGGAGAGTGAGCAGCCTGTAGCTTCACACGATCATGGTTAGCGTGATCGTGATAGGCCTGGTGAGTGAGATGATGGGGGCATCCTTTGTTGTCGTGATAAGACGAGACAATCAACGCATTTCCTGAGGACAGCGTTGAATGTCAAGAGAGGCGTGGTAGTATATTGCGCACATGAAGTAGGGTTAGGTTATGTCGGGTCAGGTTCGGGTTCAGGCCTATGACCTGTTTTACCTAATCGGGTCGAGTTTGGGTTATATGAATTGAAACTGGGTCAATCTCGGGTTGGACCCAAACCGGACTCGAAAACCCATTTTGACACCCATAGTATATGGACTTTGCCCATGAAAAGATTCCATATCTTATGCTCAATATCTCTCTTGACAGGGTCATAACAGTTGTCTACACTAAGGTAGAGTGAAGATTTAAGAAGATATGCCTTGCCGCTAGACCAACACAGTTCTTGACACCTCTATTGAAGTTATATATTTCAGATTTCTATGACTGTATTGGCTGATGCTTATGAAGCATGAGAGTATTGCAGTATGATATTAATAATTATAAAATCATAAGCTAAAGAAAAATATAATATGGTTTTATCACCTTCATTAGTTGCTCCAAAACTATAACCACCACGAATGCTTTTAAAATCATCTACCTATCTACCAACAAATCCATTTAAATCTCCTCCAATAACAACTCTTTCGTCGAGAGGTATTTTTGTATTAATTCTCTTAAGTCATTTCAAACTTTTAATTTTGAACACATCTAAATCTATTTGAGAAGCTTAAGCACTTATAATATTAATAATCTTAGCATTAACAACAATTTTTAAAACTTTAATTATATATCCAATTATATTAATTTTAACAACATTATTCTTCAAACTCTTATCTATAAACACCTACAAAATTTTAAGTACGACTCCTAAAATATCATAATTTTAATCCTATACCATTAATCTTTTTAGTCTTCTCTCAAACCTATTTAGTTTCCTGAATGCATAGAATATTATCTTCCTATGGATCATAACATTTATTAATTCCATTAATTTTTCTGTAAGGAAATCTATATTCCCCCGGAAACCCCCGCAGGGGCGCTGCCCCTTGACCCCGCGACCTGATCGGGCAGGTCGAACCCTGCCAGGGGGCAGCGCCCCCTTGGACCCCCGGCAGTCCGGCATATTGTTCTATTCATCATCTTTAATAATAGTTGTTAGTGTTAGTCTACTTCTTCATGAGTGCATGCTTTGATTGGAAGACATTGGACTCTATAAGAGAGAAGGAAGGGGTGAGAAGATTCCCTTGAAGACCCATTTAGTGATGGGACATGATTGGATTATATATGTTCTTTCTTAATTGTACTTTGGGAGTTTTGATAGACCAATATTTTATGGTTTTGTACTTTGGGACATGATTTTATTGCATCTATTTTCTTACTTTCCCCTAATTTTAATTGTCATTTAGATGTTTTTATTGTATGATAGAATCTTACTATTTTTTACTTGCTAAAACCCTTAAATTCTCATTTACGCAATTCTTCGTCGGTGAGGCTTACGCCTCACACCGCCTCGAGGCGTACGCCTCGCCTCACGGACGAAAAACGCCTCGAGGCTTATTTACGCAATTTTAAACCTTGATATATATATATATATATATATATATATATATATATAATCATTAATGGGTTTTGGTGGTTATGAGAAAGTTTTTAAAGAAAGAAATATTGAGACTTGCAACAACAAAATTTTTCACTGCTTATTTTACTTTGCGGAGCATGTTGGAGGCGAGGTAGGCTCTGGAGTAGTAAAAAGGAAAATAGTCTATATCTTGAAGTCGTTAAGCCTCTTCTCTTTCAGAATTAAGTGCCAAAAAGATATTTAAATAGAAGCAATCCTAACTGTCATATATCTAATCAATAGAATACTCTTAAGGGTGATTGATCTCAAAGTTCTATAAATTATATAGTTGAATTTTTTTCCCACAAATAATTTTCTATCCAAAATTTCTTCAAAAATCTTTGGATGTGTTGCTTATGTCGACATCCACAAACAACATGGATAAACTTGATTCTAGAGCTCTCAAATATGTCTTTATTGGATATTCCTTTATTTAAAAAGGTTATAAGTGTTATCATCCTCTCTCCCAGAAATTTTTTATTTCAAAAGATGTCACATTTAAAGAGAAACAAAATTTGTTCAGTCAAATTCATATTCAGATGAACTCTTAACTAGAAGATAAGTTTAATGAAACATCTGTCTTTTTTTTCCACGTTCTCTCAACATAAATTTCAACAAATCCAATCATTGTATCCCTTCAATTTTATACAAGGAATAAAGCTCAATCAAAGTCTCCATCAAGCTCAATACTCAAAATTATTATTAGATAAAATGTTCAACCCATCACTTCACATTTTTATTTATATTTTATCTTCCAACACATATCTTGTCAAAATGGTTCTCTTAAGGGCTGTTTGGTTGGTTGTAAAGTGAATGCAGTGTAAATTCAATGTAGTATAAAGTAAATACTTGAGGTTGTTTGTAAAATAAATGTAACGAAACTATTTTTTTCTATTTTGTTGTGTGTATGTGGAGTAAAGTAAAATTAGAGGCCCGTTTGGATGAGACATTCAATCAAGCACCTAGTGTGCCTATTCCCAAACTGAATTTATTTGCCATATTGAAGTCCTCCAATTGATCGGACACAGAAGACACACCTTGCGGCTCCAGGTTCCCGCATAAGGTGGTCCGATTATCCTGCTGCTCCAAGTTCCCGCATTGAGTGGCATATATTGTGTTGCTAAGAAGTGGAAGGCATACCTCGGAGTAAAGGAGCATCTCATCCAGGTCGCCGTTTCGATCAAGCAAGCTCCATCCACGGAGGTCTTCTCAAAGGCGAAGGGTGGAGGTGCGGCTCCTGAGCGGAGATTCTCCATGCAGTCCGTGGCGACGGCCGACTTTGTCGATTTTGAGCAAAGTTGAACAACAATTATGTAGCAGAAGAATCGACTTCGCACGCAAGCAATGAAGTCGAATGGCAACGGAGAAATAGAAAAGATGAAAATCAAAACCTGGACGCCTCCGAAGGAGTGATGTCGAGTAGGAACGAAGGAGCCGAAGAAGCTACTGCCTGTGAATTCCTTTCTTGCTCGATTTTGAGCGAGTTTGCTTTACACCAAGAATGAACTAAAGCGGGAGTTCCGAATAAATTGCGAAATTACTTTACTTCGATGGCCAACCAAATACCAAAAAGTCAAAAAGCAAAGCATTTATTATGTATTACATTTACTTTTCCTCCAACCAAACGACCCCTTACCCATAAAGCTTTCCTTACAACTATAAGCTCTAAATTTATTACAATAAGACAAATTTTATTTGATGCACTTTAAAATAAGAATTGAAATGACATCATGAGAGAAGAGATGAATGCCCTGAAAAAAATCACACTTGAGAGATTGTTAAACTACTAAAAAGGGAAAAAATTAATGCAAATTGATTTATTTAGTAAAATATACAGCAGATGTAAGCCTGTAATAGTATAAAATGAGATTGATAGTCAATAGATATACTCAATCCTATAAAATTTACTAATAGGAAATTATTGCGCCTATTGTGAAAATAAATATAATACATATCTTGATTTCTCTTGTAGCGAATTGTGAATGGTTCTGTAGCAGTATGATGTAAAGAATGCTTTTTTATGTGGAGATGTTGGAGAAGTCTATATGGATCCACTAGATAGATTTGTTTGATTTTTATAAAGAACAAAGTGTGCAAATTAAAGAAGGCTTTATATGGCTTTAAAAAATCTACAAGAGCGAGGTTTGGCAGATTCATAAAAGTTATGAATGAAGCTGTATACAAATAAAATCAAGAATATTAAACCCTTTTCTTAGTTGATGAAACCTTAACTATCATCATACATATTAATGATATAATTGTCACGAGAGATGATAATAGAGAAAATAAGTCTTTTAGGCAAAAAATTGTTAAAAGAATTTGAGATTAAAGAGTTGGAAAAGCTCAAATACTTCTCGGAAATTGAAGTTGTACAACAAGAACAAAGAATATTCTCTTTCAATAAAATTATTTCATGTATCTATTGAAAGAAATAAATATGACTAGACATAAATCTTGTGAAACCCTAATTGTAGTTAAAAATTATTTGTAGATGAAAAAAGAAAAGAGACTGACATGGGACAATATCAAATATTAGTTGAAAAAATGATCATATCACACTCGTCTAAATATCATATGTGTAGTGAATCTTGTCAGTCAATTCGTACACAAACATACAAAGTCTTACATTAAAGCTGCTTATAGAATCCTTGGACATCATAAATCAAATCTTGTTAAAAAAATTCGGTATGTAAAGTAGAATATTTATAAATTGAAGAGTATACTTATACATACTGCATAGGATCACTAGTGAATAGAATATTCATGATTTGATACTAAATATTTTTGAGAGGAAATCTCATAACATCAACGAGCAAAATATAACCTGTTGTTTCAATATCTAGTGTTAAATATGAATTTATAACCATTGCCCAAGGAATTTATGAGCTTCTCTAAACCAAAATCATTTTGGAAGATTTAAAATTAAATAGGAAGGGCTAATGAAGATACACTGTGACAATAAATTTGCTATAGTATTGCTCATAATCTAGTATAACATAATTGTACTTAGCATATGGATGTGGATTGACATTTCTTAAAAGGGAAATTAGAAAGTGGGTTGATTTACATTCCATATGTGCTAATAAGAAATCAACTTACATATATTCCCATCAAATAACTTTGTAACCTCATATTCAAAAATATTGTAAGCAAATTTGGATTTTTTTTTAATGCCATTTAGTTTGGGGAGTGTTGAAGGAAAGTGAGACCCACAAGTCAACCAATCTTGATAGGGATTTGTGAGCATATAAATTAAGGGTTCTAACCTTTGATTCAATACTTTTATTGCCCCTAGATTGTAATTCATGTGCTTCTTCCTATCCTATTCACCATCCCCTATTGGAGATTTTTTTTTCACTTTTTTTTTTTTTTTACAAGTAGCTTTGATTACTTCCATTATAAGCCTTTTGAAGAAGACCCCACTTTGTATAGGATGACGTAATAAAAATTGAAATTAATTTTTTCTACTTTACTTCTCTTTTATAATTTGTTTAATATATAAAATGCACCATTACTATTCACATGATTGTAAAGCATATTTCTTAGGATTTTGTGCATTATCATGTGAAACTGAAAATGATTGTTGTATCCTATCCAGCTTGCTACTTAAACATATTTATTGCACTCAATAGCTGCTAGCTTTATTAAAATTTCTTTTCTGTTTACAATGCTCAAATCACATCAACATATTGTCAAGCTAATTAATGCCTTAAACTGCATGAAATGCTGATTTCAAACATGTTGTGGATATTACTGACGCCTCTTTAAAAATGAAACAGCTTTACGCCCTTCATATAGCTTCAGCTAGCTTTCTTTTATCACTATCTTGAAAGTAAAATCGTCTATTTTATCTTCAATATTTTTTAAGAAGCATCTTTCTGTTAGTCTAGCTGGGTTATTCTTGACTGGGGAAGTTATAAATAAATTTTCTTTTGCCCCCTTGTTTTTTTAATTGCGTTAGAATTATAAGTAATACTCCACATTTTTCTTATCAATATCTTTTGAAAATTGTGTTACCTAGGGGGAGAGCTTTTACAACCCTTACATTCCAAAAGTCTTGGAGGAATTGAGTACCAAGGGGCTTATTGAGGAAAGCGATGGTGCACGTGTTATATTCATCCAAGGGCAACCAATTCCTTTGATTGTTGTGAAGAGGGACGGCGGGTACAACTATGCATCAACAGATCTAGCAGCTCTATGGTTGGTACTTGCTATTGTTTGGCTTAATACTCATGGGCTGTGTGTGCTTCTAGAATGCGTTTAATCTGATTCTTCCATTTTCTATTTGAATCATCTTATGGCCTTGTAATATGGTCAAGGTCCATATCCTCGAATGTTGTTTTCCATAATTGCAAGGCCTATGAGGAAGTATTGAAATTTATTGAAGTAAACCTAAGGGTGAAGCAGGGCTTGCTTGGTTTTCCATTTTATTAATACTGTTCTATATTCAAGTATTTCAGGAATACTTTTTTTAACAGTTATCTCATTGCTTTCATCTCATGTATTTTATATGATGCAATTTGAAGTTTACGGGCAATGTTTGGTAGCATACTTCTATTCCTTGGATGCTTTTAACTGCTTTGTCTAAATGCTGCCGGTGAAGCTGTAGGTGTTTCTTAAGCCATGATAGGAAGATCATTATTTATATCACTGGCAACCACGAATTTTCTTATGTAATTATGCAAAGGATTCAACATTTTGATGCTATTTTATGTTGCTTAAATAATTTCTTTTCCTGATTTAGGTACCGCCTTAACGTAGAGAAAGCAGAGTGGATTATATATATTACAGATGTTGGTCAGTCACAGCACTTTGATATGGTGTTCAGTGTAAGTATTATATGCCATACGAAACATTTGTTGAGAAGCATGCTATTTTGCTCTTGGTACATTCTTCATCCATCTTCAGTATCTACACATTCAGTTTGTTTGATATTGACCAGTCAGTATCACTTGTTAATTTCATTTGACATATTATGTTTAGAGGATGCTCTTCTGCACTTTTTATCTCATTAGACTGGTTATGTGGTCTTCAGTGAAGTTTTATTTATGATACAGGCGGCAAGGAGAGCTGGCTGGCTTCCAGATGCCAAGAGCATTCTATATCCTAAAACAAATCATGTTGGTTTTGGTCTTGTTCTAGGATCAGATGGCAAGCGCTTTCGCACTCGTAGTTCAGAAGTTGTTCGTCTAGTAGAGCTACTCGATGAAGCAAAAAGTCGCTGTAAAGCTGAACTTGTTAAACGGCTTGAGGATAATGGTATTGCAAAGCGGTTATTTATTTATTTTGTTGTTTCTTCCCTGCATTTAAACCTAGGTAACGTAAAAAATGAACTGTTTTAACTATTTGACATTATATCATATATGTGTTTCTTTCTGAGCTTAATTTGTCAATTTAGTTTGTAATTATGCTCTGTGCTAATTAGGAAAGCTGAAAGAGTGGACGGATGAAGAGCTTGAGAATACAGCTGAGGCTGTTGGATATGGTGCTATCAAGTTAGTCAATGTGCATTTATTTTATTGTTTTTATTATGTGAATGTCTTTTTGACTTGATTATTAGGTATGCGGATTCATTGTGAAACAATACCACGTTCTTAAGTTAATTTGGAGTTGTTTCATTGAATATATTCTTATTGATTTGCTGGTTGATACTCTTATTATTCATGCATTTATTCTGTTGCATTTTTAGAAAGTTTGTTTTTTGTTGAACTTTAGCTTCAGTGTTGTGGTCTTCACTGCTATGGTTTTTATGATTATTCTATTGCAACATTATAGCTGCTCAGTGAAAGATAAGATTAGAAAGAGTAATCTTAGATGGTTTGGTCACATAAAATGTTGACCTTCCGATGACCTGGTTAGGAGAATAAATGTATTAGATTTGGCCTATATTAAGAAGGTAGAGGTAGACCTAAAAAGACATGGTTAGAAAGTATTAAAAATAACTTTTGTTTATTAGATTTGAATGAGGATTTGTCTCTTAACAGGACACAATGGAGAAAAATGATTCATGTTGTCGACCTTACATAGTGGGATAAAGGCTTAATGATATTGATGGTGTTGTTGTTGTAATGTTATAGCAGTCATGGATCCATTGTTGTTATTTGTATCTTTGTCAGGTGAAGTGTGAAACCCTAACATTAGATAGTATGTTACTTGAAGTAATATCATGAACAAGATGCTAAATTTTGTACAACTACAATTAGTTGACTATGCTATATGGACAATACTATTGATTGTGTTATATGAATCATAATGTTAAGCAACAAAGAAAATAGTAACATTTAAATTGAGTTGGCAAAAATAAGGATTTTATGATCAATGTATTGTAAAGCTAGGAAGTATAGAGTGAGGAGAGTTGGTTTGAGTAGAACTCATTGAAGTTCCCATTGAATATAAGAGAAGTGGAAAATAGTCCCAAATGTTTAGACATTTATAACTGATGACAAAGATTCACCAATTAGGTAGATAGTTGATACTTTATAGTTGTCGTGAAGGAACTGGCAGGAGTTGAACAAAATAACATATCGGGAAGTTGTTCAAGAACTTGTATAAATTACGGTTAACAACTCATGAAACACTCAATGAATGGAGGAGGATGACTCTTAACACTAAAGCCCCAATAGTTTAAAAAGGGCTAATGATAATGATAAAGGATATTATGAACAAAGAATATTTTGGAAGTGAACATCAATTAAGTTTAGTAACCTTATCTGTGTTGTTGCTAGTGGTTTTCAGTGAATTCCATGAATAAAACCCAGTTAATTTTGCAAGCACACCAATTAAGCTAGCTCCTTACCGCTTTTGAAGCAGCTTTTGAAATAATTAGAAGAAGGATCTAGGTTTCTGAGAATCTTCGCATCTTGCTTCTAAATTTTATGTACGAGGCCACTTTGGAATAACAGGTTTAGAATTTTTTTTTTCACTTGGTGAAAATTGGATATTCCAATTAATTATGGGATTGCATGTCACTAGGATATTATGCTTAGAAACATAGAAATATCAAATTGAATCTGACAGGACTTGATCATATTATTTTTTATTTGGATTAGGTATCTTATTTTCTGCTCCAAATATGGATTGCTTATATGATGGATTCTTTACTCTATTTTTATAAGAAGTCAGAATAAGTTTGTTTTATCTCTTTGCTATCTAGCTTATTTATTATATGTGGATTAATGTTTTCGACTCCCTGAGTGAATTTCTCTCTCAACAGATATGCAGATCTGAAAAATAACCGGTTGACTAATTACACTTTCAGTTTTGACCAAATGCTAAATGATAAGGTATGCTCTTTTACATTCCCTCCCTCCTCTTCACACGATCACTACTATGGGCTTACACATGCATATGGGGTGGCATTATCATTTTTACCATTTAGTGTTCTTTATTAAGAGAACTGGATTATGAATACTTGTTTTTTTTTCTTTGCGCCTATCTCTATATTTTGATATATGGAAAAACTTCTTGTTGTATTTTTTTCTATGCTTTTATAACTCATTGTGTGCTGATTTGCTTGTTAATGCTTCAATTCTGAAGTTTGAACTTGTTTCTCCTTTACTTTTTGGTTGATATTCTTACTTGTTTGGCAAGATTGCTCGTTTTTTATTCCTTCGAATAACATTTTTGTTCTTATTTTTAAGTGCACCATGCTTTCAAATCAACAGGGAAACACGGCCGTTTATTTGTTGTATGCTCATGCCCGTATATGTTCGATCATCAGGAAATCTGGCAAAGACATTGAAGAGATAAAGAAAGTATGAGTTTTAACTTTTATTTAAACTAGTTGACTCTTTTTTTTTTGGAAAATAAATGAAGCCTTTCCAGAGTAATAATAATTACTTCCAAAATTTTGTTTAATTTTCACTGTTGCAGTCGGGGACACTTGTGCTTGGTCATGCTGATGAGCGTGTTTTGGGGCTTCATCTTATCCAATTTGCAGAGGTAAGCATGTATTTAATATCAATATTCCTTGGTGTTTTTTCTCTCTAGGATATTCTATAACTTAGGCCCTCCTTTTAATGATAACAACTCGAACACTGCAGCTCATAGATGCTAATGAAATGAGTAAATTGCTTTGACAAGGAAAACCTTTTTTTTTTTTTAACAAGGAAAACTATTTGACATCACATACTTAACGAGTTAATAATAGCAATGGCAGAATGGTTTGTAGTGCTGTAAATTTTATGTTCAGTTTTCGAGTATCAATTGTGTTGAATAACATTGAGATCTTGTTAATTTTAGCATTTTTTTTACTTGAGATGATTTTAGTAGTAATAGATCTTGTCGGGGGGACTTTTGACTTTGGATGATTAAAACATTAATAAGAGTACACATTTTAGATATTTTGGGACTATTGTTCAGAGTGATGGTGAAATAGATAGGGATATGATTAGTAGAATTCAAGTTGGATGGTTGAAGTGGAGAAATGCATCGGGCTTGTTGTGTGATAGAAAAATTGATGTGAAACGTAAATGCCATGTACTTGCCTAGGTGGCAAGATTAATTAAATCCCAAATCAATTTGGGGAGAGAGAATGGAAATCTGAAATTAAATTTCAGATTAAGTGGAATTGGCGGGATGAATTTGAATTTAAATTCAAATTTAATGGAGAGAATTAAATTGGATGAGAGGGAATTGTGGGAGGTAATTAGGGAGGCTTAATGGGGGGGGGGGGGGGGGAGGGGGCGGGCTATTAATGAGATAGGAGAGAGATTATGCCCAATGAGGGGGCCGACCACATAGAGAGAGGGAGGAGATTATTTGTCATAAGTAGAGTGGAGCCCACATCACTAATCAAAGATTTAATAAAATCTGAATTAAAATTCATATTTTGAAAGAAAGGAAAGTTTTCAATAATGGGGCTATCAATTAGAATTAATTTGAATTTCAAATTCAAATTGACATCCAATTAATATGAAAGCCTTAAATCAAGGAACTATTTTTGGAAAGTGTTCAATGCCTCTTGGAAACAAATTTGAATTTCAAATTTGAAATTCCCAAGAGGAAGGCCGGTGGCTTGGCCGTCCCAAGGAGGCCGGTGGAGCCGCCGGTGGTGAGATTGGCCTGGGGTGGCCGACGGTGGACTTATGGGGGCCGGTGGAGGGGATTTGGGAGGAAGAGAGTTTGGTTAGATAGAGAATAAATAAATTGGGTTTAGGAAAAGAAAATCCGGAGCTACACACCTCGAGCAACACCTCCAATAGAACTCACAAAGAGATCTACAAGCGCCACTTCCTCAAGAACTCACAAAGAGATCTTGGGAATCCCGGAACTCACAAAGAGATCCTTCCACTTCCTCAAGAACTCACAAAGAGATCTTGGGAATCTCGGAACTCACAAAGAGATCCTTCTCCTCTCATAAACTCACTAAGAGATCAAATAAGTAGAATAAAATTTCATTAACAATTCATCATCCCATTACACAAGAAAGGGCCTCTATATATAGGCCTAAGAAACTAAAACAAGACACATATGCTCCTAAGACTTACATAGGACGACCCTCTTAAGTGAGGGTAAAAACGGAAAATTTATAATAAAAATTTAAAAATTACAAATAAAATATAAGATAACGTGGGATGATGACAACCGTTGATCTTCAGCTCCTCGGATAGCCATGGACGGTTGGATGTACGCATCATTCTCCCGGGGTGAAAAAGAGCTCGACTCCGTCGAGTCCGCACCCTAGGTAACCATGCTCTGATACCAAACTGATGTGAAACGTAAATGCCATGTACTTGCCTAGGTGGCAAGATTAATTAAATCCCAAATCAATTTGGGAGAGAGAATGGAAATCTGAAATTAAATTTCAGATTAAGTGGAATTGGCGGGATGAATTTGAATTTAAATTCAAATTTAACGGAGAGAATTAAATTGGATGAGAGGGAATTGTGGGAGATAATTAGGGAAGCTTAATGGGGGGGCTATTAATGAGATAGGAGAGAGATTATGCCCAATGAGGGGGCCGGCCACATAGAGAGAGGGAGGAGATTATTTGTCATAAATAGAGTGGGGCCCACATCACTAATCAAAGATTTAATAAAATCTGAATTAAAATTCATATTTTGAAAGAAAGGAAAGTTTTCAATAATGGGGCTATCAATTAGAATTAATTTGAATTTCAAATTCAAATTGACATCCAATTAATATGAAAGCCTTAAATCAAGGAACTATTTTTGGAAAGTGTTCAATGCCTCTTGGAAACAAATTTGAATTTCAAATTTGAAATTCCCAAGAGGAAGGCCGGTGGCTTGGCCGTCCCAAGGAGGCCGGTGGAGCCGCCGGTGGTGAGATTGGCCTGGGGTGGCCGACGGTGGACTTATGGGGGCCGGTGGAGGGGATTTGGGAGGAAGAGAGTTTGGTTAGATAGAGAATAAATAAATTGGGTTTAGGAAAAAGAAAATCCGGAGCTACACACCTCGAGCAACACCTCCAATAGAACTCACAAAGAGATCTACAAGCGCCACTTCCTCAAGAACTCACAAAGAGATCTTGGGAATCCCGGAACTCACAAAGAGATCCTTCCACTTCCTCAAGAACTCACAAAGAGATCTTGGGAATCTCGGAACTCACAAAGAGATCATTCTCCTCTCATAAACTCACTAAGAGATCAAATAAGTAGAATAAAATTTCATTAACAATTCATCATCCCATTACACAAGAAAGGGCCTCTATATATAGGCCTAAGAAACTAAAACAAGACACATATGCCCCTAAGACTTACATAGGACGACCCTCTTAAGTGAGGGTAAAAACGGAAAATTTATAATAAAAATTTAAAAATTACAAATAAAATATAAGATAATGTGGGATGATGACAACCGTTGATCTTCAGCTCCTCGGATAGCCATGGACGGTTGGATGTACGCATCATTCTCCCGGGGTGAAAAAGAGCTCGACTCCGTCGAGTCCGCACCCTAGGTAACCATGCTCTGATACCAAACTGATGTGAAACGTAAATGCCATGTACTTGCCTAGGTGGCAAGATTAATTAAATCCCAAATCAATTTGGGGAGAGAGAATGGAAATCTGAAATTAAATTTCAGATTAAGTGGAATTGACGGGATGAATTTGAATTTAAATTCAAATTTAACGGAGAGAATTAAATTGGATGAGAGGGAATTGTGGGAGATAATTAGGGAAGCTTAATGGGGGGGCTATTAATGAGATAGGAGAGAGATTATGCCCAATGAGGGGGCCGGCCACATAGAGAGAGGGAGGAGATTATTTGTCATAAGTAGAGTGGGGCCCACATTACTAATCAAAGATTTAAGAAAATCTGAATTAAAATTCATATTTTGAAAGAAAGGAAAGTTTTCAATAATGAGGCTATCAATTAGAATTAATTTGAATTTCAAATTCAAATTGACATCCAATTAATATGAAAGCCTTAAATCAAGAAACTATTTTTGGAAAGTGTTCAATGCCTCTTGGAAACAAATTTGAATTTCAAATTTGAAATTCCCAAGAGGGAGGTCGGTGGCTTGGCCGTCCCAAGGAGGCCGGCGGAGCCGCCGGTGGCGGGATTGGCCTGGGGTGGCCGACGGTGGACTTATGGGGGCCGGTGGAGGGGATTTGGGAGGAAGAGAGTTTGGTTAGGTAGAGAAGAAATAAATTGGGTTTAGGAAAAAGAAAATCCGGAGCTACACACCTCGAGCAACACCTCCAATAGAACTCACAAAGAGATCTACAAGCGCCACTTCCTCAAGAACTCACAAAGAGATCTTTCCACTTCCTCAAGAACTCACAAAGAGATCCTTTCACTTCCTCAAGAACTCACAAAAAGATCTTGGGAATCTCGGAACTCACAAAGAGATCCTTCTCCTCTCAAAAACTCACTAAGAGATCAAACAAGTAGAATAAAATTTCATTAACAATTCATTATCCCATTACACAAGAAAGAGCCTCTATATATAGGCCTAAGAAACTAAAACAAGACACATATGCTCCTAAGACTTACATAGGACGACCCTCTTAAGTGAGGGTAAAAACGGAAAATTTATAATAAAAATTACAAATAAAATATAAGATAACGTGGGATGATGACAACCATTGATCTTCAGCTCCTCGGATAGCCATGGACGGTTGGATGTCCGCATCAAAAATTCCCCTCAAATTTAAGAGAAAATTCAACAAGATGACGGTGAAACCTACAATGCTTTGCAGAATGTTGGCCATTAAAAGAGAAGCATAATATTAAGTAAAGTGTTGCACGGATGAGGATGCTCAAGTGGATGAGTGGCTTTACTCTTTAGAGACAGGATACGAAACAAGTATAAATGTGAGAAGATTGGAGTATCTCCCGTGGAAGATAAGATTAGAGAGAGTTGCCTTAGATGATTTGGTCACATAAAATGGCGGCCTTCCAATGACCCGGTTAGGAGAGTAAATGTATTAGATTTAACTTATGTTAAGAGAGTTAGAGGCAGACCTAAAAAGACTTGGTTAGAAAACATTTGAAATGACTTTTCTTTATCAGAGTTACTCTTAACATGACACAATGGAGAAAAATGATTCATATAGCCCAGCCCATATAGGGGGATAAATGTTTGATGTTGTTGTTATTATTGTTGTTGTTGAGATAACTTGTGATGCATGCATTGTCACTTGCACTTACAGACTTTCAGGTTCTTAACGGTAACGGTATGCTGCCTGTTTTAGTGGCATTTAACAGATAATTTTTGTTGCCTTATATTTTCCGCCATATACTGTTAAATCTAACAATTACTGGCCGGTTAAATTCCCGAAGGAGTCAATGTTAACATCTCGAAAACTTTCTCCTGTATCTTGAAAACTTTCTCTAAGGCATAAATTTAAAATAATCAATCAACTAGTAGTTGTGCGGACCCAGACATTGTAAGCATTGCTGGTTGACTTTTGGTCATTGGATTATAGGAATTTGAAGATTATAAATAAAAAATCATTGCAGCCATCAATAGGTTTTATTCTCTCTTTGTCAGCTATTAATCTCGTGTACGCATTTGTCTTCGCTCCTTCTTTCTGCGTCTGTTTCATCTTGCATGCCCATACGCCTTTATCCTGTATTTACATGCTGACTATTCTCATTAACTAGAAGTTTACCTTATAAGTTCCTCTTTTTAGCACTAATGCTGATTAATATTTGATCATATTGATCTAATCCATTTATGATGTTTCTGGTTTGAAAATTTTCTTTTTGTTTGGTATTGTACTTTAATCATCTTCCTCCTATTTCTACCAAGTACAAATATGTTCATGATTGCCATATGATTTTCAGGTAGTTGAAGAGGCTTGCACTAATCTTCTTCCAAATGTTTTGTGCGAGTATCTCTACAATCTGTCTGAAATATTCACAAGATTTTACACTAGCTGCCAGGTACTTCTTTCTAATTTGCCTTGTTTTGTGGGCCATCTAATTTTCCATAATCAAATTTTGGTATTTAGCAGCTTTGTGCATTGTTTTGCCATTATCAAACCTTAGTTCGTTGATTTAGTTCTGCTACTCCATGCAAAGTTTTTCTCCCTAAAGCCTTCCATACTGTCCTCGTGGAGTGCAAGGGGTTTTGGTTTTCTTAGGCCTACTCTGTCCTTTCCACCTCACATGATATTTGGGTGAGACTTTTGGGAGAAAACTTTGGGAAATAAATTTGGTATTCTTTGCAATCTCTCTAGCTCTAGCTCTGATTGCCTAGCAGGCCTTAGTAGAATTCGGCTAATTTCCAACTAATAAATTTGGATCCTGTAAAACTTAACAAAATTGAAACATTTTGATCTGTGGGTGAGATCCATAATATAAGAAATATGATCTCCATTTAGGTTTTCTAGTCTGTTTAGAAAGATGGAAGATATGACCTTCATTTACTTCTGTTTAGAAGGATAAAAAATGAAGAAAATTTAATGTAAAATCTGGCAATTTTCTGGCTATTTATGGATCTGCAGGCTTTGAGTTGGTGTTTTCAACTCTATGATGCACCAGCACTTATTCTCAATGAGACAGTGCAATGTCCGACACAACATACATCCTCTGACACGTGTCAGACACGCTGAAATCGTGTCCGATTAAAAAAAATTAAATCTAAATTGGTATCATAAATATTTTATATTTTTTAAAATATAATTTCTTATATTTAATTTTTTTATTTAAAATATAAAAACTAAATTTCTTGTTTCCTATCCACAACATAAAATCAATCGCCAGCACTCAATATTCCATTCATCGAATATTCTCATTTTCATTTCTCTTTGGCAGTGAAGGTATTTTCATCTCTTCTCTCGATGACTGATAAACGGTATCAATGCCCGAATCTCTATATCCTAATATTAATCATTTTAAGCACAAATTCTAATTAAATTACTTATTATTTCTAAATTATTTTTAAAATTATACTTATTTAATTTTTATATATTATTTTAAAAATATAAAAAACTATAATACCATATCCAACCCGTGTTCGTCCCCGTCCCGTGTCTTATATTTTTAATAAGTGACGTGTCCCGTGTCCGTGTCGTGTCGTACCCGTGTCATTGTGTTCATATCTGTGCATCATACCCTAAACTCCTATTCCATTCCTTTCACTTGCATTTTCAGCTTCCAGATACACGAGAGAATTGTTTCGTCTCTTTTTTGTTTGAGCAGGTTGTTGGATCTGCGGAAGAAACTAGCAGACTCTTATTGTGCGAGGCAACAGCCGTTGTAATGAGGAAATGCTTCCATCTACTTGGTATCACGCCTGTCTACAAAATATAGAGCTGCAATTTTCTCTTTAATTATCCCAATTAAATTATGGGTCATATGGCTTGTTAACTTAATATTAGATCTCCTTTTGATTGATAGCTTTAAATTGTAATTTATCAAATGATATTTCAAATTTGTTAGGCGTTTACATTAGTTCATTTTCACTGTCAGTTAACATGGAAGTAAAAAATATTGTCACCATCAGCCAAACAATTTTGAAGCATCGTAGGCTTCGTTTGGGACAGCTTTCTTTCTGCTGCTTAAAATAACTTTCTAGTACAAAAATTAAATCTGCTTAAAAATACAAAAATAAAGCCGTCCCAAACGAAGCCTTAATTACTAAGAATATGCAGAATGGAGAAAAGTATCATAATCAAAATCAGTAATGCCTGACCTCTTTTGTTCTGTTGACAGTAGCAATAGGAGTGTGAGAGAGTCAAGCTGGCTTATGAATCAACTTGATTTTTTCATGAGTTTAGCTTATTGAGCCGGGAGTTTGAATTTGAGGTTAAATTCTAGCTCATGTACTATACAAGCTCAAGCTCGACCCGGCTTTGTTTGTTCGCTTGTTGAGTTGCCTTGATTATTTTTAATTAATGCATCAATATCTATATTAGTCTAATTAGGTATTTTTTGTCTTTTGGGAAAATAAAAATTTGAGCTATAAAATGAGTTAATATTGAGTTATTTCTTTTTCTAATTTATCTCATGTTATGATGTATGGTGTAGAATGTTGGTCATTAAAAGAGAAGCATATAAGTATGTTTAAGTGTTGTAGTGATGAGGGTGCTCAGGTGGATCAGGTGGATGAGTGGCTTTACTCTTAGAGATAGAATGTGAAAAAAGCATATACGTTAAAAGGTTGGAGTAGCTGTTGTGGTAGATAAAAAGTAGAGAGTTCATCTTAGATTTGGTCACATCAAATGTTGATATTCTGATGATTTGATTAGAAGAGTGGATGTATTAAATTTGACTTGTTAAAATTAGAGGTAGACTTGAAAATATTTGGTTAGAAAGTATTAAAAATATTTTTTTATTAGATTTAAATGAGAATTTGACTCTTAGCAATGCACACTAGAGAAAAAGGATAGGCTTGATGTTGCTATTGTTGTCACTTGTCGAGCAATTGAGTTAAACTTGAGTCTCATGTTTTTTTGTTTTTTTTTTTTTTTTTGCTCTGGTTGAGCTCGAGCTTAGCAAATGAGTTGGATTTGAGTTTGAGCTTAGCAAATGAGTTGGATTTGAGTTTGAGCTTAGCAAATGAGTTGGAGTCGAGTTTTGGCTCGATTAAGAATTTGGCTAAACTCAACTTATCTTGTTTACACTCCTAAATAGCGATTGGCATAGCTTAATTTTGGTTGATATTACTTCAAAATTTGCATTACATTAACTTGATATTGATGATAAAATGATTATGTTGATAGTGATTATGTAATAATTTATGTTCCTACCTCCATATTGTATGCTATAGTATAATAAATAGAAATGTTGGATCTGATATTTGCTATCTAAAATTATTCTTTGCCATGTTTTTTACTCTTTATTATGTGATTATTTGTAATCTTTTGAAGGAATTATAGAGAATTGAGATTGGCATATTGACCAATTAGCAGAAAGCAAAACATAGCATATCATCTCATATAATGCACTATATACCACTTTCAAAGGATTGATATTTCTAATCAAAGCAAAGGAGCACTTTGGGTTTGAGGTGACAAAATTGAGATAACTGAAGATGAGAGGATGGAAGATCTAAACAAATTTATTTTAAGATAATTATATTATGAGTTTTGATTGATTTTGTTGGTAGTGTATTCATTTCTAATAAATAAAATATTATAAAACTTATCTTGATTAAATTTGGGCTATGATATAACACTTAAAACTCATATTTACATATTAAATACTTAAAACTACTAATTTACACTACCCACGCTCAAAATCTCTTACTTCCTCACATCTTGCATTCTGTTTCATATCTGTGACTCGCGAGAGTGCTAACTCCTACTATCTCGCAAGTTCGTATCCATCGTCCTATTCTCTGTCGATTTCCTGCTTGAGAAAGCCCTTTGATGCTTATGAATGCTCATTTTTTTTGTGAGAACGCCTTCCTACTCGTCCTTCATCGTTCGATTGTTGCGTGAGTTTTGAGTGATGCACTATTTGTTTTTTCTTGCCATGATATATGCATATAATACTTGTATTTTACCATTGTGTTTGCAGATTTTTTATTTTAAGTGGTAGTTATGGTGAATGATGGTGAATATATTTATGTTACATTTAAATTTGAGAGATATTGGAGTGAAGTTAAAGGTGAAAAATGATGAAGATATGAAGGCGGAAAATATAAAATGATGGAATTAGAGTATGATTTGCTTAATATTTTTATCCTTAGAGAGAAGGTCAAAAAGATTTGTCCATGGCTATTTGGTCATGAGTTTAAGTTACACTACCATGTTAGTCCTACTTCTCCTAAATTTTACAAGACAATTTCAAGTGATAGTGAGGTGATGCAAATGATAGGATAATGTACTAACAATCGGCTAGTTGAAATTGTTGTTATGTTACAAGAGGATGTAGAGGCTGACATAAACTTGGAAGGTTTAGAGCATTGCTCTAGCACCGACAAAGCTATTAATGTTGATTCAAATAACATTGACTTTGAAAGCTTAAGCAGTGATCTGCTTATGCGACCAATTAGTGATGATAAAATATTAGAAATTGGCGCTTACTTTCATGATGCTAGAAGGATCAAGCAGTTCCTACGATCCACCGCAATTACTAATAACTTTGGGGTGAAGATAAATGCTAGGAATAAGTCTATAGTTATAGCAACATGCTCGCATCGAGTGTGCCCTTGGAGAATATGTGCATCGCTATGCAAAGATGGTTAGATACAAACAAGCTTATAACAATTAAGTTATGTTTTATGTAATTTTTAAAAGTGTTGACCCCCATATATGTGGCATGGTCAATGCAAGAAAATGAAGACGCGCTAATCAATTATTATTGGTAAATAAGGCATCATTCAGAACGAATATTGGAGTGTCTCGATCATGATGAAATGATTCAAACCGTGTCCAATTACAAAATGGATCGCATCGATGCATTAAGGGCATCAAATTTACCAAAGAGAAGCAGTTTTTATGCGACTCAATCTAGCAATAATATGTTAGTGAACGTGACGCTTGCGAAAATTATTAGCAAATGACTGTAATATTTAATGGGACTTTGTACGAGCGAAAATTCACGAGTTACGAAGTCATGACACAAGTTGAAATATAAAATTTGTCGGTACATGATGTGAAAAAAAAAATCAAAATTAACTAATAAATAATTTATGATGTAATTAATGTAAATTTGATAATAATATTTTTATTAAATTTAAGGACATGTTAATATTAAATTAATAATGTTATTATTAAAAAAAAATCAGAATAGCTTTATATATCATATGAATGTTAACTTTGCGTGAATTAAAGAAAAAACTTATACTTTATTAGTTCTAATCAATTATCAAATTCCAACGCTTACATTTCAGTCATTTCTCATATAATTTAATAAAAATTAGATTTATCTAAATTTTATTCTATCCAGCTAATTATATTTTTACTTCAATAAGACAATAATTATCAATCATCTCACATCTTAGATTAAATCTTATACTATTAATTATTACAATTCATATGAAAATGCAGAAGATGCCAAACTTTGTTTTATTTATACAGAATTGTTGTGCTCTTACTACCTTTTGCATAAACACGGCAAAAGGACAGTAAAAACGCATCAAATCTGAACGATTCTCTCTATCTGATTGTCAGCCGAACCATCACCAATCTTTCTCTAATTCCTTTCTCTCTATTTATCTATTATAGAAAAAAAAAATCCAAAAAAAAAAGATAGAAAAAGTGAGTATTTTGTTTGTTTGATATCTCATGCCTTCTACCTCATCTCCATCGTCGCCTTGCTCGTGTGAAGGTATAATGCTCGTAAATTTGAAAAAAAACTCAAGTCCTGTTTTCGACGATCGCCATGTGCCGGGGGACCACCTATACACACTCCCGTTTTCTTGCTGTGATGTTCGTCAACAAACCCCATATCACTAATCACAACCAAACAACGATTTTGTTAGGTTATAGACTTAGTCCAAATTCAAGCTGAATTCAAATCAGATATGAACATAGGTGATGTGATCAAATGCGCTTTGAAAAAAAGAGATAAATTTGAACCAAATTTGTTTGCGACGGACTTCAATACCCAACTCTCATATACAAGTAGGGGTAATTTGGTCTGAAGTAACTTTCCCGTATATTATCCTAAGAAATAAAATTTTTTGTGCTAGAAAACTGCTTTAAGAAGCACTAAAAAAACCGTCCCAAACGAAACCTCAATCGGAGCTCAAAAATAGCTTGTTTGTCTACAAAAGAATTGGCCTCAAGCATACGTCATCATTTTATGAACTTGTCTCACACAGCCGAGCAAAACCTATCAAGTTGGCCTTAGTAAATATTCAAGCAGGAGACTTCATATAAAAATTTATTGATCGTCTATCCCGCTATTCGTTCGCCTATACATACCAAGCTACTGACTTATGTTAAATCCCTTTAAAAAATAAAGCTAAATTTTAAAACATGGAGACGCATTTTGATGCAAAAAATGAGACAAAATCGTGAAGTAATTAGATCAAGCGAACAATATCTTGATGATTGAGAGTTTGAGCTCGATGGACGACTAAATCATATATTCTAATTAGGTTACATGATAATTATATTAGTTGTAATTTCAAGTTGATTTAGGCTTCATTTGGAATGGCTTTTTTTTTTTTTTTGATGACGAGGAACTGTTCGCTGCCACCCCAGCTTCGCCAGGGCGCTTGGCAGTCCGTAAACCCCGGTCGACCTAGACGAGCTACCCACGCCCATTAGAACCCGTGCTCGACGCTTATTGGACCCCCACCGAAGGGGCATTGCCGCCCGAGGGGATCGAACCTGCTATGGGGGGTACCCACCCGTGCTCGCCCAGCAACCGAGCTAATTATTGGTGGGTGGGACGGCTTTCTTACTGCTTGTTAAAGTAGTTTTTAGTATAAAATTTTAAAATTTATACTAAAAACTGTTTTAAGAAGCAGGAAGAAAAGTCATCCCAAACTAAACGGTAAACTTAAAAAAACTAATGAAATAAAATTTGAATTTCAAACAAAATAATTTTAATATCCACTCACAAGACAGCTGCTTCTCCACTTGATCACATTGACATTGGTTGGGTAATCTTTGACCTTGGTGTGATGCCACTTTTGTTACAGCAGCATTTGCCAGACAGATTTGTAGAAAAAAAAATTATTATTATTTTATTGAATTTAAATATTATTTCATATTGAATTTATATATTAGAGAATAAGATTTATTTTTTTGTCTATAAAAAATCTTTTGCCAATCTAATGATTTGTCGAAAGATAGGCATTCATTTTAGGTTTCGTTTGGGATGATTTTTTTATTGATTTTTGAAGCAGTTTTTTAGTACAAAATTTTTTAATTTAATTAATTTTCCTTAATCATATTTTTATTAGGTGTGACAACACCAAGTGTGCTAATTAAACATTAATCTACTTCATGATATTTATTTATTTATTATTAAATGATGATTTAGATTGCTTGTGCTTAATCTATATGCTTGTTTGTTTCCTGTTATGTTTTGTAATAATATATATTTGATAGATAGATCATGCATAAGAGCGTAAGTGAGCCGAGTTGGCTCAAATTTGACTTGCTAAGTAGTTCATGCGTTGAGTATCAAGCCATGAGCTCGAGCTAAAGTTCAAGTTGATCGAAGCTTTACATAGCAAAGTCTCGTTGTGACTTCCTGGCTTCTAGATCCATAGATGCCTTCTTCAAAGAACTTCAAATGTAATTTCTTCATCAATGTTGGACCCAACGATGCCATCTATAATGAACTCCAACCGTTCGATCCATTGATGACTTCTATAACCATCTCTAGCGGCAACTTTCTTGCTGCCACTTGGCCTGTCATTGACTTCTTCGATGATCTTGAGCTCGCAAGTAGAGCTCGAGCTTGGGAAGATACGAACAAGCTGTGCTCAAGCTTACTATATGAGCTTGAGCTTAAGTTACTGTAGGGCATTGAGTGGCGAGCCAAACTCGAGGCAATTCTTACTTGAGGTTGATTCGACTTAGACTCGTGAATACCCTTAATTCATTTATGTTTGCCCCAATGAGGCAAGATGCAACAAGATTTTGCAATATAATAAGAGACAAAAAAAAAAGAATTTTAAACTAAGCAAATTGATTGTTGTCAAAATATAATAAAAATAGGAGGTTTTATGTATTTCTAATACCATAAAATTATATTTTAAATCAATACTAAAAATGTTAACATAATGCTCCGCAAAGAGAAAACAAAGAATTCAAAAATAGAGCAACATACGAATATAATACCTCTTCTATTCGAGAAATTATTTTGTGAGTCTGAATGGGAAGAATTATCCGAACTGTGAGTATATACATACTATGTATATAGTATATACAGTGTATCACATCTATGTATACATATTATACACATGTCCAGATGGTTCTTCCCGTCTGAACTTTGCACATAATAATTTATGCTACTATTAACAAATAGATGTGTTTGAATATGCCGGATTTGGCTGCCCCCAATGTGTAATTTGATAACAAACACCCTTATTTCTACAATAATATATTTTAAGACCAAATTTAATAATGTTATATTTCTTAATAAAAATATATTTTAAAGGATAATTATTGCATCCAGGAGTATTCGCGGTGGTAGAGAAATATAAAGTTTAACGTCTTAGCGTTGTACGAAAATCCGGCACGCAATCAAATAAAAAGAGAGGGTGCGTCATCCATTATAGACAACAAGATTTTTACGTGAAAAACCCCTGAAAAGGAGGAAAAACCACGGGGCCTAGCCCAGTTTGAATGAATCCACTAGTATTGCAATTGATTACAAATGAGGCCCTTCCTTGGGGGAAGACCCGGACTTGATGTAAATTATATGAAGTACATTACATGTTGGGAATACAAAGAGTCACTGTTGTCGTATTCGCTTTGTTGGAAGGACTGTAGTCGGTGGGCGACGTAAGTCAAAAGGATCGTAGTCGGCTGGCGACAGAAGTTGGACGGACTGTAGTCGGTGGGTGACGTAAATCAAAAGGACCATAATTAGCTGGCGACGGAGGTCGGAAGGACTATAGTTGGTGGGCGACGTTAGCCAGAAGGACCGTTGTCTGTGGGCTACGGAGGCCAGAAGGATTGTAGTCGACGGGCGATGTTAGTCAGAAGGACCATTAAGGGTGGGCGAAGGATGCTAGAAGGACCGTAGTCTGACGACGGAGGTTAGAAAGACGGTGTCTCGTAAAAGTCCATCGTCAGGTAGAAATTTGGCGAAGAGCAGAGGTTCGACGTTGGGTAGAAGTCCAACAATGAAAAGAAATCCATCTTCGGATATAATTCCAACAAAAGTCTGATAACCGGTAGAAGTCCGATGTCGGGTAGAAGTCCGACGTCTATTAGTGGCCGAGGAGAACTCCGGTATCACTTGGGTGGAGTTTCGGCATCAGGGGGAAACTCTGTCGTTACTTGGGCATAATTTCAGCATCCCATGGAGGTTGGGAAAAATTATGGCGTCCCGTGGAAGTCGGGCAGAATTCCGGCGTCATTTGGAGTTCGAGCGGAACTCCGGCGGTGGTCGAGGAGGAGTCTCTTCCCTCCTATTCTTCTCTTCTTCTTCTCCTTCTTCTTCTTGCTTCCCTCCCTTCTCATGAGAAATGAGGGCTCTATTTATAGATTTTCTGGAGTGGCATAGCTTGTAAATAAGTGTGAGATCAGGGGCAAATAGGGAGTGATCAAATGGACGGCTCGTATTGAATCCCTTGATCGTGCACTATTCGTCAGACATTTGAAGGTCTTAGTGATGTTGGAATTTGGCGATCTTGGGCTCGTTGGATTCGTCTCGTCGAGGCGTTCGATTCGACTATAAGCTTGTTAAAATCGGAGACCGTTTGTTAACTCAAATTGTGGTCCGAACTTTCCAACAGCACTTCGGGTGCTTGATTTGGGCTCATTTGGGCTCGGATTAAGTTGAATTTGGTGTCGTTGGGTTTGTATTTCTGAGACGCTCAATTTGACTATAAGCTCGCTGAAATCGGAGTTCAAGTGCTCCCGAATTTAATTTTTGAAGTTTCTGGTTTGATTTTTCATCGAGATTCGCGCCCGATCAAGATAATTATTTGACGACGTATCAATAATAAACTTAATAACTTCAAAAGTAAGCTCCCTAATTCCTCTCAAATAGAATTGTTCTATTTTCACATATTAAATTAGTAAATAAATTATTTGTTTTTTAAAGAATGCAACAATGGAATCTCCTAATAAATGGATTAATAAGAGACTATGTAGAGTTATAATTCAATTACTGATCACTCAAATAACTCTTAGGTGCTTTGGCTTTAAGTAGATTTAACTCAAAGTGGGGTTTAGTAAATCCTATAAATCTGGATGTTGTAAATTCTGAAACAGTTAAATCTTGAAAATTGTTTAGTATGATGACATTAAGGTTTTATTTGGGATGACTTTCTTACTGTTTCTCGAAGCAACTTTTTAGTACAAATTTTTAATTTTTGTACTCAAAAGCTGTTTTAAAAATCAGCAAAAAAAATTGTCCCAAATGAAGCCCAATGCTTTGTTTGTGGTAGTTTTCTTACTATTTTTTACAGTAGTTTATTTAGTGCGAAAATTTATTGAAAGCAACAAAAAAGCAATGGCCAAAAGCTATTCAAAATGAAATCTATGGCTTCGTTTGAGATAGCTTTTTTACTGCTTCATAAAACATTATTTCAGTACACAAATTTTTAAAACTAAAAATTTGTGTACTAAAAAGTCTTTAAAATGCAATAAAAAAGCTGTCCCAAATAAAATCTAATTCCAGTTAAATTTTGATGAACTGTTAACTACTTATTCCAGGATGTAAGTATGTTAGGTCATATAAGATTTTAATAATAACTATTAATAATGAAATTAACATAATTACAATGAGATTTGATACGTCATCACAAAATTATCTTGATTGGGCACGAATCTCGAGGCAAAATCAGTTCGGAAACTTCAAAAATTAATTTTGGGAGCATATGAACTCCGATTTCAGCGAGCTTATAGTCAAACTGAGCGTCTCGAAAATACGAACCCAACGATTCCAAGATCAACCCAATCCGAGCCCAAATGAGTCTGAATCAAGGGTTCAAAGCGCTGTTGGAAGGTTCAAACCGCAATTTGAGTTACCAAACGGTCTCCGATTTTGACGAGCTTATACTCGAATCGAACGGCTCGATGAGACGAATCCGACGAGCCCAAGATCATTGAATTCCGACATCATTAAGGCCTTTAAATGACCAACGAACGGTGCATGATCAAAGGATTCGATATCGGCCGTCCATTCAAACCACTCACAATTCGCCCTTGATCTCACACCTATTTACGGGCTATGCCACTCCAGAAAAACTATAAATAGAGCCCTCATTCT
Source organism: Dendrobium nobile (assembly GCA_022539455.1). Taxonomy (NCBI): domain Eukaryota; kingdom Viridiplantae; phylum Streptophyta; class Magnoliopsida; order Asparagales; family Orchidaceae; genus Dendrobium; species Dendrobium nobile. Next base: position 67,952,808 of record CM039733.1, on the reverse strand, counting down.
ACACCAAAGGGGGGCTCAAGTGAAGAGAGAGAAGAAGGAGAGGAGAAAGGGGAAAATGAGATTCCTCACCTCCTCGACCACCGCCGGAGCTCTTCCTGCCGCCTGAAGACACCGGAACTCTGCCGGATTTTCGGGAGAACGCCAGAATTCTGCCCAACTTCCATGGGATGCTGAAATTCTTCCCAATTTACAAGAGAATTCCCTCATGACGCCGAAACTCCGCCCAAGTGAAGCCAGAGTTCTCCTCTGCCACCAACGACGTCGGACTTCTACCCGACGTCGGACCTTCACTCTTCGCCAAGCTTCTACCCGACGCCGGACTTCTACCGGTTATCGGACTCCGCTGGACGTCTATGCGAAGATGCATTTCTTTTCATTGCTGGACTTCTACCTGACGCTGTCCTACTGATCTTCGTCGTCAGACTACAGTCCTTTCGACCTCCGTCGCCAGCCGACTACGGTCCTCCTGACTTACGTCGCCCGCCGACTACAGTCTTTTTGACATCCGTCGCCCGTTGAATACGGTCCTCCTGACTTATGTCGCTCGCCGAATACATCCTTTCCGACCTCCATCGCCCGCCGACTACAGTCCTCCTGACTTACGTCGCCCGCCGACTACAATCCTCCGTCGCCAGCTGACTACGGTCCTCCTGACCTACGTCGCACGCCAACTGCAGTCCTTCTAACAAAGCGAATACGTCGATAGTAGATCTTTGTATTTACATCATGTAATGTACTCCATAAGATGTACATCAAGCTAAGGCCTTCTCCCAAGGAAGGGTCTCATTTGTAATCGACTGCAAATACTAGTGGATTCGTTCAAACTGGGCTAGGCCCCGTGGTTTTTCCCCCTTTTACAGGGGTTTTCCACGTAAAAATCTTGGTGTCTCATAAATGCTAGACCCTCTCTTCTTATCTGATTGCGTGCCAGATTTTCGTACAATGCTAAGACGTTAAATATGATATTTCTCTACCGCCGCGAATACTCCTGGACGCAACAGTTTGGCGCCGTCTGTGGGAAAGTGGTTCCCGACTGGGGGGCAACTTTTGCTCCAATCTTAAAAGATCACACATAGCATCAATATCATAAGAAGCAGATGCGGACTGGGGGGCAACTTTGACTCAAACCATGGTCAAATATATCCTTCAATACCTTCAACATCAAGTTGATATTTCAGAAATGTCCGAGCAAATTAACGGTCTAAAGATAGACCTTCTTCACTTTTGATTCGGGATATACGCGGCATTCGCCCCCTCCCAATCAAAGCAAAATCAATCCCAGGGGGATTCGATTCGACCTCTTCCACACAGGTTAACGTCGTCGAGCAAAGGCTCCGACATACAACCTCGGAAAGGTTTCACATCCTTGGTGGATTCTCTCGACCTCTTCCACACAGGTTAACGTCGTCGAGCAAAGGCTCCGACATACAACCTCGGAAAGGTTTCACATCCTTGGTGGATTCTCTCGACCTCTTCCACACAGGTTAACGTCGTCGAACAAATGTTCCGACATACAACCTCGGATAGGTCTCACATCCTTGGTGGATTCTCCCGACCTCTTCCACACAGGTTAACGTCGTCGAACAAATATTCCGACATACAACCTCGGAAAGGTCTAACACCCTTGGTGGATTCTTCCGACCTCTTCCACATAGGTTAACGTCGTCGAGCAAATGCTCCGACATACAACCTCAGAAAGGTCTCATATTCTTGGTGGATTCTCTCGACCTCTTCCATAGAGGTTAACGTCGTCGAGAAAAAGCTCCGACATACAACCTCGGATAGGTCTCACATCTTTGGTGGATCCAATATGTGTTAACAACATCGAGCAAATGCTCTAACATACAACATTGGATTGGTCTTACATCTTTGGTTAACGTCGCCAGAATGACGTCAAGGGACTTCCATTTAACTTCTTCACAAAGTTAATTTTTTACCCGATGTTGAATTTCCTCCTGTTGCTGAATTTTTGCCTTGCAGGACTTTCATTGGGCGTTTTCTCGTCGACAAACTTTCATCGGTCTTCTGCCCAAGGCCGTACTTCTACCCGACGTCAGACTTCTGCTCGTCAGCGGACTTCTACCCGACGTCGGACTTCTGCTCGTCGACGAACTTTCATCGGTCTTCTACCCGATGTCGGACTTCTCTCTGTCGTCGGACTTCTGCTCGTCAGCGAACTTCTACCCGACGTCGGACTTCTGCTCGTCGACGAACTTTCATCGGTCTTCTACCCGACGTTGTACTTTTACCTGACGTCGGACTTCTGCTCGTCAGCGGACTTCTACTCGTCGTCGGACTTCTGCTCGTCGACGAACTTTCGTCGGTCTTCTGCCCAAGGTCGTACTCCTACCCGACGTCGGACTTCTCCTTGTCCTTGGATTTCTGCTCGTCAGCAGACGTTTACTCATCGTCGGACTTCTGCTCGTCAGCGGACTCCTACTCGTCGTCGGACTTTTGCTCGTCGACAAACTTTCGTCGGTCTTCTGCCAAAGGCCGTACTCCTACCCGACGTCGGACTTCTCCTTGTCCTTGGATTTCTGCTCGTCAGCAGACGTTTACTCGTCGTCGGACTTCTGCTCATCAGCAAACTCCTACTCATCGTCGGACTTCTGCTCATCAGCAAACTCCTACTCGTCGTCGGACTTCTGCTCGTCGACGAACTTTCATCGGTCTTCTACCTGATGACAGACTTCTCCCTGTCGTCAGACTTCTGCTCGTCAGCAGACTTCTACCCGACGTCGGACTTCTCCCTGTCGTCGGACTCCTGCTCATCAGCGAACTCCTACTCGTCGTCGGACTTCTGCTCGTCGATGAACTTTCGTCGGTCTTCTACCCGATGACGGACTTCTCCCTGTCGTCAGAATTCTGCTCGTCAGCGGACTTCTACCCGACGTCGGACTTCTCCCTGTCGTCGGACTCCTGCTCATCAGCGAACTCCTACTCGTCGTCGGACTTCTGCTCGTCGATGAACTTTCGTCGGTCTTCTACCCGATGACGGACTTCTCCCTATCGTCGGACTCCTGCTCATCAGCAAACTCCTACTCGTCGTCAGACTTCTGCTCGTCGATGAACTTTTGTCGGTCTTCTACTCGATGACGGACTTCTCCCTGTCGTCAGACTTCTGCTCGTCAGTGGACTTCTACCCGACGTCGGACTTCTCTCTGTCGTCGGACTTCTGCTCGTCAGCGGACTCCTACTCGTCGTCGGACTTCTGCTCGTCGACGAACTTTCGTCAGTCTTCTACCCGACGACGGACTTCTCCCTGTCGTCGGACTTCTGCTCGTCAGCGGACTTTTACCCGATGTCGGACTTCTCCCTGTCGTCGGACTTCTGCTCATCAGCGGACTCCTACTCGTCGTCGGACTTTTGCTCGTCGACGAAATTTCGTCGGTCTTCTAGCCGACGTTGAACTTCTACCCGACGCCGGACTTCTCCCTGTCGTCGGACTTTTGCTCGTCAGCGGACTCCTACTCGTTGTCGGACTTCTGTTCATTGACAAAATTTCGTCGGTCTTCTAACCGACATCGGAATTCTCCCTGGCGTCGGACTTCTACTCGTCAGCAGACTTTTGCTCGTCGACAAACTTTCGTCGGTCTTCTACCAGACGACGGACTCCCCTCGCCGTCGGACTTCTATCATACTTCTACTCGTCGTCGGAATTCTGACAGTTGATGGAATTTCGTTGGTCTTCTGCCCGACGCCATACTTCTACTCGTCGTCGGAATTCTGACTGTCATAGAGATTTCGTCGGTCTTCTGTCCAATGTCGTATTTCTACATGACGCCGTATTTCAGCAGTTCAACAAATCTCTCAAAGAACTAAGGGGAGGAAGAAATCCCGTAGGCTTCTGCGCGCGAGGAGGGACGCTAATTCGAGCAGGGGAAGTTTCCCGCTCGCAAATAGCGGAAGCCTCAACCGCCAGTAAGCCGGAGGGAGAGGAAGAAATCCCGTAGGCTTCTGCACGCGAGGAGGAGCGCTAATTCGAGCAGGAAGAAATTCCAACTCGTAAATAGCGGAAGCCTCAACCGCCAGTAAGCCGGAGGGAGAGGAAGAAATCCCGTAGGCTTCTGCGCGCGAGGAGGGGCGCTAAGTCGAGCATGAAGAAATTCCAACTCGCAAATAGCGGAAGCCTCAACCGCCAGTAAGCCGGAGGGAGAGGAAGAAATCCCGTGGGCTTCTGCACGCGAGGAGGGGCGCTAATTCGAGCAGGGGAAGTTTCCCGCTCGCAAATAGCGGAGGCCTCAGCCGCCAGAGAGCCGTAGGGAGAAAGAAAGAAAAGGTGCAAGTTTTCTAAAGGCCTAGGGGGCCTATTTATAGGTTTTGAAGCAAGAAGGGGAAGTTATTGCAATTTTCGAAATCCCAAATTTTTCTAAATTTTTTCTGAATTTTTCAGAATTTTTTGAGATTTTTTCGGAATTTTTTGGACCAAAAAATAGCAAAAAAACGGCCTCTTTACACGAGTGGGCCCCACCTAAGTCGGTGGCAGCGAACCGACTCACGAAAATCGCGCCGATCCGCGGACTCTTCACGCGGATCGCTGCCAGCAGCGTGCCAGCCACGCGGCAGGCCGGCCGGCGGCAGCAGCTGCCGCGGCAGCGCAGCAGCGGAGCGGGCCCAGCACACAGGCCGCGCAACACGCGGGCGCAGCCAGCCCAGCCGCAGGCGCACCCAGCCCAGGCGCGGGCGCGGTCCAGCCCAGGCGACGCGTGGGAGCAGCGCGCGGGAGGTTCCGCGCGGAGGCGGCGGCGGCGGCGGCGGCCGGCCGGCCGGTTCGGCTGCCCGGTCCATTCCGGGCCCGAATTTCATCCCGAAAAGCCCAAATTTGACATTTTTCGGGTCCCCGGACAAGTTTTTCCACGTTCCGGACTCGATTATGACACTTTCGGAACTCAACGAGGCCTCTATGGTGAAGTTCGAACAAGATGTTAATTTTTGAAAGTATTTTTTGGTGTTTAGACCAATAGAAATTGTCGACGCATGTATTTTCGGACTCCTGGTGCTTCGACGTCCGAAAATAGGGGGGCAACTGATACGTCATCACAAAATTATCTTGATTGGGCACGAATCTCGAGGCAAAATCAGTTCGGAAACTTCAAAAATTAATTTTGGGAGCATATGAACTCCGATTTCAGCGAGCTTATAGTCAAACTGAGCGTCTCGAAAATACGAACCCAACGATTCCAAGATCAACCCAATCCGAGCCCAAATGAGTCTGAATCAAGGGTTCAAAGCGCTGTTGGAAGGTTCAAACCGCAATTTGAGTTACCAAACGGTCTCCGATTTTGACGAGCTTATACTCGAATCGAACGGCTCGACGAGACGAATCCGACGAGCCCAAGATCATTGAATTCCGACATCATTAAGGCCTTTAAATGACCAACGAACGGTGCATGATCAAAGGATTCGATATCGGCCGTCCATTCAAACCACTCACAATTCGCCCTTGATCTCACACCTATTTACGGGCTATGCCACTCCAGAAAAACTATAAATAGAGCCCTCATTCTACACCAAAGGGGGGCTCAAGTGAAGAGAGAGAAGAAGGAGAGGAGAAAGGGGAAAATGAGATTCCTCACCTCCTCGACCACCGCCGGAGCTCTTCCTGCCGCCTGAAGACACCGGAACTCTGCCGGATTTTCGGGAGAACGCCAGAATTCTGCCCAACTTCCATGGGATGCTGAAATTCTTCCCAATTTACAAGAGAATTCCCTCATGACGCCGAAACTCCGCCCAAGTGAGGCCAGAGTTCTCCTCTGCCACCAACGACGTCGGACTTCTACCCGACGTCGGACCTTCACTCTTCGCCAAGCTTCTACCCGACGCCGGACTTCTACCGGTTATCGGACTCCGCTGGACGTCTATGCGAAGATGCATTTCTTTTCATTGCTGGACTTCTACCTGACGCTGTCCTACTGATCTTCGTCGTCAGACTACAGTCCTTTCGACCTCCGTCGCCAGCCGACTACGGTCCTCCTGACTTACGTCGCCCGCCGACTACAGTCTTTTTGACATCCGTCGCCCGTTGAATACAGTCCTCCTGACTTATGTCGCTCGCCGAATACATCCTTTCCGACCTCCGTCGCCCGCCAACTACAGTCCTCCTGACTTACGTCGCCCGCCGACTACAATCCTCCGTCGCCAGCTGACTACGGTCCTCCTGACCTACGTCGCACGCCAACTGCAGTCCTTCTAACAAAGCGAATACGTCGATAGTAGATCTTTGTATTTACATCATGTAATGTACTCCATAAGATGTACATCAAGCTAAGGCCTTCTCTCAAGGAAGGGTCTCATTTGTAATCGACTGCAAATACTAGTGGATTCGTTCAAACTGGGCTAGGCCCCGTGATTTTTCCCCCTTTTACAGGGGTTTTCCACGTAAAAATCTTGGTGTCTCATAAATGCTAGACCCTCTCTTCTTATCTGATTGCGTGCCAGATTTTCGTACAATGCTAAAACGTTAAATATGATATTTCTCTACCGCCGCGAATACTCCTGGACGCAACAAGATTAATTAAGTAATACTTAATCAGACTCATTATATATTAATATTTTAATTAATTATTAATTAGTAAAGTATTACATTATGACATATAAATTTTAATTGTAAGAAAATTTTTATCAACCCTAATCAGATTAATCAAGTCATACTTATTGGATATTAATACCCCCAATTAATTATTAATTAGTAAAATATTAAACTACGGGAATATACATAGTCCTTTATATCATGTTATTTACATATCTAACATCTAAGATTTTAATATTTTATGCCTACCATCCATATATCAAATATGTGTGTAAGGAATGTAATATTAAATTTTAGGCCTATTTATAAAAAGGAGCGTGCTTTAAATCTAAATTTGCTTAATTAAGGAGCAGATTAACGAATAAATTTAAAAAGGAGAAAATACGGAACTTAATTATCTGATTTCAGTAGAAACCGGAACTTCTGAAATTTGAGAAGAAACCGTAATATAAAATCAAGGTTTCTTAAGAAACCTATTTATATTATTTTGTTTTATTCTGGTGTCCTAAGAAACCTATTTAATTATATATTTTTTATTTTTTTACTATATCCTATTTTTTATTAGATTTTTAAATTTATTTTTAATTAAAATGTTATTATTTTAAACTGTAAATATTTATATTATTTTAAAATTTTATAAAATGTAAATATAAAATATAAATAAAGGAAAAAACATATTTACCTTTTATATTTTTTATTCATTAATTTTTCTTTTTTTATTTACATTGTTTCAAATTAAAAACTATTGGTTTATTTAAAAATAAAAAAATATATTCATGTATTTATTTATTTATTTCACTTAATTATTTTAATAAAATATATACAAGTAAACTTTTTATGTAAAAATTATGATGTTTTTACATATTTAATATTTAAATCAATTTAATATTTAAACTTATTAATATATTTTGAAATTTAATTTAATTTAATTTTCTTATTAAATATTTAAAAATTTTCCCTAAGTTGAATGTCAATTATTAATATAATTTATTAAAAAGTTTATATTTGATATATCATCAAAAAATTAAATTAGAGACCATTTGAACTCCAATTTTAGCAAATTTTTATTCGAACTGAACGTATCAAAAATATGAACTCAACGACACCAAATTCGACTCAATCTGAGCCCAAATGAGTCCAAATTAAAGACCCAAAGCGCATTTGGAAAGTTCAAACCAGAATTTGGACTACTAAACTGTTTTCAAACTTGACATACTTATAGTCGAATCGAGCGTCTCGACGAGACGAATCCAACGAGCCCAAGATCGTCGAATTCTGATATCATTAAGATATTCAAATGAATTTATTAAAATTTCATGTTTATTAGAATTAAAATGTTTATATTTATATTTATATTTATATTAAAATGTTTATACCAATATTATAATATAATTTTTTTAATATAACTTTTTATTAACCAGAAATTAGTATTATAATTTTAAAATTATTAAATATTTTTTAAAAAAATTAATATAAAGTTTAAAAAGATTATAAACATGTTAAAAATAATTTTAAAAGATTATAATCTAAAATGTTTTTTAGTATAATTTTTTATAAAAAATTTTAAACATATTAATTATATTAAAAGTTATTAAATATTAACATTTTTATCTTAAATGATTGATAATCAAAAAATAATATTTAATATAAATATAAAATTTAAAAAGTATTTTATATAAAGTAAAAAACGGTATCTTAAGAAACCAGATGATGTAAATCCGATTTCCGATTTTTTAAGAAATAGGACTACAAATCTCCGGTTTCTAGAAGCCTGATTTCAATACTCTGATTTCGCTTCTTTTTAATTTTTTTTAAACACGATTCATCAGCATATTTATGTATTAAATATGCTCCTTTTTATAATTTTTCCTAAATTTTATAGGTGACATGAGTGGTAGAAATGAAATATAGAAGTGATATATTTTATATTAAAAATTAAAATTGTCTATGGGTGGTAGACATGAATTGTTAATGATTTAGATGTTAGATATGTAAATAACATAATATAAAGTGGTATGCATGTAAAACCCACATTAAACTAATGAAATATACATTCTAAATTAATTTTTTTATCAACCCTACTTGAATTAATTAAATTATACTTATTAATATCTCAATTATTTATTAATTAGTAAATTATTAAATTAATAAAACCTAATTTTTTTTTAAAATAAAATCAAATCACAAATAATGTCAATTAATTTAAGTTAATATATATATATATATAAATTATTTAATATAATACTTCTATGTAGTCATTAAATCATAATTATTACTATTTTTAATTAAAAATTTGTTAATTAATAGAAGTTATCAATGCTTGTTTAATTTTATATTAATATCATTATATCTTATTCATTTAATGAATTATTAACATATTTGTAACATAAATAACCCAAATTAAAGGCTATTATAAAATAATCGAAAATCCCACACTGAACAGCTAGAATATAATGGGGCACTATAGTGTTGGCAAGTTCTTTATATTTGCTTATATATTAATATGATATTAAAAAGTATTTACATGAAAAGTTTTATTTTACTTAAATAAGTTCAATATTAATAATATTTTTTTGTATGACTTAGATGGTTATATATAACATGTAACTACACTAAAATTTTATGATATAATTGTAAATCTTCAACACTGTAATTTATAAGAAATAATATTAATCCTTAAAGCAGTTCAAGGTCGTTCTTTTTTTTTTAATATATATTCAAAAAACTTCTACATTTAACCATCTAAATTTGGAGAGATTATTACGTGCGGAATCCGGATAGAGAGAACTGTTCGATTTTGTGACTGTAAATAGTAAAAACATAGTTAATATGCACCATTGTGCTTTTACTATTCACCCCGGCGTTACTGTTCATAATCACAAAACTGAACAGTTCTCTGTATCTAAACCCGGACGTGATAATCTCTCTCAAAGCTGGCCATCCAAAAATCTTCAAGAATTAAACTAAAGCTTAAAAAAAAAAAAAAAAAAAAAAAACTGAAAAGGAAATGAGCTAAGCTTGTAAGGTGAACAGAGTTGTGCATGTGATCAGAAACAGCGAAGCCGCCGCCGGCGACGAAGCTGATAGTCGTGCCATGATCGGAGAACGAACCCCACCCCCTCGCTTACAAATTTTCCCTTTTTTGCCGCCTTCCCAGCCGTGATAGAAGGAAACGGTCCGCCCGTGGTTCTCTCCAGAGATTTTATCATTTCCTAAACGAGTCGGACATCTCGATCGATCTAAAGGAACTGGAATTAAGATTCCGGTAAGGCCCGGGTGCCAGCCCCTCCACCATGGAACCATCCGCTCTTTCTCCTGTCTTCCTCCTCGCTCTCCACAGCCGATAAATCGCTACTCCGGCGAGTGTGACGGCCGCCAAAACACCGACCACCACCAGCGCCTCCGCCGCCTTCCTCACTTTATCTCCTCCTCCTCCGCCACCCCTTCCGCCATGATTTCCCGTGATTCTCACCTTAAAAAACCCAATTTTGTTCTCATCTCCAACTTCCAACAGCGTCTGAATCGGATAATCCATTTCATAACAGTAGCCGCTTGCATTATTGTACACCGCTCCCCAGCAGCTACAATTCCGCTTGCACAATCTCTCACACTCCTTCAAAGATTCCACCTTTACGAACCCAAGCACCTCCTTGTTCGCCAAGTCGACACCTTTCCTTCTCAGCACCCAGAAATCATCATTTCCGCTCCCGCAGAGATCGCCGGCATCCGCCGCCAAGCACCCATGGCTACGGTTATCGATACAGCCACATCGCTTCTCCTCCGCGCTGCAGAGCCCGTAAGCACCACAGGCGCTTGGAAGCTCGCATAGCTCTGAAATGACCTTGTAATCCGAAACCCAGATCGTGCCGTTCCAGTAATATGCTCTAAGGTTTCCGTCAGCCTCCAGGGTGAGCCGCCGGAATCCGGTAATTCCCCTTGCGAAGCTATCGAAGGACAATTCATCCACCGGTGCGTTTTCCTTTTGGTACAAACCAAGGAAACCGAGCGGGCTCAACTGAGCGTAGATCGGTCCCTCGCCTGCGACGATCTGGTTCTTCGCTTCCAAGGCCGTTCGCTTCCAATACATAGGTTCTTCAACTCCTCGTCCGAATTCCATGAACAGGGCGAGGTAGTTGGAGCCTAATCTCATCGAGTAGCGCTGATTGGCTGAAAACAGAGAAGCGTTAGATGTAAAGTTCTGATCTTGGACGATTGTGTCAGAAGGAAAATCGAAGCTTTGCCAGAGAACATCTATTGGTCCTGCAGCTTTTATTATCTGGAGATTGGAGGAGTTGAGGAGGACGACGCGGTCGCCGGCGGTCGCCGGGGTAGACCATAGAACCCCTGAGTTTTGGTCGGAGAAGACGAGGCTGCCGTTAAAGGAGAGGAAGGCTGAGCCGGACCGTTTTGCTGGCCGTCCCGGCAGAGCGCGCCAGACTGGCTGGTTTGACGGGAGGTGTATGACGGCGAGGTCGAGGTTGGAGGAGTTAATTTGCAGAAACCCGAAGGAGAAAATGCCGGTTGGATCGGAAAGCAGAGGCTGAAACGAACCAGCTGATTGATCGAAGCTCGCTCTGAAACCTCGATTGAGCTGCTGAAGCGTCGGAGTCCCAGCAGCTGAAGTTTCGATTGCTAAGTGGATGATGAGAAGTGAAAGAAAGCCGCAAAGACTCTGCTTTTTCTCCATGGCTGGCTTCATCACTGAGCAGAGAAGAAGTAGAGAGAGGGAGTAATTTATGCAGAAGAGAGATAGATAGTAGTTAGGCGATAACATTTTTAAATTTGGGGATTAGGAGGATCGCCATTAGCAGGGTTTTGACTTTTGAATCGATTAAAGAAATTATTTTGACGGCTATTTGGAGGAATGAGAAACCCACGTGAGTTGAAGTTCTTGTGCTTAATCTTTCCATTTGAAATCGTTCATATCAAAGCAATAATGGCAAACAGAAGGAGAAGTTGCCTTTAATGACAATGAGAGATGGGAATTTGCTGAACTTTCTTTCAATTCAGTCATGATTATAAAAATATTAGAGTTGTTAGACATATATTCTTCTAGATGGGGTGAACCAAATTATAGTTGACAAGTTGGTTATATGAACAACTTTGGCTAGTCTATGGAAAAAAATTACTTGCTTATTGTGTGGTGGCAGCTAGGGGTTCACTTCCTAACTTTTTTCCTGCTTGGCCGCCTTGTTTCGCCCCTTCTCCGGCCTCGTCGGAACTCTCCACGGTTATTTTTGCATTTTTCGCTCTCGTTATGTTTTCTGATCAAGACTGCCCTATCATTTCCTCCACATTCAACCCTAACCCTAACAACTAGAACCACTCTGCGACATCTAAATGTCTTGATACTTCAAAACATCCGAGCACCTTGAATTGGAAGTATCTTTTAGTTTCCAAAAAACCCTACCTCTACCCCGTTTCTAGTAAACTTCATCCCACCTTCTAAAAAAGCCATTTACTTGTCTAAGCAAGAACTTGTTGAAGGTTCGAAAGAATGAGTGCTTTGTTTGGTCGGAAACTCTATTGATAAACAGCTCTTGTACGAAGCTTTTCTTTACCATGTTTAAAGGGCTTGACAACTCAAAGGTAGCATTTCTTTACTCGCGCTGAATGAAAGTTTTTTCTTATTCAAATTCTCTACTCATGAAGACTATGAAATGACTTGGGCTGATGACCCTTGGTTTTTCTTTGGAAAGTCGTTCATACTACAAAATTGGTCACCTTCTTTCAAACACATTCGGGAGGAATTTTCCTAAAATTCTCCTTGGATAAAAATATAGCTAAAATCAAGAACATTCCATCGAACAACTTGTATTTATTTCTTTGTTCATGTATTGTTTTTTCAGCATTTAGATTTCATAATAATATTGAAACTAAGCATTCTCAATCTCATTGATTTTTTCTTATCGAGATGCTCGATTTTGACTAAAAGAAAGGTTTGAAAATCATTTGATTTTCCAATTAAAGACTCAAAAGTTTCCAAATACACTTTAAGTACTTGATATGAGCTCATTTGGGGGACTTAGATGAAATCTCTTTTGATCTCGTTGGATTCATCTTAATGTAAAATTTTGTTCAATCGTAAGCTTTCTACAGTCAAAATTTATAAGAATTTGAATTTGATTATGAAAGCTTTCAATTTAAATATACATTGAAATTTGTGTTCGATTAAAATTTCATTTGAGATAACTTTATTATTGCATTGCTTTTCATACTGAACCCACAATTTTTAACCGATCACTACTTTTTCAATGTTTTTAAAAAATTTTATATTACAAAGTTGCTTTCTACAACACCTTTACGCAGTAATAAAATAGTTGACCTAAATCAAGCCCCAATTAATTTTAAATAATATATTTAAGTAAACAAATAATATGAATATTTATTTTATAAACAAATATATTTTAAATGGTAGGTATATAATTTTCATATTTTTATCCATGAAATTATGTAAATTTGGATAGGCAATAAATAAACCTTTTTTTAATTGCAAAATACCACTTTCAAAGCCGGTCCATGCAAATCTTGCTTTTGAGATAGCTTCAACTGGATACTGTCTTTTTCGCTAAAGCAAAATAAAATAAAATAAAAAATAAAAATATATATTTTTAATTGTCGACAAAGCAACAAAAATAATATTAAAAAGTAGAATTACATCATTGGGTTCGTCACAATTAAACCAAAGCCAATAAAGACACATTAAAAGTTAGGTTAGTTGTCATTATATTATAATGTTAAACTTTAGAGAATTATGAATAATATAAATATTAAATAAAGGACAAAATATACTTAAAATATAAAAAATATAAAAATAATGCTAAGAAAAATATGAGAATTGAAATGGATTAAATTTTGTTTGTTAGTGATTATATAATTTCTTATGGGTGTAATCATAAATTAACATTCTAAGAAATGCACTTCTTTTTTGGATCAATTGAATAATCTCAATAGTTAGATATCATTACTCAACATCACCATTATCACTACCACCATTATAAATAGTAGCTTAAGCACTTTCCAAAGCACTTCCTAAAGCACTTTCTTGTTGAAGTCTCAACAGAGAATCGTGTCTGTCGCTTACACCTTAAGTGATATTGTTACGGATTACTTTTTCATGACGATATCAACACATGAAAGCTTCAATCCCATAACTTTTGGGGGTATGGGTTTCTCCTGCATTGTTGTTCTTACTCATATTTGTAGACGCTCACTTTTATGGAGATTTGTTGTCTCCCATGATATCTTGAGCAATTGGTGGGATTCCAATATTGATCACATCGGAAACCTTCCTCTAATAAATTTTAGCCTTTTTGAAAAGCACTTGAAGGATTGCCATCGAAAAGATACTCTTGCAACGTTGATTCGTATATATAGTTTTGATAACATTCATTCTGAATCGAAAAATCATCTTTTCTTTGAGTGTCCCTACACCTTCAACCTTCTAACCAAATGCCTTCCATGAGCTTCTTCTTGGAGATTAGTACGTGCGGAGGTCGGATACAGAGAATTGTTCAATTTTATCTTCATGAACAGTAAAAGCACATTAGTGATCAATAACAACGTTTTTACTGTTCACGGAGACAAAATCGAACAATTCTCTATGTCCTATCTCCACATGTAATAATCTCTCTCTACCTTCCTCCTACAACCTAGTCTCATCCAAGCACTCTATAACATTAATGACATTATGGCTATTTTTGTTGCGGCAAAATGCTTATAAGTCCTCATAACCAAATGTTGCTTAAATGACTTCAATTTCGTTTGGGACAAAACCAACATCATGTGATGAGAAAATGAGGCTCAGTGTAGACGAGATCTCGAGATCAGCGGCATGAAACGAGCTCACCATAAAAGAATCACTAGACAATGCATATGAATGAAGGTTCGAATCAAATTTAAACCTCATTCAAATCTTATTCGAACCAAGTTCAAACAATATTCTATCCACTCATATATCGAATCACGTTAGAACCTTATTAGAATCGGATTCAAATAAAATTTGAATTTGGAACCAACCATCATCAAATTTCCTCACAACGGGGCTTTAATAATCAGTCCACATATGCAAAAGAAAATTATTTTTATCAAAATTTATAGAACATATACAATCAAAATTTGCAGAATATATAACCCAAATTATGGTGAAAATAATAATAAAAACTTAGCTGATCTCGATTGCCCATAAACAAGCTGTTTTTCAACATCAATGCCACCTCATTTGATAGTCCATTTAGACCTTCCAATTTCAATAAAAAAGTATCATTGCTCGTATTACACCAAGTAGGATTAATATAATCTCTCCTGAGCACATTCTGACTCGTCTAAGCCATATTGTTAGGTCTTTGTTGCTATACCAACTCCATCAACTAGCCCTTGAAAAAGATGTAAGAATATTCTTAGATTATATTCGCAGGATCTGTTTGGAATAGCTTTCTCACTGTTTTACTTTTCATATCGCAACTACATTTCTGTTTGATAGCTATTTTAAAAAAAAAATTATGACGAGAAGCAGCTTTTTATAATCAGAGATGCTAATGTGTGATAGCTTTAAGAAAGTAAGTATTTGATTTTGATATATCGGCAAAAATTATCTTGATCGGGCACGAATCTCGATGCAGAATCAAGTTGGAAACTTCAAAAATTAATTCAGAGACCACCTGAACTCTGATTTCAACAAACTTAAAGTCGAACTGAGCGTCTCGGAAATACGAATCCAACGACACCAAATTCAACTTAATCCGAGCCCAAATGAGCCCAAATTAAGGACTCGAAGCGCTGTTGGGAGCTTCATAACACTGTTTGAGTTACCAAACGGTCTTTGATTTTTACAAGCTTATACTCGAATCGAACGGCTCAATGAGACGAATCCAACGAGCCCAAGATCGCAGAATTCCGACATCTCTAAAACCTTCAAATGTCCAATGAACGGTGCACGATCGTAGGATTCGATATCGGTCGTCCATTCAACCACTCCCTATTCGCTTCTGATCTCACGCCTATTTACGAGCTATGCCACTCCAGAAAATCTATAAATAGAGCCCTCATTCTTCACAAAAGGGGTCGAAGCAAGAAGGGAAGAGAAGAAGAGAAGAGGATAAGAGAAGGAAGAGAAGGAAGAAGCTCCTCCTCGACCACCGACGGAACCTCGCCGGACCACCACAGGAGCTCGCTAGACCACCGCCGGAGCTCGCCGGACCACCGTCGGAATCTCGCCGGACCATTGTTGGAGCTTCGTTGCACAACCACCTCAAGGCCCGACGTTTTGCTGAAGGCCCGACGTTCAGGCCCGATATTCTGCTTCAGGCCCGACGTTCTACTGAAGGCCCGACGCTCTGTTCAAGGCCCAACATTCTGCTGAAGGCCTAACGTTCTGCTCAAGGCCCGACGTTCTGCTCAAGGCCCGACGTTCTGCTTAAGGCCAGACTACCAACTATCACCTGAACTTCCAGGTGACGCCAGGGTACTATCAAGTGACACCGGGCCTAACACCAGACTCCTATCGAACAGTTATTAGTTGTAATTTGATCGCCCTTGGAGGCGATTCAGCCCTTTGTAACCGACTCAATTTCTAGTAGAATCATTTTCAACTGGGCTAGGCTCCGTGGTTTTTCCCCCTTTTTAGAGGTTTTCCACGTAAAAACTCTGGTGTCTTTTATGAATTCTACACCCTCTCACTTATCTGATTGTGTGCTGGATCTTCGTACAATGCTAAGACATTAAACTATATATTTCTCTACCGCCGCGAATATTCCAGGACGCAACAAATTTAAAAAAAAATATATATATTTTTAATATCTACGACAACTTTTAGAAAATTTATTTTCTCCATAATAATTTTATAATCAGCTTTATAAAACTTTACAACAGTCGCAAACAGACTCTTAATATGCCATAAAATAACATAATATTTTAAATAGTTTTAACTCTGGATAAAAAATGAAAATATTTAATTTGATAAAATTTTCCTTTAATTTATTAAAAATTGGAAGTTTTCATATTATTCTGCTCACCATACAAATATTTTAATTTAATAAATTAATTGATGGTAGAGAGAGAAAGGACAGAGTTGACTTTGAAAATGACAAGTTGTATTGATAGTTTATTCAATTATAAGATTTTATGAGCATCATTTGCTTAATATAATAATTAAATTTAATGCAGAAAATTTGTGCAATTGATATGAAAAAGACTTTTTCTTTGACCACCGCACACTATTAAGAAAAGTCTCCTCACCCCATACTACTTTAATTTTGTCAATTGTTGACTTATGATAACGTTGACATGGGAATTAAAAAATAAAAAAAATTATTAACAAAATTAGTATATTAGTTTACTTAAAGAGAAAAAGATCAAAATAATATATTGACTCTTTATGAATGATCAAAATAATATTAAATGATCATTTTGGTCTCTTAATTCTTTAAAGAGGAACTGAAATAGTCATACTATGAGATAACTTTGATTTCTTTTTAAAGATTTGAGGGATCAAAATGATACTTTAATTTAATTAGGGAACATTTTATGCTTTGTTTGGGACGGTTTTCTTACTATTTTTTAAAGTTATTTTTTAGTTTAAAAATTAAATTTTGTACTAAAAAATTGCTTTAAGAAACAATAAGAAAGTCATCCCAAACGAAACCTTTGTTTTTCATAAACAGTTAATATAACATTTTAATTCTTTTCTCTTTACACAAATTAAATTTGATGGAAAAATCCCTAATTAATTATTTGGTAATTGTTCAAACATAAGAAATCAAATCTTAATTTCAATTCTTTATTAGAGTTTTTAGATTCAAAAAATTCATTTGATAGAGAATGAATCTCAAGATAATATTTTAATGAGATTTTCAAAATTATGTTTGTAATCACACTGAGTTCCAATTTCAATAAATTTATGATTGAACGGAATGTCTCGATAAGACCAACACATCAACATCAAAAGTAATTCGATCTAATTTTAAATGAGTCCAAGTCAACCACTCGAAGCATAATAAAAAATTTTATGACATCAATTAGGTGACCAAATGGTTTCTAAGGTTCCATTTGAGAGTTTTTCCACTGCTTTACTTTTCAGACAATAATCATAATTTCATTCTACTATTACCTTCTTGTTACTTTCTCACTGCTTTTCAAAAATTTTTATAATGGGAATCTATTTTTTGCAACTATGATAGATGCTCCTTTTCACAGAACTTCTCAACCAGCTTTATCAGCAACCGTCCCAAATAGACCATAAATCTTACATGCCTTCAGTCAAGTAGATAGTCTCAATGTGACGAACTAACAAGCTCAAAATTGGTTAATTTCGATATTAGTAAGGCGCCTAACCGCAAACCTAATCAATCATATTTTCATATTTTTTACTCAATAATGAATAGATTTGAACTTTCTTAAAAAATTCATTCAATTGTCATTAGTTAAGAAAAAATAATTATATATGAAGCTTCCATATTTGATTGAATCTATACATTTGATGAGGTAAGAATATGTCTTCATGCAATTGAAAATTAAATTATCACAAAATATTTTATAAATAAATTCATAGCACACAATGTGTGTTCACATTCATCCATTCTAAGTTTTTTTTTTTTAGATTATTTTGTGTCCCCATTAGTTCATAACTATTCCATCGAGTAGTCATATTTGTTGACTCAATATATTAATTCACCTCTCTTTATTTTATGATTTATGATTTAAAAAAAAATTTTAGAGTGTTTAGTGAGTAATCACAAAATAATATTGACTAATTATCATTTAATTTTGATTAGAATTTAAGATAATAAAATTTATTATTTATTATAATATCTTTCACATTTAATTTAGTAAGCACTTTTTCATTGGAGAAATAATTTATAGATTTTTTTTTTGTGTTTTATTTATTTCTTTATAATTAAGTGTTCATTATTATTTATTTATATTATTGTAGTATCAATAACAGATATATGAATAAATAAAAATAAATGATTATTAGGGGTTTTTCATAAATATTTTTATAAGAAATTTCTTGTAGGATTTAATTTTGTCTCTTTTTGGCTCCTTGTAATTTAGTTAGTTATTTATTTATTCTTTTTTGCAGCTATTTTTGTGAGAGAAAAATTGGCTATGCCATCATATTTCCTTAAACTTATTGGAATTTATTTCTCAAATAAGAGAAGTTATCTCTCATTGGAACTTATTTGTTCATGAAAATAAATAACAGATATATATTCTAACTATGATAAAACAAATAAAATAAAAATTCTTGTTTTTTTTTAAGTTCAATCTATTATTTTCTATCAGTAGATAATTTAGGAAAAAAAAAGATATAAATTATTGTTGGGCTTACAATAATAGTTATATGCAAGAAAATAATAACCAAATAGCTTCTGGCACTAATTGGATTGAGAGAGGCTGGTGGTGGGTGGATGGCATGTGAGATGAAATAAAGATGCATGTGAAATAAGAAAATAATTATTTAATAAATTTTAAAATATAATATAATAAAATAATAAAAATATCAAAAAAACAAAAATGTAAATTATAGTGAACTTTAGAATACATTTTTCAGAATAATAAAAATATTCTTCGGTGACGGCTATGGCGATGGATTCGATGTTAGTATAGTCCGATTCGGTTGTGGATGGGCAATTGACGAAGATTAAACTATGCGCGAAGGATCACACAGGAGATTCGACGAAGGGCTTGCAAGAGAATGGGTTGATGACGACTGTTTTGATGGTGACCGACCAGGGATACGGCGGTGACGACGCTGACGTTGGTGGATTCGATGTCTAGACGAGTAAATGTCGATCGAGGAGGAAGCAAAGGAGTCGAATGGCTCGGTTAGGGCACACAAAGGGAAAATCTATTTGTTTCTAAAAGCGGTTAAAACCGCTATGTATATTGATCTATAGCACCGGTTTGATAACTGCCGCTAAAAAATACTGCAAAATCTTATATTTTTAGTAGTGAAATAGTGAACTTTAGAATACATTTTTTAAAGTATAGAAACAACTTGGAAAACAAAGCATTCAATAGTAGCTCATGAAAAGAAACCATTGAGGAGCCAACAATGGATGGAGAAGAAATACTGGAGGGGATTAGCTGATGAAAAGATGAACCACATACCCCAAAAGTATTCTGTTTTTTTTTCTCTCTCTATATCAGCTTGAATTTCGAGTTGATATTTGAATTGAAATGTTTAGGAATTAAACTTAGAATCATTGATATCCGATTTCGACAAATTAATAGTCGAGCTAAATGTCTCAGTGAGACGAACCCATCAATATCATAATTGATCAAATCTGAAATCAAATGAGCACAAATCAAGCGCTCGAAGTATATTTAAAATCTTTTAGACGTTGCTTGAAGGACTAAATATCTCCAAATCTTTCATGCTTATAGCTAAATCAAGAGGCTTGATGGGATGAATCCAAAGAGGTTATTATCATTTGATTCTGACGGCATTAAGTTACTCAAATATTGGATAAATGATTTATAATCAAGTGGATTAATATGGACCGTTTTATTGTGTTTTGAATTTTGAGCAAATTTACTAAAATGCACCTCTAAAAAAGGCTAGAAATATCTACATGAGAGGCATTCAAGAGTTGATACAGCTAAATAACTCTATTGCATTTTCTGACGATAATCGACGACGACCACCATCAACAATTGTCATCATCATTGCCAGACTTTCACATTCCAACTATTTTCGTTTGATAATTCACATCTAAACTTCTTGTTGCGCTTACAAACACCCGATTTTTGTAAAAGATAATTGTTATGAAGCACGTACAATCATATTTTCTTTAATTGTGAGAAAAAGATGATTCTTATATCTTGCATTATATAGTGGATTCATTCAATTGAATCAGGGCCCCTGGTTTGAATCTTGATTGAATTGTTGAATGAGTTGAACATAATTTGAATATTGGTCTGAAATCTTGTTTGAAGCTCTTTTGACCATTGATTGAATCTTCTTTGATCTAAATTTGAATACACTTCCACACATATTGAAGTAGGGTGGTAGAAAAATGTTAAGATAAACTAGAAGATAGAAAGATATGACACTAGTTTTGAAGATGAAGAAAGACACATAAGCAATAGAATTGGTGAAACCAAAAATATTTAGAAATTGCATCCTCAAACATTCTAAACCTATTCATTTTTTTCTCGAGCAGATGCTTAGGTATCTTCAACAAAGTTCACAATTATTTATATTCTTGATATATCCTCAAAAAAGTATCTTGATCGGGCACGAATCTCGAGACAAAATAAAGCCTGAAACTTCAAAAAATAAATTTGGGATCACATGAACTCCGATTTCAGTAATTCTACCCGACCTCCGAAGAACACCAACATTCCGCCCGATCTCCAAGTGACGCCGGAACTCTGCTCGATATTGTAATTGATTTTCAATCCTAAAGAGATTCATTGTAACCTGATCGTCCTAAATTTTGAAGACAAGTTAGCCTCTTGTATTCCAAGCAAACACTAGTGGAACTCTTTCAACTGGGCGTGGCCCCATGGGTTTTCCCCCTTCCAGGGTTTTCCACATAAAAATCCTGGTGTTACTATTTCTCCTCTGTTTGTGTGCTAGATATTCGTACAACGCTAAGATGGAAGTTTTTTAACTCTATTGCTGCGTATATTCTAGTCCGCAACAATTCTTAATGCATCATTAACTTCATTGCATGATTTGTTTGAGATTACAGAATAAAATCTATGGGTTGAGTAAAACTTACAACAAAATGATGCTAATTACTAAATGAAAAACAAACTCTAAGAATCATTTGAAAATTTTGTTAGTGGTATTAAATTGGTTTGATATGCAAGGAATTTAGAGAAAATTTCAACTCTCTATATGCCCAAACATTTGGGTCTAAAATTTCATTATGATCTTCTATATTACATTTTTAGTAAATTTATAGTGGAGACAACCCCATCTTGAGGCAATGGACCAAATGGCACAAAGAATACTTAGAACCAAATCCATATAGGAACTGGTATGCACATGAATAAAGAAGGAAGTGCTTTGGGAAAAAGTTTAAACTAATTATGTTTTAAGAATCAATTAAGCGATTAGGTATGTTAGAAATTTCATTTAAAAATAGATATAGACCCCCATTGAACGAGCGACTTGCACCTGACTTAGCTGATGATTAGACTAGCCGTTAGAACACCCCAGAAACAAAAATAAAATGAAAATAAATTAATGTAAGTCGCCTATTAGATGGGTGACTTACATTAATTTAATTAAAAAAAAACATTCAAAAAAGTTCGCTAATCTCTTTTTTCTATGATTAATGCAAGTCGCTCATGTAACTGGTGACTTATAGTTATCATTAATTTTTTTTTAAAATAAATTTATATC
This sequence comes from Dendrobium nobile, assembly GCA_022539455.1. Taxonomy (NCBI): domain Eukaryota; kingdom Viridiplantae; phylum Streptophyta; class Magnoliopsida; order Asparagales; family Orchidaceae; genus Dendrobium; species Dendrobium nobile. The sequence continues at coordinate 67,930,921 of CM039733.1, read as the reverse complement.
ATTTATATGATGTGTCGGATAATTGGTTACCTTGATAGTAGAGCACTGTAGTTAACGTAAAATATATTTTCCAGTAATATAACATATCTCATAGAGCATGCATATAAGAAATTGGGTAAGAGCATACACATGCGTACACTAAGGAAGAAAGTAATATATTGTCTTCTTACTCAAAAGAAAATACAATATAACAATGAAGGCTGAGGCCATCCAAATCAAAGAAAATAGATTCTAACTTTTCTTCTTTATCTTATATGGAATGGCAGGTTTACCGGGCAAGTAGTGCTGCAGCGCCCTAAGAGGTCTATCCCTCAACTCATGCAGCTCTGCATGATACAATTGTCTCCTCATTTGTAGACGGAATGGTCGTAGGAACGTAGTCATCTGGGGGCCATGATGAAAAATTCTGTGATGTCAGCTGGCAGGAAAAAATTCTGAGATGGACACTGCTCTTCGTAAGATGGTTGGCCTGCAACCATGATATGTGGTTGCACAAATGATGGGATGCCACTGAAGTAGGTGTACTTATGTATGTGCAGCTTCTACGCAACTTTCTTTTTCACATTCTTAAAACAACTCAATATGCCAAATCTTCCAACCTAAAAGAATATAATGGTGATAACTTTGCCAAACAAACAAATCACTTCAATTCCTACCACAACTTCAACAAATTTGGCTTAGCCATACACAAATCAATCCAAAAAATATATTCAAATACCTAAAAAAAATGGGCTCCTACAATCACTTGCAAACCGTAATACATGAAAAATTTGGGCATCTTAAGTAATACAACACATCCCTAACTTTAATTCTTCAAGAAATTAAATTAAATAAAAAAACTCACCTTGAGCTTCCTACAAAAATCGGCGGTCGAAATGCGACTGTAGCGAATGGGGATCGGGCTTCGGTAGAGGAGGAAATGGAAAGTTGGGAAAGTTCCGTTAAAAAAAAAAAAATTAACATATCGAAGTCGCCCGTTAGTCAGTCGGCTTTGGTAAGTCGCTAGGACTTTCACCTCTGTCGCTTCTTCTCGACCTAGTTGGCATTGACTAGGTCAAAAATATAGCCAGCCGCCCATTCTACGGGTGGCTATGCCTATTTCTAAATTAAATTTTAAATGTATTTAATCCCCTAATTAGTTCTTAAATAATAATTAGTTTAAAAATTTGCCCAAGTGCTTTATCAGAGATACAAGCTATAGAATATAGCTAAAAAATAGTATGAAAACACAAGTATTAAACTTACGGATTCGTCCAGACACCAATCTAGACGTGCCATGTCACCCAGATAAACCCGGGGCCCAGTGTATCCGGTTGACGTGGTGCATCTAGATTGGTGTCAGGACGGTCCGGTCACCGGACGTAATAATTCGCCCTCTTCATGAGCTTTTCACATGCTGTATCTAAGATATCTTTTATTTGTGATAACTTTTGTACTGTTTTTTAAAATAGTTTTTTAGTATTCAAAAAGTTTTTATACTAAAATGCTGCTTTTAAAAATAATAAGAAAATTATTTCAAATAAAATCATAGTTTACTTCTCCTAATTATCTGGCTTTGTAAGAAATTTACATCATAATCTTGTCTCTCTTCTTTTTGAACTGTTGGCAGCTTCTTATGTGGCTCACTCCTTGAATTTGGGGCTATATAACTGACATTTGGGATCAAAATGATCCCTTTTAGATTAAATTGGAATTAAATCGGGATAAATTTTATGTCATTTTTCTGATTTCTATTAAGGAAATAATCAAGCAGTAAAAGCTTCGTAATTCTTTTCATGAAAAAATGCGATGAGCGCAGAAGGCATCGATCCTGCGGTGTTTGAGCGCATCGTCCCTTCTCAGTTCCTCTCTTTCTCTTTTCCCAACCCTCTAGCTTCTCCAGGAAACCCCTACGCCGATACCCTCCGAGTCGCCGTCGCCGATTCCCCGTCTTCCACATCGAATCCTTCTCTGCCAGCGATCGCCGCAGTCCTTGTCCCTCACGGTCGCGAAGACGATTGGGTATTCTCTACCGCAGCCGGACAATTTCAGCTCCTCCTTTTCTTGTCATCTCCTAAACTTACCATTTCCCGCCTCGTCCTCATTGGCGACCTCCCTTCTCCCTCGTCCTCCTTGCCGCGACCCTATCATCGTTCCCAGCCAGACGGCGACGGGAAGTTATTGGATTGCTTTCAGGAGAGCCTCATCCCTCTACTCCTTGCCTTATGCCCTAAAGATGCGTTTTTGAATGACGTGCCGACGATCCCCTTTCTGTCCTATGAGGATAACGTCATTCGATCCACTCCTGTTGAGAGGTTAGTCGGTCCCTCCGCCGGGGAGATGCTGGTGGAGGACGTCGAGATTGATCTATCGCCTTCGTTGCCGGAGCGCCGTCGCCGGTTGCGGTTCAAGAAGATGCCCAATCTCATTCAGACCCAGGTACGGCTCCTTCCCGAATCTGTTGATGCTGGAATCTTTCGGCCGGAGATGGGTTCTTTGGTTCAACCTTATCTTTCACCCATGGTTTCCGCGCTTTTTTTGAACGCTTCTGCTATCGATGATGCCTTTGCGTCTGGCTGTGTGCCATGGATTCTATGCGTTGGGGTTGGTGGAGGGCCGCTACTCGCATCTCTAAGATGCCATTTAGGGTTTCGTGTATTAGGTGTGGAGGCCGATGTTGTTGTTTTGAGCGTTGCAAGGAGGCATTTTGGACTAGTTGAAGGTGAGTTCTTGAAGGTGGTTGTGGATGATGGGATCAAATTAATCGAGGATTTTGCGCTAGAACGATCGAAGGGAAATCTTTTTCATGCCATCATGGTGGATTTAGATGAAGAGGATCCTATGAAAGGTATCGGTGCGCCACCAGCGGAGTTTTTGCAAGTGAGTGTTCTTGTTGGGGCAAGAATGGCTCTTTATCCGGATGGGATTCTAGTAGTAAATGTTATTCCTTCGAATGAATCATCATATGCAAATATGATTAAGCTTTTTCGAGAGGTTTTCTGTGAATTGTATGAACTGAAAGTAGAAAATGGGGAGAATTTTGTTATTATTGCAACGGTTTCTCCAATTGGATCGGTTGCAAAGAAGATCAAGAAGCAGGGTGGTATTTATGAGAAGTTGAAGCAGTTAGATTGTGAGATATTTATAGATCGTATAAAGAAGATCTGATATTTGATTTGAAGATCAAGTTGTGGATAAAGCCTTTATGTTTGTAAAGACTTGCCATTTTTGGCGGAGTTACTGTCCGCTGTAGTTTTCTTTTTTCATTTTTTCCCAGAAAATAAAACTCTTGTTAAGTTGATGAGAAATTCATTTAGTAAACATATGAAATTTTATAAATAAAAGTAACTAACTTTCAATTATACTTTGATGATGCCTGCTTCTTGTTAAAGTTCAACCGAAAACCCCTTCTAAGGCTTTGTTTGGGATGCTTTCTTACTGCTTCTTAAAATAGTTTTTTAGCATGAAAATTTTAGTTTTTAAACTAGAAAGTTGCTTTAAGAAGCAATAAAAAAGTCGTCCCAAACGAAGGCTAAGAGTCAATTTTTTGTTTCATTCAAAGTGTTTTAATCAAAATTTTAGAATTGAGTTGTATTAAAGTTGGTTATACTAATTTATGTTTGTTTTGTAGAAATTCATTTTTTGTGTATTCAATTCTTGTGTTTGTTTGAGCTATAGTGAGTTGCATTTTTACCAATCATTCTCACTTGTTTGCCCCTTTCATGTGGTATCATGCTTTTTGTTTCATTGGCTCTTATGAGAAAAATTATTAGTTAGATTCTCTTTGGAATGAATCAACATGACAGAATAGATGCAACCCTCTATGCAGTTCTCATACGAATGCTTAGTAGTCTTGAACTAACCATTGCCTTCCTAATCATTTTTCAGTAAATATAAAAGGATATGTGATCTATTTTGTTCCATATACTTCCAAGTAATAAAATCTCTTGGTTGGGACAAATAACTCCATTCCACCACATGCCGTGAACTTTTGAATATATCTTCTTCCAATATACATAAGGAGCATCAAACTTAGCTCGCTTGATGTTTCTAATCTCATTTGTTCTTCATTGATATGAGTTAAACATGTATGATTGAACTTAATAAAAGAGAAATAATATGAAGGCAATTTTAATTAATTATGTAAAGGCAATTATTGCGAAAACTTACATATCACCATTAGGTGAAATTATTTTGTGCGGACGTCGAACGCTGTCCAGAGACCAACTAGAATGCGTCATGTCGTACCTTGCTTGGTACCCGGCTCAGTATTGTTGATGTGACATATTCTTGCTGGTCTTCGGACGGTAAACTCCGTTCGGCATCCGCACATAATAATTTCTCCACCAGTAGGCTCAACATATTGTTTTTGCGTGTTGATGCTGGGTAGTGTAGTCATGAAAGTAATGAGAAGGATAGTAAGAAGGTTCAGGGTAGCTAGAATGTTAAACAGAACAAGATGATTGGGGATAGTACTTTGGTTGCATGTAGATTGGTGATTGTGTAGGTGGTCTTGAAAATGGATTTGTAAAGACTGAATATGGATAAAATGGAGTGATATATGTAGCCGATAGGGAGATTTTGGTGGACTAGGAGATAGAGGCGTATGGGTGGTAGTTGTGGTGATATTGGCTGGTGTGGATTTTATAGCCGTTGGAGTGGAGGACATGATGATAATGGTATTAGTATTTCGGCTTCAATTTTGTTTTGTTGTGTAGTAAATATGAGCTAATAGATTTACCATTATGCTCATCTTCTCCGCTATAGAACTTTGGTAAGGACAAGGAAAAATTATTTGTAAATTTACATTACAACAACATCAAGCCTTTATCCCACTACGTGGGGTCGGCTACATGAATCATTTTTCTCCATTGTGTCCTATTAAAGGTCAAATTCTTGTTTAAATCTAATAAAGAAAGGTCATTCCTAATATTTTCTAACCAAGTCTTTTTAGGTCTGCCTCTACCTTTCTTAACATAAGTCAAATCTAATACATCTACTCTCCTAACCGGGTCATTGGAAGGCCGCCGTTTTATGTGACCAAACCATCTAAGGCTATTCTCTCTAATCTTATCTTCTACTGGAGCTACTCCAACCTTTTCACGTATATGCTCATTTCGTATCCTATCTCTAAGGTTAAAGCCACTCATCCACCTGAGCATCCTCATCTCTACCACACTTAACTTAGTATTATGTTTCTCTTTTAATGGCCAACATTCAGCACCATAAAGCATTGCAGGCCTCACTACCATCTTATAGAATTTCCCCTTAAGTTTGAGGGGTACTTTTCTATCACACAACAAGCCCGATGCATTCCTCCACTTCAACCATCCAACTTGAATTCTGTTGATAATATCCCTATCTATTTCACCATCACTCTGAACAATAGATCCAAGATATCTAAAACGTGTACTCTTATGAATGGCTTGATCGCCGAAAGTCACAATCCCCTCACTAGGTCTATTACTACTAAAATTACACTCTATATATTCCGTTTAGATCTACTCAAGCGAATATATTTAGTCTCTAATGTTGACCTCCATAATTCAAGTTAACTTTCAACTTCCTCTCTAGTCTTATCAACAAGAAGAATATCATCAGCAAAAAGCATACACCAAGGTACATCCTCCTGCAAATGTCTATTTGTAAATTTACATTAAAAGATTATAAAGAAATGAGATCATTGATGTGCTAGAAAATTTGTAATGGTTGAATATGTAATATGTTAACTTTATACAAATATCCAACACAGAGATAGAAATTTGTAAGATATATTAAAATTGTTTATGTGGAATATCCTAGAAAGAGAAAAATTATGAGGTTTGACCCAATCGAATAAATCTACTAAATAATAGAAATAATAATCCCTCATTTCTTCACAATTGAAGAAGGTTGGATTATATATAAATTGTAAACAATTATCTGATTTATGTTATGGGGATTGTGTAAATTGGGTGTTCACTAGCGGATGCGAAAACTTAACAGTAGTGTTCTATGTTAAAAGTCAAGCTATAATAGTTGGATTATAAAAGTCTAGCGATGATAACGACGATTGTTGATGATGGTTGTTGTCAATAATCGTTGAAAAATGCAATAGATTTCTTTTAACTATCTCAACCCTTGAACCTCCCCTCCTATAGAAAATGAGGCCCTATTTATAGTTTTTTTTTTGGGTATTTTGATAAATTTGGTCATTATCCAAAACACTTCATCGAACGACTCATATTGATCCTTTTGATTATAGATAATTAATCTAGCATTTTGAGTGCCTTAACGATGTTAGAATCAAATGATCTTAGGTTTGTTAGATTCGTCTCAACAAGTCACTCGATTTGATTATAAGCACAAGATTTAGAGATTGTTTGTTCGTTCAATTAATCTTTAGAAGTTTTTAAATATGCTTCAAGTGCTTGATTTGAGTTTATTTGGACTCATATCAAATCATCTATGGTGTTGATGGGTTCGAATTATTGAAATGTTTAGTTCGACTATACGTTTGCTAAAATCAGAGTTTGAATGGTCATAAATTTAATTTTTGAAATTTTCAATTCAAAATTTCTTGAGATTTGTACTTATCAGTTGAATTTTTTTGGAAATGTATCAACATTAAAAATAAACATAAGAATATATATACTACTATACTAGTCAATGCAATGTATATACTACTATACTAGTCAATGCAATGTATATATGAGCGTGTTATAGCTTTCTCTCACTTTTTCTTTCGTGCATAAGTACCCGCACCACACACTGTTTATTACAATTTGCTTCATGTGCGCACATTTCTATTGTCATATCTCCCCTCTTCCTATCTATCATGTCATACTTCTTATGCATACACTCCCGGGTACATCACAACCCACTTTATTAACCCACTTTTTTATCAATTGCACCCACTTTCTGTGGCCACACTTACTCAATATATCGCTACTCACTTCTTTTCTTCCCTCCCATTGTCACAATCCACTCGCGCGTACACCCACATGGACATCACAACCCACTTTTCTCCTCTCTTGCTCCCCAGACACATAATCATGATTTTAAGAAAAAGTTGCTTGTAAGAGAGAGAGGAATAGACAAAGGCTTCTAAGGGAGAGAATGAGATAGAAGGATATGTGGGTTTTTATGAGAGATAAAGGCTTAAAAGGGAGAAGCTTGTAAGGCGTATAATTGACATGAGAGAGAGATAAAGAGAGGCTTTTTAGAGTGAGAGAGGATTAAGAGAGAGAGAGAGGCTTGTAGGATATAGAGAGAATCTTATGAGAGAGAAAGAGTGGTTTTTATGAGAGAATAGATTCTAAGATAGACATAGAAAGAGAGAGGATTCTAAAAGAGAGTGACTTTTATAACAGAGGGAGAGAGAATTTTAAGAGAGTGAGAGAGAGGCTTCCATAGAAGAGAGAGGAGGCAAAGAAAGAAGCCTTTTAAGAGAGAGAATGGATTATAGGAGAGAGGCTTATAAGATAGTTTTCTAAGAGAGAAAGGGAGGAGAGAATGGGTGCTAAAGAGTGTTTTCCATGCAGTCTCTTATCATAGTGCCTAGAATAATGTTTAGGTCCTAACATTTCTTTCATCTCTATTTAGTTAAAATTCACCCTACCTAGCATCTGCTATCTGGTTAAATTGTTGATTTAATAAATTTTGGCATACTCTAAAAGTTTCATCTCAACAAGAATAACTCTCTAGTAGTCATCCATTTTTTATCAATAAAAAAAATCATCTATTTGTATTAACTAGTCTATGAATTTATTTAGGTTATTAACACTATCATAGGTAGAGGCCTCACCTTCTCTCTTTGATGGCAATTAAAATTTTCAACATTCCTAATGATTTTCTCTTTTATTTTAATTCCTATAGGTTGGTGGTCTTCTAAAAGTTTGGTTTTCCATGGGGTTTGGATGTGAGTCTTCTTCATTTGTTCCGTGGATATAATTTGAACTACTATGGAAGTCAGAGTTGACCATGAGGTTTTTACATTTGTTTCTTAATATCTGCATTTGAATCTTATTTCCTTCAAAGATTTGTTGGGTTTTTAAATCATTTACACGAATTTTAAGGTCTAAGATGTATTTTAATATGTTCAAATTCTCAATTTGATCCTTAGATGTTGATTTGGTTGCCATGCCGATGATTTTAAGAATATGAAGCGAGATAAGAGGAAGAAATATTTTAAAAACAAAGAGGAAGAAAATATAATATTAATGTGCAATAAGTGAAATTTTAGGTAAAAAAATTTCCATGTGAGGTGGGGCTTGCAAAACCTTTCTCATCTCGAGCTCTCTTTAGACAATTAAAGTTTTTTGTGGCAAAATTCTATTTAGCCTAAAAAATTAATTTTAGCACACTTATCCTTGAGCAATTTTAAATATAAAAGAAAAAAGAAAATGTGTAAGACTATCAAGCCTTTAGTTCTTAAGAAAATAAATTGGCACAAGTTAATTCAAATAAATTTATAGAGTTAACCATAAGCATTAACAAAAAAAAAATCTGATTTTAAAGTGCTAGCCCATATATAAGATGAAAAATCAAACCTTATTAAAAAAATAGAGTAATGCGTCAATCACTTTTATTAATTCATCTTATCTCAATTAAGATGCTAGCCAATATTCGTTCTATAAGATGAAAAATCAAACCTTCTAGAAGTTAAATTTTAAATTTAAATATTTAAACTGTAACTTAATTAATTTTTTTTTTAAGCGGACTCTTGTTTTTTTTCGATTCAATTAATGTGCTACATCAATTCTCCTATAGTTTATATAAACAAGGCTTATGCAACTCCAAAGGTTAATTGAATGAAATATTGCTTTGTCCAAACTGATTGGATGACTGCTTTGTCCTATAGTGCATAGGACTCGCGAGCTCTTCCGCTAGTTGAGTTTAAGCTAACTTATGAGCCAACCTGACTCGCTTACAGTCCTAATTGCCTATGAGGTTGTTTAGCGAGTCGAGTTTAAGCCAGCTCACTTGACTCACTCGCCTCCCTAATTACATATGATGAATTGATATTTTTATGTTGAATAATGTTTGGTAATCTGCTCATCTGAAAACTATATTGGTAATTGAAGAAATTGATTATGTGAAAAGAAAACTCTTTTGGCATTGTTTGTTAACACACATTTTAAAGTAAAGTTCTGATTTTTTTTACCATAATGAAATATCTATAAGCAGTGGAATTACGTCCTTTGACCGGACGTAGAGCTACGTTCGGCCGCCAATAACATGTCGCCACGTGCTCTTACTCTTTACCACACGGCCCGACGACTTGACCCGGAGCGGAACCTGGGAATACTATGTTCACGATTTTCTCGGTATTGCTCGGTATTTGCTCGGTATTGCTTTGCAAAAAAGAGAAATACCGCTTTGTGAAGATCAATACCATGCAAATACCGAGTTGTACCGAGTTTTTCTACAACTCGGTATTTGATCGGGATTTGCTCGGTATTGCTAGGGATTTGCTCCGTATTGCTAGGTATTTGCTCGGTATTGCTAGAAAAAACTCGGTACAACTCGGTATTTGCTCGGTATTGCTAGGTATTTGCTCGGTATTGGTTATTGCCGAGCAAAATCGACCAATACCTAGCAATACCGAGCAATATTGGGTCCGTTCCGGGTCGGATTGTCGGGGCGCGAGGTAAAAAAATGAAAACGCGTGGCGCGATTCTACTGGCTACCGAACGTAGAGTTGCGTACGTTCACCGGACCAAATAAAGTTCCATTATGATGTTAAAGAGTTTTATTGCATATAAATGAAAATAGTAGCATTTTAGGTTTCGTTTGGGACTGCTTTCTAGTTGCTTTTAAAAGCAACTTTTTAGTACAAACATTACTTTAAGAAGCAACTAGAATTGACATAGCAGTCATTCAATCAAAAAATAGGTTTTTGGTTTATGAAGACAGTGCAGCTGAATTTTTCAAACAACATAAACAGCTTCAGCAACCCCGTTTGGGGTGGTTGCAGTTTTTTTAAAAGTGATTATATAATAATTATAGGAAAAATAAAATTTTAAAAGTTTTTGCGAGCATTGTAACTTTTTTTCCTGTAAAATTGGAAAGATAGATTTTTTGAAGTTATAAAGGATTTATTTGGGACATTTTTTAGCATCAATAATTTTATTTTATTATTTTTCAAAAAAAAATTATGGTGAAATTTTATTTTTTTACGGCAAGAATAGTTAAGTTACTTTTCCGACAACTTCACAACCACTTTATAAAAGGCTTCAGGTGTCACCAACATATCCTAAATTTCAATAGATTTGGTTGTAAAATGTTGTTTATGGAAATAGAAATTTTGGAGAGAAAAAAAAAAACAGCTAAATAGAAATGCGACAATAATCTAAACAATAAAATAACGAAAAAGGTGCACGACAAAGACTTCGCTTGGGACAGTTTTTTTTTTTTGGCTTTTAAAAGCAGCTTTTTAGCACACAAAAATTTAATTTTGTACTAAAAAATTTCTTTAAGAATAAAAAAGAAAGCCGTCTCAAATGAAGCCTAAATCCTTGGTTTTATGATTTTTTTTTTTGGTTTGCTTGAAAAGTGTTAAAAAATACTTTTAATAGAATATTTATAGGTTACATGGTTTAGCTGACTTTGCTCTCAACTTAACAATCATTATAAGAAATTATAAATGCATAATAATAATAATAATAATAAATAATTTGAAAGACAATGATGAATAGTAACTCATACATTTTAGGGGTGTCAAAATAGGTTTTTTGGTTGGATTCAGGTCATTCGAAATTGACCCGCGTTAATCCATTCAATTTGAATCCAACCCCTTTGTCTAAAAGGATTAAAAATTTCAACTTGAACTCGACTATGCTCAAACCGACCCTCTAACCCAGTTGAGTGCGACAGGTGAACATGAGCAGGGCAGGTGAGCTTGATGGCAAGGGCTAGCAGGTGAATGGGCGAGGGTAAGGGTGAGTCTGAGCATGACGATTGTGAATTAGGATGAACGGTCGAGATGTGGGCAACAAAAGGGTCAAACAAGTTGCATTAGGGTTTGTGGGTTAACCCGAACTGGACCCGTTATTTCAATCGGTTCAAAAACTTGAACCTAAGATTGACCTATTTGTTAAATGGGTTGACTTGCACCTAGAATTTTTGGATCATATCATATATTGACGCCCTTAATTTTAAGTCAAAAGCAAAGCACACTTCCCCATGTTAGGAGTCAAAAAATAATGTTGTTTAGAACATCTTAACCACATTTAATCGAGCAAAAGAATAAAAATAAAAACGGGGAAAATATTATAAATATAGTATAAGTTGTCACATTACATATTTATTATATATTAAAATAAATATTAATTATGGTATTAATATTTGACTTTTTATTCAAAATCTATCGGTTCGGTAATCAGAAGAGTGGGGGCATCAACTTCATACGCTTTGAAAATGGCATGGGGTTATTATACTCTTGAAAAAAAAATTAATTTAAATGAAAAAAAAAAAAGATGAGTAAGAAAAAAATGATTGATCAAGAATTGCCATTATTATATTATTTTGATAAAAAGTTAGAATATCTATATCTAAAATATATGAGGATGTTCATAAAAATTAATAGTCTTAGAGAAAATTCAAAAAGACTTTATTTTGTTATATTTTATGTTAATATGTTATGAGGTAATTTTTTTTTTGTTTTATTATCAACTTAGGGTTTGTCTAAAATGGTTTTATTTTATTTTTTTTATAAAACTGATTGTGAAGTTATTGCAGAAAAAATGATTTTTTTTAAAAAAGTTATTATGAATATTATAAATATATCTTTTTTTTTTCAATAAAAAATCAAAAAAATAATTTTTTTACACGAATACCATATTAGACTTAGTTTGAGACACTTATCTTATTACTATATTTTTCAGACTGCAATTATAGTTTTTATTTGGTTATTATTTTTCCATTGTTTTCAGAAAAAAATTATGCTAGGAAACTAGTTTCTACAATATTTTTTTTTAAAGTTTTCTGTAGAGGTGCAAATGATTTGAGTCGTGCTCCATCGTCATTGTCGTGCTAAGTTGAGATTTCATTTTCCCGCCCGACTTCGATTTGTTTTCCTGCTTGCATCATCTTGAGATTTTGTTTTCCCGCTGGATGGTCACCTCCGCGAGCTGCTCGACAAGCCGACAGATCAAGTGGAGGTCTGTTTGAGCTTGACTCGCGAGCTCGATAAGCTCGACTCGCGAGCTCGATAAGCTCGACTCGCGAGCTCGATAAACTCGACTCATCAAGCCTATTAACGAGTCAAGTGCGAGCCAGCTCGCAAGTCAGCTTGACTTGGTTATACCCCTAATTCTCTATAGCATCTTTATAATCACTTTTATAAAATATTAGTCATCATAAATGAATCCTTAGCATATCTAGTTATTAAAATAGTTTTTATTAGAAAAAAACTTACAACAACAACAACAACAACATCAATCCTTTATCCCACTACGTGGGGTCGGCTACATGAATCCTTTTTCTCCATTGTGTTCTATTAAAAGTCAAATTCTTGTTTAAATCTAATAAAGAAATGTCATTCCTAATATTTTCTAACCAAGTCTTTTTAGGTCTACCCCTACCTTTCTTAACATAAGTCAAATCTAATACCTCTACGCTCCTAACCGGGTCATCAGAAGGCCGCCGTTTTATGTGACCAAACCATCTAAGGCGACTCTCTCTAATCTTATCTTCTACTGGAGCTACCCCAACCTTTTCATGTATATGCTCATTTCGTATCTTATCTCTAAGGGTAAAGCCACTCATCCATCTGAGCATCCTCATCTCTGCCACACTTAACTTAGTATTATGCTTCTCTTTTAATGGCTAACATTCGACATCATAAAGCATTGCAGGCCTCACTACCATCTTATAGAATTTTCCCTTAAGTTTTAGGGGTACATTTCTATCACATAATAAGCCCGATGCATTCCTCCACTTCAACCATCCAACTTGAATTCTCCTGATAATATCCCCATCTATTTCACCATCACTCTGAACAATAGATCCAAGATATCTAAAATGTGTACTCTTATTAATGACTTGATCGCCCAAAGTCACAATACCCTCACTAGGTCTATTACTACTAAAATTATACTCCATATATTTCGTTTTAGATCTACTCAAGCAAAAACCTTTAGACTTTAAGGTTGACCTCCATAATTCAAGTTTACCTTCAACTCCCTCTCCAGTCTTATCAACAAGAAGAATATCATCAGCAAAAAGCATACACCAAGGTACATTCTCTTGTAAATGTCTAGTGAGAACATCCATGACTAAAGCAAAAAGATATGGGCTTAAGTCTGATCCTTGATGTAACCCAACCGAAATAGGGAAATACTTGGTCAATCCACCTTGTGTTTGAACATAAGTAATAGCTCCTGCATACATATCTTTAATGATTTGAATATAAGCATTATTGACTCCTTTCTTTTCAAGAACTCTCCATAGCACTTCTCATGGAACTTTATCATATGTTTTTTCTAAATCAATAAATATCATATGTAGATCCTCCTTATTTTCTCTATATTTCTCCATCAAACCTCTTAATAAATGTATGACTTCCATAGTCGACCTACCCGGTATGAATCCAAATTGATTTTGAGAAACATTAGTATCACGCCGCAACATATGCTACATAACTCGCTCCCATAATTTTAAAGTATGACACATTAACTTAATACCTCTATAATTCGCACAATCTTATGCATCACCTTTATTCTTAAAAATAGGAATTAACACACTCATTCTCCACTCATCTGGCATCCTTTTAGTTTTCAAAATAGTATTAAAAAGTTTAGCAAGACATGAAATTCCTTCATCTCCTAAGCATTTCCACACATTTATTGGAATATCATCAAGTCCAATAGCTTTTTCACCCTTCATTTTCTTTAAAGCCTCTCTAACTTCAGTTTTACTAATACACCGATAAAAACAGAAATCTTTATTTTCATTTAGGGTGCTAAGGTCACTATAGTCAATCTTATTTACACAATCTTCATTAAAAAGTTTAGCAAAATATCTCATCCATCTTTGTTGAATATCATCTTCTAAGAAAAATATTTTTTTATTTTCATCCTTAATACACTTCACGTGAACTAAATCCTTACTACTCTTATCTCTTTGTTTGGCTAACTTATACATATATATTTCTCCCTATTTAGTATCAAATCTATTATATAAATCACTAAAAGCTAATGTCTTTGCATCGCATATTGCTTTCTTAGCATCCTTACGAGCCACTTTATATCTTTCCCAATTATCAGAATTTTTAAAATTTAACCAATTTTTATAACAAAGCTTCTTATTTTTAATCTTTTCTTGCACATTTGGATTCCACCACTAACTATTTTTATTATTAGGAGCTTTTCCCTTTGATACTCCAAGGACATCTTTTGCAATATTCTTAATATTACTAGCCACTTTTTCTCACATAATATTAGCATCCTCATGCACAGACAAAATCTTAAGATCTAAAATCTTATTCCAAAAAATATTTTTGTTAATATTCTTTAAATGCCCCTATCTAATCCTTGAAAAAAACTTGAAAAGTAGAAAAAAAGAAAGAGAAAATAATAGTGAAATAAAATATGATTGTGATATTAAAAATAAAATAAAGAGATAACTGCTTCAAATAAATTCTTTAACCTAAAATAATTTTCTCGTGATAGCCTTCAGATTGAGCACTACACGGCTCAAAATTATTCAGGTCTAGATTTTTTTTTTTTTTTGTGGATTTGGATTATATTTGCGGGTCAAGATATAAGAAACGCACCCTTCAATGATTGAGAAGCAGATCTAAAAGCTTTTATCGAAAAATCGATTAAGGCTGGTTTTGGCAATGTGAAAACTGTGAGGTTTATATGTACGTGCAAGTCCTCTTCTTTCCCTCTCTAGAAGTTCTGTTTTGGTTCTTCTTCCCACCATGGCGCTCGCCGGAACTGGAGGTCCTCTGCCCTGCCGCTTGCCTTTGAATTCACGGTCGCCGGCGATCAACCGACCTATTCTTGCCTTACCCAAGAAGACCAGCGGTGGCTGCCGCAAGAAGTTTCTTTGTGTTCGATTCAGTGCTTCTTCAGGTGATTAACTAGTTTTACGCTTTCCAAATTCAGTGCACACTTCATTAATTTCTTCGAGGTTGCATTTTTTGTGTCAAGATTATATTTTTTTATGTTTTCATAATTTCCCCTCCTGTTCTGGCCGTTGATCAGTTCTATTCTATTTGCTAATTTTAAGGATGGGGAGGATGGTAAGGCGTTTACTTGTAAGCCAGAACGAATGCAAGCTTTTTAGGGTTTTGCTAGCTTGTCAGATTTTGGGAACTCAGATTTTAGTAGCATGATTTATTGTGGTTTCTGTTGGAGCTAAATATGCCCCCTTTAGTTAACAAATCTCACGCAAGGTGCAAGGACAAGAAGGCGAAGCTAGGTCTCATAAAATCTCTTGTGTAACTCATATTCAGAACCTGATTGAACCCCTTGAACATGGAATGATGAGTAGAACCGAGTTAAGGCAATGCAATTCTTATAATGAGAGATTTAGTGTTAGGTTTGTGTGATTTCGCATGCTTGGACCGGACTACTGATCTCCTATTTATAATCGGAAATCAGGGTCGATGCTACAGATTCAGCAGCTTAGTACAATTACCTAGAAATGAATAAGTCGATCTTGTTGTAGCAAGATGAATAGCAAACAAGTCATGTTGGAAGTTGGAGGTGACTCTGAGTGAATTGAAGTGCTGTATTTTGTGACAGAGTACCTTCAGCGAGTTTCCCAAGTTGGTACTCTCAGTATATACATTACGTGAGTACAGATCGGGTCTACGGCCAGATGGTCGACGGAAGTAATTCCTCTCCTCTTACCCGGGCTCGAATCCCTTAACACCCCCCCCCCCCCCCAATAATCAAGGAAGTAGTGCGAGTTCCTTGGAGACTTCATGTTTGTTTTGCATGAGTTTAACAATTTTGTATTGTGCTTCAAGTTTGGGATAACTCATATGACTTGATATATCTTCCTATGTAACTTGATGTTTTTGAAGACTTGAGGCTTTTGGCGACTTGAGAATAAGTGAATTCCAAGTTGTGGGTGGTTCGGGCCGGTTCATAATTATTATCATGTTGGATAATTCAAGTCCTCATTGTCATTGGTTTATTTTGATCTTGATGAAAATAACATACAAATTCCTAAATTTTCTCTCTTTTCGCTGGCCTTCCATTTAATTTTTTGTCTCACTGTTTCTATTATCGTCATGCTAATCATCTGAGTTTTTTAACAAAAAGAACATATTCTTATGTCATCCTGAATCTAAAGGCCTCTGGGAGAACTATAAAGATGATCAATATGGATATCCTTCTTACCACTTCCAAAGGTTGATTTTTCTGGCAGTCCTTAGCTGGAAGAGGAATATAATTTATTATGAAAATAACTCAATTATTTTTGTCCTAAGGAAGGGCTGACTGTGGTGAGTGGTAATTGATTGGCATTGTGTGCTGGCTGAGTTAGCAATCTGGGTGTGGATGAGGATGAAGAGATCACAATGATTATCTTTTTTGGCATTACAGAGGAGTAGGCACAATGTAAAAAAAAAAACCCCTAATTTGACAGTATTTTTCTGATGAAAAACACCTTTTGGTGTATTCAAATAAAGAGAAAACTTTACCCTGATTTTATGTGGAATCAAACACAAGTGCGTACACACAAATTCTTTGTAAATTTTTACTTTACACTCTTAATACTTGCAACCAAATAACCCTTAACATAGAATAGGTGCAATTTTTGGTTAACTTTCTGGCCAACTTGCATAAATTCATCCTGTTGAGTCAGGCATTTATCTGAATGAATTTCTTCAAATAAACAGTTAAAATCATACTCTTTCCTTCTGATTTGTCTTAAGGCTAGCAGGCTACTTTTTTTGAGTGGTTATATCCACATTGAATGTAATCATACAATAATTTTGTGACGTCATCTCAAAATCTTTCTGACAGGAATGGATGCATTTGGCTTATGTGCCCCTCCAAGGATAATGTAATTGAAACTTGGGCATCATGACTAGTTTTGCTTTTTCTCTTTCTTTTGGTGGATCTTTCATTCTGTCCATTGGCTCTTTCTAATTGCAACTCATTCTTGTTATTTACTTTATGGTTCCACCTTTTTTTTTTCCACTCAAACCACCTCCATAGGAGGAGAGAGGGCAGATTTGTGAATCCCGGCCTGACCTTTCTGTTTTGCTGAACTTTGGAAGTTTGATTCCATACTTTGAGCATCAGAGTTAAATCAGTTGCACGTTTGGAAGAATTCTTTTCTTTTTTTTTTCCTGGATTTTGCGATGTATGGTGCATTGATATCTCATTCTTAATAGCTTTCCTTAATCTCTTATGAAATCATTGTTTAGAGTAAGGTTGATATAATTGATATATTAGATGTAACTATAACTTTTTTATTGCAAATGACTTGACTGTTGCCATATATTGCCAGTACTGTAATTAAGCCAAGTACTAGCCGCAAATCAGTCTTATCCCAATTGTTTATTTGATGAAATGATTTTTACTGCAATATGGTAGACCCCAAATAATTTAATTGCCTTTTTTAAATTAGGCATTGGAAATATTTTTCTCTTATTTAAACTATCTTTTCCATGGACTGCTTGCTTCTTTTAAAAACTTTCTTTTATATTTTTCTCTTTTAACTTTTCCTACAGTCTATTCTGTTAATTTTTCATTACTGTTTTTTTTAAACAATAATTGATGAGAAGATGAGTAAGATAAGTAAAACTCTGAATATAAGTGGATTTCAAAAGGAAAAAAATAATTTGAATTGATAATCCATGTGTTACTTTCTTAATTTTGATTGATGCATTTATGAATGATTTCTACTTTCACATATCCTTAAATTTCTACTTCTTTTTTATTGTCTTAGCAACTCCCACAGCTGGCAGCATTGCACCAGCCATTTCATTGTCTGACAAGGCATTCAACCATCTTAATAAGATGAGAGTTGATAAGAATGAAGATATGTGCTTGAGAATTGGAGTCAAACAAGGAGGGTGTTCTGGCATGTCTTATACCATGGAATTTGAGAATAGAGCCAATACAAGATCCGAGGACTCGCTTATAGAGTATAAAGGCTTTACAATTGGTATAATTCTATCCCTTCTTTCAAGCTTATACTTAGTAATTCAAGAATGACTGGTACAAGGTTAGATTTGGTACCATCTTTCTTAATACTTGTGTGTTAATTGTGTGATTATATCTTGCTCATAATTTGAATATTAATTTCGTGAAGCAAGACAATCTCAGTGATTTTACTTTAGTAGATTTTTTGTTTTTAGGAATTTTAGATTTAGTTTTCCTTTGAAATATGAGTATGATAGTTTCTATGATAATGAGTTGTGTTCTTTGATTTTTTGGATTCACCCCTTGGTGCAGTTCTCTTGTTATTATTGCTTTTAGGACTTTCTTTGGCTTCCCTTGCATCCCTTCCTATCCTATGGGTTTTTAGGTTTTTTCAAGCTTTGATTTTGGCATGCTTTTGCTATAGGTTTCTACAATCGCCAGACTTTGATCTTTGTGGCCTTCTTTTATGGGATTGTGGTTTTGGCATCCTTCCATTACGGGTTTCTAAATTTTTTAGTTTTTGATCTTTGCAGGCCATCTATTTGTCGTGATTTGGTTCCCCTAGCATAATGTTGTTGACTTATCTTCTAATATTTTAATTATAAATTCAATAATTTTGTAATTAGAAAATAGGGTTTGAGGTATGGGCAAGGTATTCTATTATACCTCTATTTTGATTCAAATAAATTGTTACTGGATGCTATTCCTTTTTGTAGAGATTGAAGATTTTCAGGGGAAATTATCTACTTATGCACACGTGAAGTTTGGTGTTACTATTTACCTTTCTTTTTTCTGTTTTTTAATGTCTAGTTATTGGTTTGCTTGATGATGAATTTTAGTAAATTTGGTAACTTTTTATTTTTTGATTGTGGCATAACCATGCATATGATTTTTATGTTTTTTTCTAAATTCAATGCATTATTTTTAATATATGACTATCAAATATTCTTTTGTTAAATTATTCATATTTTTTATTTTCATCTAAAGCAATGTTTAGTTAATAAATTAAGGTCTTGTGAAC
This sequence comes from Dendrobium nobile, assembly GCA_022539455.1. Taxonomy (NCBI): domain Eukaryota; kingdom Viridiplantae; phylum Streptophyta; class Magnoliopsida; order Asparagales; family Orchidaceae; genus Dendrobium; species Dendrobium nobile. The sequence continues at coordinate 67,911,826 of CM039733.1, read as the reverse complement.
TATGAATTTGATGTGTGTGCGTGATTTGGGCATCTAATTGTAAATTTGCATTAGAAAATTCTATAAATCTTAACACATCTTGCTTTAGATTTGGTATTAAAGCCCATGTTTGTGTCGCAGTGTCAACTATAAGTGGGGCTCAATGTCAGGGTCATTTAATGTATTACACTAGGGATGATACCTAGAAAAATTTGCACAAACAATCAGTTGAATTGCCAAATAAATTAAATCAAATAGGTGAAGATATAAATTGAGCTAAAGTGCGAATTGAAATTTTGGAAAATGATCAATTTCAATTGCAGCAAGAACTTGATTCTATTCATAATGATGAATCCATCCATCTGAATTCTAAAACCATAAGAGGCAATATTTTCATCACTATAGTTATAGTTAAAGTAGGTCATATATGGTGAATGATGTTAAAGCTTATGGAAATCATCTACTACAAATATATGATTTAGATCATGATATAATCAATAAAATTAAAACTGAAGTTTCCATATTTGATGAAAAATATATCTTAATGGTTTTTTTTTTCTTGATAAAGTTTATGGACATGGATTATTTCGTAGAATAAGAAACTATGTTGGTTGAATATCAAGTAAGATTATTTAAATTAAAATTATCAGGCCAAGCTAAAATGTATTGAATGAGTGTTAAAATTAGCAGGCCAAGCTATTATGGAAACATCTATATATGTCTTCTCATGACAAAAACCAAATAAAAGTGGGAAGAATTTTACTTCTATGTATATCAATCCATACAAAGTTACAACAAAAAAAGGAAGAATCAAGAACCCCATTAGTTGGCACTGTGAGGTCCCCTATTTAATTGCATTGAGTACCAACAAATAAGAGAAGTAACCACTTTGGAGGGAGGGAGGGAGGGAGGGAGGGGGGATACCAAATAAAGTATTTAAACAGGCCAAGGTGTTGATTGGTATCCCAGTGCTCTGATAGAGGCCTGCTAATTTGTCGCATTCATAGGTTAAAGAATGAACAACTACTTGGGTTGAAATGAAGAATTGCTTAAAAAATACTTCTATTATATCATATCATTATCTACTACTTTAAATGAAAGAATTGCTCAAAGAATGATTTTTTTTTTATATCATATCATTATGAACTGCTTGATAAATTACAACATGAAAACAAGGAACACAAATCATTTTTTAATATATGAATAAATTTAAAGAGTTATTATTTTTCTTTTATAATAATTTTAAGATCCTAAAATAATAGTTTTAAGATTTAGATCCAGATTAAGTTCAACATCAGATGAGAAATGAAACCTCAATCTCTAAATTGATCATGCTTTTCAACTAGCAGTAGGTTTGAATTTTTTTTTAAATTTTTTACTACTAAGAGAGTTACTGTACTAAAAATATATCTTTTATTCAAAATAGTTAAACTCCGTGTATCGCACAAACATCTGAAGGAAGTAACATTATTATTGGCAATGATAATAAAGAAAATAATATAACTGTGGCATCTCATCAAATTTTTTTTGTAAAAGCTTGCTTTAAGTATTATCAGATTGACCACTATGAAAATGAATATACTAGAAAGAATTTAAATATCAATGTGGAAGAAGAGAACTGTGAAATTAATGAAGGGGATGATATTCATGAATGTGAATGTGATGAAGAAGAGGACTATGAAATTAATGAAGGGGATGATATTCATGATTGTGATAAAAAAATAAGTGTTTATATTAGGAAATTTGTAAATGTTATGTATTATTGCATCACATAAAGCAAGTTTGAATGGAAATGAACTTTTACATTTCAAATTTAATTTAAGCATGATAAAATATTGTTATGCAAGCTATTTATTCATGGTAGTAGTTATATGAACATTGTGGCTAACTCAACTATTGATCATACAAAATGAAAACTTGAACCATACTTAAAATCTTATAAAAATAGAATTATGATAGAAACTTGGAATATATGTTCTCTTATAGGCAAATTAATGGAATTAACATATTATGATCAATATGATGATAAATATTTTGTGTATTCAGGAAATTAAATGGGTTAGACAGAATGCTAAGGAGATTGATAATTGTTAACCTCTGTATAAACAAAACAAAAGGAGAAAGCAAGTGAAAATCCAACGTATACATCTCATACCCGAAGGATCCCCGAAATCCTGCGAACTGCTCTGATCTACGATCAAATCCCCAAAATCCCGTCGAAATTCCTGCTGGAGCCGCTGGACTCGCATCTCTTCCCGCAAATCCCGCTGTGCTCGCGTCTCATCCCGGGATTTTTGCATGAAACCTGCGACAACTCCTCGATCGAGCGCCCAAATCTCCTTTAAATACCGACCCAACCCCATGGCTTTCGGCTGCTCTGACGCTGCTCTCCTCCCTCCACGAATTCCACGACCGAACTCTGCTCCTCCGATCCCTCCTCTTCTCCGTTCCAACAACCCGACCTCCCTCTCCACCTTCCGTCGCCTTCTCTGTCCCGACCAAAGTCCCGATCTCAGAGAGAGAGAGAGAGAGAGAGAGAGAGAGAGAGAGAGAGAGAGAGAGAGAGAGAGAGAGAGAGAGAGAGATCTCCCTGCACTGACCTCTCCACGCCTAAGCCGAGCCTGCCTCCACTCTGCTCTACCCGACCGACTCCCCCTTACTGTCGGATTGGGAGTTACGACATAGCTTGGACAGGAGATCACTAGCTGTGAAGGTAGCTACCTCCCTTTCGCGCCCTTCTTCGGCCTAATCCCGTGAAAACAGAAAGAGAAAGGGAGGGATTTTCCTTTCTCTTAATCTTTTTTGTTATAATAATTATTATTATTTATCTATTTAGTTATAATTATTTATTTATAATTATAATTAATTAGTTTTAATTATAACTTAGTGATAATTAATTAAGTTTAATTTCTGGTTAATTATCTTAATTATAATTAATGTTTGTTAAACATGATTAATTAAGGTTAATTATGTTTAATTAATTTTAATTATAATTATCAATTAATTATAAATTAATTTTAATTAATTACCTATAATTATGATTAATATCTAATTAATTATAAATTAAATCTAATTAATTTATAAATGATATTAAGTTAAGTATAGTTAGTTATATATTAAATATAACTAATTATAGTTAATTTATAATTATTTGTAAATTAAAAGAAAATACCCTCTTTCTCCCTCGATCCTCGAGCCTCCGTCGTTGATCCCGCAGGTATAACTTCTAAACCCTAAAACTCCGAGAACCTGTTTCAACGCATTCATCGAGACAAAACGACCACCTATACACGCTTTTCTTAGCGTGGTGGGAGGGAGTGCGTCACGACGTTTGCGACGAAGCGGGTAATCACCTAAATTCCTTCTTCGAAATTCGTATCGCCTTGGAAACCCCGCCTATGCACGCTTTTCTTAGCGTGGTGGGAAGGGATCCCGGTGTGATGCGCACGACGAAGCGGGGATACCCATTAGTACCCGCTTGCGGGGAAACAACTGCCTTGCTTACAAAATATTTTCAAAAAAATATACTTTTTTGCAAAAACATCCATGCACGCTTTTCTTAGCGTGGTGGGGGATCGAAAATTACACGGCTGCGGTGTCCTCGAAAGAGGGCACCTACCATGCACGCTTTTCTTAGCATGGTGGGAAAGGCCAAGTTTTCCGTAGTTTTCCCCTAAACAGGGGAGACGTCGGAAGGTTGCCGAAATTTTGAGTGAAAATGTTGCTACACTCGGACCTTTTTGAACTCAAAGAAAATAAAGGTTTGGACACATTTGAACAATCAAGGACTTGAGACTATGCTCAGAACTCAAATCAAATGGACTTAAATGAACTTGAACCATAACCTAAATAAAAAGGAAGGATTTGAACTTGAACTCAACAAGACAACGAAGAACTTGTACTTGGACTCATCTTGGACTTGAATAGAACTGGCATATTGAACTCAAGACAAAACTTGAACCTAAATGGACTTGGTACAAGAAATCTCAACTTAGACTTGGACTTGAATTGAGTTTAGACTCAAGAAGACCATACAGAACTCAATTTGAACTCGAACCTGGACTCTACAAGATCACAGAGGACTTTGATATGGACTTGAGCCTGAACAATAGAGTAAAAGAATATATTGAGGACTTGAACAGAAAATGGAACTTGCACTTGAGCTTAAAGTTAACAAATGACTTGAACTTGAGTGCTAAGTAAACTAATTTCAAATTTGAATATTTAAGTCAAAGATTTGAGATAAAACTTGAGCAAGAAAGGTTGAATTTTATTTAGCATGAAGACTTGAATCAACCTTGAACTATGAGGGACTCGAATCAAACTTGAATAGGAAGAGGTTTGAACCTCATGCGATGAATGCATAATACTTGTCAAACTCATATCATTTCAATCGACACCAACTATTTATGGATGGATATAGAAACCCCTTGTGGGCAACAAGAGCCAGCATGCAAACAAACAAATAACTCATGCCAAGATTTCCAATATTTAAGATGTATAGTAATCTATACATGAATGAAACATAAAGGGAGGTAATGATAATGAATGCAATGATACCCCGAAAATCAAGATCAATCCCCTTGTGGAAGAATACATTAATCCCTTGCAAATGAAAGGAGGTCGTCCGCATTAAGTGCAATCACTAACAAGTCATTCCAGGATACTTACTACATAGAATATATTTATCCCCTATGAGCAAAGGGGGTCGATACATAGAAAATTCAAGCACTTGCAAGCGGTTGCATGGGAATTGTATGCATGAGCAAACACCAGATGATACACAACAAATCAGAAAATGCAAATCTCTGCGAGCTCCCTTAGAAGACCTATTATGCATCCAATGTTTCAACCACAAGCAAAATGCATAAGAATTATAACAAGTACAAGTGCTTAAGGTCGATGATAGAAGATTCGTATGCAAAGGGACTTGACCAAAAACAAAGAATTTATATGAATGCAATTGTTTACAAGCAAAAGGCATAAGATTAGTTAGTGCACTATGATCCGCCTACAAAAATCAACAAATAGTGCACGACAGTCTACCTGTATAAAGCAGCGAACAACTCAATTCAAAAAGCTGCTACGCCACGCCACCGGATCTGCAACATCCATACAAGCAGACAGAAGGCGTCTATAAATATTCCAAAAATACCCCCCTGCACGTGCACCATAAATTATATACACATAGGTACACTAAAGGGGGAAATATATTCTCAACCCGCATGAGCCCTGACGAGCGTGTTATTGGTACACACGTGACGTCTAGGGATGTTGCGCAGGTTGACAAGTGAATTCAGGTTCGAAGCTGATCCTTCTATATGGTTCACTAGAAGTCGACATGGTTCGAACCAACAAACAAATATACGGTTGTGGCGACTGTTATATTTATCTTAATACATTCATATTAGGCATTCAATGCCTATAACAATGAGAATTCACTATCAAGGGCATAAAGCCTACGAAATTAGATCCTCTGTCAATATCCAGATAGAGTCGACAAGGTTCAATCAACAAATAGAAATGACCCCACACCCCGATGATAGCCGTGTTGAATGCAGATCTCAACCGGAGGGGCTCCCCAAATATTTTCAAATATCTCACAAATATCTAAAGTCCATTTCAAATATTCCATAGCTCCACCCAAAGCACCCATAAAATCCAAAACTCCATAAAAAAATCCAAAAATATACAAATTTCCAAATATTTAAAATTGAAATAAAACTATCCAACACTTAAAGCAAAATCCATTCACCCTCCGCAACAGTTTGCCGGGGTGGACAAATTAAAATTTACTTCAGCTCACAAAAGAGCCAAATGTCTGGTCGAGAATATCACTAGGATCCATTCTCAAAACAGTCTCCTGCTAGTAAGGACGTGGTATGTGTCCTCTAACCGGCGGTCTGCCGCCAAATGGCACCGCAGGATAAACGGTTATGACCCGGGGTCCTCTGAACCGAGTGGTTTTGCCGCCAAATGGCACCACGAAATACCGGTTATGGCCAGCGCCGATACGCTCCTTATTGACATCAAATCCTTGAGATATGATCAATATGATATGATCGATAGGGCACAAAGCCCTCTGTTAGCTAAGGTGGATTCAAATTTGTCCCCTTAGGCAAATATTCACCCCAGGTCTACAAGGTACCCTTGGACGAAGCAACCCATGGCTGCCGACAAGGATCCTTCTGTCAGGTTGGGTCGACTACCTCATCTGACTAAGTAGACCAGGGACCACGATGGCCCGAGACGACGGAACCATGGGATCTTTATCGGGCCCATCATCCATTCCCCCACCATCCGCTTTAAGTGAAAGATGGTGAAATTTCTATTTTAAATATTAAATCTTTCCAAATATCCAAACTTCCCAAATTCACAAATCCAAATCCAATTCTCAAATTCAATACCCGTGCTGCTACTATATACCAGATAACACGTATCTCTATACGTATCTGATTGACAACTAGCCTTAATCGAAAGTTCTCTCTCGTGATCGGGAGGGGTAATTAACTATAGGGGCTTGCGCCTATAGGAAACCAGACTCAGATCATAAAGTCCTCGCAAAGTGAGGGCGAAATCTCTGGGTAGTGTCTTATCTACAAACCCATCTGCCTTCCAAAATTTACCTCGGAACTTATTCAGTTAAAACTCCCTCGCCGAATAAAAGAAAAGCGAGCGGAGGCCGGGGCCGAATTTTCGGAGCCCACAATAATTTAGGATTTAAACTATAATATTCAGTAGGAGTCGTACTAGAAATGAGATTAGTATGATTATAGATAAGAGTTTGAAGGATCATATGATAAAAATTAATAGAATTTGAGATAAAATTATATCTTTAAAGATTGATGTTGATGCTAAGATTATCAATATTGTAAGTGCTTATGCTCTTCAAGTAGGTTGGATATGTGTTTAAAATTAAAATTTTGGAATGACTTAAAAATTTAAATATAAAATATACCTCTTAAATAAAGTATTTTTATTGGAGGAGATTTAAATGGACATATTGGTAAAAAGGTTGAATATTTTAAAAGCATTCATGGTGGTTATTGATTTGGAGTGACTAATGAAGATGATAGAGCTATATTAGATTTTTCTCTAGCTCATAATTTTATAATTGCTAACACCTTTTTTAAGAAAAGAGAGGAGCATTTATCACTTATAAGAACAAATATTGTAAAACTCAAATTGATTATTTTCTTATAAAAAATAGATCATTTAGATTGTAAATATTATAAAATTATGCTGAGTGAAAGTTTATGTACCTATTATCGCTTATTAGTTTTTGACTTTAAGATAAATGAACAACATATAAAAAATAAAGTAAAATATTATCCTACGATTAGATGGGAGGATTTAAATAAAACTAAAAAAAATATTTTTGAGAATAAGATTCCAAATCTTAAGATTCCGACCGTACACGAGGAAGCTAATGTAATGTGAGAAAAAGTAACTAATAATAATAAGAATATTGCAAAGGATGTACTTGGAGTATTACAAAGAAAAACTCCTAATAGTAAAAATAGTTGCTGGTTCAATCAAAATGTGTAAGGAAAGATAAAAAATAAGAAGTTTTGTTATAAAAATTAGTTTAGATGTAAAAGCTCGAAAAATTAAGAAATATATAAATAGGCTTGTAAGGAGTATAAGAAAATAATATGTGATGCAAATAATTTAGTTTTTAATGATTTATATAATAGATTAGATATTAAGGAGAGTGAAAGATGTATGTAGAGAATTTTATTTTTTTTGGCATATTAGTAAAATCAAAGTTAGAGAGACTATAAAGAAAATTAAGTGTGAAAAAGCTATTGGACTTGATGATATACAATTAGAGGTGTGAAAACACTTAGGAGATGAAGGAATTTTTTTGCTTACGAAATTTTTCAATATTATTTTGAAGACTAAAAAATATCAGATGAGTGGAGAAGAAGTGTCTTGATTCCTATTTTTAAGAATAAAGGTGATGCACAAGAGTGCGCAAATTATAGAAGAATTAAGTTAATGTGTCATACTTTAAAACTTTGGTAGAGAGTTATTGAGCATAGGTTACGATGTGATACTAATGTTTCTTAAAATCAATTTGGATTCATGTTGGATAGGTCTACTATGGAAGATATACATTTATTGAGAGGTTTGATGGAGAAGTATAGGGAGAATAAAGAGGATCTACATATGATATTTATTGATTTAGAGAAACCTTATGATAAAGTTTAAGAGAAGTGCTATAGAGAGTTTTAGAAAAGAAAGTGGTTAATAATGCTTATACTCAAATCATTTAGGATATGTATGCAAGAGCTATTGCTTGTGTTCAAACACAAGGATATTGGACCAAGTATTTTCTTAGTTTAGTTGAATTACATCAAGGATCAGCTTTAAGCCCATCTTTTTTGCTTTAGTCATGATTGTTCTTTCTAGATATTTGCAGGAGGATGTACCCTTGTGTATGCTTTTTATTGATGATTTTATTCTTGTTGATAAGACTAGAGAGGGAGTGAAAAGTGAATTTGAATTATGGAGGTCAACCTTTGACTCTAAAGGTTTTTGTTTGAGTAGATCTAAAACCGAATACATTGAGCATAATTTTAGTAATAGATCTAATTGTAGGATTGTGACTTTGGGCGATCAATTCATAAATAAGAGTACATGTTTTAAATATCTCGGGTCTATTATGCAGAGTGATGGTGAAATAGATGGGGATATTATTAGTAGAATACAAGTTTGATGATTGAAGTGGAGGAATGCGTCAGGCTTGTTGTGTGATAAAAAAATACCTCTCAAATTTAAGGGAAAATTTTATAAGATGGCGGTGAGACCTGGGATACTTTATGACGTAGAATGTTGGCTATTAAAAGAGAATCATACAATTAAGTTAAGTGTTGCAGAGAGGTCGATGCTCAGGTGGATGAGTGGCTTTACTCAGAGATAGAATGCAAAATAAGCATATACGTGAAAAGGTTGGAGTAGCTCTAGTGGCAGATAATATTAGAGAGAGTCGCCTTAGATGGTTTGGTTGCATAAAACGTCGGCCATCTGATGACCTGGTTAGGAGAGTAGATGTATTATATTTGACCTATGTTAAGAGAGGTAGATGTAGACCTAAAAAGACATGGTTAAAAAATATTAGTAATGACATTTTTTTATTAGATTTAAATGAGAATTTGACTCTTAAGTCTTAACAAGATAATATGGAGAAAAAGGATTCATGTAGCCGACCCCACCTAGTGGGATAAATGCCTGATGTTGTTGTTGTTGTTGAAGTTGTTTTGTGTCAATTCAAAAATATAATATATGTGTTTAATTTTAATTGCAAATTGAAGAGATTAGTATTAAAGTTTATTAAAGTCTAAAAGTACTTATGTTTCATCTATAAAAGGTTGTAGCACTCCTAATGAATTGAAGAAATCACTATATATTTTAAATCAACATGCTTTTGAATGAATTCTTAAAGAAAGATTGAATTATGTTTTGGTTGCTGTACAATCAAAGCATCTATATGCTTGAAGACGCTAGTTAAGTACCATTTTATTTCAAAGATTTATACATTGATGATATGATGAATTGCCATCACAAAGAAACTTGCAGCATGCTACTGATTTGATTAATGGTTCATCCTTGCCTAATTTTCCATATTACAGAATGAATATAACTGAATATGTTTAATTGATGGTTTGTGATAGGAAATAAGCGTCCACAAGTAGAAAAAACTGCTGTTTTTAGGAGAAAACAGCCACCACACAGTAGAAATCTTAAGGAAAAATAGTAAAAACCAAGAAAAATCTGAGAGGAAATAGTAGATTTCACTAGATGAAGAAAAAGTACAGCACACGATACAAGTTCCTTCAATTCGAGAGGAAAAAACAACTCTCCAAATCTCTAGCCAAGCCTAGAGCCCACATGACAAACCCTAGATCTCAAATCAACTTTCAAATTCAAGATGAAAAACAAACCCTAGCCCCAAAAAACTATTTAAAGCAAAAGGATAAAAGTTTAATCTCTAACAGCCCCCTAATTTGAATTTTTTCTCCAAAGCAAGGCTTAATTAGTGAGTGGGCCCCTTTCTCTTTCTCCTTCCCCCCCCGGCCTTCGCCTGTAGACATGAACCGGCTCACTAGGGACCGGTTGAGACGGCCTAATATTACTCCTCTCCCAAAGACTCACCTTGTCCTCAAGGTGAAATGAAGGGAACTGATCTTTCACCCTTTCATAGGGCTCCCAAGTAGCATCGAAATCGGGAAAGTATCTCCATCTAATAAGCACTTACTTATTCCCCTCTTTATATGATCTTACCCCTCTTAGCTCCAGTGGTTCTAAGATCACTTCCAATTCCTCTGTTAGTGTAGTTGATAACTTCGCACTAACTGCTTGCTCCCTAGAGCTCTCCTCAACTAGGACACATGGAAGACTGGGTGTATGGAGACTGATGGGGGTAACCTCAAATGGTACACCACTGCTCTGATCTTGTCCAAAATCACGTAAGGCCCGAAGTACATGGGGGCCAATTTCTCGTTTCTCATGTTGGCCACTGTCCTTTGCCTATAAGGTCGTAGTTTTAAAAACACTTTCTCCCCTACTTCAAATTGTTTGTCTCTCTTATGTGTATCTTCTTGCTTCTTCATGATTTTTGTTGCGCCCTCAACAAATGTTTCTTCAACTCCTCCAACACCTTATACCTTTCCTCTAAGTACTATTCTTCTAAGGAAACTGGTGTGCTCCCTTTTCCAAAGTGCACCAAGTGTGGGGGGTCCTTTCCATACAACACTTTAAAAGGGGTCATCTAAGAAGCAGAATGGTACGATGTATTATACCAATACTCGGCCCAAGCTAACCATTTCACCATGGTTTAAAATTGCGCAATATGAGGCTCGCCTTTGCGCAATTCCAGTAAAAAACGCCTCGATGCTTACGACTCAATTTTTTTTATGAGGCTTGCACCTCAACTTAGTTGAGGCCCGCCTCGCCTCATTGGCATGAGGCTTACGCCTCATGCTATACATATTAAAACTTACATAAATCTTGAAGTAAATGCCCGACATTGGACTCTATAGGAGAGGAGGAAGGGGAGAGAGCAGTTCATCATAATGATGATTCAAATGAAGAACCCCTGAGTGATGAAAGTGTTGATGACTTATGAGTTCTTATGTGATATGTCATTGATATTTGTTTTTGGAAATTGGAATTATATGTTAATGAAAAGAATATTGGGATTTGGGAAAGATAGAATTTTGAGTTGAACTATATTTCATGTTGTCTTATTATTGGGATATTTTAATTTCACTTCATATCTAATGCTTTTTATGTTTTATATTATTCACTAATTAGTATATAAAAAATTTATCATTTTATGTTTACGCAATCTTTTGATTTTGAGGCTTACGCCTCAAAACGCCTTGAGGCTTACGTCTCGCCTCACGAATGAAAAACGTCTCAATACCCGAATACGTAATTTTAAACATTGCATTTCACCCAACTCCTCTGTGTTTCAGAAGCAAAACACCTCAAATAAATCTCCATACTTCGGTTTACCACCTCCGTTTGCCCGTCCATCTCATGATGGTAGGCGGTGCTTCTTTTAAGAATAGTGCCCTGCAACCTGAATAGCTCCCTCCAAAATTGGCTGAGGAACACATTGTCTTGATCGGACACTATCTACTCTGGAATCCCATGTAGTCTAACCACCTCCCTGATGAATGTTGCTGCCACTGTAATTGCGATGTTGGGGGTGTTGTAAGGAGATGAAATGTGCATATTTATTCAGCCGATCTATCACCACCATAATAACTGTGAACCCCTCAGATCGTGGTAGGTCATCTATGAAATCCATAGACACTTCCTCCCAGACTCTGTTTGGAAGTGATAATGGCATTATAGTAACCCACCTGGAGCCATATCCATGTACTTGTTTCTCTGACACAATCCACACCTCGCCACCATCTCCTCCACATCTTTATGCATCCCCTTCCAGTATAACTCAGCAGCAAGTCTCTTGTATGTCGTTTCTACTCTGAAATGGCCTCCAATTGAACTCCCATGGAACTCTTATAGTAGATGTGGAATATGGATGGAGGTTCGTGGCATCAAAAGCCGTTCATGAGTTAATAGTCTCTCCCCCTCAAGTGAATACCCTGGATGACTACTTGTATCCTTCATCAAGTCATCCCTAATCTTCCTCAACTCCTCATTCTGCATGCTTTCTTCTTTGATAACCCCCCAATCTACCATTAGTGGTACTGAAATTGCCATCCCCGGAAGCTCCCCAACACACCTTGATAAAGCATCAGCTGCCTTATTTTCTATACATGGCCTTTACTAGATCTCAAAATTATAACCTAGCAGTTTAGACAACCACCGTTGATGCTCCTCAGTCACCATTCTTTGCTCTAGCAAATATTACAAGCTCTTTTGATTTGTCCTGGCAATAAAATGTCAACCAAGCAGGTATGGACGCCACTTTTGTAATATCTCGTTCCCTTACTGTTCCTCTCTGAATTGGATTTCCCTCCCAGAATCGGCCAGGACGAAGTTGAGATCGTCCAGGCCGATCAGTGCATGGAAAACAGCTGATTTCTGGAGTGTTTTCTGGATGATTTCTGGACAGGATCGTCCGGGCCGATCGTGAGATCGTCCAGGCCGATCTGTACTGTAGAAATTATCGGCCAGACAATAGCCCTGGGTGAGGTCCAGGACGATCAGGATTTGGTCTGATCGTCCCGGGACGATGTGAATATCGGCCTGGCCGATCAGTTTACAGATATAAGAAAATCAGCTCGTTTTGAGGAGAGAGAAAATCATTTTATAAAAACGAAAATATCTGAGGAGAGAGAAAGAGAAAGGGAAAAAGAGAAAAGCTGGTTTTCGGAGACCGCGGAGCGCTTTTCGTCCGACGCTGCTGTTGGGAAAAGTGAAGATCTCGTGGTAAGGACTCCGAATCCTATTTCTGTTTTCAAAGATGTTGTGTTTTGACTGAGTTGAGATCTGTTTTGTGTTTTCGTAGTCGACTTTTCGACATGATTTTGATTTGACACAACTTTCACCGCACAACTTTTAGAGTGTTATAGATATGATTATTCTACACGATTTGACTGTATTCTACGAATTTTCTTCCGGTTGGAATTGGTTCTACGTGATTTTAATCGAATAGAAAATTATCAGGATGTTTTCTGACTTGGTTTCTGTAGAATAAAAGTCTTGCATTGATGTTATAGATATTCTATTGTAATTTGGTAGAATTTGGAAATCGTGTCTTTTTGCAGGATTTTTGTGTAAATTTGACCGACTGCCGTTACGCTGCCCGATTTTCGTATGATTTCTGATTTGTCTGAAATTGATAGATTGAATTGATATGTGTATGACTATTGATATGATTGTTCTAGATTTCTTTAATATTGCTTATTGCATCGATTATTGCATTGACTATTGATTGGATTGATTGATTGTTACTGAAAGACAAGTGGGAACCTGGTTGAACGTTGGTGAAGATAGACTTGACCTGTACAGGATGGTGGGCCGACGGGCTTTCCTTTAAACATCGATTATGGATTTCTACAACAGCACTATAGATGGGAGTTATAAGGAGTTTTATATGCCGACGGGCGGCCGACGGGCAAAAAGAGTGACGACTCTTATTGATAGACCAACGTGTATTAAACGGACTACAACAGCACTATGGATTTCTACAACAGCACTATTGATCATGACTAGTGTTTGTGCTTGTCGAGTAAGACCATTGTATGACATTGTATGATCTTGCATCGTATGGACTCTCTGATTGCATTGATTTATTGATTTCCGATTGATTTATCGATATTGATGTGGATTTATAGATTTATTGATATTGTATGGATTTCATCGACGGATTTATTGTATTGTATTGATTCCTCGCTATCGATTGTATCGACTTGATTTATGGATTATCGATTATGGACTATGGATTATGGATATGGATTGTATTGATTTATAGACACCGGCACCGACATTGATATAGATTGTATCGATTGATAGATATCGACATCGACATCGATATGGATATGATATGGACATATGGATACTATTGATACGACAGATCCTGATATGCTATTGATGCATTGATACATTGATTTATCGTGCCGATGATTGATTGATTGACTGGATTGATCGACTGGATCGACTTTATTGAATTGATTATTGCCATATAGATCTGAGTTATTGTAGAATAGATTTCTTTATTGAATTGATTGTATTGATTTCAATTGACCTGACGATTTCATTCTATGGATTTGATTCCGATTGTTTTGTCGATATGTTGATTTGATCGTTCTATGGATTCTCAACTAATTGATATAATTGACTGGAAAGTGCTCTATTGACTTTGAGATGATTTTCCTACTGTAGCATCGTACGTCGTCATGATTGAATTTGCCGTAGTGTTATTGAATATTGCATATTGACATCGAGTAAATCATATAGAATAATTGGATTGACCGATTGGCAAGAGTATTGACTGATTTGATAGATGATATAGATACAACGAATTGACTAGACGACACGGTTAGACGACACGATTGATTGAAATGATAGTATTGATTGATAGACACGGCTACGATGGATAGACATTGACTGAAAGCACTTATTGATTTGATTGCTGGAGTATTGATTTATCGATGCTTTTATCGCTGTATTGATTATTGACTATTGGCGTATCTGATTCGATTTGATTTCCGTACCTGCATAGATTCATCGATCATAGTCTTGATTTGATTTGATTGATCAGCATATTCTTTTCAGTGCCGTGCTTTGATTTCAGTTGTAGGCTTTGGTGACCTGCTGGGCTAGTAAGCTCATTATATGTGGTTAATAATTTCAGGTCCGAGCAAGGCAACTGGAATGGAGTTCGATCAGAATGTCAGACGAATCCTTTCGCTACACGGATCTTGGGGCGTCACAACTTTTGAATGGCTAACACAATGACCATCAATTCCCGTTCATAAACATATTTCAGTATGGCCCTAGTTGTCAACACCTGGCTGAAGTAGGCTATGGGCCTATGATTCTGCATTAGCACTGCCCCTAACCCATATCCGGATGCATCTGTCTCCACCACAAAGGTCTGACTGAAATCTGGTAAAGCCAAAACTGGTATTGTGGTCATTGCTTTCTTAAGTTTCTCAAAAGCCTGGGTATCCATCTCCCCCCATAAGAAGCTGTCCTTCTTTAACTGTTCTGTCTAAGGCCAAGCTATGTTGTTGTTACCCTTTACAAATCTTCGGTAATAACCTGCCAATCCTAGGAAACTCCTTAGCTCCCTCAAATTCCTAGGTAGAAGCCACTTCTGCATTGTTTCAATTTTTGCTTGATCAGCTGTCACCCCCTCCTGAGAGACCACGTGCCCCAAGTACTCTCCACTAGTTTGTGCGAAGCTGCACTTCTTCAGGTTGCCCAGAGTTGATGCTCCTGCAGAAATCCAAAGACCACCCTTACATGCTCCATGTGCTCCTCTTCGGTCCTGTTGTACACAAGTATATCGTCAAAGAAAACTAAGACGAATCTCTGGAGGTACGGCTTGACCACCCTATTCATCAAGGATTGGAAGGTAGCAGGGGCGTTTGTAAGCCCAAAAGGCATCACCAAGAACTCTTAGTGCCCCTCGTGTGTCCTGAACGCCGTCTTATGTATATCCTCCTTCATCCTGATTTGATGGTAGCCCGACTTCAAGTCCATCTTGGAAAACACCACTACTCCTTGCAACTCATCTAGTAGTTCATCGATCACAAGAATGGGGAACTTATCAGGCACAATCTCCTTGTTCAATGCTCTGTAATCCACACAAAACCTCTAGCTCTCATCCTTCTTGATCAGTAAGATTGGATTAGAGAAAGGATTCACACTTGGCATTATGATCTCTACTTCCAACATCTCTCTGATAAGCTTTTCAATCTAATCCTTCTGAACTTGGGGGTAGTGGTACGGTCGTACACTAATCGGTGACACCCCTCCCTCAAAATGATGGCATGTTCCTGCTCCCTCGGTTGAGGTAAGCCTTGAGGCGGCTGGAAGATCTCACTGAACTGTTGTATGAGGGGTTGTACTGCAAGAGGGATATCTCCCTCTTTCCCCACACTGATCCCCTCCAAGTGCTGCTGTTCCACCAAGTATCCTCCTCCCACTTCCTGTATGCTCATGATCATGGATTTGAGAGATATTCCAGCTCTAGATAGTCCTGCATCGCCCTAAATCACTATCATCATTCCTCCCACCACCAACTCCATCCTCAGAGCTCCCCAATTGACCTTGGTATCCCCCAAGGTCCGCAACCATTTTATCCCCAGGATGACATCAGTACTTTCCAACTCCAAGGGAAGAAAATCCTCCCTTACCTGAATTCCCTGAATCGTCAATACTATTCCCCTACAAACCCCTATACCCATATCCACCTTTCTTGTGCTCATCATAGCCCCATAACCACCGTTATCCACTAATCTCACCCCCACCAAATCAACCATCTGGGTGGAGATGAAATTGTGGGTTGCCCCACTGTTTATCAACACCACCACCTCTCTATTAGCTATCTCTCCCTTCACATTCATGGTGTGATTCGGGATGAATCCCACCACTGAGTTTAAGGAGACTTCTGCTACATCCAAGTGCAACTTCTCTTCTTCCTCCTCCTCTAACCCAATCTCATGTCCCTGTTCGGCTTCCTCGTCATCACAGACGGTGAGAACCTGAAGAGTTCGGTCCTTACACCTATGTCCCGACATATATTTTTCATAACAGAAACACAACTCCTTTGTATTCTTCTCTTATATCTCTTTTTCAGTCAGCTATTTAAAATTTCCCTCATTTCCCCCTCCTCCAGCTCTCTCCTTGGGCACTTCCCTTAGACTCCCAAGTGCAGGTCCCTTAGGAGCTTAGAAGGTAGTGGGTCATTCTGTATGACGACCCCCCTCCCCTTCCTTCAAATTGCTCCCCCTAACCCACCTCTCAAGATGCTTCTGGTCCTCCACCAACTGTGCTAGTTCCATGACCTCTCCCAGGTCTCGAGGCCTCATCACCCTCATTGCTGCCTTGATCTCCGCTTTATTCCCCTTCATAAAGTTTCCTTCTATCACTGTTTCTGAGAGCCGATCAAGTCTGCTAGCCAGATACTCGAACCTGACACGATAATCTGCCACAGTCCCGTCTTGTGTCAAGGCAAAAAATTGCTCATAGAAATTTCCTCCCATACCGGTTCGGAAACGTTCTAGTAAACAATTTTTGAATTCCCTCCAATTTCGAATGGGTTGCCTCATGTCTCGCCATTGGTACCATGCCAGTGCCTTCCCCTCTAAACATAATCTTGTCGCTGTCAGCTTCTCTTCCTCGGGTTGACAGCAAAATATTGTTCCACCTTGTAGATCCAGCCATGACCATCCTCACCCTCAAAGATGGGCATCTTCAATTTTCTCACCTTTGGATCACCCATGTTTCTCCTGAATCCTCCATAACCTCCCATACCTCGAAAAGGAGGTGCTCCCCAACTGTCAAGATCTTCTCTCCGGCGATCATAACCAAGCTCTTCATCAAATTCCCCTCTTCTTCTTTCAAAATCAGCACATCGGCGATAATAATCTCCCCTTCTCCCAACAAATTCAACACCCCGCCTTTCGTAGCCCATATTCATCTCCTCCCTACAAAAAGGTTCTAGAGGAGGCATTCCGTCATCTCCCTCGAGGATCTCCACTTCCGGATTCTCCCTCCCCCTCTACGGATTCAGATTTCCCCCTCTTGCATGGCCGGCGGCGGTCTCCCTTGCTTCCGATGTTGCCGGATTTTGTTTGTCTTCAAGCATGTTCTTCATCATATTTTCCAAGGCGGCGAACCTTCCATCCATCTTTTCATGGATGGAAGCAAATTGATTCTGAAAATCAGTGGTTTTTTCCTCACAATCTGTCTTTAGTTGACCTATTTCTCCCGCCAATACTTCAACTTTCCTTTCGGACATTGATATCCCTTAGATTAACGGGCTCTGATACCAATTTGATAGGAAATAAGAGTCCACAAGCAAAAAAAACTGCTGTTTTCAGGAGTAAACAACCACCACACAACAGAAATCTTAAGGAAAAAAAGTAAAAACCAGAGAAAATCTGAGAGGAAAAAGTGGATTTCACTAGATGAAAAAAAAAAGTACAGCACACGATTCAAGTTCCTTCAATTCGAGAAGAAGAAACAACTCTCGAAATCTCTAGCCAAGCCTAGAGCCCACATGACAAACCCTAGATCTCAAGTCAACTTTCAAATTCAAGATGAAAAACAAACTCTAGCCCCAAAAAGCTAATCAAAGCATAAGGATAAAAGTTTAATCCTTAAACAACCCCCTAATTTGAATTTTCCCTCCAAAACAAGGCTTAATTAGTGAGTGGGCCTCTCTCTCTTTCTCCTCTCTCGGGACCGGTTTAGCCAACGTTAGGGCCGGCCTAACAGTTTGCTTTAGAAGGAACGAGTTTTGAGTCCTTGTACAATTTTTGAATTGTTTACCCCTAAGATGAAAGTTAGAGAGTGTGTGATATCAATAGATTAATTGATAAGATTATCATCAAATATTGATTTTTTATGCTAGATTAAATGATCTATTTGATTTGATTACCGAGGTTTAATATTTTCAAAATTAGATTTTAGAAATGATTACCGACAAATTAATGTGTGAGGAATATGAATGAAATGCTGCTTCTAAACATTAAATAAGTATTTTATGTATGATTTGTTATTTTATGTATGATTTGTTATACCTTTTAGATTAAATAATACATTGAGCACTTTTACGAGAATCACGAATAATGTTCTTCGAACCTTTTTCGAAAATTTTATGGTTATACATTTCGATAATATTTTGACATATAGTAAATTTAGTGAGGATCATTTCGTGCATTTTAGAAATGTCCTTTGAAATATTACAAAATAAGAAATTATATCTTAAATTGCAGAAGCATTGTTTATTTACACTATTTGTGATATTTTTGGATTTTTTTTATCAAGTAGATTATTTGGTGAATTTTATTAAATTGAAACAATTAATAATCGGCTGACACCATAGATGATTTATTAAGGATTCAATTATCAAGTATCTTAATTAAGAAGAATTTCATTGGATGAAATCTGTTGATTAGGCTTTTAAATATATTAAAAAAAATTTACAAATGCAACTGTGTTTAAACTGCTAGATTTTACAAGGTATTCAGGATTTCTTCTAAGGCTTCTAGTGTAGGTATTGGATATATCGAGTCAGGAAGAATTTTCTATTGCTTATTTTAGTAAAAAGTTGAATGAAGGTATGTAAAAATGTGAGGGCTCCAAAAATTTGTGACCCGACCTCTCTGCGGCCCCTTTTTTTTTTGGGTCATCGAGGAGAGTTTTAACCCTTATGTTCCGAGGCAAATTTTTAGAAGGCAGATTTGGTTTTGAATAAGACATTACCCAGAGATTTCGCCGTCATTTCACGAGGGTTTTATGATATGAGTTCAAGTTTCCTATAGGCGCAAGCACCTATAGTTAATTACCCCTCCCGATAGCGAGAGAGAACTTTCGATTAAGGCTAGTCGTCAAACAGATACAAAGTATCTAGCATATAGTAGCAGCATAGTTTAGGTATTCAGATATTTAATATTTAAAATTAGATACTTGCTTGATGTTTAAAATTAGATACTTGCTTTTAAATATATTTAATATATCAGTCATCCCAGGCCATCATGGCCCCTGATCTACTCAGTTAGATGTGGTAGTCGACTCAACCTGACCGAATGATCCTTGTCGTCAGCCATGGGTTACTTCTTCCAAGGGTTCCTTATAGATCTGGGGTGAATATTTGTCTAAGGAAATAAATTTGAATCCATTTTAGCTAATAGAGGGCTTTGTGCTCTATCGGTTATATCTTATTGATTCATTGCTCAATGATTTAACACTGTTGGGGAACATACGGGCTTTGGTATCCTATTGATTCATTGCTCAATGATTTAACGTTGTTAGGGAACATACGGGCTTTGGCTATGAGTCCATGCCATAATATAATGGTGTCATTTGATGGTAAAACCACCCGGTCAGAGAGTCCCGGTCATGACTGTTTACTTGTGATGACATTTGATGGCGAAACTATTAATTAGATATTTAGATGACACGTGCCACCACATCCTTACTGGCAAGAGAGTTTACGTGCCACCACTTCCTTACTGGCAAGAGAGTTTGAGAATGAATTCTAGTGATATTCTCGACCAGATGTTCTCTCTTTGTGAGCTGAAGTGATTCTCAAATTTGTCCACCTCGACAAACTATTGCGATGGTGGATGAATTTTGTTTTAAGTACTTTAGGTATTTTATTCCGATTTTAAATATTTTAGGTTTTTGTGATTTTTGTGTTTTGAATTTTCATGGAACTTTGAGACCGTTTTGAGTATTTGGGGTCTCTTCCGGTTGAGATTTTCTGTCAACATGGTCATCATCGGAGTATTTATGGGCAAATTCATTCTGTCGGTCGAACCTTGTCGACTATGTCTACTTACCGACAGAGGATCAGGTTCGTTCTTGGCTTTATGCCTTTAGCAGTAGATTTTTTTTTACAATAGACCTTGAAGACCTAATATAAACACATAAAACAAATATATCGGTCAATGCCGCGCCCATATATTTGTTCGATAGTTCAAGTTGTGTCGACTCCTATCTATTCACATAGAAGGATCGACTCAAACTTGGGTTCATTTCTTGACCCGCGCAACATTCTCAGACGTCATGTGTGTGCATACTACATGCTCATTGGGGCCCATGCGGGCGTAGGTATTTGCATGCATTTTGAATAATGCATTTGCTTGATGTGTTTGCACAGTGGTGGTATGTATGCAATATAATGGATATATGGACCATATTTGTATGTGTGCGCATATATTGATACATTGCATTTTGCGCACTGACTTAATATGGTAACATACGATATGCATGTATAATGCAGCTATGCTTTGCCTATTTGCCTGCATAATATGCTTGCATAATGATAATGCATGCTTGTGCAATACGTCGACACGTAAATGCAGTACATTGTTGTAGTGTAATGCTTGTTGTGATACCGAGTGATATGTTTGCATAAATTTTTATGCTTATTATAATTGATGTACTGTGGCATTTTAAAATATTTGACACTAATCAATTATGCAGGCAACCATCATTTGAACATGCGCAACGTTCTATTTAGAAGCTTGTAGGCACATTTTTGTATTTCTGCTTGTATAAGTGCTGCAGATACGGTGGTGTGGCGTTGTGCTAGGCTTTATTTATCGTGTACTGACGATCTAGTTTAACTCATTTCATCTATTATATGTTCTCATCTTCTCCAACACTCAACATGTAGGATTGTATTTCTGCCGACAGATACTCTATACGCCATGAGCACTACGGGTCGCTCGTGGATTCTTATATGCAAGCTGTCATGCACTGCAAGCTTTGTTGAATTAGTTTGTAGGTCGGTAGTAGAAGCCCAAGAATCACTAGCCACCGTATGCTAGTGAATCATTTTCGGTGCAACATTCCCCAACATTGTTTGTAAATTCTTGCATTTACCACAACACCTTCTGCATTTGCTTGAAGATAGCACGTTGTGTACATAACGGGTTTCCTACAATGGCTTGTAGGTGTTTGTATTTGTTGAGGTCATTTATATGTTGTTTTCGATCTTTGCTTGTAAGATACGTTGCATGTCCACTTCCACAGGGGGTCCATTATACCTACAACATATTTACTAATGTATTCATTTACAAACAGATGTTGATTGCTGGTTTAGCTCTATTCATTGTTGATTTCCTCACATACATTCATCGGCAACTTACTATATTCATTGTTTGTTGACCTTCAGTGTTCGTGGGTAATTTATCCTGTTCGCCACTTGTACACTATCGTTGCTCGCAAATATGTTGATGTGTTTGCTTTAATGTAAATTCTACTAATTGCTTGAGAACTATACTCCATCTCAAGCAAATTATTACATTTGTCGCACATCAGCTTCCTTCACCTGTCGGGATATTATGCATTTGTTAGATACTTGCTTGATGTTGAATGGTGGTTGATTGCGACGGTGTCGTAGCATTCATTATCTGTTGTTGATTATCACTGCCGCGTCTACGACACATCTTCCGTTATTGCCAGCAAGTGCTCACATTCATTGCAGCTCTTCCTGCGTTTATTTGCATATAATGCACTGCATACATTAAGGGTCTCCTACAATTCCTACAATGGCCCGTACTTGTCAGTACAAGTTTTAGGTGTATCATCTTTGTTTGTAGATGATATGTCGTGTGTTCACATTCACAAAGAATCCCCTCTTCCTTGCAATATATCTACTGCTGCTTGCAAGCAAGCTGATTTGTTTATTTGCAAATTGATGTTGGTCACTGAGAGAACTATATCCACTATTAACTTCTTCATGCATGTTGGTTGGTGCATCGTCATGTTCACTTGCATGCTGACTTTGTGTTTATAAGAGGTTGGTATGTCAACTTTAAGGATATGTCTGCAGGAGCTATTGCTTGTGTTCAAACACATGGTGGTTTGACCAAGTATTTTCTTATTTTAGTTGGATTACATCAAGGATTAGCCTTAAGCCCATATATTTTTGCTTTTGTCATAAGTGTTCTCACTAGACATTTGCAACAGGTTGTACCCTGGTGTGTGCTTTTCGCTGATGATATTCTTCTTGTTGATAAGAGTAAGAGAGGGGATTGAAGGTAAATTTGAATTATGGAGGTCAACCAGAGTCTAAAGGCTTTCGTTTGAATAGATCTAAAACTGAATATATGGAGTGTAATTTTAGTAATAATAGATTTAGTGAGAGGATTGTGACTTTGGGCGATCAAGCCATTAATAAGAGCACTCGGTTTTGGACAAAATTACAGTCGTTGGGCGATCAAGTTATTAGCCAATTTCTTTGCATGATTTTCTTTGGGCAAAATTACAGTCGATTTTGGGTATGTCGACATTCTGAACACTACGACGAAGTCCATTTTGAGATCGGATGTCGTTTGTACGACGTTGCGGGTCGTTTTCAGGTGTCTGTCGCTGGCTTTGATTGTTTTCTCCCGATTCGACTACGAGGTGGTCCTTTTTAGGCTAATTCGATACTCTAATTGCAATGGCGCAGTCCGTTTGACAATCATAGGTCATTTGACCCTTCAAGTGCAGCGCCACGCCGACGCGTGCCACTTAAATCATCCAATTTTCCCTTTTCTCGCACAATTTTTTTGTAGGGGGCAACAAAATGTACTAATTATGACAGTTTTATGCAGTTTTGTAAACTGTTCTATATTGGAGACATTGCCTATCGCGTAAGAAATTTGTCCTATAAATTGATCATCAAGCGTTAAAATAGCTAAATTTACAAATGAAGTTTGGGCATACATATTAAATACGGCAATTATTTGTTGGGTTATGCTTTTCGATCAGAACTTTTTGCTTGTATCAAAAGTAAAATATGAGAACTTTTGTTTCATACTTTGACGATTAATATAGTTTAATTTTGTCCTTTCAATAAAATATCAATTAAATTGAAATCAAATGACCTATAACTTAGAACTGCAGTAGGCTATCATGTTATTTGTTAATTTGTTGTACCTGCGAATAGTTCAAAGCGCAAAATTCATGAAAAGTACCAGTTCAAAAGTAAACCCAGACATTCTTCTTCCTTTGTTTGGGGGACGATATCATAGCTACTAATAAATCGTCATCCTGTTCCCTGTCTTTGGATAATTACTTCATCTTTGATCCAGTAAGATTTCTGTTCCGGTTACTTAATGCAATAACACATTTTTCTCCTTGCTTTTGACATATTACTACCCATTGTTTAGATACTGCAAGGAAATATGTTTTCCTGTTTGGAATTGCTATCTTTTGATATTCTTAGAAGAGTCCTTATTTTGAAGTATCTTATGCCATTCTCTATTGATGGACCCTCCGCAAAGATGCCCCTCATAATTTGTCATCCTGCTGGATTTTTTGGTATTTTTTATGTGATAATAACATGACTTTGCGCTTTTCTCAGTTCTGTGTTTTGAATTAGGTGAACACCATCTCAAGAATAGAGGTGAATCATAATTGTTTTTTAATTTGCCATATGAATTTCCCCCTATGTATTAACTTTCTAGCTGCAAGTAGGGGTGCAAACTAGTCGAATCGAGCTCGAGTTAGAGGGTGTTCGAGTTGAGCTTGACTGTCAAATACCGAGCTCAAACCCGAGTAGAGCTCAAAAGTGGAGCTCGAGCTCGGCGAGCTCCTCGATGCTCGTCTAGCAGCTTACAAGTCTTCATCCCATGGTCCGCTCAAGGTCCTGATGTTGCGTTCACCAATTCAGTCCCAAGGTCGCATCTCTCGCCTATCTGAAATCTGGTCGCGTTCACCAGTTTCATCCCGAGGTCCGCTCGAGTTCCCGAGATCACGTTCACTAGTTTCGTTCTGCAGTCCGTTCCGTCCCGAGGTCTGCTCGGACTCCGAGTTTCTTTTACCCGCCCGCCAGAGCTCCAATTTTGTTTTACCGCCCGCAGTTCCGCAAGCTGCTCGACAAGCTCGCTAGTCGAGCTGAGGGTTGTTTGAACTCGAGCTCGATAAGCCGTCGAGCTCTGTTAATGAGTCGGTTCCGAGCCGGCTTGACTCGGTTGCACCCCTAGTTTCAAGCAAAGTAGAAAACTGAAAATGTTGACACCTTGGCTAAAATCTATGTTGCACCGATACACCTATTTATGAAGGCGTGCTGTATCCGAAACACCGATACACGGATACGCCTCCGATACTCCACCGATACGTGTCGGATACGCCAAAGACGTATCCAATTAAAATACTATTTAATTTCAAAAGGACACGCGTATCCGATACACGTGTCCGTTGAAAAACAAAAAGAAATAAAAAAAAAATGTGTCGTATTTACTTCCGCGGCTGCGAGCAATGTTCTCTCATTTCCGAGATGCATTTGAGTCTCTTGATGATATGAGAATATTAGAAATTACTGATCTTTCACTTGATGAGCCTGAATTAAAAGCTATGATATTTATTGAAGATGATATAGAAGTTCAAAGACAAACCACTGAAGAAGCTAATCATATCATTCCTATTGAATAGTTGAAACTTTATGTGCTAGACAATTTATGTTTATGCTTTTGTTGTTGTACTAGATATTTAATGCTTACTTATATTTTGATATTATAACATACAAGGCTACAAATGATGTTGTTGTCATTTTTTTTTGTAATTTCAAATATTATGCTTTGATTGCTTTCTTAATTTTTATGTATGATTTATAAATTATGATGATGTGTCTGCGCCGTACCCGTATCCTGTATTTTAAAGAATTGACGTGTCCCGTATCCGTATCGTGTCGCCGTATCCGTGTCGGTGCAACATAGGTTAAAATGCATCCTTAATAAAAACTCTTGAGGTCTGCAATAGCTTTCTTTTCAGTGCGGACCTCTAAACAATACAGAAAAAATAAACTCCACTCATGATCTTCTTCCATAGCTTTTGTTTCATACATCTTATGCTATAATTTACTCATCTATTGTGAAAGATTTTATGCATTTTTATGTGTTTATTGCCTCTTGTTACAGTATGTGATCCAAAGAGCCTTCTCTATGTCTATGGAATGCAATTAGATTTCAGTGATGCACTAATTGGAGGTGGATTTTCATTTAAGAACCCCAACGCAACAAAAACTTGTGGCTGTGGGAAATCCTTTGCTGCTGCTGGCGAAAATGTAGAGCTAACAGAAACCTCTAACCATTGTGGTTCATAAAGCCCATTTTGTATATGTAAAGAAATAAAGAAAGATTAAGGGGTAAGATGTGCTTTATATCCAGCTATTGCATGTATGTTGGGAAATTTGATTCCTGTATACTAACTATACAACACTGTGAAGTCTGTTTAGAAACTTGTTTTTATGAAATTTTATAGTAATATAATGTTTGACTAGTATGAAAAAGCTTGTTATTGTATCGATATTAGGTTTTGTTTGGGACGGCTTTTTTACTGTTTTTTAAAGCAGCTTTTTAATATAGAAAGCTAATTTAAAAAACATTCAGAAAACTGCCCCAAACAAAAGCCTTATTCTAGATGACTCTTATTTGGGTGAAGATATTCATATTTAACGAAGGTATCTAAGTTAGGAAAAATTAGTCTGTGAGGACCCCGGATCAACCTTAAGCCCATATCTTTTTGCTTTAGTCTTGGATGTTCTCACTAGACATTTGCAAGAGGATGTACGTTGGTGTATGCTTTTTGCTGATAATATTCTTCTTGTTGATAAGATTAGAGAGGGAGTTGAAGGTAAACTTGAATTATGGAGGTCAACCTTAGAGTCTAAAGGTTTTCGCTTGAGTAGATCTAAAATGGAATATATGGAGTGTAATTTTAGTAGTAATAGACCTAGTGAGGGGATTGTGACTTTGGGCGATCAAGTCATTAATAAGAGTACACGTTTTAGATATCTTGGATCAATTGTTCAGAGTGATGGTGAAATAGATGGGGATATTATCAGCAGAATTCAAGTTGGATGGTTGAAGTGGAGGAATGCATCGGGCTTGTTATGTGATAGAAATGTACCCCTCAAACTTAAGGGAAAATTCTATAAGATGGTAGTTAGGCCTGCAATGCTTTATGGTGTTGAATGTTGGCCATTAAAAGTGAAGCATAATACTAAGTTAAGTGTGGCAGAGATGAGGATGCTCAGGTGGATGAGTGGCTTTACCCTTAGAGATAGGATATGAAATGATCATATACGTGAAAAGGTTGGAGTAGCTCCAGTAGAAGATAAGATTAGAGAGAGTCGCCTTAGATGGTTTGGTCGCATAAAACAGCGGCCTTTCGATGACCCGGTTAGGAGAGTAGAGGTATTAGATTTGACTTATGTTAAGAAAGGTAGGGGTAGACCTAAAAAGACTTGGTTAGAAAATATTAGGAATGATCTTTCTTTATTAGATTTAAACGAGAATTTGACTTTTAATAGGACACAATGGAGAAAAAGGATTCATGTAGCCGACCCCACGTAGTGGGATAAAGGCTTGATGTTGTTGTTGTTGAGGACCCCGGATGGCGTCCGGAGACCAACCAGAATGCACCGTGTCACTTTTTTGCTCGGTACCGGGCTGGTTGATCTCCAGACCGTTTGGTGTCCGCACAGAATAATTTCTCCTAAGTTAGGGATGTCGACATAAACCCCGAGGAGTATTTATGCTAAACATTAATATTTTTTTGGTAATACAAGTAGATTATAGTTTTTGTATTCCACAATATCATAATGTTGTGATATATACGAGTATGGAGTTTGATTAACAATATTACTGGCAGAGCAGAGGGCACCAAATTGATATTGTATAAATGCCAAGGCATTATTGGTGCATACAATTTTGATTAAGATAAACAATTGAAATTTTATTATTGTTAAAAATTGAGATAGCTGACTGACCTCTCAATGACATTTCAGCTAGTAAACTCAAATTACTCAAAAAAAAAAAAAAAAAAAAAAAAAAGCTTTATTACGGATGGCTTTTTATTGCTTTTTAAATTAGTGTTTTAATACAAAAATTAAAATTTCATATTAAAAAATTGTTTTAAGAAGCAGTGAGAAAGCTGTCCCAAATGAAGCCTACATGATTATAATAGAATTCAAAATGATCATAAATAGGGCTAGGACACCTCAAATGTGAGTTAACTTACTACGGAATATGGAGCTCTCTTCGGTCTACTGGTTGGAAGTTTTGACTATTTAATAAGAGGTCTTAGTTTGAATCTTGCGTATGTAATATATGTATGAATTTGTTTTAATCGACTTAAATATGAAAATAAAAAAAAATAAAAAAAATAAACTTACTAAGAAGATGGTGAAGATTAGTTAGTGGTGGAAGATGAATAAAATTTACTGTGAATGTATACCCAACTTATATGCATGACATTAAAATATGGGCAAGGATAAAATCCTAAAGCCTCTCTCAAAGAAGAGGAGGATCCCAAGATATTCAAATTTGGACAGATATGAAGAAAGAGGAAAAATTCATAAAGCTATTGGGAAGGGGATGATCCAACATGAGATGCTAATAATAAGGTGTTAGGAGTAAGTAGTTGGAATAATTATAGAAATATGTTAAGTAGTAGATTGATAACTAAATTTCTCTCCCAACAATATTCAGGAAGATAGTTGGTGCAATTATAATGAGAATAAATAGCACAATATTTTAGCTATGATGATATACACTATTAACATGACCAGTTGACCATCATAATCACGGTTCCCTCTAAAACCCTAGCGGACAAGGCTGATCAGGCAGGAGTGGTAGGTGAAAGAGTAGATAGTTATATAATGTGGATTAGGGGTGTCAATTTCAGGTGATGGATTAGGTTCGGGTCGAATCCGAAACTAACCTGACACTATGGGTCAACTCAAACTCCACCCGTTTTTTACAAATGATTAAGTTTTTATGATATGAGCCGACCCGCTTCGGGTCCGAGTCAACCTAACACAACCCAAAAGACCCTGTGCTGACAAAAAATTGCTAGTTTTTGGGTTAAAAAATAAGTCAATGTCGGATTTTCGGATCAAAAGATAGGTTTTCAGTTCAAAAACATGTAAGAAATGGGTCAATTCCATGTTTCCGGATTAACCCAAACCCGACCCGTTTCGGGTTCGAGTTGATCCTAACTCTAAATTTTTAGGTCTGGTTCAAGTTGGGTTTATTCATTCTATTGGATATAGAGTGTGAAATGATGAAATATTGTATTTCTATAAAATATGTGGATCAAAGAACATCTCACATCTTTTTAGAAGAATCTTAAAGCATAACAATTATGACAATAAATTGTTCAAAGCTATCAAATAACTATGTAGGAAAAAAAATATAATCGAATGTTTGAATTTAGCAATGCCATAACTTATGGGAGGAGAGATGTCAAACTAATGAATATTATGAGAACCATTAAAAAAACAATAGAGGAGATATATTTCTTTTTTCTTTATATAGAAAAATGTGATAAGCACATATTCTATTAATGTAATGGTTGAGAATTCAGTGAAGGAAATGTCTGACATAATGGCAACCGGAGTAAATATTAAAAACAAATAAGGCAATAGTTTAGGTCTCCATATTCTTCTAAATTTAATAATGAAAAATATTAATTATCAAATATAATTTAAAATAAATATATTATGTTATCAATCAATTTAATATTTATTATGAGCAATGGTGTATCAAGATGCTGATCAAAAATTTCCGATCAAATTTATAACAAAAAAAAAAAAATTTCAATTGGTTTGGTTCATGTAAGTGAGTTAAGTAACCCCATGAGCCAGCTCGAGATCCGCTTATAAATGGCTCATAAGCTTAGTTTGATGAGCTAACGAGCGAAATCTGAACCAACCTCGACTCGACTTATTACCTCGTGAACTGGCTCTTCTTAAGAAAATATTATTATAGAATACACTTAAAATATATTAGAACTAAGAGTGATATAAAATTTTAAAAATATTAAAAAAGTATATCTCACTTTCATTATATCAAATTTTAACCCTTCATTATAATACATGTTTGATCATAATTATTGTGGCTATGTCGTTATAAACGAACCGGCTCGAATCCGAAGAATTGAGCTCAAACTCTAACTTGAACTTAATTATTTTTTAACCAAATTTATATTTAAATTAGAAGCAACTCGACTCGATTCGACTCGACCGATTTATTTGATAGCTATCATTTGGCAAAGAGATATATTTAGTGGGGCAATATGATTAGAAGAGAATGTCAATAATGAACTTTTGGACTCTTTAGAAAATTGTGAAAATCGTGACTGTCAATATTTCTCTCATTCTTATCTTATATTTGTTTAAGCAAAATGATGTCTTTTCACATTATAACATTTAGCTGAAGGTTTGTTTTATTCAAATTATTATCTATTCGAATAAAAATTACTTAAATTCGTAAATAAATTAAATATATAATTTATATTTAATTCATTTCAATCATTAAGATAATGAACCAATTTGATAAATATTAAATGTATTAAAGTTTTTTATGAATATTTCTGTTTTTATAATATATTATATTTTTAAAATAATTATTATTGATATTTTTTAAATAGATTACATGGTGAGAAGTCTATCTTCACTATAGTAAAATCGTTCATTACTAGCGGTAATTTCCGGTGGTTTATAAATCGTCGGAATAAACAGGATAGGAAATAAAAACCGGTGGCCAATTTCAGGCGGCAAAACTTTCCGGCGATTTTGCGGCGGCTAAAATAGGCAAAAATTAATGAACCCAAAACTGCGGATAAACCGCCAGAAATATAAAAGCATTGATTATGATTTCATTTGGGATAACTTTTTTATTGCTTTCTAAAATAACTTTTTAGTATACAAATTTTGAGTTTAAAAAGTTGTTTACTAAAAAAATTGTTTTAAGAAGTATTAAAAAAAACTATCCCAAATGAAGTGTATATGTGAACTAAAGGCTACTGATTATCATATAATTTTGCAACATTTGCTTCTAATTGTAGTGAAGAATATATTACCAATACAATATGCTAAATTTTATATTCATCTAAGTATTTCAGAAATCTCCTTTGGCTCTTTATATAAGTTATTCTTACTCATTCTCCTTTTGGCTTGATTTTTCATTAAGAAGAGCAGCTTTGTTACTTAGTGAGTTAACTAGAGGTGATTGATTCCTCATTTTAAAGTAGGAATGTTGCTACCTAGTCAAGTGTGTTAGGAATAGTGAGCTCCTTCATTTTCAATAAAATTATGACTTCAGGAGCTATAATGGCAAATGTAGAACTTCTACCTTTTTTTTTAACCAAATTGATTTGTATTCATAAAAGAGAGAAACGATACAATTCAAGGCCAATATGAGGGAAAAACAAGAAAGCACACAATCAAAACAGTACAAAAAAACTACAAAAAGCCAACCAGACTATAAATACAAAGAAAATTAAATCCCCTAAAGCAGTCGAACTCAGAAACACAACCCAGTTGTCAGGATTTGGCCCTCCAAGGAGATAAAAAAGCAACTGCCAGGAGTTCCAAATACTCAAAATCCATCAAAAGCCACCAAAATCGAATGAGCTACAACCACCATGGTTGCCAAAATAAGCCCAGACCATCCAAGGGGCGTGTAGGAAACCTGCCTCATCATTGTCCATCAAAATTTCAGACACAACAGCAATAAGTAGACAGAGAATCCCCAACCAAGAAGCTCCCAAATCACTCTAGCAGATATCAGTTCCAGAAGAAGGTTTAGACTGTCTTAAAGGTTTGCAGTTGGTTCGCTTGCTTCATATAGTTGAGTGGAGGAGAAGTACTGAAACCAGAAGCATCCCTTTTGGAACTTTGCCAATATGAAAACTGAAAAGACAAGAGTACTATTTCCATCACTAATTGTTTTCCAATACTTAGAGAGCAAAGTAATTGGAACTGTGATTCCATGGCTCTTGAAGAATCATTGGATTCAAGTTTTTCATAATAATCTCACACAACTAAGCTTCCAAGCAGGCAAGGATTCCAAGATAAACTAATTTCTTTTGTCAGAATCTTCAGAATAAAGCTCTATCACCATGTTTTGATACTCTTTAGTGTGGCAAATGGCTCTTGAAGAATCATTTGATAAAAATGCTTTAAGCTCTATCCAAGATAAACTAATTTCTCTTGATTACTTCCCTTCTGGTTATATTTTCTGGATATCGGAACAAATGGCTCAAGAGAAAGAAAATCAGCAGAAGGAATTAAGCTGAAACATAGAATCAAAATCAGATCTTTTTAATTAGTCTTCCAAAGAACATGTCATTTTCATTTTTGTAGTATATGATGATGATTTTATGCTTAAAGCATTTTTCTCTAATATTTTAAAGCTCATGAAGACATTATAAATATGAGATTTTTGTTAATTGGGAAATGCCAAATGTATTTCGTGTCGTAAACGACAAAAATCATAGTATTTTAAGCTATCATAAGATGATATAACTAAGGTCCACACATGAGAATGACATTTCAGGAGGCTGAAAGGAGGGGTAATAAAATTATAAATTTGCGTTGATGTGGATCTTAATGGGGGTCGTTGATGATAGTGAATAAAATATATTTAACATGAAATGAGAGACAATATATTTGAGGATTGAAGTTGTTGAATGGTCTAATCTATGATGCCACTTTGACAAAGCTAACTTGAAACTAGATAATGCAATAACTTGAGGAGAATGGATCGGAGCAAGACACGAGCCATTCATATACGACAACTTAGTTCGCCCCTTAGAAAGGATTGCCCTCGTGAGTAAATCCTTCATATGAAAAGTAGCGGGTAGAAACTTTTTAGTTGCGTAACTAGAAATACAAGAAAAATTAAATGATAAAATAAAGTTATATTTCATATTACGTACGTAAAAGATCTTATTTAAGGGGAATTTATGAGAGGATAATGTTAAATGGCTAAAATCAATGAAACTTGTGAGTAAGAATGTGTCATCTCCAACAATCATGTCTTTAGGGCCATCAAATGGAGTGTGAGGTTAGAGATTATTTTGGCTGGCAGTGATGTGGTGGGAAGCATGATTATCAAGCATCATGATGGAAGTTATTGGAGTGTTATTAATATCATAATAGGACTCTAGTTGCCTTGGTTTAGATAGATGAGTGCCCTAAGATTGAGATGCTTGTGAGCATAAGTTGATGGTGAATTGAGAGGCAACTAATTAAAAAGTGGTGCACCGCTTGACTGTATGTCCCTGATAACCACATGTTTGACAATAATAATCAAAATAATGATGAGGAGATGGGCTGAATTCATAAATTATAAACACATGATGACAACTAATTTGATATGTTATCATAATAGATAAACCAAGAGATGATATGACTCATCAAAACTCCGATTTAAACCTAATAGGGTTAAAAGATCAAAATCTAACTAAAATATACAACAACAACATCAATCATTTGTCCCACTATGTGTGGTCGGCTACATGAATCCTTTTTCTCTATTGCGTCCTGTTAAAAGTCAAATTCTCATTTAAATCTAATAAAGAAAGATCATGTCTAATATTTTTTAACAAAGTATTTTTAGGCCTACCTTTACTTTTCTTTAACATAAGTCAAATCTAATACCTTCCGTTTTATGTGACCAAACCATCTAAGGCGGCTCTCTCTAATCTTATCTTCCAATCGAGCTACTCCAAGATTTTCATATATATGCTCATTTTGTATCCTATCTCGAAGGGTAAAACCACTCATCCACCTAAGCATCCTTATCTCTGCAACAGTTAACTTAGTATTATGCTTCTCTTTTAATAGCCAACATTCGACACCATAAAGCCTTGCAGGTCTCACCGCCATTCTATAGAATTTTTCCTTAAGTTTGAGGGGGACTTTTCTATCACACAACAAGCCCGATGCATTCCTCCACTTCAACCATCCAACTTGAATTTTGCCTAATATAAGCCTAATATAAGATTAGAAGATCTAAATCATGTCTTGCATTACATGAACACAATTATAATCTAATAAATTTATTTAATTTTCACTATAAATGTTATGTAAATCCAATCACCTTTTAATTATGATATCCAAAACAAAAAGGGAAAATTTTAGTGAAACACATTTATATTCCCTCAAATGATTTACCAATGCCTGATATTCACACACCTGATTGTGACAGAGGAATCATGGCCTTGCATTATAGAAAGCGATGCTCTATTTGCCAAGCAAAACTGAAAAGAAAAAAAAATAAAAAAATTCTTCTTTGCTTTTGATCTAACGCGCAGATGTTAGTTTATTCAACTAGAAAAAACAAAGTGCAGAATCACCTCAAACAGTTTCAGATTATCAAGTTATTGACATTTGTTCCATCTTTTGAAAAAGATATCCTCCACCAGAAAATTCTAGACTCGGAATTTTCTTTCATGGAAGATTTTTTTTTCATTATATGTCAAATCAAAAGAATATATATATATATATAATTTTTATATTGCAACTCATCTTAACTTGTTGATTAGGAGCTTAAATTTCTGGCAAGGAGGCATACACAGTTTAATAGTTTATGTGGTGTGTTATGATTTAGGTTTTTTTTTTTTTTTGGACTGTTTAAACTTTTCTATTTTCATCCTTAAAAATATATTTCTCTGTCATAATTTCAAATATATTTTAATAAAATATTTTTTTATGGCAAAAGTTTGAAATAAAGATGAACAAGTTGTTTCCAAATACGCATTATTTTTTACGGTTTGGTTTTCTTATCACAAAAGCAGTTGAAAAGTTGTTCCAATAATAACTTATGCTTCATTTGAGACAACGTACATTCTTACTATTTTATAAAGTTGATATAGAGAAAGTAATTTTTTGAAGCTGAAAAATTGCTTTTTAGTATAATTTTTTTTTTAAAGCAGTGGTCAAAATAAAAATTGTGACAACTGTCTTAAAAGAAAAGTGGAAAGAAAGTTGTTTCAAATGAAGCCTACTCAACTATACATTATTTTTCAATGGTTGTTATTCTTACCAAGAAAGCAATCAAAAGAGATTTTTATAACAAAAACTTGGGGTCTGTTTGAGACTGCAACAACTTTTTATAAAGTCAGTTGTAAAATTATTGTTGTGAGTGTAATTCTTTTGAAAGTTGCAATGGAAATAGCTTTCTAGCACCAAATTTTTTTGAAACTAACGTACAAATAATAGCCAAACAGAAATTATAATTGTAGTCTGAAGAACAAAGTGGTAAAAAAGTTGTCCCAAACAAAACCTTATGCTTTAGTTGGGGCAACTTTTGATCACTACTTTTTTGCTGCTTTTGAAGAATTTTTTGTACTAAGAAGCTGTTGCCGAAAGAAGTAAGAAAACAATTCAAAAAAAAAAGTCCAAAAAATTTATATTTACTTATATATATAATGCTTAAAATATTAAATTTCATGATAAATATCCTTACTATTAATTTGTTTAAAATGAAGCACATGTTTCATGTATATGCTTTGATGAGATTTAGATAGCAAAGTGGTATTTAAGTAAATATAAGAGTATAAATTTTATATATACAAATATATTATAATTTTATGGCATTTATGTAAATTCCTTTATAAATTTCAATTTTAATTTTTAAATTATGATTTAATACTTTAATTAATATATTTAGTTAATTACATTATTTTATATTATAACTATATTTTAAAAAATAACATAATTATTTATGTTGCAAATAAATAAATAAATATTTAAAAAAGTGATAAGATATAATCATTTTTAGTCATAAATACTCTCAACTATAATATTAGCAATCGTATTTTCAAACTATATTATTAAAATTTTAAAAATGTGATTACTTTTAACCACACATTTATAGTACTAATTAAGATTATGCATTGTTCTCTTGTTTTAAAAAATATGATTATAATGTATAATTCTTATATTGAAAGTATATTTGATGTGAGGTATTTTTAATTGAATATTTAATTCATATTAATAAATAAATAAATAGTTTCATTAATTAATAGAAATTTCACCCATTGAAAAAATATCATGGCAACACTATTGTTAATCATTAGCATCAGAGAATAATTTTTAAAGGAGCTCTTTTTCTAATTTATTAAAAAAAATTCATATAATCTTATTAATACGTTTTTAATGATGCTAATATGAAAAAGTTGATTGTTAACATGAAAAAAAGTTTGTAAATATATTTCAAGCATCTTAATTTTGCTTTAACTCAGTATTAAAAGTAATAATGATAATATTAATTAATACATCTTCAAAAAATCAATTTAATAGGCCGTGAATTTTGAACTATATTTAAATTGAAAATTTCAGGCTCATGCTCTTTGAACTTAGATTTTAACAAATTTATAGAAGAATTGAACGTCTTAATGAGACGAGCCAAATGAAAAGGTTTTGAAAACTCAAGGTTTTGATGTATTGGTTGGGATCGAGCTTTGGATATCAATGAAGAAGTCTTGAATTCGAAGCATATGAATATGTGATGCGTGTGTGAATTTGCCTTGATTGACTAAATAGTCCCAAAAAATAAAACTCGAAACTTTGAATATTTTACTTGAAGCATTTATGCATTGCATGAAAAGTGGGCGAATTTGCATAAAATAGTGAGGCAATTTAACACCTTGAAATGAAATTTAATGTCTTAATTTAAATGGCCACGCACCATTTCATCATTTTTCTCATATTTCTTTGTGTTGGTGTTTGGTGGCTACTTTTTTATTTTTCTTGGTGGGACAAGCTAGTTATCTTAATTACTCTAAAGTTATTGATTTCAAAGACAACATTTGTTCTAAATTCATCTTTTTTTGGGACTTTTTTTGACGTCTGAGATCTAAAGTGGAAGAATTTCATTTTTATTTCTTTATATTTCTTTCTATTTTTCATTAACTTAGATCATTGACAACCAGAACTGACTATATTGCATTCAGGAAAAATATAATAACGAAAAATTTAAATACATTACTATGGTTAATATTTATATCTTGATTAAAGTCCAAAGTTCAAAATAATATATACATAAGTCACAACATGCTATAAAAGAATATATATAAAGCCACAATATCAAAAATAAACCTAAATTATCATCACTGCCTAGGCTCACTCTATGGGTCCTTTACCTTTAGCTAAAATTATATAAAAAACACGCAATGAGCAGATAGTCTAGAAAATAACTAAAACTTATCACTGCATTCAATGCAAGATAAAAGAATAAATATGCATGCGCTATTTTCAATCAATATAAATCAATTGTATAACTAATATGACCAGAAAAGTTATTAGAGGTAAATTGATTAAAATAACTATCAATCAATATATTATGTCAATGTGCTATATTAGTATACTTATTAGTGTACTACATTAATATGTATATCAATGTCCATGTCATGTGCTATGTCATGTTGTATCTGCATCCAGGAATGATCATATGCTATCATATTAATCAATTCATATGTTATCAAGTAAATGCAATCATAAATGCAATTACAAATAGCAAGACATGACATCCAGCTTTAATTTGGTAGTTTCATTCTTCCACTCAACTGTCATTGAGCTAGTCATTAATATTTAGTTTAATCTCAACTGTCCCGGTTGATCATCAGTCCTTATCTTTCCATCATTACACATTATTTTAAGTCAATTCACATATAGTTTTAATATTTATTAAGAGTCTTCATTGTCTACCTGTCAAAGTAATTCAGTCAATCGAATATATGCTAACATCTTGGATTATATCATAAATCTTTTATTTTAAGGAAAGCCTGCCAGCCTACTTCCTATGCATGGTATTAATGTTTTAAGAGCCAATTTGTACTAATTATACTGTTAATAGCTAGCCCTCCACACTTATATGCAAATGTCACATTCATGATGATTCATTGCATCACCTTTTCTATGCAATATAATAACATTTATGACTTACACTAAGCTATGAAATACAGAAAAGTATATATACTATGCACTAACTTCAGGAAATCATAATTATCAATCTATTTGGTAAAATTCTATATTATTGTAGTCAAAATGCTCGAGATAATCATATATATCATATACAAAAAGTTACACAATAAAAGCTCAATAAATCAGATAAAAATGTACTTTTGATGGATTCTGGAGAGATAAAATTCTTAGAAATCAAAATCATCGAAAATAATAGTAAGAGTATAAAGTTCGTGTAGGTTGTTAAACCTAAAGGAACCAGCCCGATACTAACTAAGAGGGGGTGAATTGGTTATTCAAAAAATTTTAAACAAAAAGAAAGCACTTTAATCCCCTTTAATGTTGAAGCAAATTAAAATTATGATAATAGAAATTCAAAGTTTGTAAACCAGACAATAAATCACAGAAAAATAAAAGTGTGGAATAATAAAAATAAAACACACAAAAATTTATATTGGTTCGGTCTAACCTGACCTACATCCACTCCTTGGAAACCTCCTTCAAGGTATTACACTAAAAGTGGTGACTCTTCATTTGTCCCCACATCAAGGTGGAGAAGCCCTTACAAAATCCTTTTCACCAACTCGACTAAGGAAAAGAACCTAAAATCTTTTTTCATCCTCCTAGTGACGGAAGAGAACCAACAATATTTTTTCTCCCTCCTGGAGAACGTAGAGAACATGAGATTGTTGCTGCAGAATGTCTTCTTGGAGCCTCTAAAGGATCAAGGAAAAAGCTTGAAGAAAACGAGAAAAAACCTTGCTTAGAGTAACCTTGTGAATCCCTTATAAATCTTCCTTACAAAAATCTCTCCCTCTCCTCTCTCTCCCAAAGCTCTCCTAAGCACCTCTTTACTCCCTCACAAAACACTTAGCAGCCAAAAGTCTTTTTGAAATAAGACAATAGAATACTTTAAATAGAGAGCCTCCAAGAATGACCTAAATTTTAATTTAGCGCTTCTGATCTTTTAGTACGATCCAAGATCATACTATATGATTAGTTCAAAACAACACTTTCATCCAGTACAAACTGCAACCCATTGTACGATCAATTTAAATGTTTATATTGATCGTCCCATACGATTGGGCATATCGTCATGTACGATTAGTACAAACACATAGCAAATCGTCTAGTATAAGGAGTGGCACTTAATTATCGTCCAATACAAGAATCAAGTCATACATTACGATCATCTTCGATCGTTCTGTACGATCAATACAAATAAATAACTAATCATCCAGTACGAGGGGTGGCGTTTAATTATCGTCATGTGCAAGAATCAGGTCGTATAATATCATTGTCTATGATCGTCCTGTACAATCTGATTGAATAATTTAACCATAATTAAACACATAATCATATGATCAATTTAAACATGATTATCATATATTATACATTATGATATATATATATATATATATAGTACGGTGTGATTAGGTATAAATCTGAATATTAAAATATTATCTAAATTATGATTGACGGCTAAATATTATGATTATAATTGATCGTCTATACGATATGGATCGTCCAATACGATTAGTTTAATCAATCTAATTTAACAAAAGGTGCCCTGATTAGATTTTTCTGGCTAATATAAATCGTATTATATGATTAGTTCAAAAATAAAAATTGTTTTAACTCACCAACTTATTTTCTTCATTGTGTGTGTAAAAAATTACTTAGCTTTAGGGTCCACCATAATACATATTTGACTAAAAAAAAGTAAATAGTACAAAAAGACTGAAAAATACATACTTTATTTCTTGTCTACCAGTCTTGAGCTGATTTTGGTTGCAGGTGAGCTGTGATCCTAAAATGTTAGTGAGTCGAGCAAAACATATATACAATAGATTGAAATAGCATAGTAAAAAATCTAATAATGTTTGTTATCATCAAAATCACAAGATTTGATCTAGATTTGCAAGAAGAGTATTGTTACTTATAATGAGTAGAACAACTTTCATAATAGGAACAATATAATGGACGGAAAAACCCAAGAGGACTTCCTCTCTTTTCTCTATATGTTCCTTCCCCTAACTCTTACTTTCTTCTCCTCCTTTCTTCCTTCCCGACCAAGCAACGAAAATGAGGGAAGAGGAGGTATGGTTGCATGTATATTTAAATGAAAAATATTTAAAAATGAAGTTTAGTGCCTATCATCACGACGCTTCAATGCCCCAATATTGTAATACCCCAGCATCATAGTGTTGCGTGTAAAATAACACTATATTATTGTAGCACCACCTTAGTGTCGTTGCACTGAATTATTTCCATAAATTTCAAAGAGCTCAACATTGCAACGGCGCTTTCTCGACACCTCCCAGCATCACTGTGCTTGCAAGCATACCGTCGTAGCACTCCAGTTTAGAATTTCTATTTTTTTCATATTTTTATTTAAAATTTATTTTTCAAAATTTTTAAGTTAATACACTTTTAAGCCAATTAATGCAAACTCGCACATATATCTCATATGCAAACTTCAAATATACGACCTATTAGTTGATAGTCAAAGCTCTCAACCAACAGATCAAGATAAACTGCATATACTCATCATTCTCATATCCTAAAACATACCTACCATCATCTCAAGACTTCAAACCACCCTAACCCTTACAAAATATCAAATCATACCCTTTGGACTTTCCACAAAATCATAACTCATGCTATCCACCTGCATGATCGGTTTAAAATAATAATAATAAATAAATAACAACTTCTTTGCCTCATATACATATGTATATATTAATAAAAAAAATTTAAGAAATACGAAAATAGTCATTCTTCCCTTTTTTTTTTTTTTTTAAAAAACAAATCCTTCTATATTAATCATAAACTCTTCCCACATCATTGCCACATTCTCAAACAGAATTTTGACGTTTTTCTTCATTGGTTTAAATCTAAAATTTTCTTAGTCATTGAAAATCATTTATGGAATTTTTTCTAGATTAAAAAATCCATTGAATAAACCTTTTTTTGACAGATTTTAATCATTTTATATTGAATTTTTTCATCGGATACCAATTGTTTTCCTACAATAAAAGAAATTAATCTGTTATATTTGAAATAATTATACTCTCAGTTTTCATCAAACCCCCTAAAACTAATGGATATATTTTAAAGTGAGTTTAATATAAAAAATATTTCAATTATATTTTTCGCTGATAATATTCTTCTTGTTGATAATACTATAGACAGAATTGAAGGAAAACTTGAATTGTGGAGGTCAACTTTAGAGTCTAAAGATTTTTCAATTGAGTGGATCTAAAATCAAATACATCGAGTGTCATTTTAGTAATAATACAACTAGTAGGTGGATTGTGACTTTGGGCGATCAAGTCATCAAATAGTGTACACGTTTTAGATATCTTGAAAACATTGTTCAAAGTAGTGGTAAAATAAATGAGGATATCATTAGTAGAATTCAAGTTGGACGATTGATACAACAGGCCTATTGTGTGATACAAAATCACCCCTTAAACATAAGGGAAATTTCTGTTAGCTAGATGATGGTGAAACCTGCAATGCTTTATGGCACAAATATTGACTATTAAAATATAAACATAAAATAAAGTTGAGTGTTGAAGAGATGAGGACACTCGGGTGGATGAGTAGCTAGCTTTACATTAGAGACATAAGGTGTAATGACTATATACGTGAAAAAGTCATAGTAGCTTTAGTGGAAAATAAGATTAAAAAGAGCCGCCTTAGATGATTTGGTCACTTAAAACCTCGGCATTTGTATGACCCGGTTAGAAGAGTAGATATATTAGATCCGACTTTAGTTAAAAAAGATAGAGGCAGATCTAAAAAGACTTAATTAGAAATTATCTTTTTTTATAATATTAAACGAGATAAAGACTTGATATTATTGTTGTCGCCGTCGAATATACATTTACACCCTAATTTCTAAAAATAATCAAGCTTAGATCCTTTCCTTATGGGCTCACCATAATTAAAGTTATCTCATTTTTCAACACAATTCCTATCATATCTCTTTCTCAATTGACAAATAATAAATTAATAAAGTAAATATAAAAATTATAAATTTACCATATTAATATTTACGAGATCTCCCTTTCGAAAAATAAATCCTCCGAAAAATATATTCTATTATCATGGCGAGAATGACACGTTTGGAATGTTCTAGTAGTGAGCACAAATATATATTAAATAAATATTATGGTTCGCCTCCGCCTCGTACGCCGCCTCAGCTTTTTAGTGTTTGATCCGCTGTTTTCTTCAAACAGCAAGCAATATTCGACCGAATCAAGATCGTCCATTCATTCACTCGGGACTAAACCAACGCGATCAGATTTGT
Source organism: Dendrobium nobile (assembly GCA_022539455.1). Taxonomy (NCBI): domain Eukaryota; kingdom Viridiplantae; phylum Streptophyta; class Magnoliopsida; order Asparagales; family Orchidaceae; genus Dendrobium; species Dendrobium nobile. The sequence continues at coordinate 67,870,112 of CM039733.1, read as the reverse complement.
CGTTGCCTAACGGACTGTGCTGAACTGACAGAAGAACAGTAACGTGTCCTCAAACTTAGCTATCCGGGCGCCACCTGGCCGTATGCACAGGCCCAAACTCATGAAAGCACGCCACGTGTAATTAGAAATGATAGTACAGAATTTTTCTTTGTTTTTTTAATTACATTTAGGCTAATTAACATAAACTAACACATTTCACAGGTTCAAAACTCAAATTTAAGAATTTTTAATTCATAAATAAAATTCTCAACCAATAGATGAAGAATTTTTTTGGAACTTCATTTTTATTACTTATTAAAGCAACTTTTTAGTACCAAAATTTTAAAATTAAAATTTTGATACTGAAACATTGCTTTAAGAAGCAATAAAAAAGTCATCCTAAATGAAATCTAAGTTGAGTTGTATTTTTAGTTGGGTGTTGATTGAAGTTAGCATGTTGTCTTAAGTGATCAGCTCTTAACATCCCTACTATATCTTCTATTTGTAATTCTTGCAAACAATGTAAAAGACACAAACTATATTTTGAAATTTCTGAACATCGCAAACAGGCTACGTTAGAGCTCATACATTCCGATGTTTGGGGATCGTCTTCGGTCCCCTCCCATCAAGGTTTTAAATATTACATAATATTTGTATATGATTACTCGCGTTTTACATGGTTATTCCCTTTAATGCTTAAGTCTGACGTTACAAACATTTTCATTAACTGTATTAAGTTCATCGAGCGGCAGACCAATCGCAAGATCAAAGCTATTCGCACGGACGGCAGCGGCGAATACATCAATCAGCAGTTTCAAATGTTCACTAAACACACGGGCATTCTTCACCAAACATCCTGCCCTTATACGCCGGAGCAAAACGGGCTAGCTGAACGCAAGCATCGCCACATTGTGGACACCACACGAACGCTGCTCCAAACAGCTCACTTACCTCACTCTTTATGGCTAGATGCAGCGACCACCGCCACGTATCTCATAAACAGAATTCCGTCCGCAACCACCACCAACATCTCGCCCATTCAACTGATGTTCAACATTACTCCTTCGTATAATCACCTCCAAACTTCCGGATGTGAATGCTTTCCCTTATAACCTCCTCATACTCGCAACAAACTAACTCCCACTTCTTCTTCATGCATTTTTTTAGGATATTCGGACACTCAAAAAGGCTATAAGTGTTTGAATCGCACCACCAACCGCATTTTAATTTCGCGACACGTTCAATTTAACGAGTTGTCTTTCCCATTCAAAAATTCAGCACCTACGGCTGCTCCTCCCGACCAGCCCCGGAACCCAGCACTGCTCATACCGGTCTCAACAATTCACAACTCGGCTACTACACACTGCCCGAAACCTTCGGCTACACATATTCCTTGCGCTCACAATACAAACAACCAACTAGATCCTACTAACATTTCTTCTATTGCTCCTATCTCGCAGGCCCCCTCAAACCATGCCATAGCCACGCACCCCATGGTCACAAGGTGTCAAACAGGGTCCCTTAAACTAGCTCGTCGGCTTAACTTGCTTCATCAAATGCAAGAATCAACCCAACATTCGGATCCCGACCCTACCACGTATACCGAAGCATTTAAATCGGTTAACTGGAGGAAGGCAATGGCTGATTAGTTCTTCACCCTCCAAAAACAGAGAACATGGAGCCTAGTACCCAGTCCTACCAATGCCCCAATTCTCGGCTCAAAATGGACCTATCGCACAAAGTTCAACTCCGACGGCTCCATTGCTCGCTTCAAAGCAAGATTGGTCGCTCAAGGCAACCGACAAGAATACGGATTGAATTACAGCGACACCTTCAGTCCGGTCGTAAAATTACCAACCATCCGAATCCTCTTCGCCATTGCTCTATTTCTCAAATGGACAGTCCAACAGCTCGACGTCACAAATGTGTTTCTCCACGGCAACCTCACCGAAATAGTCTACATGCGTCAACCTAAGGGCTTCGAGGATGCCTCTCAACCAGATCACGTATGTCTTCTCCGCAAGGCAATATACAGGCTCAAACAAGCATCGCGACAATGGTACACTACTTTTACCAACTACCTAATAAGCCTCGGGTTCAAGCATAGCCAGGTCGATCAATCATTGCTTAATATGCATACCGGCAACACTCAAATATACCTACTAGTGTATGTCGATGACATTCTACTAACCAGAAACGACCCCAAGGCCATCTCGGAGCTCCTCCAACAACTCCAGACAACATTCACTATGAAAAACTTAGGACTGGCAAGACATTTCCTCGGAATCAAGATTGAATCCTCCAAAGATAAGTATCTATTATCACAAAGTTCTTATGCTCAATCAATCCTTCAATTAGCTAATCTAACTGTAATATCAGTTTTGCTCCAGGTTCGTCCGGGACGAATTTGGATCGTCCCGGGACGATCGGTACAGGTTTGGTCAGAATTGTGAAAATTGAGCAGTTCGTCTGGACGAAATGTTGGATCGTCTGGACGAAAATTTTCCAGAGAACCTGTCGCCGGGGACGATAATTAAATCTCGTCTGGACGATATTTGTCCAGAGCCAGATCGTACCGGGACGAAGTGCGATCGTCCAGGACGATCAGTCTGGATATATATGGAAATGAGATATTTTGAAGAGAGAGAAAAAGCTGAGGAGAGAGAAAAACGAAGGAAAAAGTGGAAAAGTTGATTTTTGGACGACGCCGAGCTGTTTTCGATCGACGAGACTGTTAAAATTTTTCCTTTTTTTTGAGACATTTAACTCTTAATTTTTTTTTTTCTCTATTTGATCCGTTAAGATAGCATACTAACTTCAATTAACATATAATTAAAAATGCAACTCAACTTGATCAGAAACTTTAATTATTATAATTAAGAAATTATGAAATTATATAATTTTTAATAAAATAATAAAAATAAATTATTAATTTATTATATACCCACAACAAAAAATATAAGCAACCGACTTATGCCTGAATGGCTGAATGCTCCACACAATTCTTGAAACGGCGTCAATTCTTCAATTCCGTTGGTGTCATCGCTAACCGCAGTCAGCGTCAGTGTAGTTAAACGAAGCGCCCTCCGCTTTATATTCTCAGTCCTTTCTCCATTGTTCGGCGTGCAGAACGTTGATGGAGGAGAAATTTCTTCGAAAACCGACGGTGGAGGTGCCGTCGTGGTCGCCGTTCGACGATCATTTGGCTGGAATGGAGTTGAGCCTGCCGGTTAGCGGAATATCCGGCGAGTATTTGCTAACGGAAGCGGCGCTTGCTGAGCTTCAGTGCTATCTTCCCCTTAACGAAGTGATGGCGGAAGCCGATGAGATGGAAGAGATGACCGACCTTCCTGTTGACAAATACTCCTCCGATGAGTTCCGGATGTACGAGTTCAAGATCCGGCGGTGTACGCGGAGCCGGTCGCACGACTGGACCGAATGCCCGTACGCTCATCCCGGCGAGAAAGCTCGCCGCCGGGATCCTAGAAATCACCAGTATTCCGGCGTGGCTTGCCCTGATTTTCGAAAGGGGAATTGTAAGAAGGGCGATACATGTGAGTTCGCGCATGGAGTTTTCGAGTGTTGGCTTCATCCGGCGAGGTACCGTACCCAGCACTGCAAAGACGGTACGGCTTGTCGCCGGCGGGTATGCTTCTTCGCTCACACGCCGGAGCAGCTCCGGGTTCTGCCGATTCAGTTACAGCAGATTTCCCGAGCGATTGATTCTTATGACGGGTCGCCGCAGAGGAACCAAACACTAGATGCGTATTTCCCAAAGGGGGTGATCCCATCCTCGCCAACATCGACTCTGATCTCGCCGCCGATGTCGTCGCCGGCTAGTTCGCCGCCCGTGTCGCCTAGTGGGGTGCGGATGCGTCGGGCGACGTGGCAGATGGGGTCCGCGGTGAACGAGGTAATAGCGTCGCTTGGTAAGCTGCATTTGAGGAAGATTGGGGGTGGGCTTAGTGCTTCCGTTGTTGGGTTTAGGCCCATGTTCTGTAGTTTGCCTAGTTCTCCGCCTCCGACGGCGACGGCCGCCGTCGGTCGTGGATGGCTGGATGTAGAGAGGGTTCGGGAGAAGGACGAGGTCGTGGCATGGGTGGAGTCCGGGCGACCTCTTCGGGCTAAGATGTACGAGAGGATGAGCAAGGAGAGCGGGTTGACCCGGCCCGAAACGGGCCCGACGTTGGCGTCTGATCCGGACTTTGGGTGGGTTTCCGAGCTCATCAAGTGAGCAGAGAGAAGCAGGATAATTCAAAGAAGCGCGCGTGCTGTTATGGTATTTTTGTAAATACGCGAATGATTTTATTCGGATCTGACGGAACTTTTATTAGGTCCGGTGTAAGGACGTAGAGAAACGTCCGGTCGGAGGCAAAATCCGTCAAAAAATTCGGTATTTGCTCAATATTGCTAGGTATTATTTGATAATAATGAGGAATGCCGCTCTGTGAAGATCAATACCGAGTTATACCGAGCTATACCGAGCAATACCGAGTTGTACCGAGTTTTTTCTAGGAAAATCTCGGTACAACTTTTATATAACTAGATATAGCTCGGTATAACTCGGTATTGGGTCTTCACGTGATGGTATTTCTCGTTATTATTTGGTATTGCTCGGTATTTACTCGGTATTTCTCATTTTTTGGCGCGATTTAGCCTCCGACCGGACGTTCCTCTACGTCCGATCGGAGGACGTAATAATTGTTCGATCTGACGGCCCATAAAGCTATAGATGGTGGGGCGTTGATGTTATCGATTTTTAACTACCATTATTGTGTTTATGAGTTATTCGAGAGAAGAGATCGTGTATCGTTTTACTTATGTTCTATCGCATTAATTATATTTTGGCTATTTGCTTTAAATATTTTTTTATATGTAATTATCGGGTAATTATTTCTTGAAATCAAATGAAAAAATGTCATGCTTTTATTTATTAGGGTTTGGTTTGTGACATTTTTAGATCATTATTTTTTTCCTACTTTTAAGAGTTTTTTAATCAAAAAATAGAAGTACTGAGCAATAAGTAAGCCGTTCCAAACGAAGCCTAAATCATGCATTTTAATTGATGCACTAATGTTTCGTATGGGACAGCTTTGGTACGACGTCCTAAAGCGATTTTTTTAGAAAAAAAAAACTGTTCCAAACAAATCATAAGCTAATGTTTATGTGGTTTGGCTTACTCCTAAGCATATCCTAATAAGATTTACAACAAAATTTAATAAGCTATTAATGCAAATCAGTACATTATAAATAATAAAATTAACGATAGCAATAATGATTAAAAATAGCATAACATATACGAGAAGGGTTAATGGAGCCCTAAAACAGGGTTAGCAGATACTACTAAAAATATGCAGAAGCCTATTAAATATGGTTCAAATTGTAATGTATATTTATGGAGTTGTGCAAAATTTTGTGGTGGGTCCTAAAAAAAAGCCCATAAGCCATAAGAAAATTATATATATATATATATATATATATACTATATTTTAAAAATATCTTAAAATTACTTCATAAATATAATAGAATTATTTATGTAATTAAAATGATATTAATGTATTTTAACTTGCATTTTTTTTTTATATATAGAAACTCACAAAGGGGCTTGCACTTTCCATCAAAAAAATATTACGGTCCTTATTAAATCAAAAGCTCTCTAAAATACCATCTTTGAAGTAAACCTATAAGCTATAGATTTTGACTAATACAAAAGGTTAGACAATAAAATAGGAAACGCCAAGAGGACCCAAAGACATACATCCAAGAGGATGAAACTGCAAGTAGCATAGCAACAAGAACACTTGAAACAACCTGAAAAAAGAGTCAAATAGAGACATGCACTAAAATTAGACTATACAAGCAGCCCATCAATCTAAGATGCTGCCTCAATAAAGCCACCACATGACAACTCACAAAACCAACAGCCACAAAGAGGGCCCAAACTAGTCCACCTGCCAAATAAACAACCAAAATAGAGAAAAGAAACAAAGTGAATCTCACGGTTTTTTTTATTTCCGTTTGCGACGTTTACCAACAAGTGAGAAGTCATTTAGCATAGCATGACTCACGTTCAAATCATACAAATTATGGAACGAATCATCCAAATTCGCTAAATGAGAAACACCTTTAATGCCCTCAATGTCCACAAGAGGAATCACATGATCAAGAACAATCACATTAAAGCATGGGAGTATATGCCCAACCAACAACCCCCAATCCCCAACAGGAGCAGTATCATACTCAATAGGCATTTTCTCACTCGCGAGAAGAAGTTCCACATTAGCAACAGTTTCATGCTCAGGAATCTCAACCAAACTTCCTACATTCGCAATAGGGGGGCAGAAATATCAGCTAAATGAGGATCCAACATATGACATTCAGATTTCAAATAACCCAAAACTTTACAATGAGCATAATAATAAGAAAATTCTTCTATTTCAACCATCTGAATATAACCCATAGTTTTAGAACCAAGCCAAACTTAGTCAGGGTATCGCTTGGTAACATCTAACTCCACAAGAATGTGAGAAACCGAGGGTCTCAAACCATTAGAAGTAGCATTGTCAATTCTCAATGGATGGTCAAACAAGGATCCATGCCCATGAAGAATACGCGGAGAGAATAAATGTGATTGGAGATTGGGAAAGGAAACCCAAATCGGTATGGTAGGAGATTCAATTGTAATGTCAAAATGAAGAGTCCATTTAAATATGTTGAAGTAACAATTGTTAACGAAATAAGAACGATGAGAAAAAACTCTACAGTAATCTAGGTCATTCAACAATTTAATCAAAATGTTTTTAGATTTAAGCAAAGTGACAGAGAAATGTCCTATAAGCTTTAGTTGAAAGAAAAATTTTCGTATAGTATCAACAGGCGGACGACGACAAATAAATTTTTCCACCAAAGCAAACTCAAATGGAGCTGCCAGAGCTAGCATTTCAACATCAAAAATCCAAAGAGATAGCAAATCATGGCAAGTGGAGATTTTTAGGTCAGGAAACTCTGGCGATGACAAAGCCCCAGACAAAGCTTCCTTAAAGTAGCGTGATTTTTGCTTGCCATCTAAGAACCCGAGGTCATTCAACCGGTTAACTGCCATTTCCGCCGAAGAATGGCCAGAGGTAGAAAAATTACAAGAAATTAAGAAGAGATGACGAGGATTACCCACAAGAAGCTAGCGGTCCGACACGAAAGAGGAGAGAAACCCTAACCATCAAGATAGAGAGAAATTTAGTTATTGGAGATCCCATAATTGACAACGATTGTATTTTAATTTACATTTTTTTTTGTATTTTAATTTACATGTTCACCATCCTTAAGATATATTAGGGTTATCATATATTAACCAATCATATAATGAAAATTTTAAATATACATGCTAAACTAATTATTTACATTCATCACTTTACCTTCTCAAATTATCTTGATTTATCATTTATTATTAATCTTCAGTGTGCAAAGGCTCCAAGCTCCTAGTGGAATTGGTAATCATACTTTAGCTAATATATATTTAACTTATAAAAGCACTTAACAAATTATTAAATGGCATCACAAAAGGTTTATTATTAATAAATCGATAATGAGTCACATATGATCAAATGATCGGCATCCAATTTATAATATTACCCATTTTGTATCAAATCTTTATTTTGTCAATCAACAATCCAATGAAGAGAAGTTGTTGTAATGTTTCTCGAGTGTTCCTTTAGAAAGCATCTTCTCATTCACTAATACAAACAATAATTTATTGCTTGGTTTGCCAATGCCCAAAAGCCTCCTAAGTGTTCAAACCCTTATGAATATTAGAGAAAAATTCTTAATGAGTCAACATACTGCTTTGTGACTTGGTTTTAACTTGAGATACTAGACATACTTGACTTGAAACCATCAATCATTCACACATAGGATCTCTAAGAAGGCCTTACTTAAATTGGACAACTCACACCTCAATATAAAGGTGTGTGTTTCTCATCACACTACAGATCATCATAGGGGATTGAAAGCATTAGGATTAGATACAAAATCATTCAAATTCTAATTTTAGCAAACTTATAATCAAATTGATCGGCTAGACTAGACAAATTCATTGATGTCTAAAGTGATTCGATTCGAGTCCAAATAAGCACACATAAAGAGCTTAAAGTGTATTTAAGAGTTTAGAGAGATTAATTGAATGATAAAATGATATTCTAATTTTGTTTGCTTACCATCAAATCGAGCATCTCGACAAGATGAATCCAATGACCCTAAGATCGGTTAATTTTAACATCATCAAGGCACTTAAATATTGATAGAACAGTTTATGAATAAGAGGTTTAATATGGGCCATCCAATGCAATGCTTTTGATCAAATTTACTAAAATTTCTCTCTCAAAAATCTTTAAACTCCCAAAGTCTATGGTTTCCTCTTCTCAAAGGAAATTGACCAAACGGATTACAAACAATCTCTTGACAACAACTATGATATTTCAAGGCTCTATTAAATTCTACCACCAAAACTATTTTATATAGTTTATGTGCACTATATTATATTAACACATTATTCAATTACGAGGAAAAGTATCATTTATAATCAATGGCTTATGTTAATAGAACAATAACTTTTCTTTTATTTGGATTTTTTACATAAATCTTATGTCTCTTACAAATATTTTTTATTGGTGTGCCATGAATATCTTGCATGCGGCATTTATGATGAATGCAATATATAAATAATCAATTGAAATATTGTATTCATCTCAAAAAAGATTTAAAATTTAAAAATCTATCGTAATCAAATTCTAATCAAGATGTAACAATCAATAATGAAATCTAAATTATGTGCTAAACATAATAAATTTGATGCTAACCGAACATTCTCTTAATCTTAATGGTACTTAAGACATAATTAATTAATTGACCCCAAAGCTTAACCACAACTACTATACCCTACCTCTCCTAATTAAGTCATAATCACACATGCACTTCTTCCATAGGACAACCTTAAGCATCAATTACTTCAGTTGATAGCAATTTGGCTGTTAATCACATGACCTTGAAAGATACCTTATGATGATAAAATATCATGATTTGAAGCACGAATTTTACAGCAATTTCTTCATATAAATTTTGATGATTTTTGCAACTTCTCTTCACTATCAATCTCCATCTTTGTTTGTTTGGTAACACTTATTTGTTTCTCGTTGCTTTCTTTCAAAGGAGACTGATGTGAACTCGTCTATTTCATTGCTACAGCTAATATTGTTCTCTTGTAATCGTTCAATGAACTGATAATTGAATGTCATAATCACTTAGGGTTTAGGATGGTGATAGCAGGTTTAACATGAGAGAAGTACTGAGCTTAGTCTTATGATAGATATGATTAAATACTAAGACCATCAACGTCGTCCGCCAAACGATCCAATCAAGCACGATATTGTCCTCATCAGTCGCACTGTTCGCCTACGTCTAAAAAATTGGTTTACGGGGTTTGAGAAAGAAGCACACGAAAGATGAGAAAGATGATTTGTTTGCAGCGAGATGAAGAAGCGCGCGAAATACGAGATAGAAATGGAGTTCCATTGGAAATGAATTATTGCATTTTGGAGTTTTACTGTATTTTGGAGTGGAAAATTAGTTTTTCAGTTGAAGATGCCCTAATTATTAGCCGTGTATTTTTTTTTTTGTGAAATAAGTTTTATCGGACAAGAATCTCGAAGCATATTTGAATTGAAATTTTCTAGAATCAAATTTAGGTTCATCTTAACTCTGATTTTAGATTTAGGGTTACAATGAAATTTATGATCTCTTATCTTCTCTCCTCAAAAGTGATTAATGGAACATACAATAAATGATCTTTTGATGGCCACAAGGTTGTTTCAACTTTCATATAATCTGTTTTATATAATTTTTATATACTTGATACGTCATCATAAAATTATCTTGATCAGGCACGAATCTCGAGGCAAAAATCAAGCCGGAAACTTCAAAAATTAAATTCGAGAGCATCTGAACTCCGATTTTAGTAAACTTACTGTCAAACTGAGCGTCTCAGAAATACGAACCCAACGACACCAAATTCGACTCAATCTGAGCCCAAATGAGTCCAAATCAAGGACCTGAAGCTCTATTGGAAAGTTCATACCACAATTTGAGTTACCAAACGGTCTCCAAACTTGACGAGCTTATAGTCGAATCGAGCGGCTCGACGAGACGAATCCAACGAGCCCAAGATCGCTAAATTACAAAGTCATTAAGACCTTCAAATGTCTGATAAACTGTCCACGATCGAAGGATTCAATATTGGACAGTAAACTTACTGTCAAACTGAGCGTCTCAGAAATACGAACCCAACGACACCAAATTCGACTCAATCTGAGCCCAAATGAGTCCAAATCAAGGACCTGAAGCTCTATTGGAAAGTTCATACCACAATTTGAGTTACCAAACGGTCTCCAAACTTGACGAGCTTATAGTCGAATCGAGCGGCTCAACGAGACGAATCCAACGAGGCCAAGATCGCTGAATTACAAAGTCATTAAGACCTTCAAATGTCTGATAAACTGTCCACGATCGAAGGATTCAATATCGGCCGTTCATTCTAACCACTCTATATTTTGCCCTTATCTCTCATCTATTTACGGGCCATGCCACTCTAGAAAATTTATAAATAGACCCCTCATTTCTCTTGAGAGGGGACCAAAGCAAGAAGAAGAAGAGTGGAAGAGAAGAGTAGGAGGAAAGAGACTCCTCGACCACCGCTGGAGTTCCGCCTGAACTCTAAATGATGCCAGAATTCTGCATGACTTTCACGGGATACAGGAATTCTGCCCGACTTCCACGGGATGCCAGAATTCTATCTGACTTCCACGGGACGCTGAAATTCTGCCCAAGTAACGACAGAGCTCCCCCTGACGCCGAAACTCCGCCCAAGTGATACTGGAGTTCTCCTCGGCCTCCAACAGACGTCAGACTTCTACCCGATGCCAGACCTTCACTCATCGCCAAGTTTCTACCCGATGCCGGACTTCTACCGGTTATCGGACTTTCACTGGACATCTATCCGAGGATGGATTTCTTTCCATTTATGGACTTATACTTGACGCAGTCCTTCTGACCTTCGTCGTCAGACAACAGTCCTTCCGACCTCCGTCGCCAGCTGACTACGGTCCTTCTAACTTACGTCGCCCGCCGACTACAGTCTTTCCGACCTCCATACCAGACAACGATCTTTATGACCTTCGTCGCCTGCCGACTACGTTTCTTCTGACCTCCATCATCATACTATGGTCCTCCCGACCAAACGAACACGTCAATAGTGACTCTTTGTATTCACATCATGTAATATACTCTGTAAAATGTACATCGAGCTAAGGCCTTCTCCCATCGAAGGGCCTCATTTGTAATCAACTGCTATGCTAGTGGATTCATTCGAACTAGGCTAAGCCCCGTGGTTTTTCCCCTTTTTCAGGGTTTTCCACGTAAAAATATTGGTGTCGTCTATGAATGCTAGATCCTCTCTTATCTGATTGCGTACCGGATTTTCGTACAATGTTAAGACATTAAACTTTATATTTCTCTACCGCCGCGAATACTCCTGGACGCAACAATACTCAATTATATCAACGCATTTCTTGATTGCAAGGACAGGGCATTTTTATAATTAATAACATATACTAGCAAAATTATTTCAACTGGGTCAAATCGTGTGATTTATCTTTCTAAGTTTTTCACGTGAAAACTCTTATATCTCCACCAACTCTTTGCTTTCAATATAGATTGGATCCATGTTAAATATTTTTTTTCATTGTTGTTGTGAATTTTTTAGAACACAATATAATTAATGATAATTTTTAATCTCACTATTTACATTTTAATCATTCTACTATTTTCAAATTGTGACCATTTATTGAATACTAATGATCGATGAATGCAACAAAAATAAATAAATATTTAGCTACACCTTTGCCAAAAAAAATTGTAGATATATTAAGTTTTATTCTGTAATTAATAAAAATTTAAAATTGATTTCAGGTGAAAATGCTTCAACCTTATGTACTGCTTTTGATAATGAGAAAAATCAATGGTAGATATTATTAAGTATTTGTCAAAACATCAAAATTTCAAATTATTGAGCTGTTTGAAATTCTCCTTCTTCATTTTCATTCAATAATATTCAAGTGTAAATTAATATTAACTTTTGTCATAATTTTTTTAAAAATATATGACTATTAATATTTTTACTATAGTTGCAATGTTTCATAAAATTTGTTGTGAAGTTGGTTTAAGAAAAAACAATTTAACTACTCTGGTTATAAAAAATAAATTCACTATAAGAAATTTTTGAAAAATAGTGAGAAGTAAAAAAAATAAATTATAATTATTATCTCAAGAATAAAACAATGATAAATAGTACTTTTTATATCATAATCTATAATTATTGGAAATTATAACTTATGCCATTATGAATAAAAAAAGTAATTAAAGATAGATATAAAATCATTTTAATAAACATTATGACAATTTTTTGAATCATAATTTTATAAAAAATAATTACTATAAAGTTAAAATGTTGTTAAGATCTACTTTCTATCCTAATCTTAGAAACAAAAATATAAATAGAAAAATTAATATATAATTAAGCTTATGACCATCCTGCTATAATTAAATGAGGCAAAAGATTAAACTCTTAATCACAATCTTAAAAACATTAAATGTTAATATTTAATCATAATTAAATCAAGTTAGTGTGCTAAAAATATGAATGAAGCATTGTTTGGTTAGATTCTTGTATTTGAAAATTCAAGTGGAAAGATAATCTCTTCTGATTCAAGGCCTTATTATAATAATAATAATAATAATAATAATAATGAAATTATTATTATTATGTAATTTAACTTATAATAATGATAGATTAATAAAAAATTAATGTAAGATTACTCATTAAAATTCAAATAAAAATAAGAATTGGGTTTATAAGAAGTAAGCTAGGGATTTTTACATACATAACATTTAAAACTATTCTATTTACATATCTAACACCTAAATATTAATATTTACTTATCTACCACCTAAAAACCCTTCCTCTCATCTATACTACCACTCTGTTGCCTACCGTCAAAGAGGATCACAATACGAACAGCAGGAAACAGAGAGAGAGAGAGAGAGAGAGAGCTCATTCACTCGCGCTCTCGTTCTCCCTTCCATGGAATCCTTCGGCCTTCTTCTTGGAGCTAACGGTGACGACGAAGAGATCGATGACGAGGGGCCCTTTTTCGACCTTGAGTTTTCCAACCCCAAAGACCAAAGCGCTGAGTAGAGAGGCGGAGATCATGAGGATGAACAGTTGGAAGACGAGGAAGATGAGAAAGATTTTGATTTTAGCTTGAATTCATTAGATGGAAGCGACATGCATACTATTTCAACTCTGACGATATCTTCTTTAAAGAAAAGCTCGTACCGTTGGAATCGAACTCCATCGTAATGGTCGGGATAGCGATCAGAAGACTCGGCTCGCCGTTTGGCTCTTAAAATCAGAATACTTCTGTACCTTATATTTTTGGTAAAACCAAAAGATGATTTGTTCCTGTTCATTTAGAAGAAGAAGCAAATTACTCCTGAAATTAGAATACTTCTTTTGTTTCCATACTCTGCTCCTTCACATTCTTTCAGTTGCTACTTATCCTGCTAATTTAGAAGAAATAAGCCGCGTTAAGGATTGAGTCAGTTTCAGCTGCAAGTAAATTAATATTATTTTGACACTCCATTTAGTGGTGTTTACAGGATTTTGGTATTAAGCAAGTGGGGGTATAGTGCCTCATTTTTACATCCAATGTCAACTCGTTGCTCAGCTCAACATCCTTGATCATCAAGCCGTAGGTGAATAACGGATCCAAGAAAGGGAAAGGACGAGGCAGCATGCCAAACTCCGATCCGAAAGCGGTGGTCATGGTGGCGCAAGCAAAGAGGTGAGGTGGGCGGAGCAACTTCTGAATCCTCTAGCATCGGTAATATGGGAATGATGTGAACTATCTGCTTGCCCATACGAGGTTATTAGAGCAGTGGCAGAATGATCTACCCAGTTCTCTTTCTCTTTTATCTGGGAGATACTCTTCCCCAATGGCTTCGACTATGAGATTTATCTCAAATGCTAAATGTGTTCACACAGCTATCTGCCTCCATGACCAACCCCGTTTCCTCCTCCTCGCCATCGTTCAGGAGATGAACAATGATGGCGATTCTCTCGTAGTGACCGAAGCTCGTCCATGCGAGAGATCGTAAGCGCCTGGTTCACGTTCCCCAACTGACGTTGCTTAAACGGAGTGGTAGAACAGAAAAAAAAAGGAAGATTTTAAGTGGTATATCAGTAAATACAATAGTTTAGATGTTAAATATGTATTTTCATTAGTTTTAAGTGTTATGTATGTAAAAATCCCTAAAATAAAATAGATATAATTATTCAATTTCAAAGTTAAAATTTAAAGATTTTTAGATGCTTATGGAGAAATAAATTGGTCATAAGAGGGAGATATACTACAAAAAGTTTATTATTAAGGAGATGGGAATATGACGATAATTAAAAAGAAAAAGTTATGTATAACCTTGAAGGTTGCCTTAAAAGAGGAGTTGAAGCCTTGGACTTTTTTTTTTGTGGACTTCAACTCTTATGTTACAATAAATAAAATTTATTTTAAAATCTACTTTAACATATATACCATCAATAAATTATTATTAAATATCATTTAAATATTATACAAATGGTCTGCAACTAATTTAAAACAATTTTAAAATTATGAATTGAAAATTATAATTATGTCTTCATGCAGTAGCAATTATCCATTAATAAAAAAATAATGCATTTACCTAAATACCAAATGATTTTAAAAACTTGGCATTTGATCTTCCCCTAGCAACACAAGTCCCAAATCTGATTAAAGTTATACCAACAATAATGAATTTTTTCATTCTAACACTTATCAAATTAGGAATTAATAAAATAAACATGAATGTTATAATAAAGTAGTAGGCCATTGAGACTCATTCTTGGAGTGTTAGATATGTAGGATGGAGAAGCAACAACCACTAATTCTTCAACACTTCAAAGACACTAGCCAACAAAGAGCATTATCATAACATGACAGAGCTTACCAACCACATAACGAACAATAAAATTAGGTTGATCCTATTGAACACCAGTGTAAAGCCGCCTCATCATCATGATGAGGTTCCCCGTCCTCAACATAATCTAGAGCTTGTTAACATGACTAACTCAACTCATCATTCTTGTGATACTCGACTCACTAACAATCCCCTGACTGCTATGGTAAACTTGTCCCGCCCTCATATTAAAAGTACTTGTAATTTTATACGAGATGAGTTGTGACGTCTCATCCAAGATGAATCCCCTCTAAGGGAAAACAACTAGTTTACTCCCTAGCATAGTTTTTAGGAGTCTTCACCATTTGATTAATACAATCCTTCAACATCCCATTTCGAAAGTTGCCTACAATAAATCCTTATGATTGCTCATCTGATTCATACAAGAATATTGGTAATTATAGAATCATTATACACATTCAGTAAACCTTTGGTGTGCTTTTTTGTCATTTATCAGGAGTGGATCCTGAGTTGTTACGCTTAGGAGCTATATAAGCCTCCTTAATACGGGAGACGATTGTATGTAGATATTGTTTAGAAAGTGTAGGCGCAAATTACTCCACATGAGGCTATCAACATAGGTCGAAAGAGGTTTGAGCAATCATCTAGTAAGTGAAACAATAGTTAGTAAGAAATATCCCCTTGAAAGTTGTCCCTTTGGTCACTTCTTTGCTGCAGCTTTGTGGTGTTCCTAGTGGTTGTATATGTGGTGCTTTAACTACCTGCCTTATTTGTTCTTTTCCCTTTTCTTCCCTATAAATAGGGACTGGTTCCCACCAGTTTGGGGAGTTTTTGATGAAGTGCTTGCATACAAGCCTGCAAGTTTTTTTCTAGCTTGCGAGCTAGCCCCCTTTCCCCTTCCCCTCTACCACTTCATCTCGGTGTTCTTCCTTTTCTTCTCTCTCCACTGTTCCCGCCCCATATGTACCCTTCTTCTCTTGAGAGCTTAGTGGTGTTTGTTGCCACGTTTTGGTTTGTATTTGCTAGAGGGTGGACTTGTGCCGGATCGTTTCAGCGGTGGATTCCAGATTAGATCTTTCCTTTGAGTAGGGCTACAAACGAACCGAGCCGAGCCGAGTATGTGAGTGTTCATGTTTGTGTTTGTTTAACATTAGCTTGTTCATGTTTGGTTCGTGTTTGATTCGAACTTTATTATTTGTGTTCATGTTTGGTTCATTTAATTTAAGGGTGTTCATGTTTGGTTTATGTTCGTTTGTTTAGTGCTTATCGAGCTTTAAACAAGCTATGTTCGTGAACATATTTTGCAAACAATCTATTGAACAATCAAATCTTAAATTTGTTCATGAACATCCTAAACAAATAATCTAACAAACATGGACAAATATGAAATGTTTCTTGTTATTAATAAAAAATAATTATATTATTATGTTATAATTAAAGTTTTTATATTATGTATATTTATCAATTTTATAATAACATATTATTTAAGTTTTTATCGAGCGGTTTTAATCGAACCCGAATCGAGCTTTTTATCGAGCTTGTTCATGAGCATCAACTGATGTTGTTCGCGAACATAAACGAGCTGAACGCATTAGTGTTCAAGCTTGTTTATTTAAAAATCGAGTATTTAAAATATTGTTCAAGTTTGTTTGTTAGTTAATTAAACGATCACGAACTAGCTTTAATCGAACCGAACAACGAGTAGTTTGTCGAACGTTTGGTTCGCTTGCAGCCCTACCTTTGAGCACCTATCTTAATTTTTCGATCTTTGCATGTGAGGTGACCACTTGTTGTTCTGAGAGTAGCATTATTTATATTTTCCTATGTGTTTTTTCCTACAGATTTCGTAAGCAGTTTTCTAAAAACTTGTTTCTACTTTTAAATTTTTAAAATGTGGATGTTTATGTTTTATTGAAAGGAATAATTTTCTAATTGCTTTCCTAAATGTTCTCCATAAAATATTTAGAAACTTATGTTGCATCACATATTTGATTATTTTGATTGTTGGGGATCCAGATTCCACATTAGAATCCACTTATCATCAACATTGAGAATGGTGATGCTTGATGCAATATTAAAAGAATCCTAATCGATAATGGATGTTCTATTAATGGCATGTTCTACTCCATATTTCTTGATTTGGTTCTGGTCAGAAAGAAGCTCAAACTTAACGCCAAATCATTATAAGGATTTGATAATCAACTAATAAAGATAATGGGAACATTCATTCTTCTTGTTACTCATAAAAAATTTAAATTTAATCATGTCAAAATCAACTTATAATACCATCTTTAAGGATGCCCCTTCAATCAATTTTTGGAGTTTTTGCTTTAGTGTCATATTTAAAAATAAAGTTTCTCACTTTTACTTGGATTAGTAAGCACAAGTAAATCAAAAGATGGCTCAATTTTATTATTTTAGGCAAACTCAATCATGATCTTTATTGACTCTGAGCATAAAGAATTTCAATTTTTTAGAAGAAGAACTTTAGAGGGCCTCTCCTGTAAAGGAGTTGGTCCACATTCCATTATAAAATGAAGATCCATCATGGACTATATGAGTTGGTTTTTGTCTCTCTAAAGAAGTGTGTTCATTTCCTACACAAAAATTAAGATGTTTTTGCTTTAAGGCCGATAGAAATGTAAATGATTGATCTCGAAGTAATCTCATGCTCTCTCTCTCTCTCTCATGATAATCTTTTTATTCAGAAGATGAAAAATTTTATACCAAATCATTTGTAAGTAATTGAAGAACATGTGGAATATATTACCTGATCAAGTTAGCAAAAAATATTATGGTCAAGAAGGTTATTGGTGCTTGGAGAATTACATCGATTTGAATAAGATCACTTGCCTGAAGGCCAATTGCACTCCCCCGTACAGATCATTTAGTAAATATCACTTCTGGGCATCAGATGCTGAGTTTTATAAATGTTTATTTAGGCTATAATCAAATAAAAAATAATCTTGATATCTAAAAAAATAAAGTTTTTAAGGATCTTGTTGAGCATATCATGGAGGCATATGCAGATGACATGTTGGAAAAAACAGTTGAGAAAGCACAACATCTTTCTGACCCTGAACAAATTTTTTACCTCCTCCGACATTATAAGATGTACCCGAACCCCACCAAATGTGGAGAAATTATTGTGTACACAGTCTGAACTTAGAGAACGGTTCGGATGCTGCGTATTTATTGCTTATTTTACTGCGCATTTTTTTATACACAATTTTTTTACGTATTCTTTGCATATTTATTGTGTATTTAGTGAGTATTATTTATTTGCAGCTTATTTGCCTCTCCTTTAATGTGTATCAAAAAATACGCAGCAAAATGAACAGTAAATACGCAGCATCTGAACCGTTCTCTACGTTTGGACTGCGTACACAATAATTTGTGTTGGAGTTCTATAAAACAAAGTTCTATGGTTCATATTTATGCATCATCGAATTTAGGTTAATAGAAAAGATAAAATCAATACTAAATATAAAGCTTCCATGGAATTATAAAGGAAGTCCATTGTCTGATGGGACGAATTACAGTATCATCCCTTTGCCTGGTATGCTCAAGAAATATACATCTAATATTTTTTAAGATTCTCAAAGATGCGTGTAATGCTAAATTTCAATGGATAGATGAATACCAAGATGCTTTCGAATAACTTGAGACATATTTGGTTTCACCACAAATACTGAAAAAACCAACCCTAAGGGTTGTGCTTTATCAATATCCAATGTTGGTTCATGAGGAAATCATTGTACAATGTACAATTTACAATATCAACATGATCTCATCTAACACTAAGGCTTCATTTGGGATGGCTTTTTTTATGCTTTTTAAAGCAGGAAGCTGCTTTAAGAAGCAATAAAAAAGCCGTCCCAAACGAAGCCTAAGGATCGATATCCATTAGCATACAAAATAAAAATCTTGGTTTTAGTTCTCCTGGTAAAAATGTTACATCTATATATTCAAGTTCATACTATTAGTGTCTACACTTAGCTCCCATTAAAGGCCATTTTTTCAAAAATCAAAAGCCTCTGAATGACTAATCAAGTGGGAAAAAGAGTTCAAAGAGGTTGACATTAATTTATATTCAAAGAGAACAAAATGTATGGGAGAGCACTCTCTCTAGCTTTGCCACCATAATAACTAAAGATTTACACACAAGAATATACAGACAGGTTATACACTTTTCAAATATTTAGGGTTCATGGGACTTCTTAGATGGATCTATCTTCTCTCTCAGAAGATGGAATATTATCAAATGACTCCACCAAAGCTATTAATCTAATATGACAAGCTGTAAATTTCATGATCATGAAAAATAAATTGTATAGATATATATTTATTGAATCATATCTCAAGTGCCTTTCACTAGAAAAATTATTCTGTGCGGAGACCGGACTCAGAACTCCGTCCGGAGACTAACCAGAATGCGCCACGTCAACAGTACCGAGCCGCAGTACTAAGCAAGGGGTGACGTGGCGTATTTTGATTGGTCTCCGGACAGCGTTCGGTGACCGCAAAGAATAATTTTTCCTTTCACCGTCAAAAGCTAATTATTTACTTTAAGAAGTCCATTCAAGGATGTGTGTAGAAAATTTGACGGTCAGTGCGCTTGCCAAACAATTTTAAGCTTGTGATTCGATTGGGCTATTGATAAAATAGGATGCATTAGACTTCATGCAAAATGATAATAATTGCTAGATGCAACATAAAGCTACTCATATTTCATAAGTAGAACTTTCCTACTTTCAAAGCCTCCTGCCTTATGCTCGGTAGGGAACTGATAGAATGGGTCCATTTTCCCAAAGCCTATGGTTAACAAAGGTTTGTCATTCTAACAATAGACTACACCCAATGGGTGGAAGTTGAACCACTTGCAAAGCTTACTGAGACTAATGCTTAACAATTGGTTTAGTATAATGTTATTTATTACTTTGGTCTCTGAGAATAATTATTACAGACAATGAGACAGCTCACTAGGGAGGTATTTACATCTTTTTTTTGCAAAGATCTTCATCTTCATATTCAACTAGTCCACACGACAATCGTACATCCTCAAACGAATGAACAAATTGAAGTTACAAGTTCAATAATTTTTAAAGGATTAAAGACACAACTCGATAAAACTAAGGAAGATGGGCTAAAAAAGTTTTCAAATATACTATCGGCTTCTCATACAACTTCAAAACTCCAATGAGAGAAACACCTTAAAATTTATATGTCGACTTAAGGCTATTGTTCCTGTAGATATTGATGTGTGAAGCCCCAAAGTTCAAACTCCTGATGCTATTAATGTTGGGAAGTAAACTACGCAGCGAACATAAACTAAAAAAAGAAAATGCACCGAAAAAAAAAAAAAAAAAGAGCATCAAGATTTAATATGGAAAAATATGAAACCAAGAAAAAAAAAAACCCCTGAGCCACATCGCACCAAAAAATTCACTATTAAAATTTGAGAGAAATAGTATAGATCTCTTTTCTCTCTCTCTCTCTCTCCTTGTCTCTCCTCACTTCACAATTCATTGACACCACATAATAGAGAAAGAGACACTTAACTTACTACAGGGGATCTAACCCTTCAAGTTAAACATAAAAAACATTAAAGAAAACTACCCAACCTAACTTACAACACTGTTGTGCTCTTCTCTCTGTTTCCAGCCTGATTGGCAGTGATGTAATACTGGGTATGGAGTGTCGCAGAGCTCCACCCTTTTCCTCCAAGTCAGCACGAGTGTATATCATCATAGCACTCGAGTATACATTGTCATAATTTTATAGAAAAAATTGAGGGGAGGTCTGTGACGCCCCAAGATCTAATGTAAAAGAATTTCATACTTTATCTTTTAATTAATCTATCAGAGGCTCTAATGATCTACTAGTACAAACAAGACCAGCAAAAACAACTATAAAATCATTTTTCATCAACTTGTAATTTTATATTCATTTCCCAAAATTCATGTATAATAACTAGGAATTCATTTTATAACATTAGTTTATCATTCACATTCTCAATAACAAAAGAATAAAATCAAAATAGAGAAATAAATAAATAAAACCTGAAAAACCTGCTCAACCTCACCTACCAAGTCCTGACCCCTACCTTAAAACATATAAAAATCACAGTATGGCCTAACAACTCCATAAGTTATCCAAACCTATAACTGCAATCAATGCATAACAGTAAAAATAATATACATGCAATCATTCATTTCATATCAAAACAAACATGTAGAGTAGAAACCTGTAATCATTAATATGAATATATCAATAATTGTAAGTACTAGGATTTGAGACAAGTTGTCTGATCTAAAAAATCAAAGATCATAAACCATATAGGGAATCAATATGTTCTATCATTCATATATCCTATTTCATATGAATCAGTATACATGTCATATCAAGCAAATATTCTACGGTTATTGTATGCATACAATAAGAATACATGAATATCATGTTCCTATCAAATGCAACGTATCATGTATCAAACTTTTTAGTTTTGTCATATACTTGTATCAGTCATGTCTTGTATCATAATCATATTATATTATATTATATTGTATTATACTACTTATATAATTTGTCATGTATACTCATGTCATTTATATATATAAGCAAGGCAGGACATCTGGCTACTAGTGTTAATTTTTTTGTATCAAGACCTATAGGCCAACCATATAGGAATCCATCTTAATCATATCGGTCATGTTACTATAAATCAATCTTATATCACATATCACAAGTCATGTAACTTTCATATAAGAAGTTCACCATTTGCTACCTATTGGCATAACATATCAATATATCATATCAATTTAGATGTATATCATGTCTAAATATAGTATACTAACTTCAAATCATTTCATACCCAGTATCACTCCATGTATTCTAATTAAAAAGACATTTATACAAAACTAACTAGTAAAATCCCAATATAAATCAGTCAAAGTGCTCATAATGATGATATCTATCATATACTAAAAGTTACACGATAAAATTCAATAAAATGAGAATATTGCATTTTTATAAATTCTAAGATGAAGCTAATATAAAAAACATAAAATCAATGAAAACTGAGATAGGGTTAAAGTTACGTATCATGAGCAGAACAATTTTCGTAACTGGGAGGATGGACAAAAATGCCCCGATGCAAGCTTTCTCTCTCCTCCTCTCTCCCCTTTCTCCTTCTCGGCAAAATATGAAATGGGGCTTGGGGGAATGACTTACGCTATTTTAATTAGGGTAGTGGATTTAGATATTTAAAAAATAAATAAATTTTTAGACCTAACGCCGCAGCACTCAAGACCTCAGTGACCCCAACAAGCTTAACTGATAAAATGAGTTGAGTCACCAGTACAACCTAATTGATCAACACAACC
Organism: Dendrobium nobile; assembly: GCA_022539455.1. Lineage (NCBI taxonomy): Eukaryota > Viridiplantae > Streptophyta > Magnoliopsida > Asparagales > Orchidaceae > Dendrobium > Dendrobium nobile. The sequence goes on along the minus strand of CM039733.1, from coordinate 67,847,652 downwards.
AAATTCCACATAGAACTAACAATTAGTAATGAGAATAAGCTTCACGATCATTTATATCTTCCAAAAGCACCTCATAAAACTTCACACAAGAGTGTTTCATACTACCAAAGAATAGCTCAACACTTTATATGGAGAGTGAGACATCAACCCATCATTAATAAAGATCTAACCAACACTAGAGTTAACCTAACATTAAATGCTAAAGATGATCATTAACGACCGCAGCCAACATTGCTTAACCTCCATCCTTAGATTATTGTCGATTAACTTTCGCTGTTCGATTCCCGTCACTTGACTTCCAAATTCCGACTGTGGTCACCCATCTACTAACTTCTAACTCTTGTCACCAAGCTACCAATAGCTAACCCCATTGCCCAACTAACCATAATCACTTGACTTCCAACTTACCACTATAGCTCGACTAACCTTATGTGATAGTCTCCCCCTTCCATGACTTCTCTTGCGATCTCAAAAAAGGTCATCAAATAATTATTTTCAATTGTATAATCCCATCAAATTCAATTGAGAAAGGCAAAACTATATAGTTTCAATTATACAATGAATTATTTTAGCTAGGAAGACTTTTTTTTTTAATATTTAAAATTTATCCACACCAAAAAAAAAATTATTGTCTCTTACACTTTTCTTTGTGTGTATTATGAATACCCATATAAAATTATGACGTTAAATGTCCCCATACCATCCTAAAGTTCTTGGCATGCAACAAGCTATCAAAGCTTCAAAAAATCTCACCATAAGATTACAATTAATTATCATTATAAAAAAAAATAAAGATGAGATATCTTAAACTATGATTCATTATCATTATAAAGCTAAAATAATTTTAAGTGATTAGCATTAAGACTTCTTATAGTTTAATATTAAATAAAAGAGATGTTTTTATTTTGATACTCATAACATTGAAATTTAAATTAAGATATGCTAATATCTAAGGAAAATCATTAATTAGCATATTATAATGTCAGTAAACCACTTAACTCAACAATTCATTTTTTTAAGCTTAGGCTTAAGCGCATTTTCTAGGTAGATAAAACTTAGGCTTCGTTTGGGACAGCTTTCTTGCAGCTTCGCAAAGCCGCTTTCTAATAAAAAAATTAAAATTTTTGTACTAGAAAATGGCTTTTAGAAGCAGCAAGAAAGTCATCCCAAACGAAGCCTTAGTCTTCATTTGGAATCACTTTCTTACTGCTTCTTAAAGATAACTTTCTAATATTTTTTGTGCTAACAGTAAGAAAACTGTCCCAAACAAAGCCTTAGATTATATTTGTTATCTTTTTTTAGTCAGGGCTTTTTAATAACTATTTTTTCAATCATAATTTTTATTTTATTTTTCTAAAATCAGTTTTTTTGTAGAATTTTAAAAAAATTGTGTACAACACAATTTCTTCATTAAAATATATATATATCTTCCTTATTGTTGGTAGCTTTATTGATCACAAAAATAGATAGAAAAAAAAATAAAAACCAACCAAAGCCTTACCCTCAAAACCAAACTTACTGAGAATAATAGTTATACGCATCAACCAAAAACAGTAAGACCTTCTAGCAAATGTTTGAAGGAAATGAAAAGCTTAACCGAGCAAAATTATAGTTTTGTAGCTAAACCAGCTTCTTTTGCACGGTAAATAAGGGAAAAAATAACAAATGATTCTGGCTTACAAAATAAACAACAAAGAAATAACAAATGTTCTTCAACTAATTTGAATTTCCTTGCAGAAAAGCCATACCTTATTCTTCCAGGAAATATTTCATCTAGTAGAGACCAATTCAGAAGCTGGGCTATAAATAGGCAGCTCCAAATATGCAAAATGGTTGAGGAGAACACCATTTGATTTTTTTATGAGAATTTTTCATTTGAAATTGAATCTTCGACTCACTGATTCATAGCTGGGCACATGGATAACTGTAAAAAAGAGAATCAGAAAAATAAAAATAAAAAGATTCCGGAGAATATTTAGGCTTCGTTTGGGCGGCCTTCTTGCTGCTTCTTAAAACAGCTTTTTAGTATAAAAATTTAAATTTTTATTCTAGAAAGCTGTTTTAAGAAGCAGCAAAAATTTTTATACTAAAAAGCTGTTTTAAGAAGCAGCAAGAAGGCCGCCCAAACGGCACCTTAGTCAGTATAGGAACTGTGGATGTTATCTGTGATCAGAACATACCATCTCCCCAGGAGGCCATTGTGAGTGGCGAGGAAATTATCTTTTCAGAAAGAGAGGCGATGTCTTTGACTGTAACCTCATCAACAGCTTTAAGGAAATGCTCGATTGGCTTCCTGCAGATTCATTTGGTCAGAAGTTGAGTCAAAGTAGCCAAGAAGAAAAGGACATAGAAACATATTGGAAATTCAATTTTCATTTTCTTGATTATATCTTGCTTCGAAGAGATGATGATGGAATAAAAAGAATCAAGAAAAGGTTAATATAACTAAATCATCCCAGTATATAATTGCAAACAATTCCAGAAAAAGCGCTCATTTGACATGGCTGCAACTGTCTGTTAAAGCAGCCAGAAAAATCAATTATATAGAAGTTATTGTGGGTGTTAGAACTTTATTTTCTTATTAAAAAAGTTGGATAATAACTTTCTTAAAGTTATCACACTTTAGCAAATCTAACTGTAAGAAATTACTTCTCAATTCAAAAATAATTTAGTAGCAAAATAGCCATTAATGGCAATCTACTTGCATCAAAAGCCCCTCACAAGCAATCCCGTTTCCCTAATATTTTGGCTGAACAAACTAAATCTGCATCAATCCAAAGCAATATCTAAACTTTGATCTCTCTTCTTAGCACCTTATGATGGATCAATATCTCCTACATTGCTGCTAAAGCCACTCATGCAATGCTGTCCAATTGGCTACAGTGATTAGAGGTCTGTTTGGGATAAACTTTCTCACTATTTTATTTTTCATATTGAAAATACAATTTCATTTGGCTACTGGTTTCTTGTTGATTTCCAGATATTTCTATCATGAAAAGTTAATTTTTACAACCATAGTTGCTAATGTGAGATAACCTTAAAAAGCAGTATTCAATTTTTTTAAAAAGAAAATATTTATAATATCCGCAACAGTCTCAAAAAAGTTACTTTCCTTATAACAATTTTATAGTCACATTTATAAAACGCTCCAACCATCCCAAACAGCCCAAAGGAATAGCCCAATTGCACGCATATGATATGGTAAGCAAATCTATTGCTCTAATCCCATTGATCCAAATCAATCTCTGAACCATCGTGCCCTTGAAATCAATCTCTGAAATTTGAACCCGAACCAAACAGGGGACTGAACCAACACAAACCAACTGTTTTCTGATTGTCAAGAAAGAATGCTTGGTTCACATGTGCGACCGCCACCTAAGTTTGTATCAAGAATTCTGACTCATTTAATGTCATGTCCAGCTTAAGTTTAACAGTACATCAGTTCAAATGTGAGTTTGACCCAACATATCCGAAGCACTGAACCCAATCAACAGCTAAGAAAAGATAAAATAGTATGTTTGCACCACCATTTTATACTTATCAACACTCTCTCCAGTAAGCATTGAAAAACATGCAAATCATCCTGAAACCTCTTATACCTCCATCCATCAACTACTGGATATCATGACATGAATTCTCAAATAAATAAAAAATAAAAAAATAAAAAAGAACATTGATGTCCCAACATTTATATAAACATACATATAGCATGATGCTTAACCCATTATTCAAGATGATGGGCATCACTATTCAAGAAATCTTAACTCAGCATAAAATATTCAACTGATTCAAATATCATATAACGTTCTGTAGGCCAAGGAGCAAAATTCATTTTCCACTAGTACAGATCAATCTAAGAAGATATTTAGTTTTCCCCTTCACATTCAAAATCACCTGAAACAAGGAGAATTCGAACTAAAATACAGAGATTAAGCAATTATATGTCGGGAAGCTTAATCACACAAAGGTTGGGACAGTAGGGATAGAGGACACAAACATAAAGAATTCATAATATCATGGAGTAGGAGATAGAAATATGATGGGAGAAGTTATGCTCAAGTTTGCATAGCATATGACCTTACAACAGTAAACATCAAAGCCCTATATGGGGTCCTAGTTGGGTACCCTTTAGATACCCATGCTTTACTCTGACGGGCTTCACCCACCCACGCCCACCCATCGTGACTTTTGGAATGCCGTACCCACCTATACCCACCCACTTTCCATATTTTTTTAACGCAGTCTACCACAGACTGATGGCCTTGAGGCTTGTTGCCCTTTGCTCTGATTGCAAAATTTCAAGCCGCATATCAAAATTTATCATAGTCAGCGTGGTTAAGTGCTGCATACTACGTAGTGAGGATTGTAGTAATATAAGATATATATTGATTAGCAATGTAAAGCAATTTATCCCCCGATGTTGAGTACCTACCCGTAAGGCTATAGGCGTACCCATACCCACCCATACCCATTGGGTATGGGTGGGTGTGGGTATGGGTACCCAATGCAGGGCTCAGGTAAACATATGCATCAAGAAATAAGAAAAAGGAGATTTACACGCATATCATTTAAATCATCTATATTTACATATTTAACACTAAATTATATGAGTTGAGCTAAGCTCGAGACACATTTGAACCAAGTTCAAGTTTAATTCTATGAGTTTCGAGTCGACTCACAAGACGACTCATTTATTATAAAATAGAGAAGATCAAGCTTATTCAAGCCGTTATTATAATAACATTATAAAAAAATAAAAAATTAAATGAGAAATAATAAGAAATCAATTGAAAAAAGAAAAAGAGAGATAATTTTCAAATATTTTATAATGATTTTATATTAAACTTACTTATTTTTATATTTTAAGTGGATTTTATATTAACATTTTTAACCGAACCAACTCAAGAACTAACAAGTAGAGTCAGGGCCTCAAGCTTGGCTTGTTAGCTCATCCAATTTAGCTTACGAACCATTTATCGAGTTGAGCCTGAGTCTACCTAACTCAATTACACCCTTACATAACTTAAAATTACTGTTGAGGTTAAACCTAGCCATGATTAGATTTAGGTTAAATCTAGCTATGGCTAGATTTGACAATCATAAACTTTCATTGCTCTTGTTGTTTAAACCCAATGATGCTCTTGCTGGAAAAACCCAATGACTCCCTTATGCAAGTGGATTATCATAAGAGGAGTGAATGACACCAAAAGGTGTCGCATCGGAGTCACTAATAATTCTTGCATTGACATAAATCTCATTAGCGTCTAGAGTAAGATATTTCTTCGTACTCGTCAAATTCATGTTTAGTTATGAGAGCTTTCAATCTTTATATCTCCAATGATGTTACAGCTCAGGGACCTCATGGGTTTATCTCCACTACAATACAACCTCCAAGAGAATGCCCAAAAAGAGTTCGAGTCTTATGCAACTTTTTATCTGTATCTCAATAATAATAATGTGTGCCAGAGCATTCTTGAGAAAAATGCTAGCATGATCAATCTTCAAAGAGAATTCATTTATTTTGCTTATTATAGTTTTTTAGTTCTATAAGTTTGAAGTATTTATCGTGCATTTTTAAAGTTCTGTTTAATTTACTTCTTTGAATTTTTTTCTTCAATATCTCACGTTTGATCTCCCAAATAACCTACTGTAAAACGACGGCCTTTCGATGACTCGATTAGGAGAGTGATGTATTAGATCGGGCCTATATTAAGAAAGACAGAGGTAGACCTAAAAAGACTTCATTAAAAAGTTTTAGAAATAACTTTTTTATTGAATTTAAATGAAAATTTGACTCTTAATAGCATACACTGAAGAAAAAAGATTCATGTAGCCGACTCTACGTAGTGGGATAAAAACTTAATGATGTTGTTGTTGTAGTGTTCTTCTGATGCACATTAAGGAAGATCTCATGTTTGATCTCCCAAAGAATTTTTCCTTCATATCCTTTTGATGTACATAGCGTGGGTTATAACCAGCTACAAGGTAAAAGCCAACATGGCAGATTTCGAATCAATAGATTTAGACTGCAATAGTAAATTTAGAATTAAATGTGTCGAAAGAAGTATCATTGGGATCTACGGGGGAGTCATATTCATTCTCCCAGCCAATTTCAGTTATGGTGAACAAGTGAGTTTTGCAAGCGTAGAGGGCCAAAGAAAGGAAAGAATATCTGTCGTTATCAGGATTTATAAGAAGAGAAAACTAGGGCTCATATAAATGGTTTACAGATTTGCAAACAAAAGAAATTAGTTAATAAAGTGACAATTTTGAGCAATTAAGAAAACTATAGTGGTATGAACATAAATTTGTTTTGAGTGTTAAACATAAAAATAGAGCTGATTTTTATGGGCTCCGAAAATTCGGCCTTGGCCTCCGCTCGCTTTTCTTTTCATTCGGCGAGGGAGTTTTAACTGAATAAGTTCCGAGGTAAATTTTGGAAGGCATATGGGTTTGTAGATAAGACACTACCCAGAGATTTCGCCCTCATTTTGCGAGGACTTTATGATCTGAGTTCTGGTTTCCTATAGGCGCAAGCCCCTATAGTTAATTACTCCTCCCGATCGCGAGAGAGAACTTTCGATTAAGGCTAGTCGTCAATCAGATACGTAGATGATACGTGTTATCTGGCATATAGTAGCATCATAGGTATTGATATTTGGAAATTTGAGAATTGGGTTTGAAAATAGTTGGAGAATTTGGGAATTTGGAAAGTTTGGAAATTTGATATTTAAAAATAGAAATTTCACCATCTTGCACTTAAAGCGGATGGTGGGGGAATGGATGATGGGCCCGATCAAGATCCCATGGTTCCGTCGTCCCGGGCCATCGTGGTCCCTGGTCTACTTAGTCAGAGGAGGTAATCGACCCAACCTGACAGAAGGATCCTTGTCGGCAGCCATGGGTTGCTTCGTCCAAGGGGACCTTGTAGACCTGGGTTGAATGTTTGTCTAAGGGGACAAATTTGAATCCACCTTAGCTTACAGAGGGCTTTGTGCCCTATCGATCATATCCTATTGATTCATATCTCAAGGATTTAACGCCACTAAGGAGCATATTGGCTCTGGCCATAACCGCTATCTGTGGTGCCATTTGGCGGCAAAACCACTCGGTTCAGAGGGCCCCGGGTCATAACCGTTTACCTGCAGTGCCATTTGGCGGCAAAACTGCCGGTTAGAGGACACGTACAACGTCCTTATTGGCAAGAGATTGTTTGAGAATGGATCCTAGTGATATCTTCGACTAGGCATTTGGCTCTTTGTGAGCTAGAGTAGATTTCATTTTTGTCCACCTCAATAAGGACACGTACAACGTCCTTATTGGCGGATGATTTTTGCTTTATGTGTTTGATGGATTGATTTTTATTTTAAATATCTGGATTTTAATGACTTTGGATTTTGCTGAGCATTGGACTTTGTGGGCTTTTTGAATTTGTGTGGATATTTGAGTGGAATTTGGAATATTTGGAATTAACATTTGAAAAATATTTGTGAACGCCTCCGGTTGAGATAAGAAATTAACACGGCCATCATCGGGGTGTTTGGGGTCATTTCTATTTAAAGCTTGAACCTTGTCGACTCTGTCTGGCTGTCGACAGAGGATCAGGTCTCATAGGCTTTATGCCTTTGAGAGTGAATTCTTTTGATTTTAGGCTTTGAAGGCTTAATACGAATGTATTAAAACAAATATTCTTGTCGTCACGGCCACATATTTGCTTAATGGTTCGAACCCTGTCGACTCCTATTGGTCCGTATAGAAGGATCGGGCTCGAATTTGAATTCACTTGTTGACTCGCGCAGCATGCCTAGACGTCACGTGTATACCAATAACACACTCGCCGGGGCCCATGCGGGTTCTCGATTGCTTTTACCCCTTTTAGTGTACCTATGTATATACAAACTACGATGCACGTGCAAGGGTATTTTGAAATCATTTGTAGACGCCTTCTGTCATGCTTGTACGAATGTTACAGATCCGGTGGCGTGGCGTAGCCGCTTCTGAGTAGAGTCGTTCGTTGTTTTGTACAGGTAGACTGTCGTGCACTATTTGTTGATTTTTGTAGGCAGATAATAGTGCACTAACTAATCTCCTGCCTGCGTTTGTAGACAATTGCCTTTACATGATGTTTTTGTTCGTGGTCTTTGCTTTGCATACAAGTCTTCTAAATCTGACTACAGCATTTGAATTTGCTATAATTATTTTTGCACTTTTTGTTTGTGGTTGACATACTGGTGTACAACAAACCTTCTATGACGTCTCGTAGAGGTTTGTATTTGTTGTAGTCATTAATCTTTGCTTGTAACAAATCAACATATTTGTTCAACATTGAACAATAATTGATTGTAGAGGTGGTGTAACATTCATCACCTTCTACCACGATGACTTGTTGGGGTGTGGGTATCTTGTATGTGTAGCAGATATATTGCATGCAACTTACATTGACCGTGGAAGGGTCATATTCTAGCTTGCACTTGCTTATGCATCCATCATAATCTCCTTGAATGCATTCATTGCATCCTCCTTGAATGGATTCGTAGAATGCTTGTCAACCTTATTGTTTACAAATAAGTTGGCATATTTATCTGAGGTCAAATGATGTTCGCCACTTGCAAACTGTATTTGTTTAAGACTTGTTCAACAAATCTTGATCATTAATCTGTCATTTTTACTACGTATTAGACTCATTTGTTGATGCACTTTCTTGAAGTTGAATCACTATTGATAGTGGAGATGTCATCGTATGTCGTACATATATATTGGTAAGAGAATGATGTACTCATGTATAATTAAACGACTTTGATTACTTAGCGATAACATTCATCTCAAGCTTTTCGAGTATACTTTTGATGTAGTTAATGTTGGATGCTCAATCTTGCTACATTGACCTTAAGCATAAATACATGTATGCATAAGGAGTCTACCTTCATTGCATTCTTTATAATTTTCTTATCTTACTTGTTGATGAATTGTTGTTGATAAGAGACATGACATTGCATCCTTTCATTCAATTGATATGATCGTTGTAGGCCAATTATGATTGCTCAAATAAGCTTTTTATCAAAGCTTGTAATGACTCCATTGGTGATTGTTTGCTTGCTTGGATGAAATTCAAATGGATCACCTTCTTTGATTATCACTCGCATGATGATTCTCTAACCTTTAAAAGCTTAATGTTATGACCCAAATTCAAATTTTATTGAGTCGTTAGGATTTGCATATCCAAGTTCAAGTCAAAAGTGGCCCAACTCTTTTTTTTTTTTTTGAATTTGTCTTGAGTTTGATATCCAAGCTCATATGTTTTTTTTTATTAGACTTGAGTTCAAAATATGTCTCATGATGTCCAAAAACTGATTCAAGTCCTTTACGGTTCAAGACAAATCTTTGCCCAAATTCAAATGTTCAAGTGTAGGTACAAGTCATATGTCCCTTGCTGTCCTTGCAAGTACAAATTTCATATCCAAATTGTTCAAGTTAAGATTGATTGAGTTTGAATTCACTTAAATTATTCAATCAAATTCCAATTTTTGTCCAAGTCCTCAATTTCAGTAGAAATTTCGGCAGCCTCCCAGCGTCTCCCCCGTTTAGGGAAAAAACCAAGAGGCAACCTTCCCCTCGACGCTACGTGAGCGCTTCAGGTAGGTGTCAAAAATGACACCGCGGTCGCATTTGAAATTTTTATTCCCGCCTGCTACATGAGCATTTAAGGGTTTTTTATGTTTGTTGATTATAAGAAGAAAGCAGGCGTTAGAAATAAGCACAGGTTTCCCCCCTCTGCACCACGTGGGCGTTCGGGAGTACTTATATTAAAAATAAAATAAAATAAACACATTTTTTTTATCCCATTCACCGCAAGCGCCGCACCGGTTTCCCGCCCTACAACGCTACTTGAGCGCCTTGGGGGTTTGTCGGCTCGTTGCTAGCTTTGGAGAGGGATCCTTAAATCGTCGCAAGCATCGCACCAGTTTCCCACCCTAAACGCTACGTGAGCGCCTCGGGGGTTTGCCGGCTCGTTGCAAGCATCGAGAAAAGAATCCTTTATTATTATTATTATTATTTTAGATTAATTATAATTAAAATAATTAATTATTATTAATGATAATTAATTATCATTAATTATAATTAATAAATATTTAATTATAATTAACCATATATTATAATTAATTATAAATACCTTATAATAAATAATTATAATTGAAATTAATTAATTATGATTAAAATAATTAGTTATAATTAACAATAACTAATTATAGTTAATTAACTATTTTTTTTTTAATTTAGGACTATAATTAATTAGAATTAATATAACTAATTATAAAAATTATAACTAATTTAAAACTAATTATAATTATTTTATAAATTAATTATAATTAAAAATAATTAATAATAATAGTAATAACAATAACATAATTATTATAATTATAATAATTATAATTATTGATAATCATGATAACATAATTATCATAATTAATAATTTATAATTATAATAATTATAAATACCTAATTATTAAGATTATTAATAATTATAATAATTATAGTAATATAATTATTATAAGTAACAATAATGATAATAATTAGATAAAATCAAGATGATTAAGGGTAGGGATCACCTTGAGCTAAGCAAATAGGTTAGAGGGGTGAGTTGAGTTGAGGTGAGCTAGGGCTGAGTGGCTGAGTTGTTGAGTTGGGGTGAGTTGGTTAGGTTTTAAGTGAGAGGGCACGGTTATGAGAGGGGATCGGGCATATGAGGAGATGGATCGGCTTGGAGCTGGGGATCGGAGGTGGCTTGTGGAGATCGGGCAAGGTAAGAGTTCTCGGTCTCTCTTTCTCTCTCTCTCTTTCTTTCTCTCTTTCTCTTTCTCTCTCTCTCTCTCTCTCTCTCTCTCTCTCTCTCTCTCTCTCTCTCTGTTCAGGTCGGCCGAGAGGTTGGAGACGGAAGAGTGGTTCGGCCAGAGGAGGTAGAGGGGAAGGAGGAGGTCGAACGACCAGGCTTGGACGGGTGAGGTCGGTAGTGGGAGGCGTCGGGCAGAGAGGTATTGGGAGAGGCAAGGGAGATCCGAGTGCTTGGGCTCGGGTAGGGCTTGTGGAGGCGTGGAGCTCAGGATTTGATCGGAGAGGAAGGAGATGGAGAGAGGGATTTGCGTGTGGAAAGAGATCGGGAGAGGGCAGTGGAGCAAGGTAGCGAATGGAAGAAGCAACGGCTGAACCCCTTGCTTGGATCGGGTATTTAACGACGGGAGCTGGAGTGAGATCGAGGCGAGCCCATGCGCGAATGAACGTTTTCGGTGCCGTTGCAGACTGCGGCACTGTAGCAAGCGGCGGGTATGGGCTCTGGATTTGCGGGATGGGCAGCCGGCTTCACAGGTATGATGTGGATTTTTTTTTTCTTTTTTTTTTTTTTTGTTCTGTCACAGAGGTCAACAATTTTATAGAATTTTTTTTTCTTTTTTGAACAAAATTTTCATTTAAATTTAGCTGTATTTATAGATATAATTGCATATCCCTCTTTTATCCCAATAAAAAAAGAAATTAATTACTTCCAAAGTAGAGCTATCAAATTTTAAACTTTTTCTTCATATAAGGAAAGGCAAATCATTTTGAATATATTATAAGGTAATTTCAGGGGAAAGTTCAACCATATCATATATAACAGTAATTCTATATGATCGTCTTACAAATACATGAAAGAGTAGTAAAAAAAAATTGCTAAAGGGCGGTCAAACTTAAAAGATGTGAAATGATTAATCTTTGAACATAGAGCATTCAGAGAGAGATTATATATATCTTTTATCCCAATAAGAAAGGTAATTAATTACTTCTAAAGTAGATCTATCAAATTTTGGACTTTTTCTTCTTATAACTTATAAGGGAAAGATAAATAATTTTGAATAGATTATAAGGTGATTTTAGGGGACAGTTCAGCCATACAATATATAATAGCAATTCTAGATGATCATCCTACAAATACACAAAAAAGTAACTAAAAAAAAAATTGCTCAAGCGGGGTGGAATTTAATAAATGATAAATTGCTAATCTTTCAACATAGAGCATTCAAATAGAGATCAATAATTTTTAGTTGCAATTAACATTCTATTTAATAAGATTGCTAGTTGAATTAAGAATATTGTCACATAAATTCTGGCAGAGTTTAGAAAGTAAATATAATAACACTTAGTGGTAGGTTGAGAAGCAATAAAAGGTAATTAAAAAAATAAATGTTTTTTAAAGAATGACTAAAAAAGTAATTAAAATGTCCTCAAACACCCGCATGGGCCCCGACGAGCGTGTTATTGGTACACACGTGACGTCTAGAGATGCTGCGCGGGTCAATAAGTGAATTCAAGTTCGAACTCGATCCTTCTATATGGATCAATAGGAGTCGACAGGGTTCGAACCATCAAACAAATATACGGCTGTGGCGACTGGTATATTTGTCTTAATACATTCATATTAATCCTTCAATGCCAATAACATTGAGAATTCACTGATAAAGGCATAAAGCCTACAAACCTGATCCCCTATCAACAAGTTAATAGGGTTGACAATGTTTAATAAAAAAATAAAAATGACCCTACTCGTGTTGAATGAAGATCTCAACCGGAGGGGTTAATTTCCAATATTTTCAAAATGCCACTCCAAGTACATGAAAATGCAAAATTCCAAATATCATCCAAAATCAAGAAATCCAAAAATATTTAAAATTGAAATCCAACAATTAAACACTTAAAGCAAATATACATCCACCTTCCACAACAGTTTACCGAGATGAATAAATTAAAATTTACTTCAGCTCACATGGAGCTAATGCCTAGTCGAAAATATTACTAGAATCCATTCTCAAACAATCTCCTGTCAATAAGGATGTGGTACGTGTCCTCTAACCGGCGGTTTTGCCGTCAAATGGCGCCGCAGGATAAACGGTTATGACCCAGGGCCCTCTGAACCGAGTGGTTTTATCGTCAAATGGCACAACGCAATACCGGTTATGGCCAAAGTCAATACGTTCCTCAGTGACATCAAATCCTTGAGATATGAATCAATAGGATATGATCGATAGGGCACAAAGTCTTCTGTTAGCTAAGGTGGATTCAAATTTATCCCCTTAGACAAACATTCACCCCAGGTCTACAAGGTCCCCATGGACGAAACAACCCATGGCTGCCGACAAGGATCCTTCTGTCAGGTTGGGTCGACTACCTCCTCTGACTAAGTAGACCAGGGATCACGATGGCCCAGTACAACGGAATCATGGGATCTTGATCGGGTCCATCATCCATTCCCCCACCATCCGCTTTAAGTGCAAGGTGGTGAAATTTCTAATTTTAAATATCAAATCTTAAAACCCTCCAATTTTCCAAATACCTATGTCCATGCTGCTACTATATGTCATATAACACGTATTTCTACGTATCTGATTGACGACTAGCCTTAATTGAAAGTTCTCTCTCGTGACCAAGAGGGGTAATTAACTCTAGGGGCTTGCGCCTATAGGAAACCAGAACTCATATTATAAAGTCCTCACAAAATGAGGGCGAAATCTCTGGGTAGTGTCTTATCTACAAACTCATCTGTCTTCCAAAATTTATCCCGAAACTTAATTCATTAAAACTCCCTCATCAAAGCAAAAAACAACAGCGGGCGGAGGCCGGGACCGAATTTTCGGAGCCCACAACTACAACTAACAATGCTGCTTGAATAAATTTTGACTTTTGAGCAGCATCCGCATCCTTTGTGACCAGGACCATCCAACAACAACAACAACATCAAGCCTTTGCCCCACTACGTGGGGTCGGCTACATGAATCTTTTTTCTCCATTGTGTTCAGTTAAAAGTCAAATTCTCGTTTAAATCTAATAAGGAAATATCATTTTTAATATTCTCTACCCAAGTCTTTTTAGGTCTACCTCTACATTTCTTAACATAAGTCAAATTTAATACATCTACTTTCCTAATCAGGTCATCAGAAGGCCATCGTTTTATGTGACTGTGAATAGAACCATCCATTTAGCAAAAAACGTTTAGAAGATGAAACATTAAAAAACAAAAATTAACAGCATTTAGCATCTTCTCTTCTTGGGAGAGTATATTATAACTAATATGCAAGAGTGTTCATTTACAGCTTGCAGTTGGCAAATATTCTTGCTCAATTTCATGTTCGATAACTAGTACTCAACTACTCATCCATATTAGTTTGGCAACTCTACACTGTAAATACCAACAAATATGGCCTCACAACAAGACATTAAAGCAACATGAGGAACATATTAATAAAAAATACCACGTGATAAAGGACAGACCTTTCTCCATATGTCAAAATCTGCCGCCCAATGTCTTCTGATGCTACCATCTGCAATACGTATGACAATAAGTCTCTAAAGCTGATCGAGAAGCATTTCTTTGAAACACTTTGAAAGTTGAAAAAACATCATGAAATACAAACCCTGGACTCCAGATTCATCAAAACTGCCGACTTAGTTGCCTGTTTAGCACGATCTAATTCAATTTGGCTAACTGGCAAAGAAAGCAATAGCATTTAGCAAAAGCTCCGGATGCATTAAGATGCAAGAATAAGATGGAAGCAGCATCTAACCTTGTCCAGGAGTCGCAACAGCTAGCAATTCCCTGGCTGCTAAGTCTACAGCTTTTGAAACAAAATCTGAACTCTAATTTAGCATTAAAATTCAAAATTAAATATTGTGCAAAGTGCGAAGGATGCCAAGGTTTATACAAAAGCATTTAAAGTTTACTCCAAAAAGGAATAAAGGAACTTCTATAATATACCTAAATCAGAAAACAATTAAAAATAATGAATGCCTCTATGACCTCAATTTTACCAGGATAATTTTGATATCCCTGTTATGAATATGATAAAGCAAAGCTTTTAAGACCATATGTCTCAAACTTTTGAGGCTGGCATTGATGCGGACATCGGCCAGAAGATCTGGCGCATCTATCACAGGAGGCATCGTAAATCGACAGCTCTAATTTAAGTTGTCATTTATGAATTATTTTTTGCATTTTAGTTTCTATTTTATGTTATTTCCTGTTTTACCCCTAGGTTAATTTATTTGAGTGTTGTAGCCCAAGGGGCAATTTTGTAATTTTTTATTTTCTCATGTTGTGGCCTATATATAGGGCCTTTAGCTATTGTAATAGGATGGTTAATGAATGAATGAATGATTAAGAAAAATTTTCCTGCATTTGTCTTCTTGCATGAGCTCTTGTGAGAGTTTGAGTGCTTGATGGAGAGATATTCCTAGGAGATGGAAGCTTGCGTACTACCCACCAACCTTGGAGATGGCCGGGTTCGTGGTCTTTCTTTATCTTTGTCTTTCTTTCTTCCACCACCACCATCGGACATCTTTTCCCCCAAACCCTTCCCCATCTCCAAGCCCTCATCGCCTCCCACTCAAAATTTCCCCACCTTCTCCACCTAGCCGCCGATCCAACCTCCTTTTCCCCCATTCATGCTCGTTTCCTATTTTAGATTGAGTTGAATGAGGGTAGATTTGAAATTCAAAATTGATCATTGTGAATTTCAAAATTTCTTTCCTAATTTGATAAATCTATTTTAGGAAAGTCTTTAATTAAATCAATTTGGATTTTCAAATTCAAATGGATTTTCACTAATTGATTTCTTATTTTCCAAACCTGTCATGCTCCTCAAATCACCTCCTCAAATCCCTCTTTGACCTCATTAACTGCCGGCCCAGGAAATAATTCCTAAAGGAATTGTTTCCTAAAAACCCCACCCCATCCTTTTGGAAACAATTGAAACCTCACCCCTCTTAACCGTATTCCTCTGAAACTTTAATTCCTAAATTAATTCCTAAATCAATTAAGAGAATTAGGAATTAAATCCCACCTCAGCCTCTCTATCCCGCCAACTCCCTCTTCATGCTCCACCGCCCCCCTCATCTCTCTTATGTGCACTAGATAACTCTCTGGTCCAGGACCCGTGCAAGGAAAGTTGCTCTCAGTTTTCCATTCACAGTAAGGCTAGACTTCTCCCCAATTTCCCTACGTTCCAGCCCTCCAAAATCTGAAATTTTCATCTCAGATTTTGTTGGAAATCTGAAGTTGTTTTTCAGATTCTACGGGAAGAGACTTGGTGCTTGCATCCTCTCCCCTTTCAAGAGAAACTCCTTTCCCTTTGCTCTTGTTTGCTTTGACGGAAGCCATTGACGAGTACTTCGAAGGCCTTGAGTGGAGGATCTCCACCACTCCTTAACAAAGGTTTTCTCCTACACTTGCATCTTATTTCTTTAAGTCCAAATTCTCAACGGTGTGATTGTAGTCGCAAAGTCTCCTCCCAATGCTCTTGCTAAGCTTAGTAATCATAGGAATTGAGCGTGCTTTATTTGCATCCTAATTCTCGTTGTTAGATTAGGGATTAATTTGAAGGCTACTACTTGTATTGTTATATTTTCTTATTTATCTTGAAAGCTTCAGAACTCCGAGCATGTGATTTCGCCTAAGTAAATTACCTCATTATTTGTTTTGAATCTTCGTTGAGAATTGCTCGTAACTTTATTCTAAAATTATTCTAATCGAAGAGTTGTGCAATGCCTAAATGAACCCATAAGCATCTCATCTAAGTAGTCCTGCATCAGGCATACACCATGACAAAATATGGTAAGGGCATGACAAAGCTCAGGCAAATTCATTAAGACACTAGTTTCTTGGCTCCACAAGTGCATAGTTAGGAAAGTCACTTGAAAGGCAAAAGGCGCTAGATCAGTTACTTCAAAAAATAAAGCGGTTAGTGCCGTAAAAAGTGCTCCTTTACACCAGAGGCACTAACAGTAGTATTTTTAGAAGAGCGCAAATTCAAACATTTCAATACCACTGCCCAATGCCCAGGCGATAGGTGTCACCATAGGTGCTCATTCGAGTGAAGTGGGTTACTATGAAAAAAGGAATTATTGTAGGAATCTCAAATCCTATTTCCTCTCCAAATAAGGCTTGTGTCCTGATTCAATGTATTATCTTAATGTGATAGTCGTGTTAACTGGCTTGATATCTATAAATAGGGTGAATAGTATTGATTCTCTCCATATCTTATAGGTGAATTCCCTAAGTTAAATGCTGTGCAATGCTTTCAATACCTAGCATAATTGACTGCATGTATCATGACTTAAAGTCTGAGCATGAATAAAATAAGCAATGCTTTCCCCTGTTTTCCTACTCTACCTACAGAGTTTTCCATCTTCAGTATCATCGTTGGTTTCATGGTATTAGAACCAAGGTCTATTTGAGATAGAAAGATCTACAAAATAGCTTTAACGGGTGAGGTTTCTTCAACAAACTCAGCTTGTTCACAAAAGCTCACCTACTGCAACTCATTCAACTTTTTTCCGAAGGGGTGGCTATTTGGTTGGCTATAAACGGAATGCAGCACAAAAAAAAGAATACTGTGCTGTTTGGATGGGTAAAAAATAAATGCATGTAAACGTTTTTTCTTGGTTGGTTTTAAGCAAGATGAAAGTAGTGTAAAATCTAAAAAAGGAAGCAGTAGTGAGCAACAGTGTTGGCGGAGGGTGGTGGCGACTGATGATGATGGTAGCGGGTGGCGAGGGTGGCAGCAATGGGTGGCGGGGTTGGTGGTCGTGGTAAAGCGACAGGTGGTGGCAATAGTCAGTGGTGGGTGGTGGGGTGGCTAGCAATGGGTGGCAGCGATGGTGGTGACCGGCAACAGGCGATATGCGGTGCGTGGCAATGGTGGTGGTTAATAGGGGGTGGCGGCAAATGTGGCCAATGGCCGGTGACCGACAGTGGGTGGTGACGATGGTGGACAACGGGGATGGTGGCCAAGGTCAGAGGTGGGTGATAATGGTGGTGGTTGGTGAGGGCTGGCAGCGGTGGCAAGCTGCGTGGGGTGGTGGTGATGGATTGCATAGGTCGACGGTGATGGCGAGTGAAGACGGATGGTGGTGGGGGCAGAAGGTGGGCAACGACAATGACAATGAATTGATGGTGTATTTGAAAATCGCTCAAATCTGACGAATTATGAATACATCAAAAATGAACTAGACTGCGAATTTCAAATACACCAAAATTTTACCCTACATTTGTTTTACTTCAAATCAAATATCAATATTCTTAAAACCCCTGCATTTGGAATATTTTACACCCCTTTTACTTGAAACCAAACAGTCCCTAAATTTATTCTCTCCAAATACAATCATAATTTTGAATAGCCAGAATTTTATTTAATGTTGTTGTTATGTGTTTTATTGGTAATAAGAATTCAAGGTCGTCTTGGCTATGTTGCTGGTTCAACTAAGAAACCTAATACTAGCAATCATTCTCTTCAAACTTGGGATGCACAAAATTCAATGGCGATGGCATGGATTGTGAACTCAATGGGAGATGGACATCAAAGAGTTTTAGATATAATATTCCGCTATTAATAAAATGTGCAAAGCATTAAGGATAAAATTGACAATGGATCTCTCTCAACAATAACTGGAACTGGAGCTGTACAAAATCAATCAAAACATTGAAATTCACTCTGTTTTGCATATTCTAAATTTAATTGCAATCTTCTCAATATTAGTAAGTTGACAAAACATTTAAAGTGTAGTGCTCATTATTTAAGCCTCGTTTGTTTTAGGACCTGACTTCTTGAATAACATTTTGAAAGAAAGCCTAACTAAATAAACATTTTGAAAATGCAAGTTGTGAGTTTCCTTCTGGTGAACAAAAAAAATGTTATGGAATCGTAGGCTTGGGCCACCCAAGTTTTTCATGTTTACAAACTTTGTTCCCATCATATTTTATAACAGAGACTCCTTTTAAATTGAAAATTGTCAACTAAGCAAGCAATTTCATTCTACTCTTCCTTCCAAAAATAACCAAGTCTCATACCCCTTTACACCAATCCATAGTCATATATAAGGTCCCTTATGAGATAAACACCTACAACAACAACAACATAAAGCCTTTATCCTACTACATGGGGTCGACTATATGAATTATTTTTCTTCATTATGTCCTCTCCAGGGTCAAATTCTCATGTAAATATAAGATAAATAAACGAGAAAAAGATTTATCAAATTTATTGATGATCAAATGCAAGTGTGTTGGTATATCTATCTATTGAAAGAAACATCTGAAACAGAACAAGTTTTAAAAAATGTTCATCTTGGATTAAAACACAATTTCATGTAAAAATAAAAACTTTGAGTACATATAACGGAACAGAATATTTTACGTCCACTTAGGAAATTATTTTACGATGGTATCTCACACCAAGATTCTTGCATAATAACCCCTCAAAAAATAGGATTGCTGAATAAAGAAGCATCACCTACTAGTAATTAGAGCCAACATACTTACAAATGATTTATCAAAATATCTATAGGGAGATGATGTTCTTACTGTATAATATTAAATAAATAAAATAACAACTCGGTTCCTAAATTTTGGCACACATTTAGGCTTCGTTTGGTTATTCGATACTTTCGTAAAAGGAAGTTTTAAGAAACATTGGTTCAGAAAAAGGAATTTTCTAATGGAGAAAGCACATGTAAAAAGCTTCCTCAAAACAGCAGAAAAATGAGAAAAATGATATTATTGGGAACGCGATTTAAGGAACCAAACAGTAAAGAAGAAATAACTTTACCGTTCTAAAACGGAATAAGCACAAAAAACGACCAATCAAACTAGGCCTTAATCACTCCTCGCACATGATCTACCTATGCAATATCATTAAAGGTCTTTGGTTGTACTTCCTTTGTTCACATTCATGATAACCACAGAAGTAAACTTAGCCATAAATCCCTAAAATCCGTTTATCTAGAATACACTCTAACTAAAAAGAATACAAGTGTTACGCACCAAAAACATGCAAACATCACAGTTCCTATGTATATGACATTATTTGAAAATCAACATTTTAAATAAAAATGTCTATCTATGGGGAAATGATTTTTTTAATGGTGCGTTAGAGGAAAAAATCTATAGGAAAACATATGACTGAAGAACTAAAAAATTTTAAAACTAGAATGAAAATTATTGAAAGGAAACTCATAGAAGTGGTAATATTAAAAAAGGGAAATTACGTATGTAACAAAATCTTCCCTAATTGCAAAACTAACATTCAAAAACTTTTTATTTATATTAAAATTTTCTTGTTTAATCAAATTATAAATTATCTGGTCATGGCATGTGCAAATACATGAGTTTGCTAGTTCATTCTTTTACTTGGGTGTTAGATATGTAAATAAATATTATTTTAGAGGTATTTGCATAATTTATTTACTAAAAAATAAGTAAAAATCATCAATGATGAGGAATAAATGATCTTACAGTTGTTGCATGGATTCCAAAAATGCCAGTATTATTGTAGATACTGTTGAAAGCTGAGAACGACTGAATCTGTTGAAATTCATTTAATACACGGAGATCTGTGTATCAACCAACCAATTTTATTAGGAGAAACAAAAATCAATTATATCCTTAATAGATAATCTCAGTATAAACCTGACCACGCATGTCAATATAATAAAAATGGCGTAGAATAAAGCTTGCAAAAGGATAACAGCAAATTATCGCCAAAGTAGGTCAAGAAGCGCAGGCCAAGATAGGATTAACTCACATAGACGAGAGTACATTCCCTTTCCAGGGCCTCCAGCAGAGAAAGAGCCACCACCTCCCATAAGCATCTGCAAAACAAAAAAGAATATTGAAATTGGCTCACCTATTAAGATCAATAAGCTCTAAACTGAATCATATAATCCACAATTCCACATGATGCTATGCATTAAATTCTGCAGTAAACTGCTTGGACTAAAACTCATTAATACCTGAAGCACTGTTACAGCAATGGCATCCTTCTCCTTATGCCAACCACCAGGAACTTCAAAAGCAAGAGCTAGATGTGTACTCTGTTATAAGATAGAAAGTTTGACAAAAGATAAAAATCAAATGGTCTGAAGGAAACAACAACAAAAAAAAAATACAAATGAAACAACAAATTATCATATGCACCGCAGAATCAGCTTGACAACGATAATCCCCTCCTACATAAACAGATTTAGGCTCCTCTGGATGATGAACCTTGGGAAGATCAGATAGAAGTGGTTCAGCAAGTTTAACTAATTCCTCATGTTCCACACCGGATGCTGCAAGTACCATTCTTGGAGCAGTATAGTTTTCCTATTATCCATAAGGAATGAAATTAATACAAAAGGTGGTGAGCATAAAACAAAAGGGAGAACAAACTAAACAAAATGTAACACAAAAAAAAGGAAGTACAAACTTACAGCAACAAATTGTTCCAGAGCACTGCTATTTAAATAATTCAAGGATGATTCAGAAGCCAAAAGAGGAATCGCCAATGCACCACTATATCCGGCAAAGTGTATAGCCTCCAAAAGCAGACCCTGTGGGTTGTTGGAAGCTTCTGCTATTTCTGATTTTACTCTCTTTACCTGTACAGTAACAAGTAATAGAGTAACAAACAAGTGACTAACAGAAAGGTACTACTAGGCTTATCATGGATGTGATACCTGTTCATTAACCTCCCATTCAAGGAAAACAGGATTTCTGACACTATCAACGAGCACCTCAACCATTTCTGGCATGAATGTTTTTAAAGCATCATAAGTATATCCCATTTGTTCACGGGAAGCCGAAGCACTGACATTTCCTCCAATTGCTTCGACTTCACGCACAATGCGCAGATGGCTCCTATTAGTTGTGCTCTTGAAGGCCAAACGTTCCAGCAAGTGTGTAACTCCAAAGGAATTTGGTGATTCATACACTGATCCACAGTCAACATACAGTCCTACTGAAGCAGCTGGACTCTGACAATTAAACAAAATAAGTTGATAAACAGATAGCTATCAGACGCATTCAGTACAAGCTGCTGAAAAACAACAGTAAACTCATACTGGAGAAGTTTCTGAGGCAATTTTAAAGCCATTTGAAAGGGTTGTGATCTTTGTCTTGCCAGGCTCCACATAATCAGGAAGATGAGGCGGTAGTGCAACAACTGGCAGTGGGTAATCTAGAGGGGGGAGCTGATTAGACTTTTCACCAGTAAGCCAGCTAAAGAAGCCACTTGAGGACCTTTTTTCTACTTCTGTACTTGCAAATCTCTCAGAAGCTCGAAAAACCCGGTTCCCTTGTCCATGTTGCTGATATTAACGAATATAATGAATCAGATGTTGGTATAACCCAGTGTGTTCAGCAACACTATATCAATTGGTGTCCCAACAGAAATTAAGCATAGAAAATTTTGATGTACAAAGATATATGGCAATATGAGATAGCGGATGCCCTAAATCTCTTATACAAGGATACAATCAGGACTAATAACCTCAAACTTCAGTTGTTGATTAAGGATAAAGTTATACCTGACAAACTGAACTTTAGCTTCTTAAGAAAACACTTACAAGGGAAATCTTGATCGAGATGAACTTGGTATGATAATTGCAGGCAACACAAATACATTTTGCTTCCTCAAAGGTAAAAAAGACAGCCTTCAAATGCAATATTAAAAGCTTTTCCAAAGAAAATATTTGCTTTCTACAAGGTTTATCCAAGGCTATAGAATAAGCCTGACACATTCATTGTCACATCAATCCGAACTTTTTTACAACAATCTAGTGAAAACTTATATCTTCTCTCTCTAATCTCTCTTTCTACCTCTATATTCTCTTTCTCTTTTTGGTTTGGTCCATACTTATTAGTAAAATTTTGATATCACTCATAGATAGATTTGAATCCAAGAATGTCCAAACATTATTATATAATGTATCAACCTCAAAAATCACAAAAAAGGACTTAAAAAGGAGGGTAAAACAAATTAAAAACATCCATAAGACAGCTCTAACAACCAAAAAAATGATTTATCAGAACATGCTCACAACTATAACACTGTAAATGAAGTAAAGACGCATTACTTTGCATACTAATTCAAAAAACTAAAAGAAAATCCAAATGGATCTCTATATTGTACGGTAGGAAACTCTGAATATGACAAAATAGGAATATTGTTATAATTGCTTGTTAATGTGAATCCGAGTTTGTTCAATGTAATTCGCCATGCATTGTTCACTGGTAAGCTCGTGCCAGGCTAATCACAAAAACCATCAAATGGCACAATGGGAAAAAATAATGATTTAAACAACAGATCGACTTAAAAACGCTATAACAGTGAGAATAACATAAACAAAATGGAGAGGAAAGGAAAATAACATTTTCTAAGCATTATCGCAATAGTTTCAGATAGAAAGTAGAGAACGGAACTCATTTTTTTTAAATCAATATAAACCAATCACAAAACAAAGTGTATCACTCATCAAGTTCACGATTTAAAAAGATGGCTTAAATATCTAAAAATCACTGGAACAGACATTATCACATTACAACACGAAACCTAAACAGAACTTCCACAAATGGATCTATAACAGAAATGTAGAGCAAAGTCTGTTAAATTCATTGTTAGGGTTTCGCGATAGCTGGCCTTGAGAACTCTGAGGTTGGAAACGGCAGCACGATACATGTTCGTAGCGGCGACAACAGAAGATCAAAACCTTCGAATTTGCCCCTGTTCGCGGATGAATCTCGGACTGAAAAGCGAGAAGGTGACCTAGATGGGAGGAGATGGACCAGCGCCTGCTTCCGCCAATTGGTTCCGCTGCTCCGCGTGTAAATTTAAAATATATTTAAATGTGAAACCCTGAGAATATCAACCGTTTGATCAACGTAATCCTGCGACGGCTCCACTGTCGCTTTTATTTATTAAACAGGGTCGCGGAGCGTCACAACCGAAAAGTCTTCGCGGTGTTGACGGAGAATTGCTCCTGAATAGGCTCAAGCTCTGGAGTCTAGTTTATTGAACTACGAGTCCGGGCTCAATTTTTTTTTACTCTAGCTCGTAGATTAAATGAGTTCGAGCTCAGCCTGACTCGGCTCAAAAGCTTGTTGTGTTGCTTGATTAACTTCATTTATATTTAAAAAATCATTGAAATTAGTATTATACAGTATATTTTTTATTTTTAAATTAATTTTCTATTCAAATAAAAATTCAAGAAAAACAAAAAATTTTAATTTAAAACTAAAAAATCGAGGCAAACTCGAGCTATTCAAACGAGCTCGAGCAATCAAGCAGAACTCGAGCCTATACATTTTTTAACGAGTCAAGCTCGAGCTTAGCTAGAACTAAATAATCTTAGCTCAATTCTTCAAGTTTTTTTTTATTATGATGGGAATCATTGATCCATTTGATAAGGTTTTTTTTTTTTTTTTTCATTATGATTCAATATTTGGATGCAATAATGAATTGCGTTGAGCAACTTACTATGACTAATGTCATTAGCAATTTTAATTCCAAGAACTCAGATTGGATTAAATGGGAAAATTGTATGAACACGCTATAATGCTACATAAGTATAAATATAATATATTTGCAATTTGCATGACATATTGGGTGCTCTAAGTCATTCATGTCACGCCCCAAAATCTAATTTGAAAAAATTGTATCTTTTATATTTTCATAATATCATTTAGAGTTATCTATTTTTTTCAATAATAAATTATCAGCAAAAAATAAATCTATTAATCAAAATATCAATATACATTTGAGTTAATAATCCAAAGATTGTAAACACTAGCTAGGAGTTACATAAATATAATATGTTTTCAACCCACTTTTGAACTCAAAAGAATAATGAAAAGCCAAAATGGTAGTGAAGCCTGAAGAATCCTATATCTAATCGGCCTCACACACCCGAACATCTTCTTTGATTTGAAATTATTAAATCACATATATTAAGCTTATAAAGCTCAGCATGTCACTAAAATCCTATTACTTAATTCAAAGAATGGAAAAGAAAAAAATGTGGATGAATTCATTCAGTTCATAACAGTATCAATCAATATGATTATGAATTTGTGTAGGTGCAGAAATAGTAAAACACATGTGCTAACAATAAAGCTTGTAAAATAGTACAGTAACGATACATCATCAAAAAATTATCATGACCTGGCATGAATCTCAATGCAAATCAAGTTGTAAACTTCCGAAATTAAAATTGGGACCATCCAAACTTCGATTTTTAGCAAACTTATAGTCAAATTGAACGTCTCAAAAATATGAACCCAACGACACCAAATCCAACAAGATCCGAGCCCAAATGGGTCCAACTCAAGGCTTAGAAGTGTTGTTGGAAGGTTTGAACCACAATTTGGATTACCAAACGACTTCTAAACATAACATGCTTATAGTCAAATCAAGCGGTTCGATGGGAAAAATCCAACGAGCCCAAGATCTCCAAATTTCGACATCAGTAACACATTTAAATGTCCATCAAATGGTTCTTGATCAAGGGATTCAACATCGGTCGTCCATCCAACCACTCGCCATTTACCCATGATCTCTAACCTATTTACGGGTCATGCCACTTCATAAATTTATAAATAGACCACTCCTTTCTCTTGAAAAGGGACCCAAGCCAAAGAAGTCAAGAGAGATTGGAGATCGCTTTTGCCTTCTTGCTCCTCCTTGACCACCACCTGAGTTACGTCGGACCACTGCATGACGTCATTGCTCCGCCGGACCACCACCTAAGGCTCTGAGCTACGTCGAACCACCACCTGAGGGCTTGAACTCCGCCAAACCACCACCTGAGGGTATGAGTCTCGCCGGACCACCACCTGAGGGCTTGAACTCCGCCGGACCACCATTTGAGGGCATGAACTGCGGCGGACCACCACCTGAGGGCCTAAACTCTGCCGGACCACCAACAAAGGGTCTGAGCTCTACTGGACCATCACCTGAGGTCTTGAACTCCGTCGAACCACCACCTCATCGCCTGAGCTTCACCGAACCACAACCTCAGGGCCTAAACTCTGCCGGCCCACCACTTGAGGGACTGAACTCCACCGAACCACCCTATAAGGGTCTAAGTTCTACTTGACTACCACCTAAGGGCCTGAACTCCGACGGACCACCACCTAAGGGTTTGAACTCCGCTAGACCATCAACTAACGCTAGAGTTCCGCCAAGTCACCGTTGGACTATTAACTAACGCCCTAACTTCCAAGTGACAGCATATTTGATACTGGACTTCAACCATATGGTTGAAATTTGTTATTTGATCACCCTCAAGGACGAGTTAGCCCAATATACTCAACTTTTAGAAAAAATCCTTTCAAGTGGGCAAGGCCCTGTGGTTTTTCTCTTTTTTATGATTTTTCATGTAAAAAATTTTGTGTTCTCTATGTGTGAGCTGGATATTCATGCAACGCTAAGACGTAAAATTAAAACTCTATCGCCGTATATATTCTAGCCCCCAACATTTTAGTGTTGTCTGTGGGAAATTTCAATCCCACTATCTTAAGTACCCCTCCAATGACCAACAGGCGTAGTCATTGCATCTTAGGAGCCTTGCTCCAACTCACATCAATCTATGAATCCTTCCATGAACCTGGTTTGACAGAAATCTGCTTCTTTTCACCATGTGGGGCAAAATCCTAATAGGGAAGGAACATTAAGATCCTCCTTGGAAGATCGTATCATAAAGATGGAGAAGTCTCAGAATGAGATCCTTCAACTCTTGCGAGAGACTTGAAGACTAACACTAGCACCCCAAGAATATCTTCCATCTTTCTGATACGTCAGGGATGAACGTCTTCAAGTCCTAGTGGATCTCGAGGGAAGATAATATCTTCTTGAGGTGCTAGTGCTGGTCCTCAAGTCTCCCAAGATGCATTTGATGAAGTCTATATTGGAGTAACGAATAAGTTATCTCAAGTTTTATAAGGAAACGATCAAAATATCATAAATGATATGACTAGTAAAAGTTTTGAAGTAAAAGCTACAAAATATGAGAGACAATGGATGCAGTGCTTTGTTAATTAGTTGAATTTTATATTTTTGTGAGAAGAATAATATAATCGTTTCAAATATGATTGATAATTTTATGATACAAGGATGATTAAGGCATCATTATCAAGCAAACATAAATGAACATCATTACAAAATTAATTTATTTTATTCAGTTATAAATATTCAACTTCAAGAGCTCAACAATAGATTTGATGAAACAAACATTGAGTTGCTTATATATATATATGGCTTGCTTGAATCCATGTGACACATATTCAACTTTTGACAACAAATATTGGTATGTATGGTCAAATTTTATCCATCAATTTTTTTAGATATAAATCTCATCATATTAGATATCCAACTTGATATTTTTATTATTGATATGAGTATAATGATGCATTCAACAAATTAAACAGAATTGGAGAACTTGCATAAAAAATGGTGGAGACTAAAAATAATATTGTTTAACTTTTGGTGTTCTTACTTACAAAATTTGCTCTGATATTATCAATTGTTATAGCAAAAATCGAACGAACATTTTCTGCTATGAAAATTATAATCCTATGAAAGACTCTTGGATGAATGATAGTATGATTATATATATTGAAAAAGACATATTTAATAACATTGATAATGAAATGATTATACAACAATTTTAAAATATGAAGACTCAAAGAGAGAAATTGTAAGTAACATGTATTGAAACTATATGCAAACTCTACAAGTTGTTTTCATATCTTTATGATTTTTCTTTTTAACAATGAAGCATTAAAAAAATTAAAACTATCAATGTCAGTCCCAATCCTGAATGAAAAAGGTTGATTTTTTTTTAGTCAATGATTTGTGTCCGGACAAGAAAAAAATTCTGACTCCACCAAATACCAATGCTCATCAATATCATCAACCTCTTTCGGTCTTTACAATAGTCAACAGCTCAAATTAAGAAAAACATGGATCATCTTTTTAATGCATCCCTTCTTTGCAAGAAGACTTTGCTCATCCTTTCTCTTAAGTCTAATTTGACAACCTTCTTTGTATTGCAAGTTTAGGACAATATCAATATGATAATAGCTTATTTTCCTTATCTTTTGATGCATAAGCCACACACCATCAATATAATTGAATATAAAGCCTTCAAACCCATACGTTTTACTTACAAATTTGTCAAAATTTATGGCCATAAAGCCTCTGAAGAAGAAAAACAATCCTTAGAAGAATGTCATTGAGTGCTACCAAAGACTATATTTTACTATTCTTTAATACGCATAGGAAATTCCTCCTAAGTCAAGAATTTTTTTTTTCTCCTTGCCAATGCGCAACCATTAGCTTTCCACCACACACACGGCACCTAACCTGTGGTCCAAATCGCATTACCAAACGCATTGGTGCCTTCTTGTTCTAAAGCTAATTCTAGTCTTATTTAATTCTTCTAGATTTCTTCTTCAACCATTGACAAATCTTTAGTTTCAAGTTTTAAATTAACGTACAATATAGTCTTTGATTATTAAAAGTCAGATTAGAAGCTTCAGGAGAGAGAGAGAGATTTGGAAGTTAAAATATTTATTAAATAAGAATTACATGCTTTTAAAAAATAGATACATTTTCTAGTGCAAATATGCCGTCAAAGGTTTCAGTGGGGTATTTTTTTACTGTTTTTTAAAGCAAGCTTTTAGTACAAAAATTTGGTGAAAGCACCAAATAATTTGAGGCACAAATTTGCCCCAAACGATAAAAAATGATTATGATTCAAGCAATTATGATAATAAAATAATAAAAAATAAATAATTTTTTAGAAAAATAATAAAGAATCACTTAGTATAAGAAAGCGAGTTCTAAATTTTGTTGTGTTAGAACTTTCGCGGCGGTAGAAAGATTAGGATTTAGTGTTGTAGCTTTATACTAAGATTCAACACACACATATATAAGAAAGAGGGTGGAAGAGTCATAAGAGAAATCGTAATTTACGTGGAAACTTCAAAAAGGGGGAAAACAATGGGGTTTTGTCTAGTAAAAATGATTAAACTACTGTTTGTTATTGGTTACAATGGGTGTCCTTCCTGAGGGAAAGCATTAACACAAAGTATAAATATGCAATATGTAGATCATATAATATAATTGGAGTTGGAATAATTCAATGACATGAGAATTATTCTCAAGAGAATATTGGCTTGTTTGTTTGATTAGTAGGAGTGTAGTCAGGTGACACAATCAGAGGGATCGTAGTTGTGCAACTAGGGTTGAGGTGAGCGTTGTCAAGTAACAGAATTCGGAGGGATCGTAATCAAGCCATGGTGGTCGGAGTGACCATAGTCGGGGATAGTGGTCAAGGGGGACCATAGTTGGCAAGCAATAGAGGTTGGAATGATTGTAGTTGGGCTACAGAGGTCTTAAGAATATTAGTCGAGTGACTGAGGTCGGAGGACTGTAGTCGGTGGGTGACATATATTGAAATTAGTAAAATTACTGTAGTCAGGTGACTGATCAGGTTGAGGGGACCATAATGGATAGGTGATGAAGGTTAGGTAAAACCCACTAGTGGCGGACAGACAAAGGTCCGAAGGTGATGTTTAGGCTAAGGTCCAACAACAGTGGCCAGGCGGCAATGGTTTGCAACAAGGGTGCATGGGTGGAACTCCGGGACTCTTCAAGCCTCAGAGCTTTTTTGAGTCTTTTGCCCGGGGTTTAAACCCACAAAAAGTCTCCCTCATGTAGAGAGTGAAAGTCTATTTATAGATTTTGAAAGTGACATGCTCCTTAAATATGAAAAAGATTCGGACAAATTTGGAGTGCTCAATCAGACGATCTATATTGATCCTCTTGATTATGGAGCATTTTGTCAGGCATTTAGATGTCTTCATGATGCTAAAATTAAGCGAACTTGGGCTCGTTGGATTTTTCTTATCAAGCCGCTCGATTTGACATTAAGTATGCTATATTTGAATATCATTTCGTCACCCAATTAATATTTTAAAGCTTCCAAATATGCTTCAAGCTAATGACTTGGGTCCATTGAGGCTTGGGTTGTACTAATTTTGGAGTTGTTGGATTCTTCTCATCTAGACTTTCAGTTTAAGTATAAGTATGTTGATATTGGACTTCAGATAGTCCCAAATTTAATTTTAAAAAAGTTTAATTTTGACGTGCTTCGAAATTCATGTTTGATCAAGTCAATTTTTGATAACACATCAAATTTTAAACATTTTTAACAGTTTCATTTTTTTTTTATGTTGAATGCTAATATATTTTAAATATATTTTATACTGCTATTTTTTAAACGAGCCTGTCAAGACACATGATGATTCACGTTCTTCTGTGCTTCGGAGAATTTCCACTCCTCTGTGCAAAGATGCAGCTAACGGCTTGTCCACGTGTCCTATTTACATTTGCTAGCTTATTCTTAAATACTGTAGCAGCTGGTCATCTTCCTAATGAGAACAAATCTTCTACATTCTTCTTCTCTATTTTTCCATTGCTTTTCACTGCAGGTATCAAGTCTTCATGGTATCAGAGCCGTGAAGTAGCTTTTTTTCGGCAAGCTTTTCTTCCTAAAGCTCCATGGCCGAACAAAGCTCGTCTTCTCAAGTTCCCCAAACGTCTGCTCCGCCAACATCCTCGATCTCTGCGGCAATGTCGGAGCTTATTATTCCCGCCTCTCTTAAGTTTCTGATGAACAATCTGAAACTTATTGTTCCCAATCAACTAACCAGTGACAATTACCCCATGTGGAAACTTATTGTTACAGCCACCCGACATTCCTAGTTCAAGTCTTCATTCATCAACCTCATCCAAGTCATCTCTATCTCCTACTCCCCATTCTTCTTCCACAGCAGCTGAACAACTCTCCCATATCTCCACTACATCTATTTTACCCGTGCCATTACCTTCTAACACTACAACATCTATTCATCCAATGCAAACCAGGCTCAAACAAGGCATTCATCGCCCCAAAAAGATTTTTGATCATCTTACTAATCCCATTTCTATTTCTGTTCCAAACACCTATAATCAAGCGGTCAAGTTCAAACACTGGCGTGATGCAATGTCTGAAGAATTCTTAGCACTTCAAAATCAGGCCACCTGGTCTCTTGTACCAACTCCGTCTAATGCCAACATTCTTGGCTGTCGCTGGGTTTTCAAAGTTAAGCGAGCTCCTAATGGCACCGTTGACATATATAAGGCACGCTTAGTAGCACAAGGTTTTACTCAAGAGTTTGGCATTAATTATTCTGAAACCTTCAGTCCCGTGGCGAAGATTCCTACAATTCGCATTCTTCTTCTCGTTGCTCTGGCAAAGGGCTGGTCTACTCTTCAATTTGATATTTCAAATGCGTTTCTCCACGGTGAGTTACATGAAGATGTTTATATGCATCAACCTCCGGGTTTTATTGATGCTCAATATCCCAACAAGGTTTGTAAGCTACACAAAGCTATTTATGGCTTAAAACAAGCTCCCCGGGAATGGTACAACAAGCTTACATCCTTTCTTCTTGGTCTTGATTTTCAACTCAGCAAAGCCGATCCCTCATTGCTTTTATATATCAAAGGCAATGTTCAGATTTTTGTACTGATTTATGTTGATGATTTGCTCATCACTGGCAATACATCTCCATTCATAGAGCAGCTTATTCAGCAATTAACATCTCAGTTCTCTCTTAAGCAACTTGGTTCTGTATCCAATTTCCTCGGCTTGCAGCTTACTCAACACAATGGTGAGACGTTTCTTCATCAAACCAAGTATGCCCATGATTTGATTCAAGCTGCAGGCTTCCAAAATAGTAAACCTGTTCAGACTCCGATGACTATCAAGCCTTCTGTTGCTTCGGATGCCACCAGTCCCTACTCAGATCCACATTATTTTCGGCAGCTGGCCGGTTCACTAAATTATCTCACCATAATAAGGCCTGATATTGCCTATGCAGCTAATTGTATTTGTCAGGCTATGCATCATCCAACTATGGCCGACTATCATGCTTTGAAACGCTTATTAAGATATATCCAAGGAACTCTCAACTATGGCATTCCTCTCATCCCGGGAAATCTTCAATTAACGGCTTATGTTGATGCTGATTGGGCCAGTAATACCATTGATCGTAAGTCCATTACCGGATTCTGCACCTTCTTGGGGAAGACACCTATCTCTTGGTGTGTCAAGAAATAGGTCACTGTCGCTAAATCCTCCACCGAGGCTGAGTATCGTTCTCTTTCATCTGCTACCTCTGATATAATCTGCTTAAGACGATTACTCTCAGATCTTCAAATATCTCAGCAAGGACCGACACCCCTTTATTGTGATAATACATATGCAACTACCATAGCTTACAATCCAGTTTTTCATGCTCGAACCAAACATATTGAAATTGATTATCATTTCATTCGTCATCATATTGACGCTGCTGCATTAGTGGTTCTTCACATACATTCTCTTGATCAGCCAGCTGATATACTCACTAAGCCGTTAAGTCCTAATCGTTTTCTTGAGCTTCGGGACAAATTGAGCATTCGTTCATCTTCTGCACAATTTGAGGGGGCGTGTCAGGACACATGATGATTCACGTTCTTCTGTGCTTCGAAGAATTTCCACTCCTCTGTGCAAAGCTGCAGCTAACAGCTTGTCCACGTGTCCTATTTACATTTGCTAGCTTATTCTTAAATAATGTAGCAGCTGGTCATCTTCCTAATGAGAACAAATCTTCTGCATTCTTCTTCTCTGTTTTTCCATTGCTTTTCACTGCAGGTATCAAGTCTTCAGAGCCAACTCACTTGCTAATGAATCGAGTCAAAGTTGGCTCACTTGACTTGTTAGCTCATCGAGTTCAGATTACAAGTAATTTATCAAGTCGAGTTTGCTAGCTCACGAGTCTACTTGACTCACTTACACCCCTAAGTCAATGTAAGCAAAGGAACAAATATTTTTTTACGTACCATGTATAATTAAAAAAACAACAAAAATAAAATAATAATAACGTTTAAAATTAACCTAAAAACAAAAATATTTTGCATTTATGTGAAAATGCAAAACTTAAAGTTATGTAGTATTTTTTTTTAAGAAAACGTAAACAAATGCTTTTAAGAAAAAAGCAAAATATTTTTACATTTTCTTACGAAAATATAAAATATTTAGCATTTATTAAATAATGTATAAATATTTTAACGTTTAAGCTCTTTTTTTTAGTTTTCTATAAACTATATTTTTTTATATAGTTTTAAATAGTGCTACTTTTTAAAATTTATCCTACGCCAAAAAAAAAAAATCAATATTAAAGTTTAAGAAAAGAAGAAAATTAAGGAATTTTTTAATTTAAATTTAATTATGATTAATTTTAAATAATCTATTAATTTAAATATAAATATAATATCATTAATTAAATTGTCTTCCCGAAGGTCAAGAGCTTTTGCAAGGATTTGATTCCTTTGGAAGGTTATTAGTATGGGTGTCAAAATGGGTTTTCTGGTCAAAATCAGGTGTAACCTGAAACTAACCTCACTCAATTGATCCTATTCGAATCCGGCCGATTACACAAATGGGTATGAAATAGAAATCTGAATCAAACTCACCCTAAACTCTGGTAAACCTAACTTGACATGTTGACTCAATTGGGTGAGGCGAGTCGGGTGTGTCCGTGTCAGTGGGTGCGACCGTGCGAGCACGAGCGGCATGGGCTGCGAACGCGACAGGGCGGGCAAAGGGAGATAGCAAGGCCAGCTGAGTGTGATCCAGATCCGTGTTGTTTCAGGTTTTCGAGTTCATATGAACCCGACTCGAAATTGGAAACATATAAGAATATGAAACTCGAACCTTGACCTGGCACAAATCCGAAATTTTCATATCGGGCTCGAATCAAATTTTTATGTCGTGTCAAATGTTGACACCCCTAGTCATTAGCGTCTAGGTTTTAATAATGACATTAATATATTTTGTGCGTATATTAGTATTTTCTTTTGTTTCTTTTAATTAGATGAACAAATGGAGGTTTAAAAAATGAAATTAGTATAATACATTTATTTTAAGATGAATATAATCAAATTTTATGCTACAATCATCTAGATATAAATTAATGAATTTGATAGTCATCTTGACAAAAAAGCTAATATATAATGAAAATTTTAACATGTTTATATATTGCTCCACTTCAGCTCCACAGCCAAACCATCATTCAATTGTCATTGTCGGACCATCATTCGACTGCTATCGTCAGACCATGGCTTGATTGTCGTTGTCTATCCATTGTTGTATGATAGCCATCAGCCGAATGTCTCCATCGAACCACTATATAATCATCGTCATCCACCCACTATTGCCCAATCATGATCCATTGAATATGATCATTGATTTTGTCAGCAATGATATTTCTGCACATCATAAATTATAAGGGCGACCCATGTTGTTGACACCAACTCTTACTTCAAATGTCAACACCAAGATTTATGTTGAAATTATTGGTCTTTAGTTTATACTCAAAGAAGAACGACTAAAATAATAATAAATAATCTCTTGAAGAGAGGTCCTATGCTACAATACTCTTTAAACCTCCAATATAAACACGGGCGGACCCACGGTATACTCAGGGTGGGCAAATGCCCACCCTCAAAAAAAAAAAAAATATACATGAGGAGGGACAATTTCGGTAATTTGCCCACCCTCAAAATAAATTTTTGCCCTAATCTTAGTAACGCCTGCCCACGTCGCTATTCCAGCCGCTGTATATTTCGCAAAATCCCGCTGCATAGCTCTCGTCTCCGCTCGGCAGTCGGGCTTCTTCTTCGACAAATCTCAAGCATTCGACATTTCGCCTCGACGTCTCCACAGGTTTCGTCTTCGCCGGCTTCGTCGCCCTTCTATTCGCACTTCGTCTTCGACGGCTTGGTCGCCTCTTTTGCGGTTCTTCCGATTTAAGTCGATTTAAACGGTTGAAGGCTTAAAGTAGATCTCACTTTGCCTCGCTCGCCGCTCGGCTCGCCATTCGTGCTCACAACGTCAAGGTAACTCGCCAATCGCCGCATTTCCTCTTTTTTGGGTGGATTTGATTAGAATGAAACATAGTTTTTAAATTTTTTCCTGTTGTTGAGTTTATTTTATGCAATGTTTTAATTCAGTCATTTAGGAAGTTTAATTGAGTGAGGTTTTAATTCAGTCATTTTTCCTGTTGTTGAGTTTATGCTAGGTTTCCTGTTGTTGGATTTGATTCGAATGGAACAAAAATTTCATAAAAAGGTCTAACAATAAAATCACATAAAATCAGTCTCCCACAAAATTTCATAAAAAGGATACAACCCATTCTTAATTAATGTCAACTTGATTGATATGTTTTAGATAGATGGCCTAAAACAAAAAAAACTACTAAAAAATATATCAGATATACTAACTAAAATGAAAAAGTGTCAATTTACTAACTTGCGGTTCCTGTAAGTATTTTGTGGGAGACAATGGGGTAAAGGAGTAATGAGATTTTGAAACTTTTTAAGTTTGGATAGAAATATGTGTTTGTCCGTGTATATATATATCTTCATGAATCTTAATTATTGTGGGGGTATGATTGATCAGCTAATGTACAGACCTTCTTGCCTGGCTTTTTATCTTTTTATTTTATGGTGGTTTGCTTTTTTAGTTTTGATATATTTTTCTTTTCTTGATAATTTGGTTTGGGTGGAAAACTAGTGAAGTGGTTCATTTAATGAGATTTTTTTATCATCATTTATCATTGATATTTAGAAATTAAGAGGTTTAGAATTAGTAGAATAAAGATTATATATTGTTGAGGGCTTAAGTGTGGGTGATGCCTGGCTTAATGACTGTCTAGTGCCATATATTGAAAAAGAAGTATTTGATTCTGTACCGAATGAAGTCATTATGCAACATTATCAGAAAATGCAAAGTCTGTAATTTTCTTTTTAATTTCAAAAATTATGATGAAATATAATGCTTTGTTTTGAATTTTGTTAGTGATATATATATATATATATATATATATATATATATATATTTTGTATTTATATTTTTAAATATATCGAGTTTGCCAACCCTAAAAAAAAGGGTTGGATCCGCCACTGAATATAAAATATGTTCTATATAGTTTATATCCACTATATTATATCAACACTTTTCTTAATCATGGGGAAGAGCATCATCTGTAACATATAATAATTTTCCACTTTTAGATTTTCTACTTAAAATTCTAGTGCCTTTTGCAACTTTTTTTATCTCTATGTATAGATCTTTATATAAAGTTAAGATATTAACCTCTCTCTACCATCATTCATATTAAAGCACATAATAATTTAGCTTCATTTGTGAAAAATATTTCTTAGTTAGAGAGCAACCATTGCAACAACCTTAAAAAGTCATTCACATAAATGTCTCGAGCTTGATTGTAGTAGAACACTCCCATTGTCATGATGTCATCTACCAATTTATCAGTTATGAAAGAAGCAAGCCAATATTTTTTTAGAGGAAGGGGGGCAACTTTGAGTTGAAAATATCGTATAAATGGTCGTAATAAAAAAAAAACTCTTATATTCTACTAGGCATTACTGTATTAATTTCACAAGAAGTAGATCAAGACTGGGCTGCAACTTTAGTTGCAACCTGCTTGAAGAAATATCCATGTTAACATATTGGGCATAGTTGACAAACAAGCAATTCCACCTAATATTTGTATATGCATCCCGATGAAATTTTGTTGACAATCATCTTTCTTAAATATTTCTTTGCCACAACCGCAAAAGAACGTCCACATCAATATCTCGAGCACAATTATAGCAAGGCATTCTATATTTCGAACTTTTATTGTATCCAGTGAACGTACGCAGAGGAAGGTTCGGTTTTAGGCAAAAAAGTGTCTGTACCGAGTTTTTTTTAAGTGTACCGAGTTTTTTGAAAAAACTCGGTACAGACGCTTTTTTGCCTAAAACCGAACCTTCCTCTGCGTACGTTCACTGGATACAATAAAAGTTCCTATATTTCATCTACTTTTTACGAGTTCTGAAAGAATATTAGGAGGGATTTCAATTATAACATCAAATGAACAACATCCTACACATGATTATAGTGAGAAAACTGGTCCCTTATATCATCCATTAAGATATCAATTTCATGGGAGGCAAATCATAATTAGGGTGGCCACTTTGTCTGCTATCTTTCTGAAACATCGAAGGAATATTTATACTAATATCTTGAGCTTGAATGTAAGTATGTATATACTTCATTCAAATATTTTTATATGTATCCAAGAAAACCTTGCTAATAATTAACCATTATATTTCTTAAAGCTTTTGGTAGATATTAGAAATTTTTTTAAGAAAGCCTCTCGTGAATTCCAAACCCTACCTATATTCCTTAGTTGAAATTCTACTCCTTGAGCAAGTTTACAGTCGTGATCTTGAAATGGCACTAATGGTTTAAATATTAATTTTCACCTTCAATTAGGAATGCACATAACATTCACTGCCTCCCAATTAATGTATAATTGAACCAAAGAGAATTGGATTTGACTTATTTTATACATATTAATGCCATTGAGAAATAATCTAATGATAAAATTTTGGTTAGTTAAATTTTATTTAAAGGATTTCTCTTTATCTCTTTTGCACAGGCTAAGTCATTGAGCAATGCTTTGATAAATAATCTCAGATATGTCAAACATCATTGGTGGAATTCTCTTACCTCTTTTACACAAGTTAATATCTCTGACAGGTCAAACTTTATTAAAGGGTCTCT
Organism: Dendrobium nobile; assembly: GCA_022539455.1. NCBI lineage: Eukaryota > Viridiplantae > Streptophyta > Magnoliopsida > Asparagales > Orchidaceae > Dendrobium > Dendrobium nobile. The sequence continues at coordinate 67,810,095 of CM039733.1, read as the reverse complement.
CTAAATAACTTTCACAAAAGTTTACATCATTGAGCAATATTTTGAAAAGGAAATATCAAATATTTCAAATCTACTTGGCATATTTCTCTGACTCTTCCACACAGGTTAATGTCATTGAGTAATACTCTAATAAATAATCTTATTTAGGCTAAACATCATTGGTAGATTCCTCTTAGTATATTTATCACAATTTAAGGTTTGGATTGGTAGAATTTCAAAAAGAAATTTTCATGAATCAAATCAATCTTGGGATTTACCAAAATTATGATTACAAGTCCCAACACATGAAGTAAATCACATCAATCCGTGAACCCTTTAAAACTATAACAAAATATCCTAAATCAAACTTATGTCTAATTCATGCCCCAAATTTTCAAGCTCACCTTGAATAATGATGTTGACTCCTAACTCTAACAAAAAAAAAATCCAAAATAAAACCAAACCTATGAGCTTCCCCATTTAAGATTTTCAATTTCATTTCTAAAAGAAAATTCAAATTCCCAACTCTGAGAACCAAATAGAATAGGATAATTTGACCTAAAAATCAAGACAAAAACTATCAAATGTTGAAGATATTAGAAAAAAAGAATCTACAAGTCAAGACAACCACAAAAAATGCCTTGGGCCACTTTATAAATAAGACAAGGACATAAAGCTAATGCACATGGCTCTCTCAATTTTGTAGTCTAAGCTCTATCACCTCAATTAACCTTAAAATCAAGATGGTAAGCCTTGCCGAACCAAAGTCCCATTCAATAAGGTGGAGACATCGAGTGCGCAAATTAAGAGGTTAGGTAAATGTTAAATTTTGCTTCCAAACTGCTTAATATCTAAAGAGAGATTACAATTTCCACATCATTCTCAGGCTAGCTCTAAATCAAGGCTCTATACCATGCCAAAATTCAAGTCTAATAAGACCTGGAACCTCTATTAAAAAATGTCTAAAACCCTTCCAGAGACACTAAGCATATAAACCACGAAGTCAGTCCAGCTTACAAAATTTTACCCCGTGGCATGTTATGTATGGGAAGAGGATATAAGTTTTGCAACCTTATTGATCGGCATGTTATGTATGGGAAGAGAATATAAATTTTGCAACCTTATTGATCCATCTTAAAATTAAGGTTTTAAGGTCTAATACTTAAATATCAAGCTCATATTTTTATAAGCAAGAGACATAGAGCCATAAATCAAGAAATCAAGTTAGTTGATGAATTTTTCCTCCTAGCTATACTAAGCCACACTAATCTTTTCTTTTAGGAGTTTCTCCTATATGCTAAAGTTGTAAATGAAAAAGCTTAGGGTTCATTGGATTGCTTGAAATTTAGAGGACATGTTTTTAAAATAAGAAATATTTTGGATTCTATCATTTTATTAAATATACTAAAAATTAATCTGTTTTGAATTCTTCAAATATCTTTAAAATCTTTCAAAATAATAATTTTATTTTATCACTCATAACAAAAAAATTAAAATTTTATTTTAAAAAATATATTTTTTACTTTCAAACAATTAAATAAGCCCTAAAAATAATTTAAATGTAGATTTCAAACTTTTTCAAAAAAAAAAAAAAAGCTATGCTCCATTCGGTCAAAATAAAACATTTATTTTATGATGCACGTGACAAATAGCCATTTTCTTTGTGGGTCCCATCAACCTATTCCTCTCCAACAACTTAGGAGCCCAACTTTTAGAGAAATTGTTCTATGCGTACTTGGATCGTCCTGAGGTGAATTACATCGCATTATATCACCTGGTATACAACGAGTACATAATCATGATACACAACAAAGGAGTGATGTGGCCCTTCGAGTCACCTCCGAACTGCGTTCGTATACACACAGAATAATTTCACCAACTTTCATTTTAGAAAATGCAAAGTAAATTTTCATCGAAATAATTTTTAAAAAATATTTAATTTATTTTCAAGTAAATATAATATATTTAAAATTAATTAAATTTCTATAACAAATTTTAAAATAAATCCAATAATTTAAATATTAGTAAAATATTAATTAAAACACACATCATCTTGATCTGTTAGTTGTATTTTAGGCTACTAATTAATAGGTCTTGAGTTCAAGTCTTATGTATGAGATGTGTGTGTGAGTTTTATGTAATTGATCTAATTGTCCCAAAAAAAATATTAATTAAAATATTTTCAAATAGTATAAATATATTTATTTATTATTAAATCCACAGAACTGTTAGTTTATTAGTTATTGTTTTTTGAATATACCATTTTGCCCTTCATCTTCCACTTGAATTACAATGACCTAATATATCACCGACAGCGGAGGCCAACCCACCACGAGCACAACCACCCGTAATGGGCTTCAAGCTTTGAACACCTGGAAGAGAAGCTTCCTGACACGCCTCCTCCTTGCCCCAAGTTCTACTTTTTCTGTCGCAATCTGTGGGCCTCAGAGTCCACGGGAGCCATGGGAAGACCAAAGCCGCCGCTTTTGTTCAAACTTCAAACCCCCGAAGGCAGAAGATCTCGAAGTTCTTCTTCTCGCTTATTTTTCTCTTCTTCATCTATAAAAGATGTGTTCTTTCCGGTGCTGTATGTGCAACTACTTTCCTTCTTACGAATTCGAACTGAGTTTTTCAATTTCTGAGCTTTGTATGGGTTCCCTCTCTTATCCTTCTTCATTTACCCAGAAAATTTGCGCGGAGTCGAAACAAAGTCAGAAGACTTCGAACCATATATTTGATCTCAGGAGTTCTCTTTCTTCCGTCAAGGCCATACCGAGGAACATCGGGGAATTGAGGTCCAGTGATAAGGGGGTAATGGCGCCTGAGGGGAAGTCTGAACCCAAGTTAGTCTTTGGGGAAGCTGGTTATGTTCTGGAGGATGTGCCACACTTCGTTGATTATATCCCCAGTCTTCCTGTGAGTTCGTTATGGTTTTTTTTAGTTATTCGGGTTGATTTTGTCGTTTACAGGTTTTGATTTGAATTCTTGAGTTCTGTATCTGTTTATTGATCATTATTGGCCGTATACATGCATGCAGGGCACTTTTTTTCCTTCTCTTTGTTTGTTTTTTTTTTTCCTTTTGCGCAAACTAAACTCCTACAGATATGTAAATTTTGCAAGACTTCTTGATTGATAGCCTAATCTCCCAAACAGTTAGTGTTTTGAGTTGATATTTTGGTTTTTGAACTGAAATAAGTTCTTTTTATTATGATTTTGTGCTCATTCTGATCTGGGATTTCTGAAGTAACAAATGGGTTGCTTTTCAATCGGTTATATCTATATTATGTACGTTGCGCTTCTTCATTGCCATGTCTATAATTGGTGTATTGTTGTTAATATAAGGAACTGATATAGAAAAGCTATTATCATTTTTCTTGTGCTAAATAATTCATGATCATGCTAACTGATACTTTGAGCTTACCTTTTCTAGTTTATGATTATAGTTTGCATATGTTGGCGATATGTTATGTGTCTCATTTATGCCTTCTATCTTTGCAGACATATCCAAATCCTCTCCAGGATAATCCAGCATATTCAGTTGTCAAGTATGTTATATTCGTCTAATTTCAATTTGTACACGTTTCTGAAACAAAATTTCTCTGTGACAAATGTTATTTTTATTTATTTGCAGGCAATATTTTGTTAATGAGGGTGACACAGTCGCGCAAAAGGTGAATTTAGTAGCCTCCAATGAAGTTTTTTAATGCATTTTGAGGGCATATTATTATGTTAGGTTCTCAATGTTTGGTTTAGATTTTCAAAGTTCTGTAGATGCGAAGAATGCGAGTTTGCGAACTACTTCATGATAACTTTGGGTACTAATATAGATTCTCTTGAAATTAAAATTTTTGTAGATTGTTGTACACAAGAGCAGTCCTAGAGGAACCCATTTTCGACGTGCCGGGCCACGTCAAAGGGTAAGTCATCTTTCACATACCATAGCCTGCTGTCATACGGTTTACAAACTGATGAAGATTATGTTGTGTGTCCTATTTAGGTTTACTTTGAGTCAGATGAAGTGCATGCTTGTATTGTGACTTGTGGTGGCCTCTGCCCAGGACTCAACACAGTGATAAGAGAAATAGTTTGTGGTTTGTCTCATATGTACGGGGTTACCAAAATCCTTGGGATAGAGGTAATGATATCTCTGCTTATCACTCTTTGTGGAACACTAGAGTAGATCTCTTTATTAGACTTATCATTTCATTTTGTTATTCACATATATTGAGAGGGAAATTGCATTTGCAGGGTGGATACAAGGGTTTCTATGCTCGTAATACGATTCCTTTGACGCCCAAAAGTGTCAACGATGTTCACAAGAGGGGAGGCACCATCCTAGGGACATCAAGAGGAGGCCATAACACTTCAAAGATAGTTGATAGCATTCAGGACCGTGGGATCAACCAGGTACAGTGGATAACATTATGATGCTATTCTATTCTATGTTCTTTAAAGAATACCTACTTATTCTGTTCACTTTTAATCAATAATTTGACTGTTTGTATGTTTTTATAGGTGTATATTATTGGAGGAGATGGTACACAGAAAGGGGCATCTGTGATATTTGAGGTAATCATAGATGATCTATCTCTTTCTTTCTTGATCTTCCCACACAATCAAGTTCATAGAATTTCTCTTCAAATGCTGTTATTAGCTTGTGTTGATCTGAAACTTCTATAGAGAAAATATTAGGTAGTAATGGTTTCCTCATGCTTTTGTTGAAGATATTTCCTAGTTCAAGATAGTAAAGCTGCAATATTAAGTTCAATTAAAGCTTGAGTAACATTTTGCAGGAGATCAGAAGGCGTGGTCTCAAAGTTGCTGTTGTTGGCATTCCCAAGACAATTGATAACGACATTGCGGTAGGTTTCCCGCACAAATTTCAATTTTTAATTGACTTACTGGATTATTCTGTACTCGCTGATTTCACTTACTAAAATTAGGTTATTGATAAATCATTTGGTTTTGATACTGCTGTTGAAGAGGCTCAACGAGCTATCAATGCAGCACATGTGGAAGCTGAGAGTATTGAGAATGGTATAGGTGTTGTGAAGCTAATGGGTCGCTACAGTGGTTAGTTCCTATTACTGATTGTAATACAAAGCATTTCTAAATGATTAATAGTTTAGACCAGTTTACAATTAAAATATAATGATATGTTCTAGTATGGATGGAAACTTTAGTTATTGAATCCACTTTTGTCGGGTCTCCATGTTATATCTTGAATCAACACTTCTATTTGAGTTTCTATATGATAAGAGAATATTTTGTATTATATAATCAACAATATTATATTATTATTAAACAATATTATTATAAAAAAACATATATATATATATATATATATATATATATATATATATATGATAGGTTTATTTTATTGAATCTTTTATTTGCATGAATAGGTATGAAGATGAGGATATATCTTTTAGAGTTATGGCTGAATGGTTATATAAAATTGTCTCAAGATTATTATATAACAAGTGAATATTATGGAGCCATATAAGTAAACTTTATAAAGTACAATTAGGACAATTATGTGGTATGTATCCAAATCTTGAGCAATAAAAACTCATTAAGAGCTAAGTAAACAAGTTAGAAATGAAAATTTTAAGTTATATGCTTGACAAAATTAGAAAAATAAATTAAATAATTATTATATTAAAGGGATAGTTGGAGTGACATGTATTAAAGATAAGATGATAAAAAATGAACTTCCTTTGTTTGAACATGTTTAACAAAAAGAAGAAAATTAACCTATTAGACAAGTAGTTAAAATTAACGTCGGAGGATTAAAAAAAAGAGGTAGATCAAAGATATCATGAGTAGAAGTTCAAAATGATTTGTGAAGAATAGGCTCAACATCTCATGTAGTACTTAATATTATAACAACAGCAACAACATCATTAAACCTTTATCCCACTACGTGAGGTCGGTAACATGAATCCTTTTTCTCCATTGAGTACTTAATATTAACGATTGGAAATAAAAATTCATAAAATTGGTCCCAAATAATTGAAATAATACTAATGGTGATGTTGCTGATCTTTTCAATTGCAGTTTAGTTGGCCGCACATGAGTATAAACTGTAAAGTACTTGCATTAATGTAAATTTCTACAATTGTAGTGTTTGTTTCGCCTCGAAAGCTCAACATTAGGAATTTTCTTTACATTAGATGTCCCTCAGTTGAAGACAGAAAATGTGGAAATATAGATGTTATATTTGCTAAATGTGAAAATATTTAAAACTGCTCTCGGAGTTGCTAATTCTTAAATAATTCAGCACAAGTTTCAATATTTTTTATGGGGGATTTACATACATATCACTTTATTTCATACTATTTACATATATAACATCCAAAATATTAATATTACATTCCTACCTTTGAACAAATATGGGTGCATAGACTAATTCTTAAACAATTCAGCACAAATTTGAAATATTAAAGTTTATAGGGTGGTACGAGTGGTAGGAATGAAATATATGAGTTGTATATTTGATATTAAAGTTGTATCTGGGTGGCATGCATGTAATTTTAATATTTTATCGTGTTAGATATGTAAATAGCATGAAATAAAGTGATATGTATGTAAATCCACCTTTTTTGAATCAATCCAAAACTTGAACTTGAATCATTTTTGTTGTAGGGTTCATCGCAATGCATGCAACTCTTGCTAGCAGAGATGTGGTATGTTGCATTTTATTTTACTTCCTTGTTTCTAGTCTGACATTCTTATTAAGCTCCTTGAATTTCGCTATACATATTTTTTCACATTATCCATTTGTTTCAATTGTTCTTGCCTCCAGGATTGTTGCTTGATTCCTGAATCACCCTTTTATCTGGAAGGAAAAGGTGGACTTTTTGACTTTGTGGAGAAGAGACTCAAAGAGAACGGCCATATGGTTCTTGTTGTGGCTGAGGGAGCAGGACAAGAGAATATTGCTGAGAGCATGAGGTCCATGGATCTGGAAGATGCTTCTGGAAATAAATTACTCCTTGATGTTGGCCTATGGTTATCTCAGAAAATAAAGGTTAGTTTCTACATAGCTTCAAAATCACATAGAGATGTCTGAGAAATTTGTTTTACTGTTCAATTAATTTTATAATGATTTTTCTGCGTTTTACAGGATCACTTCTCAAGCAAAAAGAAGAAAATGACAATAAATCTTAAATATATAGGTAAGCTGCATAATTAAGCTTAAGTTTTATTTGGGATGGCTTTTTTACTGCTTTTGAAAGCAGCTTTTTAGTACTAAATTACATGGCTTTTATTTTTTGTACTAAAAAATTGTTTTACAAAGCAATAAAAAAGCCATCCCAAAGAAAGTCTCAAGTTTCATTATATTCAATTCTCTGTAAGATATGAAACCCCCAATTGTTGATTTTGCAGATCCAACCTATATGATTCGTGCAGTTCCCAGTAATGCATCTGATAATGTGTACTGCACTTTGCTGGCTCATAGTGCCATCCATGGTGCCATGGCAGGTTACACAGGTTTCACTGTTGGGCCTGTTAATGGGAGACATGCCTATATACCCTTCTATGTAAGTTTTACTGATCTCTTTAGCACCATATTACAGATGCTCATAAAGAAAATTTTCATTTTGAGTCTTCTTAGGCTTCATTTGGGACGGTTTTTTCATTGCTTCTTAAAACAACTTTCTATTACAAAATTTTTAATTTTTGTATTAGAAAGCTGCTTTAAGAAGCAGTAAAAAAGCCGTCCCAATCGAAACCTTAGATGTCCATAAGGTTTAGGATAGTTTATTCATATAAACCATTTGCACAGTCTGATAATCTGTATTGCTAGAACTGGAATTTCTTGAAATATGTCAATACCACAATGTTTATATATAACCAAATCTGCTTTTGCAGAGAGTTACTGAAACACAGAATAAGGTTGTAATCTCAGACAGAATGTGGGCAAGATTGCTCTCTTCCACCAACCAGCCAAGCTTTCTTTGCCAAAATGACCTCGATGGCGGCGCAGAGAAGGATCTTACAGCATCTGAATCTGAGTATTTGGAAGGAGAGAATTGCAATGGCCATTATGTGCAGAGTGCGAGTGATGATGGTGTAAAAAGCATTCAAGGAGAGAATTGAAGCTTAAATGGGAAAAAGTAGGTGCCTGTATTGTCAGATTAGCTTTAGTAACAAAGCCATTCATTTTGCTAGTGTTGTTGATGTAAGTCTTAGCCTATTTATATAATTTGGCCGAGTTTTTTGCTGTGATATCAGAAAACCATCACTTGGCATATGTAAATGCATTCAATTTTCAAAAATTATTCATTCACTTATTCTCAGCATCTATGTTGTAATGCTATTTTTCTAATAAAAAATAATAAAGTGATATCTTTGACAGTTTTGGATTGAAGAGCAAATGAGATTTAGGCTTCATTTCGGATAATTTTTTTGTTGTTTTCTAAAGTAGCTTACGGATAATTTTTTTATTGTTTTCTAAAGTAATTTTTTAGTACAAAGTTTTTTTGAATTAAAAATTTTTTTATTAGAAATATTTGTATTAAAAAATTATTTTAGAAAGCTAACATTATATACATTTGAGTTTTGATACTAAATATTTCTTACTAAAGGGGCTGGCAAAAGAACAATTATTATGTCCTCTGACCGGACGTAGAGTTACATTTGGCCGCCAATAACATGTCGCCATGTGCTCTTGCTCTTTACCACGCGGCTCGACAACTTGACCCAATCCGGAACCTGGGAATGCTATGTTCGCGTATTGCTAGGTAAAAACTCGGTACAACTTGGTATTTGCTTGGCAATAATGAGAAATACCGCTCTGTGAAGACGAATGCTGAGTAATACAAAGCAATATCGGGTAAAACTCGGTATTGGTTATTGCCGAGTAAAATCAACAAATACCTAGCAATACCTATCTAAAATCGAGAAATATCGAGCAATCTTGAGTCCGTTCAGAGTCGTCGGGGCGCGTGGAAAATAGTGAGAACACGTAGTGCAATTCTACTGGCGGCCGAATGTAGAGCTACGTCCTGTGACCGCAAAAAAGGTGCTGCTGTAATGTAAGCCCCGTTCTGTTAATCTTCCGTGAGGCAAAGTGAATTACTGTGAAGATGCGGCCAAGTAATCTTCAGATTCAAGCTGTCATAGGCTCCACAAGCGCGTCTCAGCCTTAAGCGAATCCGCAAAGATTAAAATACATTGCTGTATTCACATTTCTGAGACATGGCCCGGGGACTTTCCACGACACTAAGGCCGAATCACTTCATTCAGCAGCACAGTCTTACCGGGCTCTGCAGCTCTTAAAAAAGTAGCGGAAGCCTATAGAAATTAACGATGTGGTACTAAATATCAATAAGACTATTCTCTGCTATAATTATAATCTACCCTATTAACTGAGGTGTAATTATGAGTCGTAATTTATGGTGAATTTTTTTTAATAAAAAAATATTGTAAGTCATGTTAGGTTTTTGCAAAGAGTTATTAAGGGTGGAAACTGTTGATGATGGAACCCTAAATAAAGGAGTTTTGAAGGGGTCAGATATATTAGGGGGGGGATAAGAGAGAATGGGAAGAGGAAGATAATTTTTTTTTTTTGTTGGGAAAAATTAGGGACAATCATGCATAATTTTCATTAAATTGATGAAAAATTATAAATTAAGAGATTACAACAAAGGTAAGAAAAATAAGAAAAAAGCTTATAATTGTTGAAAAAAAAAAACTAATCTATCAAGCTTGAAAGCAAATGCATCAAGGTCTTTAACTAGAATTCTAAAAAATCTTTCAAGAAGACAACAACAAATATGTATCCATAGTCCAAACAGACACCACATATTGAACACCCATCCAGACTTTAAAGAGAGAGCACTAAGAACACAAGACTTCAAAATTCAGAGCTCCAATCTTCAAAAAAGCATGTATGAAACAATCGAAAACTAGCACCCAGCACAATATGAGGAAAAATTATTCTACCCGGATTCCAGCCCCAATGAAAATGCACCACGTCCGATACTAAGCTCATGCCAAGTGGTACTTGATACTCGGTACCGCTCGGTACCTGAGCGTGAACCGGACAGTTCTCCCGTCCGGTGTCCAACCTGAGGCATGTTAAAAAGCCACAAGCAGAAGGAAGAACTCCTACCACCCTTTAAAGAAGCAAAAATGAGTACAAAAAACAACCATCATAAATGTAACCCTTCCAACTAAGGTAAAGAAGAAGAGAATAAGGCGCCAGAAAGCCACTGGAATGAAGATCAGAGAATTCCAACACAAACACATAAAAAAGAATAGGAAATAAAAATAAGAATAAACCCTTGTCGTACCGATAGCTATGTTTAGAGGGAACTTAATTTCTCATATTATTTGTCAATAGCTTATTTCTTTTATACAACACTTAAAATTCGTTTGAAACTATTTTCTTATTGTTTTATAGAGCATCTTTCTAATGCAAAAAATTTTTAAACTAGAAATTTTTTGTATTAAAAAAAGTTCTAAAAAATAATAAAAAAGTTGTCCCATATGAAGCTTAAGATTATATTTAATGCATCGTTATTGCATATTTATCATACAAAGCACAACTAAAACATGCATTAAAATGAAATGGGCACATGGCTAAAAACCAACGAATGAGATCAATTCAGCTGTGATGATGATGTCATTAAAAAGAGCTCAAAAACTATTTTTTTAGAGTAATTTGTGGATCTAGTCATTTTCAATGTTCATGCAACTATGAACAAGTGAGCTTGTATTCTCTTGGAATGCAAAAATTACCTTACAAAAAGGCAAATAGAGAAAAATCATGGTTCTTCCATTGACATAGTGAACACACTGAAATCTTTGTAATCTCAAATAAAGATTAGCAGTGATACATCCTAAAATTTTTGCTAGACTAGGTACAAATTTTGAGGCAAAGTTGATTTGAACACTTCAAAATTCAAACATAATCTCTTGATGAGATGAATCTAATGGCACAAGAAGTGATTTGATCTAGGCCCGAATGAGCTCAAATCAAGCACTTAAAAAATAATTAAAACTTCATAACATTAATTTGATGATAAAATAAATTAATTTCATATATTGCTTGCTTATATTCAAATCGAGTGTCTTGATGAGGCAAATCCAACAAACTCAATAGTATCTATTTCATATCATTAAGATAATTAAATACTAAAAATATATTATACGATGAGGGAATCATCATTAGCTATTCAATTGAATTTTCTAAAAAATTTGGCTATCTACTCTTAAAAATTTATAAATTGACCCTTATCAATCTCTACAAGATGACGTACCGAGGGGACATGATGGATTGGACATTAGCTTGAGATTCAATAAAGTTGAGAAGCTTGAAGAATCTTGATGCTTCACTCGAGCACCACTGCCAATGGACCACTACCTTACCATCATTGTCGGCCTACCTCTAGACAGCGTCCATTTGTCATTGTCACATCATCATTACCATACCACCTCCTAACCTCCACCATCAGGTTGCCACCTAACTGACATCGTTGGACCACTATCAAACTTCCATTGATGGAGTAAGATTAGATCACCACCATATGACTATGATCCTCTGACCACGAACATTTGTCTAACTAAAGTTTTCCAACTACTATTACCCTATTATGATCCTATGAGACCTTTATCGCCTGAATATGTTACTCTGATCTCTGTCTCCCGACTATAATTCTCTGATCACCATCGCTTCGTTATGACCCTCAAACCAACTTTACTTGACTACAATCATTTGACCTTCATTGACCGACTTCTGGTCCTTAGACCATCGTTGACCAACTATAATCCTTCAACTGTCATAGTCTAACTATATTATCAAACCATCATTTCCTACCTATGGTCCTCTAATTTTTGTCACCCGTCTATATTTTTCCAACCACTATTGTATTACTACTAACCTCTAACACCTATCGCTAGACTGCGATGCTTTGACCACCTTCACTAGACTATGACCCACCATTCCCAGTCATCAAACTACAATATTCCAACCACCATCACTTGACTATGATTCTTTAATAATCTCTGCCTGATAATAATCCTCCGGCCACCACCACCTAACTACAACCCTCTAATATATATCTATTGATTAATTATGATCCTTCAACCCTTTTGTCCACTACGACTCTTCGACTAACTTTTTCATACTACAATCCTTCAACTACCATTTCCCCGACTACAGTCATTTGACCACCGGTGCTTTATTACAATCCTCATACTCTACCACCCAATTACACCCCTTCAACCATTACCATCTAACTATGGTCCGTCAATTACCTTTTCTCGATAAAAAGTCATTCGATCATTGTCATCTAATTACAATCCTCCAATGTACAATCCTTTGATCGTTGTTACATGATTATACCAATGCCCATTGACTTCATCACCTACCATCGCTAACAATATTAACGCCCAACATCACTTATATAAGATTATTTCATGTCATTGACATCAATTATGACTCCCAACATCAATAATAGGATTTGATGGACTTCTAAGTCTTTGATCTTTCCTCTTAAAAGGAGTCCAAACAAACAAGCAAACATATAATTTCTTAAAAACAACTCTCATGCCACACGACTCTTCCAACTTCTACCACATAATAAGTATTAAATTCTATACATTATATGTTTACTAAATTCATCATTGTCTTCGCTCAAAAAAGGACATGATTTGTAACAAATAATAAACACTAATGTCTATTGAAATCATTTCAACTAGGTCACGCTCTATAGTTTCTCCCATTATAAATTTTGCATGCAAAAACTCTGATATCTCTTGCAACTCTTTTATCTATGTCTCCTAAATTTTCGTATGATATTAAAACAATAGATTCTCTAACTATACCACCATGAATATTCTTACGTGCAACAAGTACATCTCTTCTTGGAAAGGCCCTTTGTTCTCCCCCTACTTGACTTTTTCAAATAAAGAATCTGCCTTAGATATATATATATATATATATATATATATATATATATATATATATATATATATATATATATGAGATTTTCTTGCTTCTGTTTCGTATTTCTTTTCTTTTGAAAAGAAATGCTTTCTATTTTTCAATGGTTTGTAGCAAACCGACTATCCTTACAGGAGAAAATTGGAGCTGCTTGCTCTGCAAGCTTGGTCGCTCGCTTGTTTTGCACATCTATTTTGACTTGCTCCATTTGACATAATCCATGTAAGCTTGTAACGTCAACAACTCATTTGGCTTGCTCAAGAAGAAACCTTTGGATTCATAAGCACCCCTTCTCTCTCTCTCTCTCTCTCTCTCTCTCTCTCTCTCTCTTTCTCTTCAGTCAGCTGAGCCCTCCTCTTGCCAAAATATCATTTCAGCTGGAATCTCAAAATCCAGGTGAGCTCTTATCGTCTTCTTTTATATTATTTCTTCTTATGTTTATTTTATTTGTAAATTTATAATTAGAAAGAAGACCAAAAATAAAATCATTGATATTATGAGAATCTTATCGTCTCCTCCAAAAACTCCCACTCTTTACTAACAGCTATGATATGTTTTATAAGGCTCGCAATTTTCTTTTATTCTATATATATATATATATATATAATACTCTTTAATTCTAGTTTGAGTTAGTGTAAAATTAATTTTCTGTGTTGCCCTATTTTAGAGTATATTTAATTATATTGATCAAATTTTTTATTAAAATTATAAAAATACTCTGATATTATTTTGTTGTTTTATTTATGTGGATCAAATTGATATATATATATATATAATGATTAGAATAGGCTAACAGGTATAAAATATAGAAAATAAAATTTATTGAAATGTATAAAAAAAGAATTTAATAGTCATTAGATTTGCATTGAGATTAGTACTTCTTATGACATTCAATGAATATATTATAGTGTAAATACAATGGCCATTATATATATACCATCCAGTTTGATGCGAGTTGTATAAGAATATTCTTAAGTAAATTTTTCCAATATATTATAAGGAATTTATTGTATCATGACGAGTTAAAAAAAAACTCATTAAAAAAAGAGAAAATTTACTTGATTTGAATGAATTCTATAAAAAAATTTATTTATTTCAAAATAAATATAATAAATAGAAAATTATTTAATTTTTTATTATATTTACCTTAAAAATTTGATGATATTCAAGTTGGCCTTAAAATCTTTTTGATTTACTCTATAACGAGTGGTATGTGAAGAAGTCTTGGTTGGGTAGCTAGCACCATAGACCTCCACGAAGGTTTAGAAGAAACAAGAAATGCAAGAAGTAGAAGAGATTGTCATTGTTAACAATCATTTCATAGTACGAAACCTTAGCTACAGTGTAAAGTTTAAATACAAGGAAGATGACAAAGTTAGTTTGAGATCAACGGCTAAGCTTCCCTATGTCGCATATCAGCAACGATTTAGATGTGCTAGCTCAAACGGTAGTGCTTGTTATACAGAGAACTTGGATAAGAGAGCCGACGAATCAGATAAGCGAAATCTACTTATCAATGTTGTCATATCCTTTATCACCCCCCGCAAGGTGAGCATTTGATCACAAATGGTTAACTTGCTGCGTAAAGTCTGAAAATGATTGATAGAGAGTGGCTTAGTAAATATGTCAGCTGGCTGATCTTCAGAAACAATGTGATGAACATTAATTTTGTCTTACTTGATGAAATCACGAATGAAGTGAAAATCAACATCAATATGTTTTATACAGGAGTGAAATACTGAATTCTTAGCAAGTGCAATAGTTGAACTATTATCACAAAAAAGAGGGGTGGGTGAAGAAATAGAAACATGAAAATCTTGTAAAAGTTGGCGTAACCAAATAACTTATATGGCTGCTAGAGCAAGTAGCATGTATTTAGCTTATGTAGAGGAGTGGGCAACCATGGTTTGCTTTTTAACACACCAAGATATTAGAGTATTACCAAGATAAGCACAATACCCTGTAATGGAATGTTTAGTGTCAGGAACAGGTTCCCAATCCGAATCTAAATAAGCATGAAGATCAAGGGACGAAGCAGTGATTGGAAGTGTGACACCCCAGGCATCTATAGTGAAAGAATTTATTGACATACTTTTCTTATTCTTTCTTTCTCAGATCAATACAGACATCCAGAAATAATAATTTCATCAAAGAAAATAAATACATCATAAAACTATAATTCACATTATGACATTTCATAATTACAGTCCAAAAGTAATGTTCAAAAGAATATATACAATAGTCGCTCGGGCTACAAAAGAATACATAAACCAAAACTAAGAAAACTATACTAGTGGCTGTATGAAGCTTCATGCGGGAGGCTCTGCACCTAAAATCAATTAACCACATATAATGAGCTTAAACAGCCCAGCAGGTCACCAAAGTCTACAACTGAAATCAAAGCACGGTACGGAAGCAATATGCATGTCAATCAGTCAAATCAATACCAGTCACTTGCACATCATCATTAAATCGATGCATATACAAAAATCAGTACAGAAACAGTAATCAATACATAATCAGTAAAATCCAAAATCATCAGTAGAAGAATCAGAGAAGAATCGACAAACAGTAGAAAAATCTATAAATCTCAATATATCAATACATACGTCAAATCTCAAAAGAATCCATCATATTAATAGAATCAATCAAATCATTAAATAAAGAAATCATCTCCGATCAATAATATTAATCGGTATGAAATCATATAAAACAATCAAATCAATATATCATCACGAAAAATAGTTGAAATCAAATCAATACAGTAAAAACGTATTCTATATCACGTGTTCAGTGTATCACATATATCACATGTATCAGTCAGTATTCGGTGTATCACGTGCTATAAGATCAGTACAATGAATCAGTAGTATCGATTAATCAGTAGTACTATCAATGAATCAGTAGTAGAATCGGTAAACAGTATGCAATATCAATGAAATCGTACAGTGACAGTAAAATCATAAATCCATCAGTAAATCTATTCAGTATCAATGAATAAATTCAATATCCATAAATCCGTCGATATCAATTAATTCATACAGAAATTAATAAATCCGTTCAATATCGATAAATCAGTTCAATATTGATAAATCATAAAGTAATCATAAGAACAATACTTTACACATGCATTCCAGTACAGTAGTCTTACTTAACAAGTACAATCACTGGCTATTAAGATGTTTTTCAAGGTTAGTATCAATGTTAGTAATCTGTTGGCTCAGTAAATAGAGTCATCACCCTTTGCCCGTCGGCACAGTAATCATCTCCTTATAACTCCCTTCAATAATCACGTGATCAGTAGAGGATAACACCAAACCATATTTAAAGGAAAGCCCGTCGGCCCACCATCATGTACAGGTCAATCTTCAACCAACGATTCTACCAGTCTTTACTTGTCTTTCAGTAATATAATAGTAGTAGATTCAATTATATATCTAGATTCATATACATATCATTAATGCATTGAAATCAACAAACACAATTTAACTCAATTGAAGAAAATCCTTAAAATATCGTACATTCGACAGAAATCCCAAACAGAGACAAAGTTTTAAAAAATTACCAAATTACAAGAAATCGTGTAAAACAATGTTTCAAAGCTTTACTTGTACTAAAGCAATATTTTTCGACATCAAGATAATTTTCTATTCGATAAAAATCACACATAATTCACAATACCCGGTGAAAACTCACAAATAAATACTCAAAACGTGCAAAATTATCATTTATATAACATACCAAAAGTTACGCGGTAAAAGTTTCGTCAATACAAAGATATGCACGTTTTTCGGTAAAGAAAACACAAAACTGAGCAGAAAAATACTAAAACACGAAATCTTCAAAATCAGAAATAGGATTCGGATTCCTTACTGCGAGACGAACAATTCTTTCAACAGCGGCGTCGGACGAAAATCGCTCTGCGGCCTCCGAAACCCAGCCTTTTCCTTTTCTTTCCTTCTCTTTCTCTCTCATGCTTTCTCTCTCTTCAATCAAACGGTCCATAAATAGAGAAAAGATCTTTACGTTAGTCCAGACGATGTTCCCCATTCATCCCGGGACGAAGCTCTCTGGACACGAGCATGCAAACGATAATTAATTTCGTCCCTGGACGATGTTCTCGGGCAAACTTTTGTCTGTTCATCCCGGAAAAACTCAGGTTCGTCCCGACGAACCTGTATTTTACTCAGTTCGTCCGTACTAACCATACAAATTTTCACAATTTTCTTCAATTCGTCCCGTACTAAGGTCAGTTCGTACAGACTAACTGCACTAAAAAAAATGAAATTCTGAGGGGTTTTACAGGAAGTCCCATAGGAAGAGAGCCACGAAGATATCATAGAACTCTTTTAAGAAGTTGAAAGTGTATGTCATAAGGTTTGTGCATTTGCTGACAAAGCATGTTGACTGCAAATGATAGATCAAGATGAGTAATTGCAAGATATTGAAGAGAGTCGACCAATTGTCGGTAATATTCAGGATTGGAATAGAGCTTAGACTTGTCCATAACAGAGGGAATTTTAGTTGGAAGTGGAGATAGAATGGCTTCACAATCTTGCATGCCAGGTCATTCTAAGATTGTTTCAGCATATGAGGCTTGGGACATATGCAGCCCATGAGTTTGCGGACGAACTTGAATACCAAGAAACTAAGAGACATCTCCCAGGTTTCACATCTTAACTGCAAATGTAGGGAATGCAGAAGTAAGGTGATAATGGAAGTGTCATTCCCAGTGAGTAAGATATCATTGACATAAATGAGAATGTATAGGTTGGAGCCGTCTTTATGGTAAATAAATAATGATGGATCGGTAGATCTGTTTGTGACACCAAATTCAATTAAAATTTTGTAAATGTAGCAAACAATTACTGTGGAGCTAGTTTGAGACTGTACAAGGCCTTCTTCAGCAAACATACATGACATAAATTGAGTATCTTTAGTTCCTGGAGGTTGCATCATATAAACTGTTTCATTTAGCGGCCCATAAAGAAAGGCATTAGAAACATTTAGTTGTAGTATATTCCATTTGCGTGTAGTAGCAATGGAAAATAAGATGCGAATTGTTGGAAATTTGGCCACAGGGCTGAAGGTATCAAAATAATCTAGACCAAACTCTTGGTTAAAGCCTCGAGCAACTAATCTTGCTTTATAGCGTGCAATGGAACCATCAGAATTAAATTTGGTTCGAAATATTCACTTGCAGCTAAGTATTTTATAATCTGGGGAAAATGGAACTAGTGTTCAGGTGCCTTGACTCTGTAAAGCATCAAACTCCACTGACATTGCTTTTATCCAGACATTATGTTTAACAGCTTGAGAGTACGACGTCGGATTTATAGGAATAACAGAGTGTTGTAAATAAAAAATTTTCTTCGACTGTATATGTCATGTTTTCATGTGAGTTACCATGTGATGCTTGTTCTGGACAGGCAATGGTAGAGAATTTTGTGGTGTGAAGTTTGAGACGGAATGAGATGAAGATGTCACAGGGTTGAGAAGTTGGGAAGCTGGAGAGGAGACCAATGTTGGAGAGATATTTGATGTATGTGTAGTAGAAGTGTTAGTCACAGATGTAAGGGAAGGTGGTATAAGGAGGGATGGGGGCAATACTGCAGTTTGTGGACGGGATACTTGTTCAGTGGACATGTTTTGATAGGGAAATATGGACTCAAAAAATTTAACATGTCGAGATAGTTGAATGAGTCCTATAGGGGAATTAAAACATTTGTATCCTTTTGTAGTTTTGCCATAGCCGAGGAAAACACAGGGTTGAGCTCTTGGCTGAAATTTGTGGTGTAGTCTAGGAGGGAGTCATGGATAGAAAAGACAACCAAACACTTTGAGTTGTGAATAATCAGGCGATTGATGGTATAATAATTCATAAGGGGATAGGTGTTTAGTTTGTTTTGAAGGAAGTCTATTAATAGTGTAAGCAGTTGTTAACAAGGCTTCAGGATAGAAATGATATGGTAAGGTTGCTTGAAACAAAAGGGCTCGAAGAGTTTTAAGAAGATGTCTATGTTTACGCTCGACAACTCCATTTTGTTGAGGAGTATAAAGGCATGCTACCTGATGAATAATTCCACATTGTTTTAGAAAATTTTGAAATGTGTTATTGATGTATTCACCACCACCATCTGATCTTAAGTATTTAATAGATTTTTGGAAAAGATTTTCCACCATTGATTTAAAGTGCACAAAGGTTGCAAAAGTTTCATATTTGTTGTAGAGAGGATAAACCCAACTAAAACAAGTATATCAACAACAAAGAGCAAGTAATAGTTATAACCATGTAAAGACATGACGGAGACGGTCCCCAGACATCAGTATGGATTAATTCTAAACACATAGTTGTTTTTTGGAGTAGATAAACTAAAAGACAAACGATGAGATTTAGCTCGCACGCAGCCAGAACAGTGAAAACTAGAATAAGATAGCTTGCTTGTTGGAATAACAAAAGATAACATTTGTTGAGTTAACATGGAGGGATGACCCAAACGCTGATGATTGTGTGTAGCAGTAACAGTGGCAGAATGAAGTGCAAATTTGGAGTTGGAAGATGGAGAAGACGAACCGGAAGATAGTTTAATGGGGTAGAGACCGTGATGACTGGGACCTTGGAGGAGAGTTCAGTTTGTTCAAGAATCCTTTATAAGGAAACAAGACTGCGGCAAGTTCTGATAGAACATTGAGCTCCTCACTGATGAGGAGGGAATAAAAGTCATCAAGATTGATGGGTTGCATTTAAGTGCGTATAACAGTTTTAAAGGCATTGTAAGCCGATGTCAACCCATTTAATGTGTAAAGCAGTATATCTTCGGAGTCAATGGTTGATCCTGTTGCAGTAATGGCGTCGATTTTTTGCTTAATCTCGATCAGATATTGTACCATCAATTTTTCTCCCTTTTGCACATGATGAAGTTCACTCTTCAATTAAAGTTGTCGAGAATGATTTGTAGATTGAAGTCTACATTCAATGGTTTTCTAGATATCATAACTGGATTCCAAATTAAGAACATATGGTAGCAGTGATTGAGAAATGGTGGAGTACAAAGCTGCTTATAGATTTTGATCAACTAACATCCAAGTTTTATATAGAGGATTTATGCTTATAGTTCCATCTGCCTTTAGGATTTGTTTATGCGATTTGATGTTAGTGTCATTAAAAAAACCATCAAACTCATTGTCTGAGAACATCTTTAGTATATGTGATTTCCAGATAGGATAATTTTCTGCAATAAACTATGTTTTGATCAGCGTTTTGACATTGGTCATGAGGAACTTGAGCTGTGAAGGGATCTTTGTATCATTCATCATGCTGGAAGCATTTGGAGTAGTTGATAGCGAGGAAGCTGATGAGTCTATTTACAACAATGTCTCTGATATCATGAAGAAGTCTCAGTTGGGCAGCTAGCACCGGAGACCTGCACAAAGGATTAGAAGAAACAAGAAAGGCAAGAAGCAGAAGAGATTGTCATTGTCAACTATCATTCCATAGTATGAAACCTTAGCTATAGTGTAACGTTTAAATACAAGGAAGATGTCAGAGTTAGTTTGAGATCAATGACTAAGCTTCCATATGCCACATATAGCAACGATATAGATGTGCTAGCTCAGACGGTAGTGCTTGTTGTACAGAGAACATGGATAAGAGAGCTGACGAATCAGATAAGCAAAATTTACTTATCAATGTTGTCATATCATTTATCAGTATCAAAGCTAATGGTTTGTAGAGGTTGTGACACCTAAGTGTCTTCGTCTTTTTTTACTATAGCTGTGGAAGGTTCAAGAGCGGTGTATCCCTTTAAATTTGCTTGAAGCCTTGATGAAATTTTAGCCATACACAAGTTTCATGATTAATTATCCTAGACTTTTATCATCGTTTGACCCACCATGCCTTTCTACAAAGGGTCTCTCCAGTCCAACATGCTCTCGAAGTGTTCCTTAAAGGGAAACCTTGTTGGGAATAAAACCATGTAATAAAAAAAAAGTGGCAAAAAGAACACCAGGATCGAAAACCTGAAATCAGGAAGAAAACCACGAAGCCACACCACATAAAAAAATTATTATGAAAATAGAAGAAATTGTACATATCTGGTTAGTTTTGTATGGAATTTGATTGTGTAGACAAATCGAGTTGTATTTTTGTGTTGGACGTCAATTTCACCAATCGAGCTCATCGAGGGGTTGTAAGGGGTCCTCCCTCTGCTTGAGTATGGGTGTTTTGCTACTGAATTATTTTATGTACAACAATATAGAGTCGTGGCACAGTGTACCTGAGCATTACAATGCTGTATAGTTTGCTTGAAGACAGACAAATAGCAGAGGGTGGCACTCCAAACCTTAGTGCTGCTAGGGAGCACTGCAATGCTCTAGACCCCGGCACTGCAATGCTGTTTGGTAGACAAGAGACATAGAGTGAAGCACGGCGGCACTACGAGGCAAGATGACCATTTTTCTTTCTCGTTTTTCTTGAAGGGTTGTGTTTCTTGGTGATTTTATTGAATCTCTTTGTTAGTTCTCGCAAGAACATGGTTCAAGTGAGAAGAGAGACAAGGAAAGAGTGAGAGAAAAGGGAGATTTGTATTGTTTCTCACAAATTTTCATAGTGAATTTCTCCGTGGTTGTTCCTCAATTTTGAACAATTTTCACGTTAAATCTTGTGTTCTTTCTTTCCCATGCCATTTTTTATTTCTTGTTTGTTTCACTGCGTGGTTTTAGTTCCACGACATATCTCTCTTCTCACAAACTCTCTTTGTTTCTCTTCACTCCTCAAATTGTTCTATACTTAGAACAAATAAAAGACATAGTACAATACACTAAAAGATCCAACCCTTCAAGTGAAATAAGTAAAATTGCTCAGCTTGACTCGCAGCGCAACGATACTATATTTGCAGTGCCTCGGTGTTAACTCATTTGTCTTGCATGGTGCTATGAACAAAAGCGTTGCGGTGTTGGAACTACACTCTACGGTGTTGTGCTCTCTTTCTCAGAGGGGTTCCACAACGCTTTGGCACTATAAAGACAGGAAAAAAAATCAAGGGGGCTTCGTCCACAAGCACCCACGCAAAGGGTGTGCTGCTCCCCTGCACCCCCCAATGGGCTCTTCGTTGAACTCGACTAACGAAATTAAGATCCGAGTCAATTGTACAACTCGATTGATTGACAAAACCATATTCCACTCAAAACCAACAAACCTCCTACCTAATTGGGATAGCTCTCAAGCATTTTTTGTTTAGGACTTCCTACCAAGCCGTTTCTCACACAGGAGAGATTGTTTTCCACTCCAGCTGTCTACTTACTGTTTATTATCTTCTTGGACATGCCTCCAGAACTTAATTCAATGTCATTAAATGTAGAATATCATCGGATTAATAATCATATTAATTATCAAGCTTGGGGAACAGAAGTTAAAGCTATACAAAGTTGCAAATCTATGCACACCTGCTTCTAATGCTCTCATAGGCGGTTATGAAGCTCTCTGAGATTGGGGGGCTAAGTTAAAGCTTTTCTATTGATATATCCTCTCTAAATAATTGAAGTCAATCTCATATTTATGTATTTATTCTTCTTCTCAGATATTATTATATTTCTCCTCTACCCTCTCTCTTCTTGTGTCTACTTTCTCTTTGATGTATCTTCCTCCTCCTCTTCTCAGGGAAGCTCGTTACAAGTTTAGTGGCAAATAACGTGTACTCAAATTCACTTAAATAATGCAGGCTCTAAAAATGGACATAGGTCTTTCTGATCGAGCTGCTATAAATCTTTGCCATGTTTCGATGTGCTCTTCATTTCTGTCTCCCGTAGAGTAATCATAGCATAGTAAGTTTTTTTTTTTTGGACATTTAGGTCAATTAAGATAAATTCATACATAAACAATACTCGAATTCAAACACCTTGATTGATAGTCAAAGCTCCAACCAACAAATAAAAATGATCTACAACGTGATAAGTTTCTAGCATGTTCTCTCATTCAATCACTTCGAAGCATGTAGTCTCTATAGTACTCTTGAGAGAATGAGTTTCTATTGCTCACATTTTTTACTTCATTAGTAGAAATTCATACAAGGTTAAGAGTTTAGGCACACTTGCTATCAACACTCTCTCTCTCTCTCTCTCTCTCTCACACACACACACATATATATATATATGAAGTGATTGAATATATATATGCTTCGAACTGAAACCCCCTGGTACGACCGCCGGTAATGACTGGCGGTTTGCTGCGGTATTTGCGCCGGAATTTTACAGCGGTTTACCTGTGGTTTTGGGTCTAGTAAGTTTTGCCTGTCTTAGCTGTTGGAAAATCGTCGGAAAATATTATCGCCGAAAATTTATTACCGGTTTTCATTTTCTAAGCGGTTTATTCCGGAGGTTTTTAAATCGCCGGTAAAGTTCTAAATTGTCGAAAATTGGGGTTAACCGACAGAAATCGCGTTCGGTAATGTACGATTTTATCGTAATGTTTCATATTGCTTTATAAAATAATTTTTTAATACAATTATTTCTAAAGAAAATTTAGATTAGAAAATTGTTTTAGAAATCAATAAAAAAACTATTTCAAATGAAGCCCTAGTGTATGATAAAAACTTTCATTTGAGACGGGATGATAGCAGAAATGGAGAAAATTTATGAGAGGGGAAGGACAAGCATTATTTGGGTTCTGTCCTACTCTTGCATTATTCATTTATGAAATTTTCTCTTACTCCATGAACGGTTTGTTTCTAACTGTACATCTTTTCCTTTTATCAAATGAACATCTATTCTAACTTCACCATTTTGTTTTCCTCAGATTCCACTACAAGCAAGTACTATCAGTAAAAACCAAAGTGAATAAACTCCATTTATAAAGATAAGCAGAAGTTTTATTTCCAAGAAGCTTGAAGAAGCTGATCAAGGAGATCCTCCTGCTCATCATCCAGCCATGAATAAGAGCCTCATAGTTTCTGCAACCAGCGCTTCTGATCTCATCAATGCCAAGCTAGCAGAGCATCAGATAATAGGACCCAATCTGTGCCCAAGCTGCAATTACAAGATTGATCAGAAGCCTGTAAGCAGTTAATCAAAAACTCCAAAAACCAAAAAAATCATCTAATTTGAATGTGATTGAATTGGTTTTTTATGATATTAGGATTGGATTGGGCTACCTGCAGGAGTTAAATTTGATCCAACTGACCAAGAGCTCATTGAGCACCTGGAGGCAAAGGTTTCCACACATGGATTGGGTTCTCATCCTCTTATAGACGAGTTCATACTAACAATTGAAGGAGAAGATGGAATTTGTTACACTCATCCTGAGAAGCTCCCAGGTATAAATATTTGACTTTATGCATAGTAAATTAATCATATTAGCTTTAATTTAGCATCAAATAAATTGCGTTAAATAATAATCCTCCAACAAATTATAATATTCATAATAAGTTTTAAAAACCAACAACTGCTATTAACAAAAGCCACAACAATCCCAAAGACTATTTGGGGCTGTTTGGTAGCAGGATTTAGACCATATTTGAGGCAAATTTGAGCGCAAATCTAGCCAAACGGCCTAAAATGCAAAACCAAATCTCACGACAAGCGAAAGTCGCAGCAGACAAAAAATTCTGTCTTTTCGTGCTAAATCCCAGATTTCAGAAATCTTGTTTTTGACAGATTTACGAAATCCATTGGCTCGAGAGGAAGAGTCCGTTCTATGGCCAAACAACCACAGGGGATTTAATAAGATTTATCATGAATTTTACCAAAAAAATTTCAGGATTTAGCCCCTCGGGATTTCTAAAATCCGGATTTAAATGATTTAAGAAATAGTACTTAAATCAAACCCTGAGTGCTACCAAACAGCCCTTTTAACTCCACAGTATTTTGTTCTTTTTCAGGATTGGCAAAGGATGGAGTAAGCAAGCACTTCTTCCACCGGCCATCAAAGGCATACACAACGGGGACGAGGAAGCGGCGGAAGATACAGACGACAGAGGTGAATAATGAGCAAGGAGAGACTCGGTGGCACAAAACGGGGAAGACGAAGCCTGTAATTGTGAAGGGGGAGCCGAAGGGTTGCAAGAAAATATTGGTTCTATATGCCAACTTTGGCAAATGCAGGAAGCCAGAGAAGACCAACTGGGTGATGCATCAGTATCACTTAGGAGAAATGGAAGATGAGAAGGAAGGGGAGTTGGTGGTTTCTAAGATATTCTATCAGACACAGCCAAGGCAGTTTAGTGCAGGTGAAACCGGGAGTTGATCACATGTGATATAATTTCAAATAAGTATTTACTTGTATGTGAAATATCTTATTAATTATTATTTTATATATAAAAAAATGCTATATTAAGGCTTCATTTGGGACGACTTTCTTAATGCTTTTTGAAGCAGTTTTCTAGTATAAAAATTTATATTTTTTACTAAAAAACTGCTTTAAAAAACAGTAAAAAAGAAGTACCAAACAAAATCTAAATCTCACGGCAACTTAAATCCTTTGCATCCTACTTTTTACATAAATTACAATTTAGTAAATCCCATAGATTGATGGATTTAAGGGATTTAGTCGAAGAGGCGCTCATAAGGGCATCTCCAACCGAAAACTTCATTTTTCACGGCAAAGTAACGCAAAACTCCAAAATGGCGCGGTGATGCTCCACTCGAACGCCATTTTAGGTGTTTTTGAGAAGGTAACGATCGCTTTCGCGCGTTTTTCCGGTTGAGAGCAAAAAATGGCGTGAGTGAACAGTGCGACGCCAATATTGGCGTCGCACTGTTCACCTGCGATTAAATGACGGAAATTTTCGCGTTCGGTTGGAGCGACGGAACGACTCCATACACTAGTTTAGCGTTCAGTTGGAGATGCCCTAAGGGGAGAAAAAGATCCTTACCTTCGCAGCAAGCTCTATTTGTGACTTATGATCCTACACGAAAAATGTGTTGAAGAAGGTGAAGAAACATCTTTAACAACTCTTTCAAAGCTCTAGTTCCCAATACATGAAGCCAAAGCAGCAACGAAGAAAAAAGACTATTGACAGAGAAGAAGAATTATCAAAATAGCCGGGCAATAAAATACCACATTATTAATAAGGAATTAATCTAATTGTCTTAGTTAAATTAATTTTAAAATATAAATAATTAATTAGATTGTTAATATAAGTAGTAATTAAAAAGTTATTTAAATAACACTTAAATAATTAATTGCATATTTAGTAATGTAAATAATAATTAGATAATTAATTAATCCTGCTGGTTGCCAAACAGCCCTTAATCTAGTCAAAATTTTAAATTAAAATTAAGCCCGGTATACTCTCCTGTTGATCGGATTTATCAACGCTGCAACTGTGAACACTCAGGTCTCCTATGTTTTTACTAAGAAGTTGCTTTAAGAGCTTCTCCAGCCGTTGGGCAAACAGGCGAATGGAGAGCCTCAGACCTCGCAATCGAACTCTTTTTTTGTCGGCATTCATTCCCTGATGAACAGTGCGACCGCCATATATATATATATATATATATATATATATATATATATATATATATATAATTGATTTGTAATTTTAAATGTTTAAGTATAAATTTATATTATAAATAATTAAGAAATAATAATTTAGAAAATACATAATTTTTCAAAAATTATAAATATTTTTTATGTAATTATTTTTTAAAAGATAAACATTAAGATAAAAAATACGATAAACTTCTCATCATACATATTTAAAAGACATTGAGTACTACAATACTTAAAAAAAATTTGAAATCAAAATACAAAACAAGTTCAGACAATAAAAAAAATAAAATAGCGAGTTAAGACGATCTAATAATCCGGAAGAGTGGTGTCAGCTCCTCCAAGATCTTTGAGAAATTGTCCAAACGAGCTTGAAGAAGGAGGATGTTGTTGATCTTGTTGTTGTTCGAGGCTCTTTTTTAAAATTATTGCTTATTCAGCTTGGACAAATGCACGAACAGCATGATTTTGTATAGAACTTACGTCTTGAAACAATATTTTATTTTCTTCCTTGAGTTCTTTTAAGACATAGTTCTTAGCTTGAAGCTCCATATGTTGTTGTCTCTGTGCACTTGTTCTTTTTACATAACATGATAATCAAAGATGAACGCAATCTCACTGGACCAATTCAAGTTGCGATAGAAGCGCCATCCCTAGAAGTCGAATTAGTGGTGGATGAAAATACTCAGTTTCAAGAATTTATCGCTCACCATAAACAAATCAGGAATAAAGATGCCCACATTGCACTACAAAATGCATTAATTAATCATTTGTGGAATAAATATACTAATTCTAATGTTTAGTTGCTCTTGCATTTTTTTTTCGTTTATATTTATGTGTTCTAATGTAACTTTTATCGTATTAAATATATATTTGCTTATTTAGAACATATTAACAATGCTTTAAAAATCGGACCGGCCGGTCCGATCGGTTCAACCGTGAACCGGTCCAAAGGCCGGTTCGGTTCAACCCGAAAGCCGGCTTAGCATCAAACCGGCCAGTTTTGTCCAAAACCGCCGGTTCAACCGGTGAACCGGTCACGGTTCTCTTGAACCGGCCGGTTCAAGTTTTATATTTTTTAATATTTAAATTTTAAATAACTTATTTTTAAATATTAAAAAATATTTGTAATTTAATTTCAAATTTGAAATGCTTAATTTTAAATTAAAAATTCCAAATAAGCATTCCATGAAGTTTCATCTCTTTTCATGATGTACTATAACTTTCTAGCTCAAAAGCCAATATATGGTAAAAGCTTCACCAAGGGAAAGTCTCCCAAGTGATGTGGGACTAAAAAACCTAAAGCTCCTATGTCTTTCTTCTTAACTTTTAAGTTTAAAACATACACTATTCATTTTAAAATAAATTTTTTAAATAAAATTTTTATGATGAAAATCATGAAATAATATTTATTTTTAATTAATAATATAAAATAAATTATATTCATCATTTATTTTTTATGTACCATAAATATTAATTAATTTATTTATTATTTATAATAAATGATTTAATTTAACCTCAATACTTTATAAATGTAAAATAATAATATGAATCTAATATATAAATTTTAAATATAAATTATATATAAATATATAACATAAATTAAGGATTATTTATATTAAACTTATTAATTCATTTGTAAGTTAATTTTTGCTAAATTTAAATTAAATTTAAAGATTGAATATGTTTAAATTTAAAATTTTATAAGATATTAGTAATTTGTGAATTAAATTTATTTTTTAATAAAAAAAGTTATATTATTATATGATTTTTATATCATCTAAATTGTATTTATTACGTCATCCGGTTCAACCCCGATTCGACCGGTTGAACCGGTCGAACCGTGAACCGCTCTCTCTACTGGTTCGTCGTTCGGTCCGATTTTCACAACTTTGCATATTAATATCCAATTTTTTTTATCGAGAAAAGAAACATAATTTTTAAAATTATAATAGGTTTAAAATTGATAAATATAAATATATAATTAAAAAAGTATAAAATAAAATAAGAAAAAAATATACTAGGAATTTTTTTTTTATATTAGAAAATGAAATTTGATTGGAGTCACGTAACTGCATTTTAGAATTTTTCTATATTTTGGAGTGTAAAATAAGTTTTTTTTTAAAAAAAGCCGTCCCAAGCTGAAGCCGAAGCCTCACTCTTCTCCTACAGATGACGATCAAGGCGTCGCAGATTCGACCTGTACTGCTCAGATGATTAAAATCAAGAAAAAACCTCTCACAGCTCCATCTTATACCGTCGACATGGCGACGGCGAAACCTACTCAACTGATGACCTACCAGCAGCAGAAACTTTCTGTCAAGAATCCCTCCGTCGCGGTTTCCCCAGCTTCCTCCCCTTCGGCAAAGCTTCCTTCGAAGCTGCGTTCTCCCTTACAGGCAGGTGAGTTGTGATGGTATGCGTCTCGCGAAAATAGCATTCAAGAAGCTTTCTTTAATAAATGTTGGTTTTGGATTTTTTGTTCTTGTAGTGAGGGAATCGAGGAATACCAACACAGCGCCGGTACGCGGTGGTGGTACTATCTGTGGGGGGCCAGGTCGGAGGGCAAGCGATCGAGGAGCTGGCTTCGTACAAAATAGGAGTTTGAGGAGCCGGAGTACCAATGGATTATCAGGTGGCGCTCCTCCTGAAGATGGCGATACTGGCAAGACTTGGGAAAGGGATCGGGTAAGCTACGGCCCATCTCGGGAGTCATTTCGAGGTGGGCGGAACGGAGGTTTGGTTAATGGAAACGCAGGTGACAGATTTGATCCTGGTCGTCCCCAAGTAAGAGTTTATGGGCGTAGAAGTGGAATTGGGCGTGGTTTTGATGTGAAAAGAGACGGTGCTGGACGTGACAAATGGGGTGCTGCGACTGATGATTTTGTTGCACGGTTAATAAATATTTTCTTTCTAATTCTTGAAATTTATTTCTTTGAGGTATTGTAAAGTTTTTGCTGTCTGCAAATTGGGCTGAACCATTAAGTTCATTTCATAAATCTATACATGGTTTGGGTTTCTTATTTTGTTGAATATTTTCATGTTTCAAATTATAAAAAAAAAAAATCAAAATATTCATTCTAAGGTTTTATAAGAAATTCTTAGATGTAAGCAGAAATCCATAACTGATCATAAAAAAGACATGACATGGAGGCATAGTGTGGAAGTTGACATTAAAGGGAATGACAAGACTTAGGGTTATCTAATGCAACTATTGCTAGAAGATTGTTAAATGAGGTATCACAAGAATGAAAGAGCACCCTTCTTGCTCTCACAAGAATGTTGCACTATGTGTTTGGTGTCGAAGACAGTGAAGGGGGAGATTCGTGCATACAGGAAGAAGGTGACAATTCAAATTCCCAAATAACTAAACCTATGCTGCGACTATATGCCATATAACACGTATTATCTACGTATATGATCGAAGACTAGCCTTAATCGAAAGTTCTCTCTCGTTATCGGGAGGGGTAATTTGAAAGCTTTGGAGGAAGAAGACCTGGGAGAGGAAAGAAGTCAAGAACAAGAAAGCCAAGTAGCAGAATGAGAAGAATGAATTATGTTATTAACATGTAAGAGAGTACAACCTATTATATAGACATCATAGGTAGCCTAAATGCTATACACCAATAAAAACAATACATGTGTAAAGTAAAGTAAAGAAATGTAACTGTGTAAATGGCTGTTTTGTCTAATATCCCCCCTCAAGATGGTGCTTCCAGCGGTTGCACCAGCTTGTTTGCAAGAAATTTGAACCGGGGTGACGGTAGAGGTTTGGTGAGTAGATCTGCTAGTTGATCCTTGGTTGGTATGCGATGAATTTGTATTGTTCTATCTTTGATACAGTTTCGGATGTAGTGACAGTCAACCTCGATGTGTTTGGTTATGACGTGAAATACTGGATTGTTTGCCAAAGCTATGGCGGAACTGTTGTCGCAAAAGAGGGGAGTGGCGGTGGTTTGGGTGCAGTTTAGTTCTTGCAGCAGGCGCCGAATCCACGTTATTTCGGCAGCCGTGGAGGCTAGAGTGCGGTATTCCGCTTCGTTGGATGATCGAGCCACGTCATTTTGTTTCTTTACACTCCAGGATATCAGAGATGAGCCGAGAAAGTTACAGTACCCTGACATAGATTTCCGATCCTTTGTATCACCAGCCCAATCGGAGTCGGAGTAGGACTGGAGTACGGGTTTGTCCCGGAACAGAGGAAGACCAATGTGCAAGGTACCTTGAATGTACCGTAGTAGGCGTTTGAGGGCTTCGAAATGTAATATGGTTGGGTTTTGCATATTTTGGCAGATCTTGTTGACGGTGTATGCGATGTTTGGTCGAGTGAGAGTGAGATATTGAAGGCATCCGGCGAGTTGACGATAGAAGGTAGGATTCGAGTAAGCAGCGGTTAGACCGTTGGTGCTAGGAATTTTTAAATGAGAAGGAGTAGAGACCGGTTTGCAATTGGTTATACCTGCGCGTGCGAGGATGCTTTGAGCGAATCGGCTTTGAGTTAGATAGAGACTGTATGAAGTAGGAGTGGCTTGTATACCCAGGAATTGCGATAGTGATCCGAGATCCCGCATTGTGAAGGTTTCGTTCAAGTTGGCTATTAGCTTCATGAGAGCTCTTGGGCAGGTTCCGGTGAGGAGGATGTCGTCAACGTAGACTAAGAAATACATTTGGACGCCATTGTTGTTGTAGAGGAGGAGGGATGGATCGGAGGAGCTAAGTTTGAACCCAAGGGATTGGAGATGTCCGGTGAGAGTTGTGAACCATTCGCGAGGGGATTGTTTTAGCCCGTAGAGTGCCTTGTTAAGGCGGCATACGTAGTTGGGTTTGTTTTGGTCAATGAACCCGATGGGTTGTTTCATGTGGACGGTGTGGCTAAGAGTTCCGTGGAGGAAGGCGTTGGAGAAGTCGAGCTGATGCAGTGGCCATTGATGCTGTAAGGCAATGGCGATGAGGATCCGAACCGTTAGCATCTTAGCGACAGGGCTAAAGGTTTCTGCGTAATCGATGCCCTGTTCTTGGTTGAAGCCTTGTGCAACGAGTCTAGCCTTGTACCTTGCAACGGTTCCGTCGGCGAGATATTTGGTGCGAAAAGTCCATCTGCATCCTAGAACATTTTGAGATGGGTCAGGAGGAACGAGATCCCAGGTATGTTGCGATTGGAGGGCTTGGAATTCTTGATGCATTGCTTGTTGCCAGTGTATGGATTTCACTGCTTCTTTGTAGCAGTTTGGTTCGGGATCAACATTAGTGTGAATGAGGCTGAATAATTTCTTTGGCCTAGAATTCCCTGTTTTGGACCTTGTCTGCATATGGTGAACGGTATGATTTGTGTTTGTCGGGTTGGATGAAGCCGGAATATTGGCTGATGTAGGGAGATTCATATGCGGTAGATCATTAACGGATATGGCCGGAGCAGTTGCATTGAGGGCCGTTTCTTGGATAAGAGGAGTACCGGGAACGGTGATATTGTTGGAACAAGTTGGCACGAGTAGAAGCAGAGGTATGGATCCTGCAGTGGGCGAGGGGCAGTTGTTTGTAAAATGAGACGTGTATGGAAATATACCTTCGTTGAAGACGACGTGCCGAGATATGTAGACGAAGCCCGTTTTTGGATCAAGGCATCGATAGCCATTATGTGCGGAGGCGTAGCCAATAAAGATGCAGGCGATGGATAACGGAGAGAGCTTGTTTGTGTTGTATGGTCGGATGCATGGGTATCATAAGCATCCAAAGATCTTTAGGTGGTTATAAGCGGGTGATTTTTGGTATAAAATTTGATATGGAGATTTGTTTTTGAGGGAGAGGGAAGGCAGTCGATTGATAAGGTAGACGGCGGTGTTAAGTGCTTCAACCCATAGAGATTTAGGGAGATGTGCTTCAATAAGCAGACTCCGCATTGCTTCCAATAGGTGCCGATGTTTTCTTTCGGCTACGCCATTTTGAGCCGGCGTGTGCGGGCAAGTAAATTGGTGGAGAATGCCCGAGTTCTTGAATAAGTTCTTGAATTCAGTATTTATTAACTCACCTTCGCCATCGGAGCGGAAAACTTTAATAGTTTTATGAAATTGATTTTTAATCATGTTATGAAGTTCAAGAAATTTGTCAAACACCTCGGATTTGTGAAATAACGGAAATGTCCAGCAGTATTTGGAGTAATCGTCGATGAACGAGACGTAATATTTGTAGCCTTGTCTGACAGTGTGGGGGATGGCCCCCAAGCATCGGAGTGACTAATTCGAAGCTATAAGTAGTAAAAGACTGAGAAGGTTTAAAAGGTAATTGGCGGCTTTTGGCCAAGTTACAAGCATGACAATGGTTCTTATTAAGTTTGGTACAAATTGCAGGGATAAACTTGCGAACAACTTGAATTGTTTGCGGAGCCGGATGTCTGAGGCGTTTGTGCCATAAATTCAGTACTTCTTGGGCTGAAAATAGGGCGAGATTAGTGGAAGATGATGATCTGATGGGGTAAAGCCCGTTAAGGCAAGGTCCCTTGAGTAGAATTTGACCCGTCTTCGAGTCCTGGATGTGAAAATCATGAGCAGAGAACTTGACAGAGCAGTGGTTATCTTTGGTTAGCCGGTAAATAGAAATAAGATTGAACGAGAGATTGGGGACGTGGAGAAGATGGTTAAGGTGAAGGTTACCTATAGGTGTTGGAAGGATACCTTTTCTGGTGTGTTGAATCGGTAGTTGGTAGCCGTTGCCGATTATGATTTGCTGATTTCCGGTGTAAGATCTACCGGATTGAAGGTTGGCTTGGTTCGACGTTAGATGATTAGACGCGTCGTTGTCAAGAAACTAGTCCGTGTTGTTGTTGTTGGCGTCGGACTGAGTGAAGAGCGCTGTCTTGACAGTTTCTTCGGTGTACAAGGGGTCATTACGGTACTAGTTTTTGTACAGATTTGGCATGTAACATTGCTGGATGGGTTCTTGTCCGAACGGCTGCGGCCACGACCCGAATTTCTGCCTCTGCCGGAAGTGTTCCATCCGCGATCGTGTTCGCGGTACGCCGCCAAGGCGGAGGCAGGATCGGTGAGATGAAGGTTTTGTAGCGCGGTGGTAGTTTCTTGCGCGATATTCAGCTCTTCACTGCAAAGCAGAGTATACAAGTCGTCGAGGCTAAGGGGTTGCAGGTTCGTGCGAATATCGGTTTTGAAGGATTGGTATTGAGCCGGAAGGCCGTTGAGGGTGTAAAAGATTACTTCCTCGGGATCTAACGAAGAACCAATTGCAGCTATTGCATCTACCACGGATTTAACAGCAAGTAGATATTGAGGCATTGTTTGATTTTTCATAGATAGGTGGTGGAGTTCGTTTCGCAATTGGATGGTGCGAGAGCGAGTGTTGGATTGTAATCAGCGAGCAATTGTGTCCCAAATTTCGGCGCAGTGATCAAGCGAAAGAACGTAAGGAAGAATGTTGGGTGAGATGACTGAGTAGAGGGCAGTGGCTTGATTTTGGTCCAAATGATTCCAAGTTTGAAATGAAATTTCATTCGCAGATGGTGGGTTTGACGGATCGGGACAGATATAACTTCCGTCAAGAAATCCTTCAAACCCATTTGCTTTGAATAGCTTAAAGACTTGAGACCGCCAGATGGGGAAGTTTTCTGCGGTGAGGGTGAGAGAGATACCTTTGATGTGGCTCATCAAGAACTTGAGCTGTTGATGCATGAGCTGCGCGTCAGGATGACCGCTGGGGCTTTGCCTGGGTTCGGACGTGGCAGTGGTAGAGGAGGTTGCCATGGCAACCGAAAAGAATTAAAAGGCAGGGAGCGAAAAAGATGAAGATTTGGATTAGCCGGTATCCCGCTCTGATACCATGAAAGCTTCGGAGGAAGAAGACCCGGGAGAGGAAAGAAGTAAAGAACAAGAAAGCCAAGTAGCAGAAAGAGAAGAATGAATTATGTTATTAACATGTAAGAGAGTACAGCCTATTATATAGACATCATAGGTAGCCTAAATGCTATACACCAATAAGGACAATACAAGTGTAAAGTAAAGTAAAGAAATGTAACTGTGTAAATGGCTGTTTTGTCTAATATAATTAACTATAGGGCCTTGCGCCTATAGGAAACCATAACTCAGATCATAAAGTCCTCGCAAAATGAGGGTGAAATCTTTGGGTAGTGTCTTATCTACAAACCCATTTGCCTTCCAAAATTTATCCCGGAACTTAATCCGTTAAAACTCCCTCGCTGAAGAAAAGCAAACAGCGGGCGGAGGTCGGGCCGAATTTTCGAAGCCCACGCTTATATAGTTTTAAAGGAAAATTTGAGCTCGGTGTTTCTGCATAAGGGAAATTCAAATACATATTTTTTTTGGAGACTTTACAGTGTCTTGTTAGAGAGGTTTTTTTAAATTTCAGTTGTTTGGAAAGTATTGGGATTTTTTTTTGTAATAGTAAACAGTCAAAGAAGGTAAAAATACTCATGAAGGAGAAAGGTGTCTTTCCCTATGGGTCTTGAATGTATGGAATTTAAGGTTGGAGAGAGAAAAGTTGAATTCGATAAGGACCTTAAGGAAATGCGGCAACTAAAATTTTACTTTTTTGGAGAAAAGAGAGAGAGAGATAGAGAGAGAAGCTCTGGGTTTTTTTTAGGGTTTTGGCGCGCTTCTTCGTTTCTCTCCCGGCCGTCTGGCCGTCATGGCGGGTAATCTGCAAGATTTTTCTCCGCTTCCTGGAAGTTCTTCTTTGTTAGGGGCTGCTCCTTCCCCCGCTCCCCCGGCTCTTTCTTATGCTAGCAATCTCTCAGCTCCCCCTGCTAATCGCGAGGAGTGGCCGATGTCCTTCGTCAACCCGACCAAAAAACTTTCCTTTGCCGCTTCTAAGCTTACTGAAGGCAAAGATTGGTGGGATCTTTGTCTTGTGGGTTACTCTTTGGGTCAAAGACCGTATTATGAAAGGCTTCTTGCGGCGATGAACAAGGCGTGGAAACTTAAAGGCTCGTTTTCGCTGCTTTCTCTAGCGGATGATTTTTTTCTTCTGAAGTTTACTTCCAGTGAAGATTTCGATATGATCTGGTCGGGAGGACCTTGGTTCCTCCTTGGCAAACCTTTCTTCCTCCAGAAGTGGAATCCGAAGTTCCAATCGAAGCGGGATGAAGCTGCCTCTATCCCTCTGTGGATTAAGATTCTCAACCTTCCCCTTGCTCTCTGGACCCCGTCAGGTATCTCGAAAATTGCCAGTTACATTGGCATTCCTCTTTATGTGGATTCTCTTACTGCCAAAAGGACAAGACTTACTTTTGCCCGAGTGTGTGTTCAAGTTGACAAAAACACTGTTTTGCCGGATGAGATTCCTTTGGAAATTGATGGAGATGATTTGGTACTTAAAGTAGTCTATGATTGGAAACCGTCGAAGTGTGATGGCTGCGGTTCTCTTATTCATCCTTATGCTCTGTGTCCCTCTAACCCTTCACCGAAGCCTTCTCTTCCTCCAAAACCTGCTTTTCGGGGCAGAAGCATGAGTCGGGCTCCTACTGCTAGAGGTAAAAGATCTCCTTCTCGGCCCAAGGTTAATTTTCCGGTTAACCCTCCTCTAAACATTAATTCTGCTTCTACATCTTATTCTCTACCCACAACTCTTCCTCCCCCTCAGCCAGTCACAGATCAGCCACCGCCCTCTGAAACTGCCAAAGAACCTCCTATTACTCCTTCTCCTAACAATACTACAACCCTCCCAAATCTGAATTTACCGCATGAAGAATCCTCCTCTTCAGGTCAATCCCTTCCACTTCTTCTTCTTCGTCCCTCGCAAGTGGTTTTAGCTAATATCTTTGCCTCTCTTCCAATTGACAATCTGGACAACTCGGAAGAGGCTAAAGAAGATGAAGTTTACTCTTCTTCTGCTAATTCCGAGGAAGTTCTTCCCCCCTCCTCTTCCTCCAAAGCTTCTCCGTCCAACTCCAAACCTCCTTCCAACTCTATTGCCTCCCCTGACAAAAAAGCAAAGACAAAGACGGCTAAAAAGGCCAAAAAACCCAAGTAACCGATGTCCTTGCCTGCTATCGCTGCTTGGAACGTTAGAGGGTTTAATAACCCGACCAAAGCCAAGTTGTGTAAAGACCTCATAGCCACTTATAGTCTCAAATTGCTTTGTATTCTAGAAGCTAAAATTCATAATTCTGTTTCTCATGATCCTTGGTTTTTTTTCTCTCATACTTTGTTTGACAATGAGAAAAGTTATGATAATTTTTCTTACTCAAATCCTGGAAGAATTTGGCTTAAATGGGATGCTTCCCAGATTTCTTTTTCCTCTCTCTTTACCTCTTCTCAAGTTGTACACGGCATTGTGGAGGATGGTTCCCTTCCACCTATCTATCTGTCGGTGGTTTATGCAGCTAATGAGTTGGCTGATAAGAGATTTCTTTGGGAGGACCTTTTGAACCTCTCGGTGGGGCTGGATTACCCGTGGGTTGTCATGGGTGATTTTAACTGTTGTCGGTTTGAAGGGGAAAAGGCAGGTGGGAATCCTTTGTCTGCTGATCGTTTGGGGGAGCTTAATACTTTTGTTTTTTATTCTGGTTTGCAAGACCTAGCTTCTGTTGGGTTGTTTTTTACTTTGCATAACCAAAGGACTGATAATCCTATTCACATTAAACTGGATAGGATGCTAGTTAACCATGCTTTTCTGGATCTTTTTCCTACGGCTTTCTATAAAGTGGATTATCCCTCTGGCTCGGATCATTCACCTCTTATTTTATCAGCTAACCCTTTGAAAAGGAATTTCTCAAGGTTTATGTTCAAGGCTTTTTGGGCTAATATTGATGGGTTTTAGGAAGAGGTTATAAAGGCTTTTGATAGACAGGTTTCTGCTAGTCCTATCAATTTTTTCTATGACTGTCTAAAGCTGCTTAAGGTTGCCATCCGTGGGAAAGACTGGAGCTCTTCTCATTTCATTTCCAATGATATTTTGGAGATGAAAAACATCCAACAACGATGCATTTCTGCCATCCAGACAGATCCTTTAAATCACTCTTTAAACATCTCTTTGAATGAAGCTAATGAACGTTTAGCTTCCTTACAATCTGACTGGTATCCTTGGATTTCTCAACGGGCTAAAGCTTACTGGCTTTCTCAAGGGGAGGACGATCTTGGCTTCCTTTATGCCAATATTAGGTCCAGGAAGAACCGGAATACTATTAATGAGCTCGTTACCCCTACTGGTATCATATCGTCTCATGAGGACTTAGCCCAGGCTCTTATTTCTCACTTTAAAGAGCTTTTTAATCCTACCCCTCCCCCTATGGTGAATGGTTATAATATTCCTACTGGCAACAAAATTCCCACTCATTTAATTTCCAATCTTGTCATTCCGGTGACCAATGATGAGATTAAAAAAGTGGTCTTTGATGGAATTTCTACTTCTGCTCCGGGTCCTGATGGGTTCTCTTTTGGGTTCTACCAAAAGACTTGGCACATTATTGGTTTTCATCTTTGCAGGGTGGTTAAACACTTTTTTGCTACTGGTATCATGCCTCGTGGTGCTAAAGCCACTGCGATTACTCTTATACCTAAGGATACTCACTCTACCTCCATTTCTGACTTCAGACCTATATCCTTATGCAATGTGTTCTACAAAATTGTGGCTAAGATCCTGGCTAATAGGTTGAAACCTATTCTTCCTTGATTATTCATGATAGCCAATCGGGGTTCATTGCTAAGAGATGCTCGACTGATAATGTTATTCTAGCTTCTGAAGTTCTGAGGGAATTCAAGAATAGCAATAGATATTTTTGTGCCAAGCTGGACATTAAAAAAGCCTTTGATTCAATCTCTCGCACCTTTCTAATCAACATATTGAGGCAAAAAGGGTTCCCAGAAATGTTTATTAATTGGATTAGAGGATGCATTATGGATGTTCATTTCTCTATCTGCTTGAATGGTGCCTTGGAAGGTTTTTTCAATTCCTATTCTGGTTTGAGGCAGGGTTGCCCCCTCTCTCCACTTCTTTTCTGTATTATCATGGATGCTCTATCCTCTTGCCTAGATGCTCCTGATGGTTTTCTTGGCCTAAAAATTAATGATATTAATGTTAACCATCTTATGTATGCTAATGATCTCTTAGTTTTTGAGCTGGCCACCATGGAAAATGCTTCATCTCTTAAGGAGATTCTTAAAAATTTTGTTGATGCCATTGGCCTCCACATCAATCCCATTAAAAGCTCATTGCTCTTCTCTAAAGGCTGCATTCCTGTAGATTCTGTTTCTACTTGTCTTGGGATTTCCCATGTGGAGGAGTTTATCACTTACCTTGGCATCCCCATTTCTACCTCCAGACTGAATTATTCTCACTTCCATCCCCTACTGAGTAGAATTTCTACTCTACTTGCGGGTTGGAAAGTTAAATTTATTTCTTTTGCAGGTAGGTTACAATTTCTCAAGTTCACCATTTCCAACACTATTGCATATTGGATTCGAGGGGCTGTTATACCCAAAGCTTGTCAGAAATTGATTTCTAGACTTTGTTCCAAATT
Organism: Dendrobium nobile; assembly: GCA_022539455.1. Classification (NCBI taxonomy): domain Eukaryota; kingdom Viridiplantae; phylum Streptophyta; class Magnoliopsida; order Asparagales; family Orchidaceae; genus Dendrobium; species Dendrobium nobile. The sequence continues at coordinate 67,771,197 of CM039733.1, read as the reverse complement.
CTTATTTTTTGGGAACATTACTGATAAGAAGCTTCACTTAATTTCTTGGAAGTCTGTGGTTCTTCCTAAATCTAAAGGGGGTTTAGGTTTGCCTTCCTTTGACTTCCTCTATCATAAAATGGCTACTTCCTTTCTCTTCAGGATGCTCAACAACAACACTTTAATTGGCAATTGGTTTATGAGGAAATTTGAGTCGCCATGGAAAAAAACTCCTCCCCATAACTCTAAGTTTTGGAGGTTGATCTGCACGGTGGCCGTCTCTATTCTCCCTTCTATTTCTCTCTGGGTTCATAAAAACTGCAACCTATCATTCCTTTGGAATCCTTGGTGTAAGAAGAAAGCTTTAGCTGACCTCTACTATTTTACCAGATTATCTCACCTGCGGGTCAATAGCTTTATCCAAGATGGAAAGTGGGTGTTACCTTATGATTTACCACCTAGAATCATTTCTGATATTAACAGCATTGATATTTTAGAGGACCATCCCGTGATTACTTGGGAGGGCTCTCTCTCTCCTTCACCCCCTCCTAAGAATGTCTTGGCCGTTTTTCATGAGGCTTCGGAGGATGTGCCTTGGTTTAAATTCATCTGGCACAAAGGTCATGCTTTGAGGTATTCATCCTATGCTTGGATGGCTATGAGGGGCAAATTGAAAACTGCAGATAACCTTATTTCTCGTGGCATTCTGGTGGCGGGTAACTGCTCCTTTTGCATGAATTCTTTGGAGAATCATCATCACATTTCTTTGAGTGCGACTTCTCTTTCTCCATTCTTAATGCATTGCTCCCGATCACTAAAAAGTTCTATCTTAGGCCTTATCTGATGCAGGTTTTCAATTTCTTTGATAATATGCAAGATTATAGTAGGAGGGATAAGTTTTTCTGTTATTTTACTTTGGCCACTTTGATTTACTATACTTGGAGAGAAAGGAATAATCGTAGATTTGCTAATGTTTGGAGGTCACCTACTGAGGTGGGTCTCGATGTTATTTATGCTATTCGTGCTAAAGCTGTACATTGGAATGGTTTTGAGGCCCTCAAAGGGAATTTTCCTCACATTCTGGGTTGAGTTTTGGAGGATTTATTTATTTGAAATTTCCTATAGAGGTGGAATGGGGATGTTTTACTGCTGCTGTTTGTTTTTACTTCATCTGCTGGTATGGCTTGCATAAGATTATGGATTCATTTGGTAACATCCTGGGTTAATCTTTGGGACATTACGGCTATGTTGTGCTGGTTTTATTTGCTGGAGCTTATGGTTGGTGGTTATTGCTGGATTGGTTGGATGATTCCTACGGGGATCTTTGCTGCTGGGAACCGGAACGGTTTGTCTGCTTTTTTAATCTGCTGCCTATTGGCCGAGAATGGTTTATTAATCAGGACGATGATGAAGCTCCATTCGATTTATGTTGACTGCTACCTCTTGTTGGAGCTCTTTTTGAGAACTTGGGTTCTTTTATTTTCTGGTTGTTCTGCCATGTTTTGCTTCTTTATTACTTTTATCAGGTCAAATCTATGCTCGCTGTTCTTGGACTTAAGGGATCTGGGTGCCTTCTTCCTGCTTGGAGACATCTGCTCCAGATTCTGCCTGCCTTTCCGCCACTGAGAGCTCTTCAATTTTGCTTCCTGCACTTAACTGTGTTTTCTCTGCAGCTTTCGTGCTTCCTCTTGTTCTTGTTTTCTATATTTTGTTATATGGGTGGTATAGTTGAGGTTTCTTTATTGGGTCATTCATAAGTTTTTGTTTGATTGCTTATGAAGGAGTTTTTTCTTTACTTGTAATCACCTTTTCATGTAACATTTTTTCTTAATATATGGGCTAAGGCCCCAAATTTTCCCAAAAAAAAAAATGCGGCAACTTTATATCTAGAAAGAAAATGATGATATTTTTATAAAACTTGTAAGTTCTTTGTTTTCTACGCATGTTCATTAATTTCATGATTTTTTTTTTCCTGAAAAAACAGGGATCTGGTAAAGACTTGTCTAAAAGGAGGGAAAACACTGATAAAGAAGAACGTACTAAAAAGGTATTTTCTTGCTTCTCATGATTATTTTTGGGGGGACAATTGAGAGCTATATTGAAATATACATAAAATTATACTGTGGTCATTTAAAAACAAAACGGCACATTATCATAAAATAAAGGAAAGAGAGTTGATATAAGAATATCGATGGCGACAAAAAATAGTTTGCTCATTTTTTCCCATTTTAAAATAATTTATTTATTTGTTTTAGGGGTAGTTTGTTGATTAAATGATTCTTCTTTTATAGGAAATGACTATTATTGAGTTTTTAAAACCAACTAAAGGAAAGAGGTGCCCTGGTAGGGGCCGTGGACTAGGGGTGTAATTGAACCGAACCAGCTCGAACTCAACTCGTTAACGAGCTCGAGAGCCGAGCTTTTCGAGCTTCGAGTTCGAGCTTACAATCGAGCTCGTATGATAAACGAGCTTGAGTTCGAGCTCAACCCGACTCGACTCGAAAGCTTATCAAGCTACTCGATATATATATATATATATATATATATATATATATATATATATATATATTATAATATTTGAAAGCTTATTTTATAAAAAAAACGTATTCGTAGTTACAGTTTTTCAATCGAGCTCGATCTCGAGCTCGAGCTTTTGAGTCAAGCTTGAGCTTGGTATTTCCTAAACGAGTCGAGCTCGAGCCCACTTATCGAGCTCGACCTCGAGCTCGAGCTCATTAAGGATTAAACGAGTCAGGCTTGATAAGGCAAATACTCGACTCGTTTACACCCCTACCGTGGACCATTTAGAGGTGGCTTTGATAGTAATCTCTTAACCTACCAATCCGCCCCATCAATTGAAGATCCAACACAGTTTGAAACTCTTGGTGGGAAATAAAACTTATGCATCTTAAATAGTCTTTTATCTATGTTTTATTCCACTTCCACTTTAATATGCTTGTGGGCATTATAAACAAATAATTATTTACTCTATTTATAAAATATTTTACCTTCAACTTTTAACGTTTTCAGTTATTCAAGCATGTGCTGCTAGATAGGAAATGTCTTATTCACTATAATGGCTTTGATGATAGTCCATTGACCATTCTATTGTAGTCTTACTATGTGTGGATCATGGGATTGATTAGGGGCTGTTCAGGATGACCTTTATTTTTAATTTTTATTTTGTTTTTTTTTTTTTACATTTTGCTATCTTTCACAGTTTAGATAGTGCGCAACTCTCTTGATTGCTTTAAAAGTTGACATTGGTCTTTGGACTGAATCACTATAGATATATGTTCTCTCTCTTTTGACTTTATGCTAAACTTTTCTCTATGATCATATTAGCTTTTTAAGCTAGCATCAAATAAATTAAGCTTAGAATGAACTCCTTTCTTATTTCCCAACTTTACCTTACAAGGAGAAGATTCTTGCGAGGCCCATTCTGATTACTTACTGCTGTTTTTGCTTATAAATTCCTTGTCAGGAGTGACAAAGGATGGGCTAAGCAAGCACTTCTCCACCAGCCGTCAATGGCATACACAACTGGGACGACGAAGAAGCGGCGGAAGATACAGATGGCAGAGGTAAGTATTGAACAAGGAGAGACTCGGTGGCTTAAGACAGGGAAAACGAAGCCTGTAATTGTGAAGGGAGAGCAGAAGGGATGCAAGAAAATAATGGTTCTGTACACCAATCCTGGCAAAAACAGGAAGCCAGAGAAGACAAACTGGTTGATGCATTAGTATCGCTTGGGAGCGAAGAAAGAAGATGAGAAGGAAGGGGAGTTTTTTGTTTCCTAGATATTCTATCAGACACAGCCAAGACAAATGAATTGCTCGGAAGGTGCATCAGAGAAGGATGGTAGGAGTTGAAGCTTTATGAAATGTTTTTTGTAATTTTAAATTTAAATATTTTTTTTATTAAAAAGATGAATCTTTTCTTTTATAGTGATCATTGGAAATATGTCAAAATAGAATTCTAGAATCATTCAAATATTAAATGTGAAAATTAACATACCTTATGATTAATGCTTATAATTTATGAATGATTTCAAGCATTTCTAAATCTTTACAAATCTAAAAAAAAATTGATACTATATTTTTTCTAAATGAAATTGAAGGCTTAGAACTCAAAAACTTAACTTTTTAAAATTTGTATTCTTAAATTTCTACCAAAAACTGAAAAATTTAGAGGCAAATAAATGATTTAAAAAAAATGATTATTCATATTTTTAAGTTAAAAAAACACTTAATAAAATTAAAATTTAACTTATTTAGTAGGGTTTTAAAAACCGGACCGGTTGGTTTGCTGATTCAATCATGAACCGGTTTGAAGGTCGATCTAGCTAGGGGTGTCAATATTTGTCTCGACCCGAAATCGACTAGAAAATTTTAGATTTGGGTCAACTCGTTTGTCACAAGGATCAGGTTCGTGTTTGAGTTTTCGAACGTTTGTAGAATTGGGTCGAGTTCAAGTTAATCAGGGAACGTGATCGTGTCTAGTTGCGTTGTCCAGTTCAGCCGTTCACTCTCCAGGCTAGCTGTCAACATCTAGTCTCCTCGCGTCAGTTTATAATGTGTTTTTTTATATAATTTATATTTATAAATTATATCTAAACATGTAATAATTTATATTAAATTATATGGATATTATATTTTATTATTATGTTAATTTTATTATTTTTTTATAATATTATTTTTATTTATTACGCCATCCGATTCGATCATGATTCGATTGATCGAATCGTGAATCTCTACTTCTTCTGATTCGTTGTCCGATCGGATTATTACAACTTTGATATTTAGATTATAATTGACTGTAAAACTGCCAAAAAGACATCGAAAATATCGAAATATGTGGGGTTAAGGATGAAATTTTCTAATTATGATTAAACCAATTTAAACTATTTTAAAATTTTTTTAATTTCAATTATAATGAGATTAGAGATAATTTCATCAAAAGGATTATACAGTTTTTTTATTAAATAAATAATAACAATATTTACTCATCCAAATATAGATGACTAAATTTCTCTTGCAATTTATACCATGCATTTAAAGAAAAAAAAAAGGGAGATTTACATACATACCACCCTATAATACTCTATTTACATATTTAACATCTAAAACTTTAATATTACATACATACCACCCTTAGTTCATTTTCACATCAAATATGAGTGGTAAAAATGAAATATATGAGTGGCTAGAAGGAAATATGAGTGACATATTTGATATTAAAATAATTTAGAGTGGTATGTATGTAATATTAAAATTTAAAGTGTTTGATATGTAAATATGATAGTATAAAGTGGTATGTATATAAAAAAAATAATGGCCAGCCTCCAATGTCGGTCGCCCTAATGATAAACACAGCCGTAGGAGACCAGAGAGGAAAGCGCTCCTATAGTCCTATATAAACCTTTGGGCACAAAACCAAACCCTGCTTAGGGTTCTATCAATTCCTCTCAACGCCGCAACCGCAAAATCTGTAGTTTTTTTCTTTGTATCAGACAATCTTCTCCGCAAGATGAAGATTCTACCTGTTCTGCTTAGATGAATAAAATCAAATAAAACCTCTCACAGCTCCATTGCATCCCGTCTACATGGCGACGGCGAACCCTTTCGATCTCCTCGGGGATGACGGCAACGACGACCCGTCTCAACTGATCGCTTCGCACCAGCAGAAGCTTTCTGTCAAGAAGCCCGTCCTCTCGGTTTCGGCATCTGCCGCCCCTTCGGCAAAGCTTCCTTCGAAGCCCCTTCCTCCAGCGCAGGCAGGTGAGTTATAATGATCTACGTCTTGCCAAAATAACCTAGAAGAAGCTTTCTTTAAATTCTGGTTTTTTGTTGTTTTCGTCTTGTAGTTAGAGAATCGAGGAATAGCAACACAGCACCGGTGCGCGGTGGTACTGGCCGAGGCGGAATTGTTCGAGGTGCTGGCTTCGTACAAAATAGGTTTTTGGCGGGCCGGAGTACCAATGGATATTCTGGCGGTGCTCCTGCTGAAAATGGCGATGCTGGCAAGACTTTGGAAAGGGATGGAGGAAGCTACGGCCCACCTCGGGAGGCCTTTCGAGGTGGGAGGAATGGAGTGGTCGTTAATGGAAACGCAGAGGAGAGATTTGATCCAGGTCGTCCTCCAAGAAGAGTTTATGAGCGTAGAAGTGGAACTGGGCGTGGTTTTGATATGAAAAGAGACGGCGCTGGACGTGGCAACTGGGGTACTGCGACTGATGACTTTATTGCACAGTTAAGATCTTTTTTCTTTCTTATTGTTTTGAGGTTTTGTGGAGTCATTGATGCTGCAAATTGGGCTGATTCATTGGGTTTTTTGAGTAGGGAAACGGAGAAAGGAGGCAACCTAAATGAGAAAGATATAGCTTCTGAGAAACTGGTGCAGAAAGAGGGCCAAACAATAGATGCAAGCAAGGATGAAAGAGATGCTTCAAATGAATCAGAAGAAAAAAAACAGGAAGATAATGTTTGTCCTTAAATGTCTTTATTTCCTTTTTTGCTATTTGCATAATATTGCTATTTATACTAGAATCCTGGTTAATATAGAACTCCAATTTACTTGAATTCCCTTATATGTCTTTATATTGATATTGATGTTTGAGATATGTGATTAGCTCCCAATTTTTTCTTTAAAACTAATAATTATCATTCTATTTAACAATCTGCTGTAAATGGTAATTGAATTAGTTGTTGAAAACTTTTTCTTGTTTAAATTTATTTGTACCTATAGATGTTAAATGCAAATTTTGAATAGGCTTAGTTATAACTATTTCTAGCATTCTCTTGAAAGTATTTTGGACCATTCTATGCTCATCCAACAATAGGAAACCTACAAATTCAATTTTTTGTTTGTCATTTTAACTATGCTAGTGTTTGAGAAATTTTCCTAAAACTTGACAGAAAGAGAAATTACACAAGATGCCATATAGGAGGACAAGAAGTTGTCTTTGAAGATATTACTAGATTTTTGAAATTGTACTACTGTGAGTTCAGTAAGAGGATTACTTTCAGTATTAGTGATGTTGCTATTATCACATATGATCATGTTTTGGGGTTATGATTTCCATAACTTTAATATTTTGTTGCTGTTGTTGAGTGTAGTTGGCCCTTTTGCCTTACCTAGCTTCAAGCATAGGTGACAATGGGGAATGCATTTAGCTTAAGTGCAGGCTTGGAGAGACAATGGTGAATTTGGATTGATTCTTTATGAAGAATTCTTGCAAATATTCTTTTTTGATACTGAAGTGGGTTTTAGCTTATGAAAAATTGAGGTCATTGTTTTCCATCAGGGCAATTCTATTTTTTTTTTTTAAGATTTTACAAACTGTATAACAAGAGCCTTATTAGAGAGGTTTTGTAAACTTTAGTTGTTTGAGAAGTTTTAGAATTTTCAAAAAAGGTAAAAAAAGCTTTTCAAGGAGACAATTTTCTTTCCCATAGGGGTTTTGCATGGGTAGAATTTACAATTTCGTTTGTAGTCGTATCGTTTCAATGTTGACGTGTGCTTAAAATTACGTGTTGTAAGAAATCCTACAACTGATAATGTCATGTTAGAATCTACTATAGTTACAATTTTTTTATTCATAATGTCATTTAGGAAATCATCTTTCTAGGACAAGTTGTACTTATGACCGATGGCCATTCCAAAGGGGTCTTGCATCATTCTTGTGTGCAGTTGACCAGTTTCCCCCGGCCTATATTCATTTTTCAAGTGGCTGCATCATAATATTACTTGTTCATGGAAGTATATATTAGAACAGAATTTTGGAAAGCTGCCATATATAATACAGCATCACATCTTATTTGCATATAAATGGCCTTGGAATTAATTGCTCTCTCTGGGAATGCAATGCTTTCAGATAATGCCTTACTGATTGGAATTGTTGATCGTGCAACTAATGGGGCCTTTACTTCATCACTTTTATGCCCTAATTATATTTCTTTCTTTTGGGCTTGATAATACGCTTACACCCCTTTAAAAATTCTTATGTGGTAGGAAGTTTGCTATTTGACGTTTGTAATCTGCCATTTTTTAAGGCAATCCAAACTACTTGTGCATGTATTAAGGGCCTTACTAGTGTTGTGCATCAAAGACTCCACGCTTATGCAATTGGCCAAAAGATATTTCCTTTTTAAAGAAAAAATTGAGTTTATATGTCCCATAAAACTAGAATTTGGAGAATTATTCAATTGTTTTGTTTCTAGGGAAAATATGCTCGAAATTATCCTTTAGATCAAAATACCCTTACTTTTGAACAAACATGCATAACCTTTGCTGAGTAGTGTTGTGCAACTTTTCAATCATACAAGCTTCACAACACTTCATCTCCCAAGTTCTTTTTTATATTTCTGACGTGCGTGTTTGGGTTGCGATTATTTTTTATGGCAATGTTCTAACTCCATCGATTATCATATTTTCAAGTACATTTATCATACAAATAGCTTTATTTATTGAGTTGATTTAGGAGAGGGTGGGATTATGAGGGGAAGGAGGTGGTTGTGCTATAAACCCTAAACCCTATTGTATTATAAAGCTATAATGCCTTTAGATATCATATTATTTTTATTAGAAACATCTTCAAAATAATGATTGATCATATTCATATTCATATTAGGTTTGATCATGATAAATCATATTGGAAGAGGCTTAAAAAGTTAAAATCATGATTGATCATCTTTGAAGGTGTTGAAATCATGATATGTATCCTTAAACCATGGTTCGCTCATCTTCGAAGTTGCTTGATGCAACCTACAAATACGACTCAATGACTACTTACATCTTTTATATATTTTAGAGAAGAAAGATAATGATGGAATGAAAAATCATGGAGAGAATAAGTAGGTAGAAGGTCCAAGACGAAGTAGAAGTAGGGTAAAGGAGTAGTTCGCAAGCTAGTGAAACCCGCAGGTTTACATCCCAAAAATTCTTCACAAATCTCTCTTTCTAAACAGCAGCAAAGCAACCCCTTAAATAGGGAAAAGAAGCTCAAAAGACACCCAAGCAATCTCCCAAAACAACCAACCAGAACAAGGGAAGAAAAGTGCAGCAAATAAGGCCCGAATGAAGCAAGAGGACCCGAACAACTAAAGCCAAGGTAACAAGGAAAGCCAACGAACAACAATAGGAACCGAACAACCAAGGCCAAGGGAACCAGGAAAGCCAGGGAACAACAACAGGAACCAAACAAATAAGGAAAGGAACGACAGAAACCGAACAACCACCAAGAAGTGGAGCTCGACACATAAGAACCCAACAACAAAGCCAAACAGACAACCCCCAATCAGCCCCCATCCTCCAAACACCAAACATCCAAAGAACAATGAGCCAAAGCCCATCTAGATGAAAACAACCCACAAATAAATACCCAAGGAACCAAATAAAACTAACAAACCAAAGGTTTGTCTGTATCAATTCTACCTTGGGAGAAAGTTCTCATCTCCTGATGAGATCGAATCTGAACATCCTTTACGCATCGAATGAGCCACAACCAGCTCTTGTATTAAAGCCGCATATTTTCTTTGAATAATTTCTTTTTCTTGATTAATCTAGACTCGAAGCAGACTCTTTTTCTTCTCAAATCTTTCTGCGCACAAATTCATTTTCTCGAATTTCGTAAAACTCGTTATGGATTGGATCAGTAGAACTTCCTTGGGATGGGACCCATCTGCTTGTTGGAATTTTATCTTCAAGATTAGTTGGCATATTTTTGTCAACAACAGATTCTATTACATTATGATTGTCCTTTTTTTTCAAGACTCAAAGAAAGAAAGACCTACTGCAACCTAAATCTCTGATACCAAATTGATGCAACCTACAAATACAACTCAATGAAACCTTACATCTTTTATATATTTTAGAGAAGAAATATACTGATGTAATGAAAAATTATGGAGAGAAGAAGTAGGTAGAAGGTCCAAGATGAAGTAGAAGTAGGGTAGAGGAGGATAGCTTGCAAACTAGTGAAACCCGCAGGTTTACATCCCAAAAATTCTTTACGAATCTCTCTTTCTAAACAGCAGCAAAACATCCCCTTAAATAGGGAAAATCAGCTCAAAAGACATCCAAGCAGCTGCCCAAAACAACCAACTAGAACAAAGGAAGAAAAGGGCAGCAAATAAGGCCCGACTGAAGCAACAAGACCCGAACAACCAAAGCCAACGGAATCGGGAAAGCCAAGGAACAACAACAGGAACCGAACAACCAAGGCCAAGGGAATCGGGAAAGCTAGGAACAATAACAGGAACTTAACAGCCAAGGAAAGGAACAGACAGAAATCGAACAACCACCAAGAAGTGGAGCTCGGCACACAAGAACCCAGCAGCAAAGCCAAAAAGAAAACCCCCCAATCAACCCCCATCCTTCAAGCACCAAACAACCAAAGAACAATGGGCCAAGCCTATCTAGATAAAAACAACCCACAAATAAATTACCCAAGGAACCAAAGAAAACTAGCAAACCAAAGGTTTTCCTACATCATTGCTTGAAACTATGATCGATCATCTTCAAAGATGTTGAAGCTATGATTGATTATCTTTGAAGTTGTTGAAACTTTGATCGATATTCTTCGAAACATGCTTCAAATATTGTTCGATCATGTTTGAAGATTCTTTACAATTATTTGATTGTTGTTCGTTCAACTTTGAATTGACTCCAATTGAATGGTTATGCATGCACATGTTTGATCTAATTATACTAGTTGGGAGGCACTATAGTGCTCGTGTTATGTACAAGGCTGGGGGTGTGATGGAGAAATTTGTCGTACCGTTTGAGCTTAATGACCTCCTTGATAAAGCCCAAAGATGCCCTTTAGTCAATTGTTCAAAGCTCCTAAGATGCAGTTTTTTGGTGCTCTAGTTATTAGTTGTTACTAAGAATGATTGAAAATGAGGGGCACTCAGTTATGTTTAACATTGGTGGGAAGAACATAACTTTTGGAATTTCAGAGTTTGTATTGTTCCAATTTGAACGAGTTCCCATCTGATGAGGATTTGTAGAAGACGAGTAGGAGTAGTAGATTGCTTGATAACTATTTAGCTGAGGACAAGAACTTCATGTGGATAGACTTAGAGTGGCTTTCTTGGAGTGTACTATGCGAACTGTGTGTGGAAGCTTGGACTATTTTTCTTTGTAGATGGTGTACTCCTTAACTATGACAAACATAGTGTTATTCTCATAGATATGCCTTTATGGTCGACGATAAGGAAGGATTTTTTAGATATCCATGGGGTATAGGTTGGCATGGGAGAAAATACTAATTCTGAAGTGGGACATGGTTTATTATGAGTTTGTTGCCTAGAAGAAGATTGCCCCAGCTTAGGGGTGTAAACGAGTCGAGTCGAGCTCTAGTTTGAGGTAACACGAGCTTGAATCGTCAATGAAAAGACAAGCTTAAACTCGAGCTATAAGTCGAGCTCATATAGTGAGCTTGAGCTCGACTCATCAGAGTTACATGAGCTCGAGCTCGACTCGTGAGCTTGCCTCACCATAGAAGGAAATTAGGATGCCTAGTCGCCCACTCGCCCGAGACAGTAGACTCGAGCTCAAATCATGAACTTGGCACGCTGGATGAGGTCAATAAGCTCGAAACATGAGCTTGGCTTGCTAGAAAAAAAGGAAAGCGAGGACGCCTAGTTGTCGAAGTTACGCCATGGTCGAACTTGGGATTCTGGAAGAAATATTAACGAGCTTAGCAATAGCCCAATAGAGGAGAAGATGAATAAGAGAAACTTTTTTTGGGGAGAAGAGTAGGATCATATTTTTTTAAAAATAAATATTTTTTTGGAAAGTTCAAAAGTAGCTGTCAAGTCATAAGTGCATTAAATCTCATTAATGTTTTGTAGAATTTTTTTAATATGTATTTATAGAAATGTGTATTTTTAAATAATATAACTTTTTTATTATTTTTTTTAATATCAGCCTAATCAAACCAACTCACGAGCCGATGAGTCGAGTCTCATCAAGCTCGAACTTGAGCTCGTTTAATAGGCGAGCTCGAGTTTGAGCTCGAGTTTGAAGCTCGATAAGCTTGACTAGCGAGCTCGTTACCGAGTCGAGTTCAAGCCAGCTCGGCTTACTTAAATCCCTTCCCAGCTTAATACAGTGTAATTGGATACACAACATCATGAAATTGGGCTTATGAAGCCATGGCAAAGGGGGTTTTTTTGGGAGAGAATGCCAGGGATGATGAGTTGAAAGAGCAATAGGGCGTTATATGGAAAAGATTTCTTACCTTTGCTGATTAATAAGGACGTAAGCATTTGTATTTTTTAAGGTTTTGTTATTTGTTCATCTCTAAATTTAATAACAAGCCAGTATATGTATTCTTAGTAAGTAAATGTCCATCCTACAATAGTGCCTAGAGTTAATGAGCAGGACTTCCACAAGTCCATTATGCATGCGCCTATGCAGTCTATCACAATTGTAAAGAAGAAAATGAATCCTTAATTTCTAAGAAGAGAGCAGGGATGTAGCTAAAAAGAGCCAGTTGAAAAGGGAGTGGAGATGATTTAGCTTGTTGGTATTGTACAGGAGTTGAGAAGCGGGTAAGCTGATCTTGCGATTAACCAAGAGCAGAAATTAGATGCCCTAATAACTCTTGGCAAGAAGCTTGTAGATAGAGGAGCAAAGGATGGAGGAGGAGAGCGAGGAAAACGAGGCGGGTGCATGCTATTTATATAGCAATTGTGATTCATGAGGTGAAGGAGAAGGGGTAGGAGGTTGAGGATGAGGTGGTGGGGGGCATGGGGGATGTAACCCTATCTCTTACATGGTGCCTCTAGATATGGAGACTAAGAAAGCAGGGGATGTAACCCTATCTCTTACATGGTGCCTCTAGATATGGAGGCCAAGAAGGTAAGGGATATAACCCCATCTCTTGCTATAGTATCTCTAGAAATGGAGGTCGAGAACTTAGGCGGTGCTACCCCATCTATAAAGATTGTATATAAGATTGATATGCAATTAGTAGGAAATAAACAAAAGTTATGTAAGAGCAAGAGATATTTGCTTTAGGATTTCGCTAATCTGTCTGGGAAGAAGCACAAAGTTGATCCACTCAGCATCATTAAGCTATCTACTTTCAAGTCTTGGATATTAGGTGAGGTTAACAACTCCAAGAAGTTAGGGGTGGGCATTGGAGTTGTAGAGTGGTTTCAACAGTTGAATATTTCAACATCATAGTTAGGCATTAAAGTGAGAAATATGTTTTTTTTTCATTGAAAGTTTGAGAAATTAATTCATTACAATGGCTTCAATTTTTATTTTATTTTAGCATATTGATTTTTTATGATTCTTAATAAGGGAGAGGATAAGAGCTACCCAAAGATATATGAACCAGGTATTATTTTGTTTGATGAATTATTTGATCAGTGATGTGAAACAACTGTCGTGATGTATAATAAGTCAAGGAGGAAAGACTCCTTAAAGTGGCCTGATGATATCTTCTTGGAGTTCATATTCTTTCGAATGAACTGAAATAAAGTTCATTGGAGAGTAAATGAGATCTTAATGTTTACAAAGACTGAAATTTTATATTTGTGACCCTTCCTGCATCTAGACATGAACTTTGCTGGCAATGATAGTTTCTTTCTGCAAATGCTTACCTAGGTTACTTGAGCAGTCAGGCCTAGTTGATGACAGACTTAAAACTACTTACCTCTAGATCTCCTTGGATGTGGACGAGGGTAACCACATGAGGTTTCCAAAGCAAATTTTATGAAATGTGATCATAATTAAAATAATTCTAGCATGTATAAATTGATAAATTATTTACATCTTATTTGTAATGGCGACTGTGGAGAATATGCAATACAACACATAATCTCGATTTCAAAGTGGAATATATTAGAAGTTGCATCTGATCTCATATAATTCTATATGGATTGTTTATATGTAGATTTATTTCACAGAAATATTGATACATTTTTACATTATATTTGATGCATTATAACTGTTGTGTTTTATTTAATTTGTAAATGTATTCTTTTTATAAAATACATATTATATACACTAATTCTTTTATTAAATTAGTGTATGCTGTAATATGTGTGATGTAGATGAATATATAGTTCATTTTATAGAAAATGGACGGTGTAAAACGACTGAATTTATAATTTAGTTCATAGAATTGGTATGTTATAGATTTTGTGATTGTATTGTCTTAGAAGAACCTTATTCGATCCTATTTGTGGATGATTGCAATGCTGTGTGTATTGTTGTGAATAGTGCTTAATATGTTACTGCAACATATTTATTTTATAAGAACTTTGTTCAAATTTGTTTGAACAACTAATCAAATCTATATTTGATCATTCATTAATCATGTTAAAGTAATAAGATTTACTTGTTATTTGAATTTATTCGAACTAATGATCAAACCTATGTAGCCGATCCCACGTAGTGGGATAAAGGCTTGTTGTTATTGTTATAATGATCAAACCTATATTCTACCCTTCATCGCTCTTGTCAAACAATTTGCAAAGATGTGAAGGCTTGATTTAGTATTTCAATAAATTTCATGTATTTTATAAATTTCATTGAGAATATTTTTAAAGCATCTTTTTCGAATATTTAAGCTAATAATCATACATATCTTCAGCCTTTCATTGATCATGTCAAATTATATTCGAAGATGTGTCCAAAAATGGTCAATTAAGTGTTCCCGTAATTTTCAACTATTTTAATAATTTTAAGAGCACCATGTCAGCTGTGTTCAAATTTTATTCAACGCTTATTTGACACTTGTTCAAATCAACATTGTTACTCTACGATTAAAAGTGAGGGTTGGTCCGAAAGGAATTTTTGGACATATTTTCCCATAAAACAAAACAACCGGCATATTTTTTCAATTTTATAAATCAAAGGCTATATAAAATCAAAGTTCCCTTCCTAAATCTGTTGATCACCACATTCACCATTTACATCTTTAAAATTTTAATTCAGTCTTTACTGGTGGATCCCTGTGTTAATTGTTTGTGTTATGACTGTGAACAGGAGATGACTCTGGAAGAGTATGAGATAATAAGGGAGGAGAAAAGAAAAGCCCTACTGTCAATGAAGGTTGCTGAAAGAAAAGTTCAATTTGATGAGTTTAAGGATATGCAACAACTTTCTATCAAGAAAGGAAATGATGATGTTTTTATCAAACTGGTAATACTCACATAACTCTCTTTGTTTCCTACACTTCTCCATTTATTTCATGATATCCTTATTTTGGAAAACTAAATCTCACAGGGTTCTGATAAAGACTTGTCTAAAAGAAAGGAAAATACTGACAAAGAAGAACGTGCTAAAAAGGTATTTTCTTGCTTCTCATGATTTTTTTTCCTGGGAAAATGACCAAGTCATATTGTTTCAATTATATCATGGAGCTCAAGTGCTCAACCAAAACAAACAAGAACATTCTCATAAAATAAAAGAAGGGATTTTTACATACATAACACCTAAAACTTTTAAAAATACATATTTAACACCTAAATTTCTATATTTATTAATATACCATCTAAAATCTCCTTTTTTCTTCTATTCTACGGTCTATTGAAGCGACTAGATACTTGTATTCACTGTGAAAGGATGCCATTGATGGGAAAGACAATAGTTGATAGTGATTTTTGACAGAAGGTTTAAACGGAATGTTATAATTGATTAAAAAAGGGTTTTAGGTAGTATATTAGTAAATATAGAAATTTAGGTGTTAAATATATATTTTCAATAATTTTAGGTGTTATGTATGTAAAAATCCCATAAAAGAAAGAGAAACAGAATATTATTCTCAATTAGGTTTCGTTTGGGATGACTTTCTTATTACTTCTTAAAGCATTTTTTTGTACTAAAAAGTTTTTTTAAGCACTAAGAAAGTCATCCCAAATAAAGCCTTGGGGCAGCTTTCTCATTGCTTTCTAAAACGGTTTTTCAGCATAAAAATTTCTAATTTTTTCATTTTTTTTCCATTTCAAAGTGATTTATTCGGTATTTTTCTCGGCATTGTTTGTTGATTAATTGATTCTTCTTCTCCAGGCCATAACTATTAGTGAGTTCTTAAAACCGACTGAAGGAGAGAGGCGCTACAGCCCAGGTGGTTTTGGCCGTGGGAGAGGCCGCGGATCATTCAGAGGTGGCTATGTTAGTAACAATCTCTCATCAGCTTCCCAAGCCGCCCCTTTAATTGAAGATCCAACGCAGTTTCCAACTCTTGGTGGGAAGTAAAACTCATACATGTTGAATAAATCTTTTATCTATGTTTTGTTCCACTTCCATTTTAACGTGTTTGTGGGCATTTATGAACAAATAATCAGGTACGGTATTTGTAAAATATTTTTTTTCTTGAAGTTTTGACTGTAATGGCCTTTGTTGATAGTCTATTTAATTGGTTTTACTGTGCCTGGGTTCATGAGTTTGTTGGGGCTCCTCCATTAAAGCTTTTAGAAGATGAAATTTTCTTGTCTTACGATTGCATGTATTCCTGTGTTTTGGGCATAGGCTGTTTACATAAATTGAAAAATTGAACTGATTAGATTTTATTTGAGAATATTTTTTCTGTACTATTTTAAGAATTTTTGGTACTAAAAAATTATTAAAATTGTTTCAAATAGGATTCATTTGGGATGGCTTATTTATTATTTTTTAAAACGGTTTTTTAGCACAAAAATTTTTTAAACTAAAAATTTATTTTAGAAATCTTTAAGAAAATCTCCTCAAGTAAGGCTTCACTTATATTACTTATTTTGTGCGGACATTGGACGACATCTGGAGATGAATGAGAACGAGTCGTGTCTTTTTTTAGTTGTATGTTGATATTGTTTATCACTATGTACTGGGTGACGTGATGTACTCTCATTTGTGTTTGAATGGTCTGATGTTTGTACCACAAAATAAATTTTCCTTTATTTGAGATGGCTTTTAAACACTTTTTTTTTACTATGGCTGTGCTTGGAATAATTTTTTATTATTGTTTTTTATTGCTTTTAAGAAATTCTTGTTCTACAAAGTTGTAGAAAATTATAAAAAATTTATTTCAAATAAAGCGGTAGGTTTTGTTTGGGATAATTTTTTTACTATTTTTTAAAACAAAATTGTAGTAAATTTTTTTTTTGAATTGAAAATTATTATATTAGAAAGCTTCTTGTTAAGAAAGTTAAGAAAGCTGTATCAAATAAAGCCTTATTTTATATTATTGATTATAATTTTTTTTTTCAAGTATTTGTTTGAATTTTATAAAATTGATCAAATTGAGCTGGGACTGGCTTTTTTAACCTAGTGTTCTGAATGTTTTAGTCAAATCCATATATTTTTTTACTTTTTAATCAGTAAATGTATAATAAATAGGCTTTTTTTTTTTAATGATGAAAGATATAACTGAATATTTAGAATTTGTCGTTTAATTGAGTATATCATCTTGACAATAATTTAACATTTTGACTGCTTGAAATTATTTTCATAATTCATATCTATTTTATTATAAAAAAAAAATTTTGTCGGAAATTGCGGGGTTTAAGTTAAAAAAGTTATAACATTACAGAGTGGTGGTCGACGAAGTCGAGGCAATGTAGATGATTAAAAAAAAAAAGAACTGATAACACATTTTTCCCTCTCCTCTTTTTTGTGAATTTCCCCCCTTATTATTTCTCTCATTTTTTGTCTTTCCCTTTATATATATATATATAATAAAAAAAGATAGCTTGACTAATTAATAATTTTGGCTAATGAAAATGCTATACTAACCAGCCATACCGATTACTACTAATGACACAAGGAATAAATAAAGATAAATATAATACAAAACAAAATAAATAAAAGAAAAAGAAACTTACTGAACAAACAAAAAAGAAAGAAATTTTTTTTTTTTTTGAAATGTGGAGGCTGTTATGGGGAAATGGGCCTTGAGCTAAGCTTGGTATGTGGCCCTTTTGATATGGGCTGATTTACTGTTTGGGGGAAGATGAGTTATGGGCTCTGGCAAAGGTTGCCTTTATTTGGAGTGTAGAGAAGGCAGACACAGCAGTTGTAGTTTAGGGAAGCTATACAACATGCTCTAAAAAAATAAAAAAATTATATATATATACAAAATAAATAATAATATACGCAATAAATACGCAACAAATTATTCTGGGCGGGGTAAGGGCGTGGCTTCAGCTAGATCAGTTGAGAGGGAGAAAAGTTGGAGGTGTGGACGGACGTGCGAACAACATGTTTGGTGCTTTGGATCGGAGGAAGTAGTGGGAGGGAGGAAATTATTCTGTGCAGAGTTACTGTCTAGATTGTTGTGTATTTATTGAGTATTTGAATAATCAACAAATATTCGATAAATACACGCAGCAAACTAGAAAATACTCAGTAAATATTCAGCACTACTCACAACTGAGTATTTACAAATACATAATAAATACATGTAAATACTCAGCAAATACGCAACAAATCTGGACGGCTTCTAGACTCCACACAGAATAATTTCTGGTGGGAGGGAGAGGGATTTGAGCGGATCTGGAGGGAGCTTGGTCGGCAGAGAGGTCGGGGCAATTCGGCATGCAAGCGCCTTTGTGCGTGAGTTTCGTTGCGTGGAAATCAAATCAAATAAGTGGGGTGTTCGTTTAAGCAGAAGAATGAACTTCATTCTGCTTTAATTTAACGATGTGGCACAGTAGTGATGAGCTGCGATTGAAATCCACATTCACAGGATTTATGGGATTTCCGACGATGCCAAGGCAGAGTTTCGACAGAATGAGGTGAGCATTTAATGCGGATTTGAACTAAATATTTTGACTGTTTTTTTTTAATAATATATCACTATCATTACTATCATTTGATCATTTCAGAATTCAGCATGTGAGTAGAAGAGAATAATTCCGTGCTTCTACTTGTGCAATTTCTCGAAGTTTGTGTTTTTTTTTGTCTTGGGAAGTGTGTCGATCCCCTTGCACGACTTTAGTTGATCAAATTGACAGTCAATTTTTGGTATTGACGTCGTTCCGGACACAACGACGAAGTACGTTTTGCGATCGGATGTCATTTGGGCGACGTCGCGTGTCAATTCTCTCGGTTTGCGCGTCATCGCCTCGCGATTCATGTGTTCGCCAGGCGATTCCAATAGAACAAATTGATTGTATTTTTTGGGTATCGGCTATGTTTCGAGTGCAACATTGAAATCCGTTTTACAATTCGACGTCATTTGGGCGACGCCGCACGTCAATTTCGAGTGTCGGTCGTCCTTTTGGATCGATTTCGTTTGATTTGGCTGGGAGGAGTCCCCTCTTAGGCGAGCTCGACGTCTTGATTGCAATAACGTAGTCTGTTTGTCAATTTGAGATCGTTTGAGCCTTCAAGTAATGCGTCGCATCGAAGCACACGTTGCTTGATTCGTCAATTTTGCCCTTTTTCCACGTGTTTGATGTGTTGGGGTCAACATTATCATAGCAAGGCAACTTACATAGATAAAATTGATGATAAGATGAACAAAATGAGTGTGATTCCAGCTAAGAATGCTAAATTTATGATGAATATAAAGCATAAAATGGACACCAATTGATTAGCCATCCTAATATAAGCTATATACTTTACACTCCAATAAATACTACATAGCTTTAGAATATATCACACCCAAAAAAATTTAAAAATAATTTTCTACAGTCCCACACATTATTTGAATCACTCTGTTAGATGAAATGCTTGCCATGATGCAATTGTTCCAGGTGATCTGATGGTTCTTACCAACTCCTTTTGTACTACATTAGTGGGGTTTAACTCTCTGTTCAAACAATCACCCTCCAGTATCCTCAGTACCTGCATTTTACAATTTCTTTCTCAGAAAAATTTCATTGGCATTTTCTGTTTTGCAATTTCTAGATTATGTTCTACAATCTACGATTTACTTGCCTGAGACATACGAGGCCTACCATGTGGATTTCTATTGATGCATAGAGATGCAACATGCAACATACAAAGTGCCTCTTGCTCAGAGTAATTGTTTCTGAGATCTGGATCTATTAGATCTTTGATGGCATATTTATCCAATAATGGCCGAATCTGACCTCAAAAAAAGGGATAAAAATTAGAAGTTACTTTCTGATTTTGTAGAAAAGATCTATACAAGAGAAGCATGTTCTTCTGCACAAAAGCTGAGATATAATGGGTTGGGCATCACTACTACGAGCAATTATTCTGTGCGGACACCTGATGGTTCTCCCGTCCGGTTACGCGCTCAGTAGAGAGCGGTACCGAGCGTTCGGAACCAAGTGCGGTACATTTTTGAGGCAACGTGACTCATTTTTATTGGTCTCCGGACGAATCCGAATGCCGCACGTAATAATTTTTCCACTACTACATAATAGTTTTCAGTAATTTCTGTATGGTGTAAAATGCATGTAACTTGTGTATATGAGTACTAACCCATTCGGTGAGACGATGCTGACCCTTTGGCCTTTTAATATCCATTGCTCTTCTTCCAGTTAAAAGCTCCAGAAGTACCACTCCGAAGGAATATACATCAGCTTTTTCAGTAATGTGGACATTCTGAGTGTATTCTGGTGCCATATACCTGGATATGACTGAGTGAGAAAATTATAACTATTTAAATTTATCAAGAAGGTAACAGTAATGGTAATCCAGGCTTTACCCAAAGGAGCCAATAACTTGTGTTTCCTCATCAAGACCTCCATCGGGTTTCCTTCTTGCCAGGCCAAAGTCTCCAACCTTCGGAAAACAAAATGTTGGCCTTGTTGCATGAGTCATCAACTTTTGCAAAGCAACTTCAGAACATATAACATCTATCATGACAGAAAACCGATTGTAGCCTTTCAAACCTAATTTCTGATGTCACCAATATAAAAATGGCAAAAAAAGAAAAACTATTTTTATTTTCTGTTGGGGGTGAGGCAAATCATCATCAATATCTAGAGAAGAGCTAGGCAAGAACACAAGAATCAATTTATCATTATGTTTCTTCATCTCAGTTATAGCAATAGAGAAGATATGTTAGTCTTCATAGATTACTCGAGCACAATCTCATATTTAGATGCAAGAAACTTCAAGCATAACATCAATGTTGAGAATCATACATTCTTTGGAAAACAATTGGGGGGAGAGAGAGAGAGAGAGAGAGAGAGAGAGAGAGAGAGAGAGAGAGAGAGAGAGAGAGACTTATGGAGGAGGTTTTGGCTACCTTGGGGTCAAGTTTGAGGAGAGAGAGAGGTTGGAATGTTAGAATAATTAAATATATTAATTATGCGAGACGTCGCAATAATTATTTAAGAATATATATTTAATTATATAAACCATTATGTGGCCCATATATTTGAATTATTGCAATTTAATTATTCATGTTTAAATCCTATTGGTCAAGAAAAAAGATAATTTGATCATTCGTTTATGGACCGTTTGATCAAATAACTCCTATGAGCAGTTATTATAAATAACTCCTTTGAGTTATTATAAAATAACTTCTATGAGTTATAACTCATATGAGCGTTTATTGTAAAATAACTCCTATGAGTTATTTTAAGAGTTATTGTAAAATAACTCTCATGAGGGGTTATTATGTATGAAATAACTATTGGTCCTCTCTCTCTCTAATAAGGAGGAGTTATCTTGCTCCATAGATGATGAACTCATGATAGAAGAAAGTGAAGGGAGAAGGGAGAGAAACCGTAGTTCGAAATTCAACGAATTCAAAATGAATCAAGGTATGTTTTTCTTACGATTCATGATTGTGAAAATCATCTTGTTTAAGATCTTGTGGATTTGAGACTTATGTAAATTCAAGTTTTCATTTCGATTTCTTTTACATAAATTATGATGCGAGTTTATGCAAAGAGTTAGAGAACTCCATTAAGTCTTACATGTGGTATCAGAGCATGGTTGAAAACTAGTGATTTTCCATTTAAGTTTTTTTTTCTTTAATTTCTTCGATGATTCTTTCTAATGAAATCGAATTCATATTATTTGTTATCGATTTCAATTATTGAATCATATTTTGTCACGATTAATTCATGACAAATCAATTATGTTTCTATTTTGCTTTTGAAAATAATTTATGTTATTTATTTCATTATGAATGGATTTGTCATATGAAAGTTAATGACGTAAATCCATTTTTCTGCATTTAAAGAAATTTTGTTTGTATATGTGATTGTATACATTAAGTATTTTCTTTATGTATTTCATTTATTTGAAATAATCATCATCATAATTATTTAATTTGATATTTTTATCAAGCATAGTTTGTTAATCACCAAAGTGGTCAAACTAGAAAGTTTTCATAAATATCAATTAGATAATATTTAATTACTCGTGAGTATGCGATGCTATTAACAGAATGACATAATGTTTTATAAAATTTTTATCACGAGTAATTAACATTCAAATTGCTACAAAATATTTAAGAATCGCCCAAAGGTTGATTAGTCATTTTGTACTATTGGATATAAATGTGATAAATTATCATACTTAATTAAATATATTTAGTATATCCAAAGATAGCAAATATATTTAATTGGAGTATGTATAATTATCAATTATGATAATTTTATTTAAGCATCAATTATGATTATCATTATATATTGTAGTATCACCCAAAGGAGAACTTCAATATACATTTTATTGATTAATGAAATGTTATCTGAATCTGTTTTATGTTTTAAATTTAATTTTTAAATCATCGATATGTGAGAGTCTTGAATTTTATTTTGCAGCATGTAATTCTGTAATTCTTCATTCGCAAGCTTCATCTATTATAAAGTTCAATGGGCTTAATTATTCTGAATGGAGTGAACAAATCCAGTTTCATTTAGGTGTTTTGGATCTGGATTTTGCACTACTTAATGATAAGCCTACTGCTCTTACTGATATAAGCAGTGCTGAAGAAAGATCTTTTCATGAAGCTTGGGAAAGATCAAATAGATTAAGCCTAATGTTTATGCGGATGACTGTAGCAGACATTATTAAGCCAACACTTCCAATAACAGATAATGCTAAAAAATTTATGAAGTCTGTGGAGAATATTTCTCAATTTGACTCTGCTGATAAGTCACGTGCTGGAACTTTAATGGGTATGTTAACCACCATGAAATTTGATGGTTCTCGTACTATTTATGAGCACATTACAGAAATGACTAATATAGCAGCAAGATTGAATACTATGGGAATGAAAGTGAGTGAAAGCTTCCTTGTACAGTTTATTATAAACTCATTGCCTCTTGAATATGGTCCATTCCAAATTAATTATAATACTATTAAAGATAAATGGAATGTGACTGAATTACAGAGTATGCTTATTCAGGAGGAATCAAGGCTTAAGAAACAAGGAATTCACTCAATTAATCTCATAGATCAACCAGATTTTAAAAGAAAATCAGGAAAGAAAAATCCAAAGGGCAATAAAGGACACCTAAAGCTTAATGTGTCATCTGTCCAAATCCAAAAGAAGGAACCAAAGAATGATAGATGTCATTTCTGTCACAAGCGTGGACACTATCAGAAAGATTGCCTGAAACGTAAGGCTTGGTTTGAAAAGAAAGGTAAGCCTAGTGCTTTTGTATGTTTCGAATCAAATTTGGCTGAGGTTCCTTATAATACTTGGTGGATTGATTCTGGTTGCACCACTCATGTTTCAAATGTGATGCAGGGATTTCTTACGACCCAAACCATAAAGCCAAATGAAAAGTTTGTCTTTATGGGAAATAGAGTCAAAGCTCAAGTTGAAGCCATTGGAACATATCGTTTGATTTTAGATACTGGACATCATTTAGATCTTTTTCAAACTCTTTATGTACCTTCTGTTTCTAGAAATTTAGTTTCTTTATCGAAACTTGATACAGCTGGTTTTTGTTTTAAGTTTGGAAGTGGATGTTTCAGTTTATTTAAGTGTAATCAACTTATTGGTTCTGGTATGCTTTGCGATGGTTTATATAAATTAAAACTTGATAATTTATTTGCTGAGACTTTATTAACCTTGCATCATAATGTTGGAACAAAACGTGGTTTAATGAATGAAAATTCTGCTTACTTGTGGCATAAACGTTTGGGTCATATATCCAAAGAAAGAATACAAAGATTAGTGAGGAATGAAATCCTTCCTGATTTGGATTTCACTGATCTTGGTATTTGTGTGGATTGTATTAAAAGAAAATTTACTAAACACACAATTAAGAAAGCAGCCACAAGAAGCACACAGCTTCTTGAAATCATACACACTGATATATGTGGACCTTTTGATGTGCCTTCATTTAGTGGTCAAAAATATTTTATTACCTTTATTGATGATTTTTCACGTTATGGTTATATCTATTTATTGCATGAAAAATCTCAATCAGTAGACGTCCTTGAGGTGTTTATTAATGAGGTTGAGAGGCAATTAGATAGAAAAGTGAAAATCATAAGGTCTGATAGAGGTGGTGAATTTTATGGAAGGTTTGATGAATCTGGACAATGTCCTGGTCCATTTGCTAAATTTCTTGAAAGGCGTGGCATTTGTGCTCAATACACAATGCCTGGCACACCACAACAAAATGGTGTTGCAGAAAGACGCAATCGTACTTTAATGGATATGGTTAGATGTATGTTAAGTTATTCTTCTTTACCCTTATCTTTGTGGATGCATGCTTTAAAAATCGCTATGTATTTGTTAAACAGGGTTCCTAGTAAGGCAGTTTCAAAGACCCCTTTTGAACTGTGGACAGGAAGAAAACCTAGTTTAAAGCACCTGCATGTTTGGGGTTGCCCAGCGGAAATAAAAATTTATAATTCACATGAAAGAAAACTGGATTCAAGAACAACCAGTGGTTTTTTCATTGGTTATCCAGAAAAATCTAAAGGGTATAGATTTTATTGTCCTAATCATAGTACGAAAATTGTTGAAACTGGAAATGCTAGGTTCATTGAAAATGATGAAATTAGTGGGAGTATAGAACCTCGTAATGTAGAGGTTAAAGAAGTTGGGGTGAAAATTCCTTTGCCCATCACTTCTAGTAAAGTTGTTATTCCTACTATTGTTGAAAAGTTTGACAATATACAGGATGAGCAAATGAATGATTATACATCCCAAAATGAAATTGTCACCAATGAACCTATAATTGATGAACCACAAGAAATAGCATTAAGAAGATCTACTAGAGTTAAAAGATCTGCTATTTCGAATGATTATATGGTTTATCTTCAAGAGTCAGATTTTGACTTAGGAATTGATGATGATCCAGTTTCGTTTTCACAAGCCATAGAAAGTATAAATTCTAATAAGTGGTTAGATGCCATGAAAGAAGAGTTAAAATCAATGGATCATAATAAAGTTTGGGACATCGTTGAATTGCCTGAAGGTTCCAAAAGAGTTGGGTGTAAGTGGGTCTTTAAGACCAAACGCGACTCAAAAGGCAATATTGAACGATATAAGGCTAGACTTGTTGCCAAAGGTTTTACTCAGAAAAATGGTGTTGACTACAAAGAGACCTTCGCTCCAGTTTCTAAGAAGGACTCATTAAGAATTATTATGACGATAGTAGCTCATTATGACTTAGAGTTACATCAAATGGATGTGAAAACAGCCTTTCTTAACGGAGATTTAGAGGAAGAAGTTTATATGGATCAGCCTGAAGGGTTTTCAGTTGAAGGAAAGGAACACATGGTGTGTAAACTTAAGAAATCAATATACGGACTTAAACAAGCTTCCCGACAATGGTATATCAAGTTTAATAATATCATCACTTCTTTTGGATTTAAAGAAATTACTGTTGATCGGTGTATATATCTAAAGATCAGTGGGAGCAAGTTTATAATTTTGATTTTGTATGTTGATGATATTTTGCTTGCTACTAATGATCTTGGTTTATTATATGAAACTAAGAAATTTCTCTCAAATAACTTTGAAATGAAAGATATGGGTGAGGCATCCTATGTGATAGGAATTGAAATATTCCGTGATAGATCACAAGGAATATTAGGATTGTCTCAGAAAGCATATATTAATAAAGTTCTTGAGAGATTTAAGATGGAAAATTGTTCAGCAAGCATTGTTCCAATTCAGAAAGGAGATAAATTGAGCCTTATGCAATGCCCAAAGAATGAATTAGAACATAAAGAAATGGAACAAATTCCTTATGCATCTATTGTTGGAAGTTTAATGTATGCTCAGACTTGTACTAGACCAGATATAAGTTTTGCTGTTGGAATGTTGGGTAGATATCAAAGTAATCCAGGGCTTGATCATTGGAAAGCTGCAAAGAAAGTTTTACGATATCTACAAGGAACAAAGGAATACATGCTCACTTTTAATTGGATATTCAGATTCAGATTTTGCTGGATGTTTGGATTCTAGAAAATCCACATTTGGATATGTGTTTCTCTTAAGTGGAGGAGCAGTATCTTGGAAGAGTGCGAAGCAGTCCGTCATTGCTGCATCCACAATGGAAGCTGAATTTGTGGCATGTTTTGAGGCCACAATTCAAGGATTATGGCTGCGGAATTTTATTTCAGGACTTGGAGTTGTTGACAGTATTGCCAAGCCGCTGAAAATTTATTGTGATAATTCCGCAGCAGTCTTCTTTTCTAAAAACGACAAGTATTCAAAGGGTGCTAAACATATGGAATTAAAATACTTTGCCGTTAAAGAAGAAGTTCAGAAACAAAGAGTATCATTTGAGCACATTAGCACCAATTTTATGATTGCGGATCCATTAACTAAAGGGTTGCCACCAAAAACATTTCATGAACATGTTGTTAGGATGGGCATTACTGAAAATCCTTATTAAAATTATGTTTATTTGCTCTTTATATTTTTGATACTTTGAGCTCTTTTAGTTTGTTTCTGATAATTAGTGTATCCTGTTTATTATGATGTGTACACATAAATGTTTATGTGAATATTAATGGGATTTGTCTTTATAAAGACATTATTGATGGACCATTATGTGTGTATCTTATTATGCTTCATATTAAGTATAAGATTAATATCGTGATACATGGAAGGAAATGCATCGAACTAATGGTGTATGACCGCCATGATTCGTATTAATTTTGTACTTAACAATGAATTTATGATTTGACCAATTTAAGAAAAAAAAAAGATTTATATATTGCGCTTATGTTAATTAAATTATTAATTGAATAATTTCATATGGGCCAAGTGGGAGAATGTTAGAATAATTAAATATATTAATTATGCGAGACGTCGCAATAATTATTTAAGAATATATATTTAATTATATAAACCATTATGTGGCCCATATATTTGAATTATTGCAATTTAATTATTCATGTTTAAATCCTATTGGTCAAGAAAAGATAATTTGATCATTCGTTTATGGACCGTTTGATCAAATAACTCCTATGAGCAGTTATTATAAATAACTCCTTTGAGTTATTATAAAATAACTCCTATGAGTTATAACTCATATGAGCGTTTATTGTAAAATAACTCTCATGAGGGGTTATTATGTATGAAATAACTATTGGTCCTCTCTCTCTCTAATAAGGAGGAGTTATCTTGCTCCATAGATGATGAACTCATGATAGAAGAAGTGAAGGGAGAAGGGAGAGAAACCGTAGTTCGAAATTTCAACGGAATATCAAAATGAATCAAGGTAGTTTTTCTTACGATATCATGATTGGAAAACATCTTGTTAAGATCTTGTGGATTTGAACTTATGTAAATTCAAGTTTTCATTTCGATTTCTTTTACATAAATTATGATGCGAGTTTATGCAAAGAGTTAGAGAACTCCATTAAGTCTTACATGGAAATCTTAGAAATTTCTAGAGTTAGACAGAAGAACAGTGTAGAGAGGAAAGAAAATAGAGCATAAAATCAAATGTAGTACCCCAATCACAACTCATATGGGTCATGTGCATGCATGTAGTGCAGATCAAGTTGCAAAACCTTTATAATTTAGTTGAACCAACTAGTATTAATTAATTAAGTTGGGTGTTGATCAAGGGCCAAACAAAGGCAAGCATAAGTTGCGAGTTGATCCCTTCAGCCTAGCTTTTGTTTTGCTTGGGTTTATCCATCTGATTTAGCTAATGAAAACTATAGAAACAAAGCTGGGTCAAAATCAATTTTCTAAAAAAATGATAACATTATTACACATGTTACGTAAGTAACTTGCACAATACACAGAAAAAGAAAATAAATTAGGCGATCAAACAAAAATTCTCTCAAGCTTAACAGACTCATATTAAGCTTACCAGTGCTTTGAAATCATGTGTAATTAGAATGTTATTTGGTCTCATGTCTTGGTGGATTATGCAACAAACTCTGCTCTATGAAGTACCATCTCGCGGACTCTCCACCCAAAAACGCAATTTTTGCGGCAGCCCTTTTAATGTTCTTTGATTCAAACCTAGAGCAAAAAGTAATTTACATTTGTTATCCTGAATAGGTTCTATGTAAACAGATGAAACTTTGCTTTTTCTACTGCACAAGGATGCATAATTGAAGTAGATTAGCATACTTTTTACATAATCTTAGCATAGTAGTAAACAAAGACCAAATCTTGTTAGTTACATATAATTTTTCTCTAAAGCGCAATGTATAAATCATACTTTAAGGGGAATCTGCCTGTCTTTCCTGTAAGCAAGTTCACCCTCTTGTATGTTCAGCAGAAGTAAATCCTCATCAGTATGACACTAACATGAAATAGATTTTTTCCATTTAGGGTCAATTTACTCTAAAAATTTTTACTCTTTATTGATTCAATTTACAATAATCTAAGCAAGATATTGAATAAAATAAACACCTTTATCAATACAGCAGCAACAAAAATAACAACAACATCAAGCCTTTATCCCACTACTTGGGGCGGCTACATGAATCCTTTTTCTCCATTGTGTCCTATTAAAAGTCAAATTATCGTTTAAATCTAATAAAGAAAGATCATCTAATATTTTCTAACCAAGTCTTTTTAGGTCTGCCTCTACCTTTCTTAATATAAGTCAAATCTAATACCTCTACTTTCCGAACCGGGTCATCGGAAGGCTGCCGTTTTATGTGTCCAAACCATCTAAGGCGACTCTCTCTAATCTTATCTTCTACTAGAGCTACTCCAACCTTTTCACGTATGTGCTCACTTCGTATCCTATCTCTAAGGGTAGAGCCACTCATCTCTAAGGGTAAACACCTTTATCAATACTAATATTAAAACAAAAAAAAAAGGTTTCTGAGAGGAAATCTGATCAATCCCTTTGGAACATACAGTCTAAACCATTGAGACTTTCAAAATATCTAGTTCGGTGCTTACTGTCTAAACATGCATGAATTTCCTCACATATAGCCTAATGAAATCAACCTAATATTGTCAAAAAACATATATAATTACCATGTAAATGGAAATTCAGAGATCCGTTGCATACATATTCATAAACCAACAACCTTCTATCATTCTCCACACAGAAACCGATTAGCTTCACGACATTACGGTGCTGAGCACAGCTTAGAACTTCCACTTCTGACCAGAACTCAGTATCTCCTTGAGAACTAGCCAGCTTGTGTTGCTTAACTGCAACCACATGTCCATCAGGTAAGACACCTCTGTGCACAAAGCCAAATCCACCCTCAGCCAAAAAGTTATCTCGAGAAAATCCTTCTGTTGCAAGACTCAACTCAGCATAACTGAATGATTTTGGAGGCTTTCCAAATGCACTTGCCTTGTGTTTACAAATTGAACATAAAGGAAGAGGTCCTTAAGATATATTTCTTGATATTTCAATAGCTTCTCCAAGATCTGCTGTATGGTCTACATTATGTATTCCAGCTTCTATGTCAAGTTTGCAGAACTTATACATCAAAGCTCTTTGCATGTAATAGTCCTCTCTGTTAAATTTTAGTGAGAGTTCCTCTGTCTTCATCAATCTTTTATCAGTATCATGGCGAAGTTCCATCAATGCATAAAGCCACAATGTTGTTAAAGGACTTTGGCGTTTACAGACAGATTCAGAGCTAGTTACAGTAGGACAACCATCATTCATCTTTATACGTTCCACTCCTTCCTTGGAGTCCAACTTCACTTTAGATAAAAGACATGGTGAGCTTGCTTCAGAGATTGTTCCGACGGTATTAGTTAATTGCTTCATAACTCGCCCGTCAGTACTGTTTTTATGATCTGGAGTAAGCTTTAGCATTCTTGTAGAAGGTTTATCTAACACGGAAGGCAATGGATAAAACGCATTGGGCTTTCTCTCAGCTTCCCGCAGTTGATCAAAGCGAAGAATCTCTGGCTGATTTTGCTTCATAATCACAATGTTGCATTGAAGCTCTTCCATGCATTTCTTCTCATCGTACTCGAGCTGTCTATACACCAATGGTGTTGATGATGAAAAGAAAAGACTAAAAACAAAATAAGGAAAACAGAGAAGATCCCAACTTGTTTTGATAGCTAAAATTCTAAAGAAACAAACAAGTTTGGCAAAATCTAATGAAGAAATGCTTAATGATTACTTGTCCAACACTACCCAGGTTGCTCGAACTCTTCTGGATTCAGCTGCAATTGCTCCACAATGTGATCCGGAAATGATCTTTATCTTAATTTTTGTCTACAGGAAAATAAAAGATGAAGGCATACAAGTTAGAAAAGATGATAATAGAAAAGGAATTTAGCGATATGTTGATGAACAAACCTTGCTCGGATCATATATACTGCGCAGTTGAAATATCATATGGGAACATAAATCAGCTAAATCATACTTGAAGCTGGAAGTAGTAACAGAGTTCTTTGACTCCTTGCATCCGCTAGCACAATCTCCCGATAACCGGGGAAAAGTCCATTGTTTTCTGCCTGATTGTGAAGATGAACGCAGAAAAAAATTAGTTTTTAAAACCTAGGAGCCGTTTGGTATCACTTTTATTTATTTTTTGTTTTTTTATTTTATTTGTATTTTAAAATAAAATATTATATTTATTTAGTAACTTAACATATATTTTTATTTTAATTTATACAAGACAAACATAAGTAGGACTGTGATAGCAGACGACGAGGTGATGACATCCATGGTTGTCACCAGTCTTAGTTATGTGTGAATCAATCAATCAGGTGTAATGTTGACCAATATTTAATTTTGTTCATCGAGCTCGTCGGGAGGTGGGGGGTGGGGGGATGCCCGATTTTTTTTTCTTTTGTACAACTGTACAATATTGTGGCACTATATACTCTAGTATTGTGGCAATGCATACTAGGGTTGGTTGGAGACAGAGAGCACAGCATCACAGCGCTCCAAATCCTTGCATTGCAGATATAGAGTTGAGTGCTACGATGATCCAAACATTGCGCTGCGAGTTGGGCTAGGCAGCTTTCTTTCTCGTTTTTTATGTTTAATTTAAAGGTTGCGTCGCTTGGGGTGGTTTTTATAAGTATTTCATTATCAATTCCGAGCAGAACAATGCAAGAGTAAAGAGAGACAATGAGAGATAGAATTGTACAACTTATCGAAATTTTCATAATAGATTTTTTGGTGTGGTGTTGCTCCATGATTTTTTCCCCAATTTCAAAGTTTTCACATTAAATCCTAATATTCTTTCTTTTCCACAATATTTTCTCTTTCTTTTTTGTGTTTGTTGCATGATTTTATTCCCAACAGCCACTAATGATAGTCACTAGTGGGGGTGACAACAGTGGTCATAGGTAGTAGTGTTAGACGACTAGTCCTAATTATTCTTAAAAACATTCAAAATAACTTTAAGTGTTCTTTAAAATAATTTGATTTATTTTAAAAAAAAAAATACTAAATAAACATATTTTAAAAAAATAAAGTTGATCCCAAATAAATCTTAATTAATTCATGACTTGAAGGCCATAGGCACAATATTTCAGATGTTTTTCCATGCAGCATAAAAATAATCCCATAAAATGATAGATAGTCTCTGCAATATTCATCAGCAGAGCTTGCTATAACTATCAAGTACTAAGGAAGTATTTTGATTTGTTGCTTCTCTTCCTATGTGGAATATTAGCAATAGCTATTTTTTTAGTTGAATGATATACATGCACAAAAACATATAATTCATGTCTTAACTATCAAAGCAAATGAACTGTTGAAACTTCTCATAATCATAGATGATGAGAACAAAAGCTTTCAACCAAAAAAAGAAAAAAAATGAACACATTAAGGGGCTGTTTGGCAGCAGGATTTAGGCCGGATTTGTGGCGGATTTGAGCGAATTCCAACCAAACGGCCTAAAATGCAAAACTAAATCTCAAGGCAAATGAAAGTCACAATAGACAAAAAATTCGGCCTTTTCGTGCTAAATCCATGATTTCTGAAATCCTATTTTTTGCCGGATTTACGAAATCTAAATCCGCTCTACAGCCAAATAGTTACATGAGATTTAATAGGATTTATCATGAATGTTACCAAATAGTTTTCAGGATTTATGCCCCTCAGAATTTCCAAAATCCGAATTTAAAAGATTTACGAAATCCTACTTAAATCAAATCCTGGGTGCTACCAATCAGCCCCTAAAGAACAATTCCTGAAAAAATAACAAGTCATGGCTTCGTTGAAAGATACATACGTGATTAAGAAAAGAACAGAACTCCAAAACTATATGAAACTCAGTAGCAATCAAATCAGCCAAATGCAAGAATCATATGAAAAACACCTGAACTGTGTGGAAAAACCACAAGAAGCAAAGTTATTCGATCACCAGGCTGAACAACATGGGTAAAGGCCCATTCCAACGCAGCTCTTGGCACTTCCTTGGAAGCCTTAACGGCTACCACAACCCTCTCTTTCGGCTCGTCATCTACTTTCCCCCTCTTCTGCTGCAGAACTGAGGTCATTCCTTAATCCCTCAGTTCAAAGAAAAGTTCCTTTCTTCGAACAAGAAAGGAAGGTAGAATGCTCAATTCCTGCAACAAGAACGCTCTGCAAGCTTCAACTGCTGTTGAATCCAAACCAACTGAAATTGGATAAGAAGAGAAGAGACGAAAAACATACAGGTTTAGTTCTCCCTCGCCTTCTTCTTCCTACCTCCCCGCCCAAGAACAAAATTGAAAGTGCAAGTTCTCTTCCTCCACTCTCGTATTGGTGGAAGATATATGACAACTAGGGGGAATTTACATACAAAAGATTGAATTATTATATATATATATAATATATATATATATATAATATATATATATATATATATATATATATATATGTGTGTGTGTGTGTGTGTGCAAGCGTGTGTAAATTAATAAATATAATAATTTAGATATTAAATATGTAAATAAAAATAATATGTATATAAATGCTTCTAATATTTATCAATAATCACTACAGGAAAATCACCCAAAACCGGCGGTTTTTTCCGGCGGCTTGTATGGTAACACCGGCAGTTTTCAGATCCACCGGTGGCTTTCCGGCGGTGCTCAAACCGCCAGAAAAAATGGCATAGGAAACATGTTTCTGGTGGCTTTATTCGCCGACGGTTTTCCGGCGGCGTAGACCGCCGGTTATTGCCCGGCTTTGTACCGGCGGTGTTCCGGCCTTTGAGCCTTCGGTAATTTTACCGACGGCTCACCGGCGGTCTCTTCACCGACGGCTTGCCGGCGGTTACAGCGGCCGGCGCGCGTTAGATCAACTGCCGGCACGCGTTGGTACACCGCTGGTGTATTATCGACGGTTTTCCGGCGGTTGTGGCCGACGGTCGTACCGGCAGTCTAGACCGCTAGGCTTTCATCGGATAACTACCGGGTGCCATCGGTAACCGTCGGTATAGCCCCGGCGGTTTAACGAAGGTACCGGCGGCTTGTATAATCCGTCTGGTATCGTAGTTTCCGGCGGCTAAACCACCGGTTAGCCGCCGGAAACCTGTAGCACCTGAAAAAAAAATTGACAGCCTCCCCTCTATTTGAGGGAGGTTCACCCTAAATTTTAAACCTGCACAGAAAGCAATATATAACAACAAGTTTTGGGCTACACGCCGCTATATTTAATCAACTATCACAAATATATACATAAGCACAACCAAACAAACATTAAATGAAAACAAAGTTAATATGTTCAACCATCAAACATAAGATCACTATTACTTCTCTTAGTTTTATTTTATGTAATATGAATAATACTTGAATGTTATAAATAATTTTTATTTGCTAAAATTTTTGTAAGTGAATTCAATTTGAGTATTTAATTAGAATTTGTCATGCTTAAATTTTAATTAAAAAAATGTTAAATATTACGAAAGATTAATAAAAGTATAAGTATAAACACATATTTTTATATAATTTTAGTTTAATTGATTATATATATGTTAAAAGTTTTTCATTCTATTTTATTTATTAAAATAAGCTTAAATAAATTATTTAATTATTATTATTATTTGAATTTATACATTCATGCATACTTATTTTTAATAAATTTCTTTTATTTTAGGTGAATTCATAAGTGTATATAAAACTTCCTAAAATTATATATATATATATATATATATATATATATATAATTATATATATATATATATATATATATATATATATATATATATATATATATATAATATATTATATATATATAAGTTTCAATGCAAATTTTCAGAAGGTATATTGAGTTTTGATTCA
The DNA here is from genome assembly GCA_022539455.1 of Dendrobium nobile. Taxonomy (NCBI): domain Eukaryota; kingdom Viridiplantae; phylum Streptophyta; class Magnoliopsida; order Asparagales; family Orchidaceae; genus Dendrobium; species Dendrobium nobile. Next base: position 67,736,690 of record CM039733.1, on the reverse strand, counting down.
GACATTACCTGGAGATTTCACCCTCATTTTATGAGGACTTATAATCTAAGTTCAGGTTTTCTATAGACGCAAGCTCCTATAATTAATTATTTCTCCCAATAACTAGAAAGAGCTTTAAATTAAGGCTAGGCGTTAAACATATATATAGTAACCGACGTATAGTAGCAGCATAATTTTAATTTTTGAGACTTAATATTTAAGATTGAAAATTTCGTCATCTTGCACTCACTACAGGAAAAATGCCCAATACTTACGGTTTATGGACCACCGGTTTTACCGCCGGTATCAGACATGGTCAGAAGTTATTAGTGGAAGACAGGGGGGGAGGGTATATGGCATGGGTTCACAGGCTTTTGCTATTGAGTGCAGTTCATACACCTCTGCATTTCATGATCCAAGTAGAGCTGAAAAATCTGTAAGCGAGAGGGTTGCAGCGCTTACTAGAGAGATTGAAGAGATGAAAATGGTTCAATCTAGAGAGATTGAAGAAATGAGAAAGGTTCAGAATGAAATGCAAGCAGAGTTGCAATCCTACAGAGCTGAAAAACAGAGGAAGAAGGACCAACAGGAGCAGCCATTTGCAGACAGTGAGGATATAGATGATGATTAGATATTTTTTATGTTTGATGATTGTATTAATTAGAACTTGTGAACTTCTGAACTTGTGATTATAACATTATCATGAACTTACTTGTGAACTTTGTGATTGTAATCTTATGATGAGCTTGTGATTGTATTTATAATTTATAGTTCTGATGAATATAACGACGTGTTGCCCAACATATCTTGCTTTTTCTGCAGGTTTAGACTTTAGGGTGAACCTCCCTCAAATAGAGGGGATGCTGTCAATTTTTTTTCAGATGCTACAGGTTTCCGGCGGCGTACCGGCGGTTTGGCCGCCGGAAACTACGATACCAGACGGCCAATAATTAGCCGCCGGTAAAGGCATTACACCACCGGTTTATTACCGGCGGTTACCGACGGCCACCGGCGGTGTTACGGTGGACATCCGGCGGTTTAGATCGTCGGTACTACCGACGGCTATCGCCGGTAAATGAACCGGCGGTCTACCGGTGCTTGCCTGCGCTTGCCAGCGGTTTAAAAAACAAATGACGCCCAACTAAACCGCCGGAGGACCGTCGGTAAATTGACCGCCGGTAAGCCGTCGGTCATATAACCGGCGGCGTCACGGCCGGAAAACCGCCGGTTCAAAATCCGGATGTAACCGGCGGTCTAGGCCGCCGGAAAACCGCCGTAAAAAAAAACCGCCGGTACAAGTTTCCTACGCGATTTATTCCGGCGGCCAAAAAACCGCCGTATAGCCGCCGGTAGTAGAAAAAATCGCCGGTTAATAAAGAGTAACCGCCGGAAAAAACCGCCGGATTTCGACGTTTTTCCTGTAGAGACTTAAAGTGGATGGCAGGGGAAGTGATGATGGACCCCATCAAGATTCCATGGTTTCGTCGTCCTAGGTTATCAAAGTCCCTAGTCTACTTAGTCAGAAGTGGTAGTCGACCCAACCTGACAGAAGGATCCTTGTCAGCAGCCATTGGTTACTTCGTCCAAGGGTGCCTTATAAACCTAAGGTGAATATTTGTCTAAGGGGATAAATTTAAATCCGCTTTAGATAACAGAGGGATTTTTGCCTTATTGACTATATGCTATTAATTCTTTACTCAATGATTTGAAGCCATTGAAGAACATAGATGCTCTGATCATGACCGTAATTTAATGATGTCATTTGGTGGCAAAACCACCCAGCAAGAGGACCCGACCTGATCATAACCATTTACCTGCAATGCCATTAAATTTTATTTGCATGTCGATTCCGTGCTTTTATACAACACATGAAGCATTTGCATAATGGCATAGCATGTTGTCGCTACGCGGTGCATTTTGCATGTTGAATGCATGACATGCTTTGTATTTTTCAACATGCACTGAATGGTGGGCAATGTTGAATGCATGACATGTTTATTCTTTAACAATCATCTTTGGGTTGCAAACAATTATATAGATGTATGTTATAGCAATTTTATTTTATTTAAATATGGATATATGTGTGTAGAAGTAGTGATAGTTATTTTTTAGGTTATATAGACTTGTTTATTAATATTTCTTGGCAATTCTTTTTTGGGTTGTGTTCATTATATTGTGTGCTAGAAATTTTATGTCAATAGAGAGTTTTATGTCTTAGTTGTGTATGCAACTCTAGCTCATATAAGAAGTATATAGAAAAACATCAAAAGTGAATGGTGGGCAATGAAAGTTGAGCAACGACGAACAAGCAATAGCAGTCAAGCGATGATGGTCAGATGATGGAAGACAAGCAATGACGGGTGGTACGTAGTGGTCAAACTATGATGGATGAATTACAAAGATCGGTCTATATATGATGTTCATATGACGATACTAACTACTAGTGGTTATCGATAGTGTTTAGCATCACACAAGTCTTTGAAGTTTTTCAAATTTCTGAGATCTCTCTAAATTCAGACCACTTTCACATGAAGATTATGTGTCTATTTAAAGTTTATGGAATAAAATTTTGATAATTTAAAACAAAACCTAAAATACTCTATTGAATGACTTTTTTTTTTATCATAGACTATTCTTTTAGTATTTAATTCCCTCAATCAAATAACAAAGTTTTTTATTATTTTATTATTTTTTATTATTTATTATTATTTTTTATTTTTTTTCCTCAATCAAATAACAAAGTTGACTAATGTAAACCTTACACAAGGCTTTATTTGAGACTATTTTCTTACTGCTTCTTTATTTGAGACTCTTGCAAATGTCTAGTGAGAACAAATAATCAAAGAAAAACATTAAAGATTACCTTAAATTCCTGATTTTTCTTCAACTCACACGAAACCTAGGGCAGTCAGCGTGAGATCCGGAGTGAGATCGACGGCGGCAAGAGACAGCAGAGGTTGACCGAGCGAGAGGCGGCAGGTGTGGGGTCGGTGGTCGGAGTTACTTCGTCAGCGGCGACAAACCGAGCTCGATCGAGCGAGATGCGGGCGGAGGCTAGGCGACGACAGAGCGACCGAAGCGAGAGAGAGAAGAAAGAATAGAAATGAAATGCGAGGTGCGGGTCTGTTCGTTTTAGGGCATTTACCGGCGGTATTCCGGCGGTCCGGACCGCCGGTAACATAATTACTTATCAACGGAGGTCCAAGCCGCCGTTAACCCGCCGGGCATATTGACGTCCGGCGGTTTTGCCGGCAGTTACGTGATCGTCGCTAGTACCGGCGGGTTAACGTAACAAAACCACCGGTTAGTCCGCCGGTAAACGCCGGCGATAAGACCGCCGTCTAAACCGCCGTTAAAACCGGCGGTCCATAAACCGCCGGTAATCGGCGTTTTTCCTGAAGCTAGCTTTTTAATACAAAAATTTTAATTTGTATACTAAAACAATGTTTTAAAAAGCAATAAGAAAGCTGTCTCAAACAAGCCTAAAGCTAGCGCTAATGAACATTAGCTGGTCCGTGAGATTAATTAATGGCAATATCTGATGCACGTACTGAGGTAAGGGTGCACGTATAGCTGCATGCACATGCAAAAGTCAGCCTCGTCTTCTTCTTCTTTTACGTGCCTTCCAATTAGATATTGATTTTGCCCGGTGTCCTTAATTTGTAATTAGACAATAAAATGGCCTACTTAATTATCCCATAAGAACTGATTAGAAGTTGGAGAACAAATATATTATTGCTTCTATGCTATCTGTTTCAGGCTTACACGTAATACTAATGGCTACTAATTAAGGACAAGTGGAGCGTCATATTGTGTGCTTTATTGTCTATTTTTGCCCAAAATGAGCTCATGAAAGTGTTAAAATATTCAATTCATTAAGAAACTTATTAGAGATTTCATTTGGGATGATTTTCTTACTACTTTATAAAGCTGCGATAGAGAACGTAATTTTTTAAAGATGTTATAGAAAATAGTTTCATGAGAAAATTTTTTAAAGCAGGTCAAACAGAAATTGTGATTGCGGTCTAAAAAACAAAGCCATAAGAAAGCTGATCCAAATGAAGCCTAAATCATTCTGACGGTAGTGGCAGATCTTCTATGTTAGATGAAGATAATGACGTCGTACACCTCTTGCAGAGATGCATCGGATGACTGATTTCCTTTCCATGTGATTGCAACAACAATAATGACGACGATGACAACAAACTAATAGTAGCAATGTGGCGAGGTAAGGACCAAGAATTTGGTCAGTCAAACCTCAAAAATTAATATTTTGTTCTAAATTATTACACTTTCAACATCATAGTTGTATGTCGTCATATTGAAAGTTATATTATGCATAGCATATATATAATAATAATGTGGCTGTAATTAGAAGATGAAATCATTTCATATGTAATATCCCTTAAAGTTGACTATGTTTTAAAATATTGGAGAAAAATAAGCAAAATAATATCATAAAAAAATTCAAATGATGTAATATGGATGACATTGATTACCAACTTGAATAAAAACAAATAGTGCTATTAGATGTTTGCAGCTGAAATGCTTTGTTTCAAAGTTTAGAATTATGAGAAGCTCCATAAAAGCAAAATATATAGATCATCATAAATATTTTTTTTTTAAAAAAAATATTATTTAATATTATAATAAAAAAATTCACTTATTACGACATGGCATTTAAAATGTTAATTAATCTAAAAAATAGCATGATTCTCAACCTCTTCATCACAATCCCATTACCGGTGACAAGAGAGGAATTTGATGTTGAAATCGACATTAGGTGTGTCAAAATCTTACACAATCTGAAACCCGACCCGAAAAAATCAAGGTTCGGGTCAACCCGTTTGGCATACAGGTCGAGTTCGGGTTCAAGATTTCGACCTGTTTTTATAAACGGGTTTGGGTCGGGCTGACCTGCCAACTCGAAACTTCAACCCGTTTGCCATATATATGTTCGTCGGTTCGCGTAGGGTGTCTCCGTCTCGCATGCAGCAGTGGGCAGCCAGTCCTCGCAGCACACTGGCCCTCACACCTGCTGACCCACGATCAAGCCGAACCAACCAGCCCTTCGCGCCTTCGCGAACCTCTCCCATGGGCCGTGGCACGCCTTCGCATGCCTCACCCAAGTCGCACCACACGGAGCTGCGTTGGATAGGTTGGCCTCAGTCCTATCGCGCGTCCGCTTAACTCGCACCACCGCCACGCGGTTGCCTCAGACCTCACACCTGTGGTCAAGCCGGACCTACCGCGCGTCCGCTCAAGTTGCAGGGTCGCACCACGTGTTGACCTCGACACTGAACCTTTAGGTTCGCATTTTAAGAACAGGTCGCGGGTCGGGTCGGGTCAACCCGGTAACCCGCACGGGTCGGATCCGGGTTGCAAAACCTGACCTTTTGTGAAAACAGATAGAGTTCGGGTTGACCCGTTTATGGCCGGATCAAGTCGGATTTAACATGAACCCGACCTGTTGACTCGAATAGACACCCCTAATCGACACTAAGATGATGAGGGACAGAGAAGGCCAGGAGTTATAGGTGGAGAAAGAGATGATGAGGGCTTTATAGAAGGTTGATGGAATCAAAGATTAGACGACATAAGAGGTGCATTACAGATCTAATCACTTTTTTTTCATTGGTGGAAACTTCGTCCAGAAATAAAAAATGATGAAGCAAGTCTAGAAATTTTTTTATTATAAAAAATAATTAAATACATTATTCTATAAGCTCAGTTAGAGAAATTATTGATTGGTTGATTGAAAAAAAAAAAAAAAACACTCAATTTAGGATTGATACATGTCCAAAAAAAAATCACTTGATCTATATAAATTCCAGGACAATATTTGAATTGAAAACTTCTAGAATTATATCAAGAATCGTCCAAGCTTCAACTTAGACAAACTTACAGTCGAACTAAATTTATTGATGATATCAACCAATTGACACTGCAAGTGATCGATCCGATCTATGATTAAATAGATCAATATGGATCGTATGATGAAATGTTTTGAATTTTGGTCAAATTTACTAAAATACCTCTGTTAAAAGTCTATAAATAAGACTTCATTCTTTACATGAAAGGAAATTTCAAAAACTATGATAGCTAAGAAATTCTATTGCATTCTTCGATCATCGCCTTCGACAACCACCATCAACAATCTTTAGAGCACCAATATTGTTAGCCATAGGCCTTAGGATATTGGGATGGAATAGCCTATCTTAGGATGGATTGTGTTAGTCCCTTTTGGATTCATTATAACTCTTAATGCTGAAACTCTAAAGCTATAAAATGTGTTAATAAATTTGATTAAGGCTTCATTTGGGATTGGCTTTCTTCCTACTTCTTAAAGTAGTTTTTTAGTACAAAAATTAAAATTTTGTACTAAAAAACGGCTTTAAGAAGCAACAAGAAAATCGTCCCAAATAAAGTCTAAGTCATTAATGATTTAAAGTAAATTTATTCTTGATTAATGAACTTAAATATGATTTAATCAAAATAGCAATAAGAAGCCCATATGATGCTCCAAATAAGCTTTAACAAGTTTATTAACAAGCATACTATCAAACAGTTTGTTAATTAACCGGACAAACCTTATCGATCAAGCCTACTAATAATAACCTATTGAGATTAAAAAATGAAAATTTAATTGAATAAATTATTAAATAAACATACATTGCAATAAGCATAAATAAATAGCTTATGTTAATGAATAAAAATAATATAATATAAAAAAGAACAAGACTCCCATGCATGTAATTACAACTTAAATAAATTTATAATCAAGCCTTAAATGATTATATTATCAAGCTATCAGCCAACTTCTTCAGGAGCTTTAAATGATATAATTCAATATCTTAAATAAATAGAACAACAATTTATTCAAATTGTTCATTTATCAATAAATGATCCCGACCCGTTAATTTTCGATTCTGATTTAAATCAAATTTTAGTATTTTATTTGGGTTGACTCAAAAACTTAGAATTGACTATTATCATTATTGTACAAGTTAAACAGGTCAGTTTCGTCTTAAATGAACTGTATATGATCTATTCCAAACTTTTTTTTTTTAAACCAGATTTATATTAAACCAAAAAGGAATTACAAGAGCAAAGATCAAGTGCCAAAAAGCAAAGGAAAATACATAATGAATTGAAAGCGAGGGCTTAGTAATTGGCCAGGGCTCCTAGCTTCCCCGAAGCCCCGCACAGATACATCCAATTTGGTGAAGAAAACGCTCCAATCGATCCAACAAAACCTCACCAAAGGTTGCCACCAGCAAAGACGACAAGGAAACGAGCCCCAGCCACATCATAGCCCTATTATCCCACAGCGACCAAAGTTTCATAAAAAGAAAAACCAGCAAGAGGGCATAAATCAAAGGGAAAAAAGGGCTATCTTTCTCTTCGGCCCCTCCCACGAAACCTTCCACGAGAACCAAATCCCACCGGTTTAGCACGAACCAATTTAAAATCTTGGCCAGGATCAGAACCCTCACCAAACTCCAAGGAATCGTCAGAATCATATTCAAACTCAGAAGAGCAATGCAGTCAATCAATATGAGTCCGCACATCCAACCCAGAATTATCTCCCACATGATAAGACAACGCATTGGGCTCGATCAAGCTCACAGGCACATCAACATAAGCATTAGATTCCACCAACAATTGTTTCCCAACATTATGACCTCCACCATCCACATCCCCTCTAACAATAGGTTGAGACAATTTCACAGCAGCAGAAGCAATATTAGAAACAGGAGATACATCAGAAAAAGATATATACCAAACTTGACCCGTCAAATTGAATTGACACCCAATGTGAGAGCTTTTCATCCTTCCATGATCTTTTTATTGTCATGTTAATGTGGGTGGTATTTTTTTTTATTTTTGCTAATGTGGGTGGTATAATTGCTATGTGCAGAATCAGCTTCTTTTTTCAGAGTGAGTAAAATAGGATGGTAAAATGCATGATTATATATATATATATATATATAATAGAAAATGAATTTTTTTCTTAGAATTTGATTAGCAGTTGTGTTCATTAAAGATGAACAAAATAGTTAAAATATTTATTTTTTTAATAAAAGAAGATTTCAGGATGGGCAACAACCCACCCTGAGCTCTTTCTAGTTTCACCCCTGATAAATTAAATTTGGCAACAAAAAAATGGCTCATCAGTATTTATGAGAGACTCTCATTCAATTGATGAGGTTATTCCTACTGCATGCAAGTGACTTCATTTCCTTCAGGCGGTCAAAATTGTTAACAAGGGTTTGAAGTGTCAACACAATCATAAGTTAATAAAGTAAAATATGATTATCATTTATAAAATATTTTTTGAAAATATCAATGAATGAAATAATTGATAGGGTTTGTTTGTATTTTTCATATGAAAAATAAGAGCCCATTCATAATATTTTAGAAATAATATTTTGATAAATTCACTCATATTTTCGATCCATATTAACTCCTTTGATCATAAACCGTTCAATTAGCATTTAAATACCTTAATGATCACAAAATCTAATGATCTTGGGCTAATTGAATTCTTCTCATCATACCACTTCATTTCACTACCAACATGCCAACTTGGAAGACCATTTGATCCTCTAATCAATTATCTAAAATTTTCAACTTTAATTCAACCGCTTAATTTGAGTTCATTTGAACTCAAATCAGACTATTTTTAATACCATTGGATTCATCTTATCAAGACACTCAATTCAAATATCAATTTACTGTAATCAAAATTTGAAATAATTCAAAAAAACTTCTAATAATTAATATTACATTATGATTTGTGTCAATAAACTGATGTTTATTGAGACCTATCAACAATAACTAAAAATAATCCCAATGCTATGTCATCAACTACTTACACAATTCTACATATACAGTTCACCAAACTAATGACCAAGAATCAGTAAGACAGATCATCATAGCTATGACCCTTTTTCTTTTATTGTCGAAGATGCAAGATCTGCACCAAAAAAAATCTAGAGCCCAAGAACTAACATGTTGAACTATGTACAAACTCCGTATGGTAGGAGAGAAATTATTATGTGCGGAGACAAGACGCAGAATGCCGTCTGGAGACCAATCAGAATATGCCGTGTCAGTGGTACCAAGCCGCAGTTCAGAGCGGTACCGAGCACACGGTGACGTGACGCATTCTGATTGGCCTCCGGACGGCGTTCGGCGTCAGCACAGAATAATTAATCCTGATATAAAAGTAATACAATAATCCTAATTCTTTAGAGTCAAAGAAAGAATACAGAAACTTATCAAGATTGCCATGATGATGACGCATGGCTCTTCCCTTCTTCTGTAATTGCCTTTATGGATATCTCTTCTCGGGCTGGAACTTTAAGCCATGACTTCATAACATCGTAAACTGTGAATCCAATGGCTACGGAGGGGACAACCTAGCAAGTTTTTCACAATAACAACGCAGAAAAGTTAATAATTATAGTCCTATTAAGAACATAAGATGATATAAATTGCAAAGTTAAGAGTATAATCACCTTCAGAAAATTGATGCTCAGTCCAGAAAATAGTTGCCTCCATCCTTGGTTTTGAACAATCATTGCTAGTGTTTCAAATGTTCCTTTGGCAGTTCCTTCACTGGATGTTGAGAGTGAATGCACCTGAAGGTTATTTCTTCATCTTACTAAAGCTTGCTCTTCAATTTCTCAAGCTTTTAAGAAAGGCAGAGGAAGGTAACTAGGTAAGGTGCCTACCTGCATTTGTCTTCTGACAACATCTAGAGGATAGGTAATAGTCTGGCCAAACAAGCCAGCAACGGAGCCACAAGCAAGCTTAACAACAATGTCGTTCTTGCGCTCCTCGGGGACATGAGATTTCATCTCCTCGTAGAAATAGAACTTGAGGCCAGAATATGGGAAGATCCCGTATAAGGATGGACCTGTTAGATTTGGGGGAAAAGGGTTAGAAAAAACTTAGCAAGTTGAACTGATGATAAATTCAGCAATTTGTAGAATAATGCCGTTTTGTAGATTTTGTCCGGACAAACAAGAATTTTGTTTGGACAGTTTATAATTTTCTCCATTTGTTACTAAGGTTTCATTCGGGACGGCTTTTTTTACTGATTTTTACGCATCTTTGTAAAACAAAAATTAAAATTTTTGTACTAAAAAACTGTTTTAAGAATCAACAAAAAAGTCATCCCAAACAAAGCCTAAAATCTATTTTCTCAACCACACTTTCTATTATATTTTTTTTCATAAACAGCTTTCTAAGGCAAACTTTCAAAGAAAATGGTGAAAGAAGCTGTCAACCACATAGACGCAACTTCTTGTTGGCTGCATGGGACTTCATTTGTCGTTCTCCTCTATATTGTTTAGGGGTGTCAAAATCGGGTTTCGGGTTGGGTTCGGGTCGGACCCAGAACTGACCCGGGTTCAATCGGGTCGACCCTAACCCGACCCGGGGTTGGATATTTGAACCCGAACCCAACCCGGCGGGTTGCCGGGTTGACCCGACCCAACACGGGAAGGAGACCAGAGCGGACGCGGTCGAGAGCGGACGCCGGCGGGTGCGTTGCAGCGCGGGCACGGACTCGCGCGCGTTGGTGCGCGGGCAGCCGCAACAGGCTCTTGGGCAAGTGCGCGGGGCAGCCTTGGGCAGGCGGCTGACTGTGGGCACGCACAGGCAGGGTCGAGCAACTCCGCGGGCAGCCGGGGAGGGGGCGGGCAGGCTAGGGTCGATCCACGGGCAGCCGGGCAGACATTTTAAACAGGTTTCCGGGTTGACCCGTCAACCCGTCAGGTCAACCCGAACCCGACCCATTTTTCAAACGGATTAAATCCGGGAACCCAAACCCGACCCGTTTTGGAAACGGGTCGGGTTTAACCTGATTTTTCCAGGTCGGGTTCGGGTTAGGTTTTCCTGTCGTGTCAAATATTGACACCCCTAATATTGTTTCATTTTTTCTTTCGTTGGAGGAATTCCATTCGCTTTTTAATTGTTGGATTTCGATTAAAACTTGTAAAAGGTAGTGGATGTTTGAGCAACTGGAAGTTTATTTTAACTATTTCTACTACTTTACTTTCTCGTTTCACTGTTAAAGATTGTTGCCTAACTCCATTATTGGCGTCGTTATGTTGGTTAATTATTCTGTGCATACGCCGAATGCCATCCAGATACAAACTGGAATGCGTCACATCATTCCTTCGCTCGGTACCGCGGCTACCGCTGATGTGACGCATTATGACTGGTCTCCAAACAGCGTTCTGCATCCCGCCTCTGCACATAATAATTTCTCCTTTATGTATGGCGATGATCAGGTTAAATTATATATAAGAAGTTTTTTTTTTTTTTTTCATCCCTGTGCCTTTCAAATATTCTGCAGGGATATCTTGTGTCTTCAAGAAGATTAATTTATACAAGTGTCATCTAGTACCATGTTGGATCCTGTGCCATTCAAGAATTTATAATCTGTGGTTACCTTCACTACCATTAGACGGAGCTTGTGATTACATTAGCGTTACCCTATTCTTCTTATTCTTTCTTAACAATTTTGTAACTCCTGAAGCCCATTCCAATCTTTGTATTCATAATTGTAATTATGATGTACTGTTACATTTATTATCAATAGAACTTCCTCAATTTTCAGAAAAAAATAAAAAGTAAAAAGCTGTCCAAAAACAGGTCATGCAGGTTTTTTTACAAGATTCATGCAGAACATGGTTGTGAAATCTGATTATTAAAAGGCCCGCAGAAAATAAAAGAGGATTAGAAATCTAGATAAAAGAAATTGCAAGAAGAATAACTCACCAACACCTCGATAGAGACCTTTTATGCCATTTTTTCTGTATATCTTTGTCATACAATCACGAATTCCATGATAAACCTGACCACTAGAAATTAATCCAGTAAATTTCAGCTTGGATGATTCAATAACCTGCAAAACAATTTCCGTGGGTATTACATAGTATTAAGATTGGCTAGACGTAGCACAAGGCTTCATAAAAATAGTATCGAAATCAAGCTGTATCTCAATCAGAAAAGTGACATGAAAGAAGAAATGAGCAAAATTGGCTTGGGAGATCCTATAATGTATTTGTTTGTCAAATGGCTCAATATCATAGATTTGAGATAGCTGCAATAAGATTAATTTCTAAAATAATACCTGACAATTCATGTGTGATGCCCCAAGATCTAACTTGGAAAGAATGTCAATCAATTTCACAACAATTTACCAGAGTTATCTATAAACCTTCAGTAAGCAATCTATCAAACATCTAAAAAATTTAAACATCAATATACAAGTCGATTCACATCTCAAAACATCATATACAATACTCAGGAACTAAACTATCAATACAAGTAGAGAAATCTATCCTGTCCTGAGTACAAAAGAATCATCTATCGATCAAAAGACAAAAACCTGAAGATCTGGATCAATTCCTATCTCCTGCTCCCGAGCCCTGACCTGAAAATATCAACCACATATAATGAGCTTTACAAAGCCCAGCAGGTCACCTAATACCTATAACTGAAATCAAAGCACGGCTATGCTATCAATATGCATGTCAGTCAATCACAGTCAATCAATCTATATCAGTCAATGGTCAATGAGTCTATGCAGTGGAAATCAAATCAGTAATCGATGCAATCCGAAAATCAATAGTCAATAAAACCAGTCAATGCAGCGGCAGGCAAATCAATCATTTCAATTTAATCAATAAATCAATATCCGTCAATCAAATCAATACGATCTATTTAATGAAATCAATCGAGGAAAGCAATACGATAAATTTCAATCCATTCCGACAAGAAATCTATACAACAGTCAATACGGTCAGAACAGTAGGCAGTAGTACGATGTCCATGTTCATGCTATCAATACAGTATCTATATCTATTAATGTCTATAACAATGCTCAGTAGTATCAATGTTCAGTAGTCAATCGATGAAATCAGTGAAATCGTACGGTACAGTAAACCCGATCAAATCCGTAAAATCCGTAAATCAATACATTAAACATGCAATCAATACGATAATACTGAACAATGTATAATCAATGGTCATGTTGCTGTTGTAGAATTCATATTGCTGTTGTAGATATCAATACATTGGTTCTATGAAAAGAGTCGTCACTCTATTGCCCGTCGGCCGCCCGTCGGCATATAATCTCCTTATGACTCCCATCGTTATATCCATGATCCATGATCTATGATTTAAAGGAAAGCCCGTCGGCCCACCATCCTGTACAGGTATCATCTCCAACCAATGTTCAACCAGGTTATACGTGTTTCAGTATCAATAAGCAATCAATAATCAATATTAGAGCAATCATATCAATAATCATAGGCACATCGATTCAATCTATCAATTTCAGTCAAATCAGGAATCATACAAAAATCGGGCAGAGTAACAGTAGTCTATCGAATTTACACAAAAATCCTGCAAAAAGACAAATTCTGAATTTCTCCAAATTACAACAGAATAACCACGGCATCAATACAAGACTATTATTCTATAGAAACCAAGTTAGAAAACATCCTGATAATTTTCTATTCGATAAAAACCGCGTAGAACCAATTCCGACCGGAAGAAAATTCGTAGAATACAGTCAAATCGTGTAGAATAATCATATCTATAACACTCTAAAAGTTGTGCGGTGAAAGTCGTGTCAATCTCAAATCGGGTCAATTATTCGACTACAAAAATATAAATCCGGACATATCTCGATAAAAATACAACATCTTTGAAAACAGAAACAGGATTCGGAGTCCTTACCGCGAGATAAACAAATCTTCTAACTGCGTCGTCGGACGAAAAGCGCTCCACGGGCTCCAAAACCAAGCTTCCTCTTCTCTTTCCTTCTCTTTCTCTCTCTTGCCTTTTCTCTCTCTCCAAAATGAATCCAAAATATCTCAAATCCGATATTTATCAACACTGATCGTCCTGGACGATCCAAATTTCGTCCTGGTACGATGGGTTCTCTGGACAAATTTCGTACAGACGAAATCCAAATTCGTCCCGGGCGACTTGCTCTCTGGATAGATTTCGTACAGACGGATCGTCCCGACTGCTCCAGGTTCGTACAGACGAAAAATGGCAGATTTCTTCACAAATTTCTTCAGTTCGTCCAGTACTAAACCCAGTTCGTATAGACGAACTGCACTAAAAAAAAAATCAGCTTTTTGAAGGGTTTTACATCATGTGTGGCCAATTTAATCCCACAATATCACATTTCTCCAATTTAACCCCTCAACTATACAAAATAGATAAACAATGATCACTCTTATAAAATACTTCATACAAAATTGATCCCAATTTAGTCTCTCGACTATACAAAATTGACTCTAAATTTGGATCAATTTTGTATGGTTGATGTACTCGATTGCATAAATATAAGACTTTGAAACTAAATTGGCCACGTCCGAATAAGGAAAAGCTATTTTGGAGTTCCCGAAACTTTAATTGATTCATCGTTAGTACACACATCTCAAAATAAATCAATCCAAAATTGGCTAGATATGCTGACCCAAATCATTTATAAGAAGAATTAAAACAAAAAGACAGCCCTCAACAAGAGAATATTGTATACCTAAAAGAAAGATCAAGAATTACTTTACAATCTTTACCTGATAAGCAAGTTTAGTACGGACTAAATCCAGAGGATAAGTGCAGAGGACTGCAGTTCCACCAGCAATGGAACCTGAGACTAGATCAAGCACAGGTCCTCTATTAATATCAGGAAAACCATGAATGATCCAACGACGGTATTGTTCATAAGCCATATAATGCAATGCTGCATAAGGCACAATACGAGCAACACTAGCTCCATTTCCCCTGAAAGTATGAGAAAAGAAGATTATCAGCAATAAGAGTAGGTGTAGATGATTCAAGCCAACAAAAGGCAGGCTTAACATAATAGAGAACTAAAAAACAAGTCAGACCGGTAAAATCCAATAACTCCTTCAGTTCGAATAATCTTTTGGAAAGATCCAAACAAACCGATACCCTGAAAATCAGCTCTTCGAGTCTGCCAACCACAACAAAGAAAAAATTAATAAGAAAATATTACAAAAAGATATGAATCTGGGACATTTCAAACAAAAATCACACTCAATAATAGTAGTAAAACATAAAGCTTAATCTGAGCACTGGTTTCTGCCCTTATAATTACAGCTTCCACATTAATCAGATCGCAAAACTGCTTTAATCATTGACTAATACGTGAATAAACTATTCATCATACTTTAAACGATGCTTAGTTGCTAATCATAATAATTAGCCTTATTTGGCTCATAATAATTAGCCTTATTTGGCGTAATTACATTTTGATTGTTGAATAATGAGTATATTATCGATTTGTGGTTTGGACCTGCTTTCTTCACATTGCAATCTGGTCCATGACTTGTATAATCAAGTTTGGTTTCTGTCATTCTATGCATCATTTGGTCCATTTTCAAGATTTCAATAACTAGCCATTGGAAAGGGCAAACACCAATGTGACGTCAAAGGAAATATTTCATTTTTTACTAAAAAGTACATTTGGTTCTTGATCACCTCATTTTTAGCTGAGGTCATTGAAATCTCAAATCCTGAAACCAACTTCAAGCCACCACTATATCATTTTTAGTGTTACATGTCTTCATCAAGCAGTAGGAACCCAGCCCTTAGTTTCCTATCTTGGTCTGTCAATCATATACTCAAGCCTATTCAATCATATATCCAAATCTGACAGGTAATATTTGTATGCACAAGTAAACTGATAGGAAATACTTGAGTTCACAAGTAACCCTAAGGTAATACTTGAGTTAGCAAGCAACCCTAGTCAAAATCAGCCCAAAACAGTGAGCAAAACTGCTGTCCAAGCAGTTTTACAGTAGCTCCGCAGCAGGAAATGCACCAAAAACAGAGACAAAATAAGGAAAAGAAACAAGGTTTCCACTAGTAGATGCAGGAAAACAAAGAAAGATACAACGTCCTTCGATTCGAGAGGAAGAACAACTCTCCACAAGTCTCTAGCAAACCCTAGAGCCCAAGCACACAATGAGATCTCGAACTTTTCATTCAAATTCAAGATGAGGATCTAATTCCCCCCTTTCCCCCTCTTTAACTCTCATCCTCATACAAAATTCCTAAACAGCCCTTCTATTCAAATTCCCCCCCCCCTCCCTTTCCATTCAAATTTTCCCTCCAACCCTAGAATTTACTCCATGTGGGGCCCACCTAGAGTAAGTAAGGACCGGAGGGGCCCGTCTAACATTACTCCCCTCCCAAAGACTCACCTTGTCCTCAAGGTGAAATGAAGGGAATTGATCTTTCATTCTTTCAAATGGCTCCCATGTAGCATCAAATTCGGGGAGCCCTTTCCATGCGATCAACACCTCTTTGTTTCCTTCCTGGTCAAGTCTCACATCTTTCAGCTCCAGAGGTTCTAGGATCACTTCCATCTCCTCAGTTAATGTTGTTGGCAGTTCAGCACTGGTTGCATACTCCCCAATGGCTTTTCTCAGCTGTGATACATGAAATACTGGATGTATAGTGGCCGAAGGGGGTAATTTCAAACGGTATGCCACTGCCCCAATTTTATCTAATATCTTATAGGGGCCAAAATACCTTGGGGATAACTTCTCATTTCTTCTATTGGCCAAGGTCCTCTGTCTGTAGGGCCGTAGTTTTAGAAATACCTTCTCACCTACTTCAAATTGGATATCCCTTCTGTGTGCATCCGTCTGTTTCTTCATGATCTGTTGTGCCCTCATCAGATGTTTCTTCAACTCCTCCAGCATCCTATCCCTTTCTTCCAAATGCTGCTCTACTGAAGATACGGGTGTGCTACCCCTTCCATAATGCACCAAATGTGGTGGATCTCTTCCATATAGCACTCTAAAAGGGGTCATCCTGGAAGCTGAGTGGTACGAGGTATTGCACCAATACTCTGCCCAGGCCAACCATTTGGCCCATACCCTTGGTGTTTCAGAAGCAAAACACCTTAAGTAAGTTTCCAAGCTCCGATTTACAACCTCTGCTTGCCCGTCTGTTTGCGGATGGTAGGTTGTGCTCCTTTTGAGAATAGTCCCCTGTAACCTGAACAGCTCCTTCCAAAACTGGCTAAGGAACACCTTGTCGCGATCAGACACTATCGACTCTGGAATTCCATGTAATCTAACCACTTCCCTGATGAAAGAAGCCGCCACTGTCACTGCAGTGTAGGGGTGTCGAAGGGGTGTGAAATGTGCATACTTGCTCAGTCTATCAACCACCACCATAATAACAGTGAATCCCTCCGATCGTGGTAGGCCATCCACGAAATCCATGGACACTTCCTCCCATACTCTATTTGGAAGCGACAAGGGCTGTAGTAACCCCCCTGGAGCCATCACCATATACTTGTTTCTCTGACACACTTCGCACCTCGCCACTGTCTCCTGCACTTGCTTATCCATTCCTTTCCAGTATAATTCTGCAACCAGCCTCCGGTATGTCTTTTCTACTCCGGAATGACCTCCAATGACGCTCCCATGAAACTCCTGTAATAGCTGGGGAATGTGGATGGAATTTTGTGGTATCACAAACTTTCCTTGGTGCAACAATCTCTCCCCTTCAAGGGTGTAGCTTGGGTGGTTGCTCTTGTCCTTTAATAGATCCAATCGGATCTTCTTCAATTCTTCATCATGCTCACTCTCTCTTTGGATTTCCCCCCAATCCACCATTAGGGGTATCGACATGGTTACCGACTGTAGCTCTCCCCCACACCTGGATAAGGCATCGGCCGCCTTATTCTCCAACCCTGGTCGGTACTGGATCTCAAAATCGTATCCCAATAGTTTAGACAGCCACCTCTGATGTTCCTCTGTCACCATCCGTTGTTCCAACAGGTATTTCAGGCTCCTCTGATCCGTCCTGACGATGAAATGTCGTCCTAGCAGGTAGGGTCTCCACTTCTGAATTGCCAATACTATGACCATCAATTCCCGTTCATATACAGACTTCAGTCTTGCTCTTGCTGCCAACACCTGACTGAAGTAGGCAATGGGTCTATGCTGCTGCATCAACACCGCCCCCAACCCATACCCGGATACGTCTGTCTCCATCACGAACGTCTGACTGAAGTCTGGTAGGGACAAAACTGGTACCGTGGTCATTGCCTTCTTAAGCTTCTCAAAAGCTTGAGTAGCCTCTTCTCCCCACAAGAAACTATCCTTCTTTAACTGCTCTGTCAAGGGCAAGGCTATGTTGTTGTACCCTTTCACAAACCTCCGGTAGTAGCCCGTCAGTCCCAGGAATCCCCTCAGCTCCCTCAAGTTCCTAGGTAGAGGCCACCGCTGCATGGCTTCGATCTTGGCTGAATCAGCTTCCACCCCTTCCTTAGATACCAAGTGTCCCAGATACTCCACACTCTTCTGGGCGAAGCTACACTTCTTCAGATTGGCTTTAAACTCGTGCTCCCGTAGCACTCCAAAGACCACCTTCAAATGCTCTTGGTGCTCCTCCTCGGATCGACTGTACACCAGTATGTCATCGAAGAAAACTAGTACAAACCTCCGCAGGTACGGCCGAAACACCCTGTTCATCAAGGATTGGAAAGTGGCTGGAGCATTGGTAAGCCCAAATGGCATCACCAAGAACTCATAGTGCCCCTCGTGTTTCCTGAATGCCGTCTTCGGAATATCCTCCCCTTTCATCCTGATTTGGTGGTAGCCCGACTTCAAATCCATCTTAGAGAACACTACTGCTCCATACAGCTCATCCAGTAGCTCATCGATCACCGGAATGGGAAACTTATCCGGCACAGTTTCCTTATTTAATGCCCTGTAATCCACACAGAATCTCCAGCTAGCATCCTTCTTTTTGACCAGTAGTACAGGACTAGAGAAAGGACTCACACTTGGTCTGATGATCCCCGCGTCCAACATCTCCTTAATCAGCTTCTCGATCTTGTCCTTCTGAATTTGGGGGTAGCAGTAGGGTCGCACACTAACTGGTGGCACCCCCTCCTTCAGAATGATTGCATGCTCTTGCTCCCTGAGTGGTGGTAAGCCTTGAGGCGGTTGGAACACCTCACTGAACTGTTATATGAGCGGTTGTACTGCCAGAGGAAGGCTTCCCTCATCCCCTACACTGACCCTCTCCAAGCGCTGTAGTTCCACCAAATATCCACCTCCCACCTCTTGTATGGTTCTGATCATGGATCTGAGAGACACGTCGGTCCTGGATAGCCCTGCGTCGCCCTGGATCACCATCTTCTTTCCTTCCACCATTAGCTCCATCCTCAAAGCACCCCAATTTACTTTGGTCTCCCCTAAGGTCTGCAGCCATTTCATCCCCAGGATGACATCAGTGCTCCCTAACTCCAAGGGAAGAAATTCTTCCCTCACCTGGATCCCCTGAATCATCAGCACTACTCCTCTACAAACTCCCCTTCCCATTTCTACCTTTCCTGTACCCAACATCACTCCATAGCCGCCTGTATCCTCCAGTTTCACCCCCAGCAAGTCAACCATCTGAGTGGAGATGAAATTGTGGGTTGCCCCACTATCGATCAACACTATCACCTTTCTATTAGCCATCTCTCCCCTCACTTTCATAGTGTGATTTGGTGTGAATCCCACTACAGAATTTAGGGATACTTCTGCTACATCCAAATGTAGTTTCTCCTCATCCTCCATCTCTAACCCACTTCCACCCTCCTCAGCTTCCTCGTCATCACAGACGGTGAGAACCTGAAGAGTTCGGTCCTTACACCTATGCCCTGGCATGTATTTCTCATCACATCTAAAACACAACCCCTTTGCCCTCTTCTCCTGTATCTCCTTCTCGGTTAGCCTTTTGAAATTTCCCCCTCTAGTTCTCTCTTTGGGTATTTCCCTCAACCCCCTTGTTGTCGGTGCCTTTGGAGCTAAGAAAATAGTGGTCATCCTGTAAGATCCCCCAGAATTGCTTCCCCTAATCCCCTTCTCCATATGCTTCTGGTCCTCCACCAGTTGAGCTAGCTCCATGGCCTCTCCAAGGTTTCGTGGCCTCATCACCCGAACTGCTGCCCGGATCTCCGCTTTCAGCCCCTTCATAAATTTTCCTTCTAACACTGTCTCTGAGAGCCGATCCAGTCTGCTGGCCAAATACTCGAACCGGTCACGATACTCTGCCACTGTCCCTTCCTGTGTCAAGGCAAAAAATTGCTCATAGAAGTCTCCTCCCCTGCTGGTTCGGAAGCGTTCTAGTAGACAGTCCTTGAACTCTCTCCAGGTGCGAATGGGTCGCCTCATGTCCCGCCATTAATACCATGCCAGAGCCTTCCCTTCTAAGCACAAGCCTGCAGCTGTCAACTTCTCCTCCTCATTCAACCCATTGACTGTAAAGTATCTCTCCATCTTGTAGATCCAACCATGTGCGTCTTCGCCCTCAAATATGGGCATCTTCAATTTCCTCACTCTCGGGTCACCACTGTAATATCAGATCTGCTCCAGAATCGTCCGGGCCGATTGTGGATCGTCCCGGGACGATCAGTTCCAAGTTTGTTCCAGAATCTGTACAGAAGTTACGGGAAAATTTTCCTGTAGGCATCGTCCGGGCCGATCTGGGTATCGTCCCGGGACGATCAGAACATGGCACAAGTCAGAGAATAGGGGTTTTTATCGTCCAAGGAAATTAATTATCGTCCTGAGAAATCATCCCAGGCCGATGTGAATTTGGTCAGATCGTCCAGGACGATCGTGCGATCGGCCGGGCCGATCAGAGCATTATTTAGCTGAAATCAGCTCATTTTGAAGAGAGAGAAAAATATAAAATATCTAAATTCAGTTTGAGGAGAGAGAAGGTCGAGGAGAAAATTGGAAAAATTGATTTTTGGACAACGCCGGGCCGTTTTCGTCCGACGAGACAGTTCAAGAAAGTGGTGTACGCAAGGTAAGGCACATTCCGCCTTTCTCAATTTTCAGAACGGTGAAGTTTGAACGATTTTTCTGTCCGGATTTCGTTTTCGTTAGCGAATTTCGTCCGTATTTTCCGATTGGTTCAGTTTTACAGCGTAACTTTTGATATGTTTCTGAGGTGCCGAGTGTGCACATTTTGATTATTTTCTGGAGATTTTTGACAGGATAGTTTTGATTTGACGGCGTTTTCTGTTGACTGTAAATTTTCACGATGTCTGAAAATGTTGTGGCAGTAAAATAAATATCTTGCAATGTTGTTGTGAACATTCTGTGATAATTTGGTAATTTTTTATTTTAGAAAATTTTGTGTAAATTCCATATACTGCCGTTATGCTGCCAGATTTTCGTACGATTTCTGAAATTGTCCGGATTTGTTCTGAAATGAAATGATATGATTGTATGCTATGAAAGGGGAGATATAAGGGCTCAGGATCCTGTGAGATCCTGTCTGTGTCAGGTAAATCCGAAATGAGCTCTGAAATCTGAAAATAAGTTCTGTTCCAGATCCGATGATATCTGGTGCGATAAGCACATCTGTTCTGGTGCCATGAGCACAAAGGGAGGCATAAGGGGCCAGAATCCGAGAGATTCTGTCAGTGTCTGGGAAGGGAGGTATAAGGGGCCAGAATCCGTTGAGATTCTGTCAGAGTCGGGGAATCTGTTTTGACTTTTGATATGTTCTGATTTGATATGAATTTATGATTTCCGTACGATTCTGTCTGTTATGATATGCTGTTCTGATATGACTTCTGATCTGATATGATATAATCTGATTTCTGATTTCTGTACGTTCTGTCAGCTCTGATGTGATGTATTTCTGTTCTGTTCTGATTTGATCCGATTTGTATGATTTCTGTTCTGATGTGATCGGTACGATTCTGTTTATCTGATTTCTGTTCTGTTCTGTCCGATTCTGTTCTGATTTCTGTACGGATTTTTATCTGAAGTGTTTGTTGTGGATTCTGAGAATTTTGATTGGAGGTTTGATGCCTTGCTGAGCTGTTGAAGCTCATCCTTGTTTTCTGTGCGGTTTTCAGGTTCTGGGAGAGGGAAGGAAGTCTTGGAGTAGGAGTTCAGAGTCTGATCTGTGATAGGTATTTTGTACTTTTGATTTTTGTACAGTCATGGCTTTTCTGTTCTGTTTTCCTTTCTATCTAAAAGCCATGAGTTGTATTTGTATATGATTATTTTGATGAAAGAAAAGTTAGATGATATGTTCCGCTGCATTTGATGTTTATAGTAGCTCTGTGTGTGTCTGTATGTTTGGAAGAAAGTTCTGAAAGCAAATTCCAAAGCCAGATCCTGGAATCAGTTCAATCAGTTGAGTTTGGCCACGACCCGATGCGAGCAGGATCCGTCCCGGTTGGGTTGGGTCGTGACAAGTTTTAGTGGTATCAGAGCAAAGGTTTTGAAATTTGGAATTTGAATTGTAAGACAGAGCTATAGGAAGTGATCTGAGTCTGTCTGGGGTAGTTTCGGTTTGTCCGGATTTTTTATTGTGTTGTTTTTGTGATAGTTTTCTGGATTTTCTGGATTTTCTGTATGGATCTGCCAGACCCCGACATGACAGACGGTCAGAGTGCCAGTCAGGCAGCACTAGTGGGGAGTACAGCCCCAGTAGTTGGTGCAGATACACTTTCCCAGTTTGCTACATTGGTTGCTCAGATGATGAGCGAGACTCACAGTAGAGCTTCTACTGTTCGATCTGAGGATATTGATAGACATCTGCAGATGTTTCTGAGATTGAAACCACCGAGGTTGGAGGGCGCTGTTGAGCCCAGAGCAGCTGAGGAGTGGCTGAGGAGGATAGAGAAGACTTTTGACGGCATGCAGTGTCCGTCAGACAGGAAGGTACCTTTGGCAGTATTTCTGTTAGATGGAGAAGCTGAGCACTGGTGGGTAGGCCAGCAGGAGGCCAAGTTTCAGGGCAGATTAAACTCTTTAATTTCTTGGGAAGAGTTTTCTGAGGTATTCCGATCTTGGTTTGTTCCCCCTTCTACACGACAGCAGATGCAGGAGAGTTTTCTGAGGCTGGTTCAGGGGAGCAAGACTGTGATGCAGTACGAGGCAGAGTTTACTGCCTTAGCCCGATATGCTCCGCAGCTGGTTAGTACTTCTGCTGAGAAGTGTTATCGATTTCTGAGGGGACTACGAGATAGTTTGAGTCAGCCCCTGGTACCGTTTCATCTTTCTGATTTTTCTGAGCTTGTGGAAAGAGCTCGTCTGATAGAGAACGATCTGATGGCTACTCAGCAGCGGTGGACTGCGAGTAGGAAGAGGTTTGGGGGTGATGCTTCTGGTAGTAGTTCCTCTGGCAAGAGGAGATTTGTTTCTGGTTCTGGAGACTCCAGGAGGAGTGGACAGTCAGGATTTGCTGGTACTGCTACGACCAGTACGACTAGCTCTGGATCTGTTAGTGGGGCACCTGTGTGCCAGAGTTGTGGACGACGACACTTTGGCCAGTGCTACAGGATGACTGGTCAGTGCTTTAGATGTGGTCAGCCAGGACATCGGATTGCAGAGTGTCCACAGGCTGGATTTGATCGACGATCTGAGTTCCGATCCGAGAGCTTTGTTAGACCTGCCGGTTCAGCAGGACGACCGAGGACTGTTCCTCCACGCCCTGTGACTGAGGGATCTTCTGGTAGAGGTGGTGGTTCGAGTTCTGTGCCAAGAAGACCACCTACTGCTAGTCAGAGGGAGCCTAGTAATTCTGTTGCTTCAGCTCCAGCTCCAGTTCAGCCACGAGTGTACAGTCTGAGTCAGCAGGAGGCTCGAGATGCTCAGGATGTGGTGACAGGTACGATTTACATTTCTGATCAGCCCTGTCGTGTTTTGTTTGATTCTGGAGCCAGTCACTCTTTTTTGTCCGAGCGATGTTTTGATGCTTTGCATTTGGATTCGATTTTGCTTCCGGTTTCTCTTTCTGTGATTTTGCCGGCTGGAAGTAATTTGATTGCTCGGAAGTTTTGTTTTTGTAAGATTGATATTGCGGGCAAGAAGTGAAAATCGAGTTTGATTCTGTTGCCGATTTCTTCGTACGATGTGATTTTGGGCATGGATTGGCTGAGTCTGTATGAGGCTCAGATTGACTGTCTGAAGAAGCAAGTGAGTTTGCTTATGTCTGGAGAGATGTGTGTATTCCAAGGCTTACGAGGTGTTCTCTCCAGTCTGATTTCTGGGCTGGAAGTTAGAAGAATGTGGAAGAAGGGTTATCCAATCTTTTTGACTTCTGTACGGGATATGAACCTGGATGTGGGTTCTGTTTTTGATATCCCAGTGGTACGAGAGTTTGCTGATGTATTTCCTGAGGAGTTGGTTGGTTTACCTCCGGATAGAGATGTGGAGTTCTCTATTGATATTTTTTCGGGTACAGCTCCGATATCAAAAGCTCCGTACAGGATGGCACCGAAAGAACTTTATGAGTTGAAAGTTCAGCTTCAGGAGTTGGTGGATAGAGGATTTGTTCGTCCTAGTGTTTCTTTTGGGGAGCACCTGTTTTGTTTGTGAAGAAGAAGGACGAAACACTCCGTATGTGTGTTGACTACAGAGATTTGAATAAAGTCACGATCAAGAACAAGTATCCTTTGCCACAGATTGACGACTTGTTTGACCAGCTTTCTGGTTCTTCTGTGTTTTCGAAGATTGACTTGAGATCCGGATATTATCAGGTGAAGGTAAAGGAAGCTAATGTGTTGAAGACAACTTTCAGTACTCGGTACGGACACTACGAGTTCTTGGTTATGCCTTTTGGGGTAACCAACGCACCTGCTATCTTTATGGATCTGATGAACAGAGTGTTCAGGGAGTATCTGGATCAGTTTGTGATCGTCTTTATCGACGATATTCTGGTATATTCTGCTTCTGAGGATGATCATGCCAGACATTTGAGCATGGTGTTGGAGACTCTGAGACGGCATCAGTTGTATGCTAAGTTCTCCAAGTGTGAATTCTGGCTGAAGAGCATTTCATTTCTGGGGCATGTGATTAGCGGAGAAGGTATTTCTGTTGATCCCCAGAAGATTCAGGCTGTTGCGGGTTGGCCAAGGCCTACTACGGTATTTGAGGTACGTAGTTTCTTAGGCATGGCTGGATACTACAGGAAGTTTGTGAAAGGATTTTCTCAGATTGCTACGCCTCTGACGAGACTGACTCAGAAGTCAGTAGCTTTTGTTTGGACACCGGAGTGTGAGGCTAGTTTTCAGAGATTGAAGGATTGTCTGACTTCAGCTCCAGTGTTAGCACTACCGTCAGGTACGGAAGGATTTCAAGTGTTCAGTGATGCTTCACTGAAAGGTTTGGGGTGTGTGTTATATCAGCATGGACGGGTAATTGCTTATGCCTCGAGACAGTTAAAATCACATGAGAAGAATTACCCGACACATGATTTGGAATTAGCTGCAGTTGCTTTTGCTTTGAAGATTTGGCGTCACTATTTGTATGGCGTCAGATGTGAGATTTTCACGGATCACAAGAGCTTGAAGTACATTTTCACTCAGAAGGATCTGAATTTGAGGCAAAGAAGGTGGCTTGAGTTGATCAAGGACTATGATCTGACGATTCAGTATCAGCCTGGTAAGGCTAATGTGGTGGCGGATGCTCTGAGCAGGAAATCTTCTGGATTATCAGGTATTCAGCTCACTTCTGATGATTTTCTGATACGTGATATGGAGCGGTTGCAGTTGGAGGAGATTTCCTCCAATAGTTTGGATTCTGGAATTTTGACTCAGTTGAGCATTTAGTTTTCTTTGGAAGAAAAGATTCAGGAAGCCCAGAAGTTAGATTCTGATTATTCGACGTTGATTGCTCAGATTGAATATGGGAAGAAGCCTGAACTCCGAGTTTCTGATTCTGGTACCATTTTCTGCAAGAACAGGTTGTGGATTCCTGTGTTTGGAGATCTGAGGAAAGAGATTCTGTATGAATCTCATCATTCAGGCTACACTGTTCATCCGAGAAGTGGCAAGATGTACGGAGATATGAAGAGTTTGTTCTGGTGGCCGGGTATGAAAAAGGATGTAGCCGATTTTGTTGCTAGATGCGAGGCCTGTCAGTTGGTGAAGGCAGAGCATCAGCGACCAGGAGGACTTTTGCAGTCGTTGCCTATCCCTGAGTGGAAGTGGGAGGAGGTAACGATGGATTTTGCTATGGGTTTTCCTTGATCAAGGCAAGGGCACGATGCCATTTGGGTGATTGTCGATCGATTGACGAAGTCTGCTCATTTTCTTCCGATCAGGCAGACCGATCCGGTGGATCGATTGGCACAGGTATATGTGAAAGAGATTGTAAGATTACACGGTGTGCCTAAGGTGATTGTTTCTGATCGAGATGGACGATTTACTTCCAGACTTTGGAAGGGTATTCAGCAAGGTTTGGGTACGAAGTTGTATTTCAATACAGCTTTTCATCCGCAGACTGACGGACAGTCTGAGAGGACTATTCAGGTACTGGAAGATCTGTTGAGGCTGTGTGTTCTGGATTTTGGCGGAAGCTGGGAAGATCACATTCCGCTGATCGAGTTTGCTTACAATAACAGTTTTCAGTCCAGTATTGATATGGCACCTTATGAAGCTCTGTATGGCCGAAAGTGTAGAACTCCTTTGACTCTGACTGAGGTTGGAGATAGACAGGAGATGAGTGCCACTTTTGTAGATGAAACTGTTAAGAAAGTCAATTTGATTAAAGAAAGGTTGAAAGCTGCACAAAATCGACAGCAGAAATATTACAATCAGAAGCACAGGTTCGTTGAATTTTGAGTTGGTGACTTTGTGTATGTCAAAGTCAGTCCGATGAAGGGTGTGAGCAGATTTGGCAGAGTGAGTAAGCTCATCCAAGGTATGTTGGACCGTTTGAAATCCTTGAAAGGATTGGTAAATCTGCTTATCGGCTGTTGTTATACGATCAGATGTTCGATGTTCATAATGTGTTCCACGTATCTACTTTGAGAAAGTGGATATCTGACTCTGGAAAGAAAGTGTCTGCTGATGAGGTAGAGATTCAGGAGAATCTGGGATATAAAGAAGAACCCGAGTTGATCCTAGCTTACGATATTCGTAAGTTGAGAAGTAAACAGATTCTGATGGTTAAGGTGCAGTGGAAGCACCGAATTGCACGAGAAGCGACTTGGGAGAAGGAGTCGGACCTGAGGAAGTCATATCCGTATTTGTTCTGTCGAGGACGACATTCTTCTGAAGTTGGAGAGATTGTAATATCAGATCTGCTCCAGAATCGTCCGGGCCGATTGTGGATCGTCCTGGGACGATCAGTTCCAAGTTTGTTTCAGAATCTGTACAGAAGTTACGGGAAAATTTTCCTGTAGGCATCGTCCGGGCCGATCTGGGTATCGTCCCGGGACGATCAGAGCATGACACAAGTCAGAGAATAGGGGTTTTTATCGTCCAAGGAAATTAATTATCGTCCTGAGAAATCGTCCCAGGCCGATGTGAATTTGGTCGGATCGTCCAGGACGATCGTGCGATCGGCCGGGCCGATCAGAGCATTATTTAACTGAAATCAGCTCATTTTGAAGAGAAAGAAAAAAATATAAAATATCTAAATTCAGTTTGAGGAGAGAGAAGGTCGAGGAGAAAATTGGAAAAGTTGATTTTTGGACAACGCCGGGCCGTTTTCGTCCGACGAGACAGTTCAAGAAAGTGGTGTACGCAAGGTAAGGCACATTCCGCCTTTCTCAATTTTCAGAACGGTGAAGTTTGAACGATTTTTTTGTCCGGATTTCGTTTTCGTTAGCGAATTTCGCCCGTAATTTCCGATTGGTTCAGTTTTACAGCGTAACTTTTGATATGTTTCTGAGGTGCCGAGTGTGCACATTTTGATTATTTTCTGGAGATTTTTGACCGGATAGTTTTGATTTGACAGCGTTTTCTGTTGACTGTAAATTTTCACGATGTCTGAAAATGTTGTGGCAGTAAAATAAATATCTTGCAATGTTGTTGAGAACATTCTGTGATAATTTGGTAATTTTTTATTTTAGAAAATTTTGTGTAAATTCCGTATACTGCCGTTATGCTGCCAGATTTTCATACGATTTCTGAAATTGTCCGGATTTGTTCTGAAATGAAATGATATGATTGTATGCTATGAAAGGGGAGATATAAGGGGTCAGGATCCTGTGAGATCCTGTCTGTGTCAGGTAAATCTGAAATGAGCTCTGAAATCTGAAAACAAGTTCTGTTCCGGATCCGATGATATCTGGTGCGATAAGCACATCTGTTCTGGTGCCATGAGCACAAAGGAGGCATAAGGGGCCAGAATCCGAGAGATTATGTCAGTGTCTGGGAAGGGAGGTATAAGGGGCCAGAATCCGTTGAGATTCTGTCAGAGTCGGGGAATCTTTTCTGACTTTTGATATGTTCTGATTTGATATGAATTTATGATTTCCGTACGATTATGTCTGTTATGATATGCTGTTCTGATATGACTTCTGATCTGATATGATATAATCTGATTTCTGATTTCTGTACGTTCTGTCAGCTCTGATGTGATGTATTTTTGTTCTGTTCTGATTTGATCCGATTTGTATGATTTCTGTTCTGATGTGATCGGTACGATTCTGTTTATCTGATTTATGTTCTGTTTTGTCCGATTCTGTTCTGATTTCTGTACGGATTTTTATCTGAAGTGTTTGTTGTGGAATCTGAGAATTTTGATTGGAGGTTTGATGTCTTGCTGAGCTGTTGAAGCTCATCCTTGTTTTCTGTGTGGTTTTCAGGTTCTGGGAGAGGGAAGGAAGTCTTGGAGTAGGAGTTCAGAGTCTGATCTGTGATATGCATTTTGTACTTTTGATTTTTGTACAGTCATGACTTTTCTGTTCTGTTTTCCTTTCTGTCTAAAAGCCATGAGCTGAATTTGTATATGATTATTTTGATGAAAGAAAAGTTAGATGATCTGTTCCACTGCATTTGATGTTTATAGTAGCTTTGTGTGTGTCTGTATGTTTGGAAGAAAGTTCTGAAAGCAAATTCCAAAGCCAGATCCTGGAATCAGTTCAGTCAGTTGAGTTTGGCCACGACCCGATGCGAGCGGGATCCGTCCTGGTCGGGTTGGGTCGTGACAACCACCGTGTCCCCTAACGCCTCCATAACCTCCCATTCCTCTAGGAGGAGGTGCTCCCCAGTAGTCACGATCTTCCCTCCTACGATCATACCCGATCCCTTCATCACATTCCCCTCTTCTTCTTTCCAAATCAGCACCACGGCGGTAAGCATCGTCCCTTCTTCCAAAAAATTTTGCACCCCTCCTTTCATAGCTCATACTCATCTCCTCCCTAGAAAGCGGTTCTAGAGGAGGTATTCCATCATCTCCCTCGAGGATCTCCACTTCTGGGTTCTCCCTTCCCCTTAATGGGTTCGGAATTCCTCCTTTTGAATGGCCGCCTGTGGCCTCCCTTGTTTCCGATGTCGCTGGATTTTGTTTGTCTTCAAGCATCTTCTTCATCATATTCTCCAAAGCAGTGAACCTCCCCTCCATCATTTCATGAATGGAAGCAAATTGGTTGTGAAAATCAATGGTTCTTTCCTCCAGATCAGCCTTCAGTTGGCCTATTTCTCCCTCTAGTGCATCAACCTTCTTTCCGGCCATCTTCCCTCCACGGTTTTACAAGAACTTCTTGAGGAGGAAAGAAAAATTGCTGAAATTTTCAGATTTCCGCCTCCAACAGTCCCAAGACTATGGCTCTGATACCAATTTGATAGGAAATACTTGAGTTCGCAAGTAACCCTAAGGTAATACTTGAGTTCGCAAGCAACCGTAGTCAAAATCAGCCCAAAACAGTGAGCAAAACTGCTGTCCCAGCAGTTTTACAGCAGCTCTGCAGCAGGAAATGCACCAAAAACAGAGAAAAAATAAGGAAAAGAAACAAGGTTTCCACTAGTAGATGCAAGAAAACAAAGAAAGATACAACGTCCTTCGATTCGAGAGGAAGAACAACTCTCCACAAGTCTCTAGCAAACCCTAGAGCCCAAGCACACAATGAGATCTCAAACTTTTCATTCAAATTCAAGATGAGGACCTAATTCCCCCCTTTCCACCTCTTTAACTCTCATCCCCATACAAAATCCCTAAACAGCCCTTCTATTCAAATTCCCCCCCCCCCCTTTCCATTCAAATTTCCCCTCCAACCCTTGAATTAACTCCATGTGGGGCCCGCCTAGAGTAAGTAAGGACCAGAAGGGCCCGCCTAACATAAACCTAACCCAAATCAAGTACCTAAGAAAGGAAAACTGCTGTTCGCGGCGAGAAAACAGCCCAAACAGCGGGAAATCTGAGAAAAACTTAAGGAAAATTCGTAGGAAATCAAAACAAACACTTGTATTACACTAGTAGATGAAAAAAACACTTGCAAGATACAATTTTCCTTCAATTCGAGAGGAAGGAAATACTCTCCACAATCTCCGGCAATGCAAAGAGCCCAAGACATCTCAAATAAAATTCAAATTCAAGATGATAGCCAAACTCTCACCATAACTCCTAATTAAAGACAAATGAAAATTACAAAATACCTAAAACAGCCCCTCATTCAAAAATTTCCCTCCCAAAACCGATTTAACCTTAAGTGGGGCCCACAGGGGCTTCCACCCCCCTTGCTGTTTCCGCCAAGCCAGGCCCCTGCCTGGAATAAACCTGGACCGGTCCAGCCGGCCCCTGCTGGGCCGGCCTAACAGTACTCCCCTCCCAAAAACTCACCTTGTCCTCAAGGTGAAAGTCGAGGAACTGTTGCTTCACAATTTCATATGGCTCCCAGGTGGCTTCGTATTCGGGAAGATCCTTCCATTTAATCAACACCTCCTTGTTTCCCTTTTTATCAACCCTTACCCCTTCCAGCTCCATGGGCTCCATGACCACCTCCAAATCCTCTGTCAAAGATGTTGGTAGTTCAGCACTAGCTACCTGTTCCCCTAGCGCTCTCCTCAGCTGTGACACATGGAATACCGGGTGTATAGTAGCGGAGGAGGGTAACTTCAGACGATACGCTACTGCTCCAATCTTCCCCAAGACTTCATAGGGACCAAAATACCCCAGTGTCAACTTTTCATTTCTTTTGTTAGCTACCGATTTCTGCCTGTAGGGTCTTAGCTTCAAGAACACCTTCTCCCCCACTTCATATTGCATGTCTCTCCTGTGTGTATCGGCTCGCTTCTTCATAATTTGTTGTGTCATTCCTAGATGTTTCTTTAACTCCTCCAACACCTGGTCTCTTTCCTCTAAATACTGCTCAACTGAAAAGATCGGTGTGTTTCCCGTCCCATAATGCACTAAATGTGGAGGGTCTCTTCCATAGAGTACCTTGAAAGGGGTCATTTGGGATGCAGAATGATACGAAGTATTATACCAATACTCTGCCCATGGTAACCATTTAGCCCACTTTCGTGGTGTTTTTGAAGCAAAACACCTCAAATAGGTCTCCAAACTCCGATTTACCATCTCTGTCTGTCCGTCTGTCTGTGGATAGTAGGCGGTACTCCTCTTGAGAACAGTGCCCTGCATTCTGAAGAGTTCCTTCCAAAATTGATTAAGGAACACTTTGTCTCTATCTGATACAATTGAACCAGGGAATCCGTGTAATCTCACCACCTCTCTAATAAATGTTGCTGCCACTGAGACCGCAGTGTATGAGTGTCGCAAGAGGATGAAATGTACATACTTACTGAGGCGGTCTACCACTATCAAAATGACTGTGAATCCCTCTAAGCGAGGTAGGCCATCAATGAAGTCCATGGACACTTCCTCCCAAACTCTGTTTGGAAGTTCCAAGGGTTGGAGTAGCCCTCCTGGTGCCATCGCCATGTATTTATTTCTTTGGCACACCTCACACCTTGCCACCAGCTCATCCACATCTTTATGTATACCCTTCCAATAGAGCTCCGCTGCTAGCCTCCTATATGTCTTCTGAACTCCTGAATGGCCTCCAACTGCACTGTCATGGAACTCCTGCAACAAGTGGGGGATATGTATGGAAGTTCGTGGCATCACAAACCTCCCTTGATATAATAGTCTCTCTCCCTCAATACAGTAACCCGGATGGCTACTCTTGTCTTTCTTCAGGTCTTCCCTGATCTTTCCCAACTCTTTATCTCGCTTGCTTTCTTCCTTGATGGCCCCCCCAGTCAACCATCAGGGGTACTAAAACTGTCAACTCCTGAAACTCCCCCACACACCTGGATAAGGCGTCAGCCGCCTTGTTTTCCACCCCTGGTCGATATTGGATCTCAAAATCATAGCCCAACAATTTTGACAACCACCTTTGGTGTTCCTCAGTCACCATCCTTTGCTCCAGCAAGTATTTCAGGCTTTGCTGATCCGTACAAACAATGAAATGTCTGCCCAACAGGTAAGGGCGCCACTTTTGAATGGATAAGACGATGGCCATCAGTTCTCTCTCGTACACTGACTTCAATCATGCCCTAGTCGATAGCACCTGGCTGAAATAAGCTATAGGCCTATGATTCTGCATCAACACTGCTCCCAAGTCGTACTCTGAAGCATCGGTCTCCACGACGAATAACTGGCTGAAATCTGGGAGAGCTAGCACTAGGACGGTCGTCATGGCCATCTTTAATCGTTCAAAAGCCTAGGTCGCCGCCTCTCCCCACAGAAAATTGTCCTTCTTCAGCTGCTCCGTCAACGGCTAAGCGATGGAACTATAATCCTTCACAAATCTCCGGTAGTATCTCATTAATCCCAAGAAACCCCTCAACCCCCTGATGTTCTTGGGCATGAGCCATTTCTGCATTGCTTCAACCTTTGACTGGTCGGCTGCCACTCCCTCTTGAGACACTACATGTCTCAAATATTCCACCCTAGATTGGGCAAAACTACACTTCTTTAAGTTAGCTTTCAGTTGATGTGTCTGTAGAATCCTCAAAACCTCCTTCAGATGCTCCTAATGTTCCTCCTCGGTTTGGCTGTACACCAAAATGTCATCAAAGAAGACTAGCACAAACTTCCTCAGGTGCTGCATGAACACCCTGTTCATCAAGGACTGAAAGGTAGCAAGGGCGTTAGTGAGCCCAAATGGCATCACCAAGAACTCATAGTGCCCCTCATGTGTTCTGAAAGTCATCTTCTGAATGTTCCCTTCCTTCATTCTGATTTGGTGGTAGCCCGACTTCAGGTCCATCTTAGAAAACATAACTGCTCCATGCAGCTCATCTAATAACTCATTGATCACTGGAATGGGGAATTTGTCCGGTACTGTCTCCTTGTTCAGGGTCCTGTAATCCACGCAAAACCTCCAGCTCTAATCCTTCTTTTTGACAAATAAGACTGGACTAGAAAAAGGACTCACACTAGGTCTGACGATCCCTGCTTCCAACATCTCCTTAATCAGCTTCTCAATTTCATCTTTCTGAATCTGGGGGTAGCGGTATGGTCGAACAATGATCGGTGGCACTCCCTCTTTCAGAAGGATGGCGTGCTCCTGCTCTCTAGGTGGTGGCAATCCCTGAGGTGGCTGGAACACCTCCATGTATTGCTGTATGAGCGGTTGCACCACCTGTGGAATGTTTCCTTCTTCCCCCACACTGACCCTCTCCAAACGTTGCAGCTCCACTAAAAATCCCCCTCCCACTTCCTGTATGGATCTGATCATGGATTTGAGAGATACGAATGCCCTTGACAGCCCTACATCCCCCTGGATCACCTTCCTTTGCCCTTCTATCATCAGTTCCATCCTCAGAGCACCCCAGTTAACCTTAGTCTCCCCCAAAGTCTGTAGTCATTTCATCCCCAGGATGACATATGTACTTCCCAATTCTAATGGGAGAAAATCCTCCCTCACCTGTAGCCCTTGGATAGTTAAGACCATTCCCCTGCAAACTCCTCTCCCCATCTCCACCTTCCCCGTGCCCATCATCACCCCATAGCCTCCTGTATCGACTAGATCCATCCCCAACTGATCAACGATCTGGACAGAAATGAAATTGTGGGTTGCCCCACTATCGATCAATACCAACACTTCACGGTCAGCTATTTCTCCTCTTACTTTCATAGTGTGACTTGGAATGAATCCTACTACCGAGTTCAGAGAAACTTCTGCCACATCCAGATGCAACTTTTCCTCCCCTTCTGACCCGCTCCCACCTCCCTTCTCGTCTTCCTTGTCTTCAAAAACGAGGAGAACCGAAAGAGTTCGGTCTTTGCACCTGTGTCCGGGCATGTACTTCTCATCACATCAGAAATCAAGGCTTTTAAAACCGGACCGGTCAATGAACCGGAAGAAGGAGGGGTTAGAGGTTTGATGGTTCGACCGGGGTCGAACCGGATGACGTAATAAATATTTATTATATTTAAATATTATAATAATGACACAATTATTTATAAATATATAACAAAAATTGAAAAAAATTATAATACTTTTACTTATATAATAGTGAAATGTTAGTCAAATAAATTCAAACATTTAAATCTAAAGGAAAATCATATAGAATCAATTAGAGTTTTAAAAATAAATACAATTAAATCTACTAATTTAGTATTTTTTTACTAATTTAATATTTTTAATTTTAACAGTATACATTAGACATATCTCTAACTTTTACTTTTAGTAATATAACTAATTAATTAGAATTATTAACTTAGAAGGAAAAAAAAAATGACATCATAAGCTTTTTTATATATAAACGTGACTTCCAGCTAATCTCCTCATGGCCATAGGAAAACAAAAAAGGGAAAAAAAGCTGTGGGGTTTAGTCCCACACCGTGTGCAGTTCATGAGCTTTTTTATATATAAACAAATGCATATTCACCCGTTTAACAAACAATGCCAGCTTGAGGCTTGAGGCTTCTAATGGGTGGGGCGATGTTGGGAAGTGCAGACTTGTGTACTTTGCAAGATTTTATTCTAATAAATATATTTTGTGAATTGAAGAGGGTCGACGAGCTTGAAATTAATCGAGCCCAAATCTTGTTCGGTTCGTTTATTTCCCCATAAATAATATTAATTTGATGTTATACCAAAGTCAGTTGATGTTCAAACCAAAGTCAGTGGGGGCCAGCATCCGCCAGTGAAGCCAACCCTTCGTCGCGAAGCGAAAACGGTTGTGAGAAACCGGAGCCGGTTTTCCGGTTCAACGGTTGAACCGGCGGTTCGAACGGTCCAAGACCGGTTCGACGCGAAAACGATTCTCAGGCGAACCGTAACCGGCCGGCCAGCCGGTTCGCGGTTCAACCGGTTGAACTGGCCGGTCCGGTCCGGTTTTAAAAGCCTTGTCAGAAATACAACCCCTTTAACCTCTTCTCCTGCATCTCTTTCTCGATCAGTCGTTTAAACTATCCCCTATTTCCCCCTCCTCTAGTCCTATTCTTTAGTGCTTCCTTCAGACTCCCTGAGGCTGCCCCCTTTGAAGGCAAGAAGGTATTAGTCATCATGTACGACCCCCCACCCCCCTCCTGAATAGTTTCCTCGAGCTCCTCTTTCAGATTTCTTCTGATCTTCCACCAATTGTGCCAGCTCCATAGCCTTCCCTAGGTTCCTCGGCTCCAATACTCTGACAGCTGTTCGTATCTCTGATTTAAGCCCCTTCATGAAGTTCCCCTCCAAGGCCGACTCCGAGATGTGATCCAATCGGCTAGCCAAGTACTTGAATCTGTCTCGATAATCCGCCAACGTCCCCTCCTGAGTCAGGGCAAAGAACTGCTCATAGAAGTCTCCTACCCCATCGGCTCAGAAACGCTCTAATAAGCAATCATTGAACTCCCTCCATCTCCGGATGGGCTCCCTCCTGTCACGCCACTGATACCATGCCAAAGCTTTTCCTTCAATACACAATCATGCAGCCGTCAGCTTCTCATCCTCTGTCAACCCGTTGACAGCAAAGTGACGCTCTACCTTGTAGATCCAGCCATGGCCGTCTTCACCCTAAAAAATGGGCATCTTCAATTTCCTCACCTTGGGATCTCCCCCGTTTCCCCGGTATCCTCCATAACCTCCCATTCCTCTCAGAGGAGGCGCTCCCCAATTGTCCCGATCGTCCCGATCGTCCCTCCGACGATTGTATCCCAAACCACCATTGTATTCCCCTCTTCTCCCATCAAAATCAGAAACTCGATGCTGAAATTCCTCTTCTTCCTTCAAAATTAGCACCTCGATACTGAAATTCCTCTTTTCTCCCGCCAAAATCAGCACCCCTTCTGTCATATCCCATACTTATCTCTTCCCTAGAAAGAGGCTTTAGAGGAGGCATGTCGTTCTCTCCCTCTAGGATCTCCACCTCCGAATTTCTCCTCCCCCACAAAGGGTTCGAATTTCCTCCCATGCCTTGGCCGTCAGTGATCTCTCTTACTTCCGATGTCGCCGGATTGGTCTTCATTTCAAGTAATTTCTTCATCATTTCTTCCATCACGGTGAACTTCCCCTCCAACCTTTCATTGTTGGAGGTGATTTGATTTTGAAAGTCGAAAAATCTTCCCTCCAAATCGGATTTCAATTGTCCGACTTCGCCTTCCAAGACTTCTACCTTCTTTCCGGCCATCGTTCTTCCCAACGGATCTCAAAAAACCCACCTCTGGAGGCTGAAAGCTCGCTGAAAAATAGGGATTTCAGCCGCCTAAGGTCCCCAATCGATGTTCTGATACCAATTTGATAGGTAATACTTGTATGCACAAGTAAACCTAACCCAAATCAAGTACCTAAGCAAGGAAAACTGCTGTTTGCAGCGAGAAAACAGCCCAAACAGTGGGAAATCTGAGAGAAACTTAAGGGAAATTTGTAGGAAATCAAAGCAAACACTTGTATTCCACTAGTAGATGAAAAAAACATTTGCAAGATACAATTTTCCTTCAATTCGAGAGGAAGGAAATACTCTTCACAATCTCCGGCAATGCCAAGAGCCAAAGACATCTAAAATAAAATTAAAATTCAAGATGAGAGCCAAACTCTCACCATAACTCCTAATTAAAGACAAAGGAAAATTACAAAATACCTAAAACAGCCCCTCATTCAAAAATTCCCTCCCAAAACCGATTTAACCCCAAGTGGGGCCCACAGGGGCTTCCGCCCCCCTTGCTGTTTCCGCCCAGCCAAGCCCCCGCCTGGAATAAACCTGGACCGGTCCTCGTTGGACAGGTCCAGCCGGCCCCTCCTGGGCCGGCCTAACAAAATCCTCATGATTAGTCTAGGATCATGCCTAAGCCAATCTAGATAACCCAAGACCTTAGGCCCAATGCTAGTTGATTATGTTTGACCATAGGATAACGACATGCCTAAGACACCCTGCCTTGAGCTTGGTGACGTCTAAGTGATCTAGACCTAGCCATTGAATATTAAGCTTCCTAAAGTATATCTAAACATTTCTAAAACATTTTGAACCCTGAAACAAACTTTGGTTGACACAAGAACCAAAGTAAAACCCTGATCCACATCCTACCTACCTAGTAGACTGCATCTTGCATGACATTGGCATGTTGACTTCATACCCTTCTTGAACTCTTACCCTAGGAGCTTCATACATTGAACTCATCAACCCTAGTTCCCCAAGCTAGGGGTTGACCCAGTCAACCTACTTGGGCTAGGTCAAACTAGCTCAATAGATCAAACCCTTGCATTGACCACTTATAGCCTCCTTCAATCCACTTAACCTCATTCAATCAAACTTATGAAAGCTCCTAAAGTTTCATACTAATTTGGTCAACATTCTTGAGCTAAAGATTGACTTGGTCAATTTAACCCGGAACTAGTAAAACCAACCTAGCCTTGGTCAAACCCTTGCCTATAATAAATTAGCTTGCCCCCATTTCTCAAGCTTAGTCCACTTGACCTCCTAAATACACCTAAGTCATGGCCTAACTCATGGTGAATTGACCAAGTCAGCTCACATAAAATGGTCAACCTTAGTCTCATGCTTGTAAACACTAAATCCATTGAACCTAAACTTTTAAACTTGATCCAAACTTTTAGAGCCTCCCTAGGGTCTATCCTAGGTAACTTGACCAACTTTGACCAATCAAACACCTAAATGGCCAAAGAATACTCAGTTGGTCAAACCTACATAAGCACTCAAATTCCCTTCACACCATGATAAGGACATCCACCGTACATTTCGACATCGGCGGGATCGTAGATCTACGGCTATAATTCAGTCTTTATTTATGATGTTTTAATGCATTTCTTTTATTTATTTTCCATTTGTACCCCTATGAGGGATTTGTGTCATGTTGTAGCCTGAGTGCATTTGTGTCTTTTACCTTTTGTCATTGGAGGCCTATATATGAAGGTCTAGTCTTTGTATTATTTTCTAATGATATTTATGAATGAAAATTTTTCCACTTTCTTACATGATCTCTTGGTGAGTTCTTGAGAGGAGTGACCCTTAGTGGGTGAGAGCAATACCCGTCAATCTTTGTGGATTCCAAGGTTCGCAGTTCATCGTTTCTTCCTTTCACCCACATCCACTAACCTCCCTCCATTGCTCAACCTGCCGGCCTCTTCACTCCCATCCTCTTCTCCTCCCTAAACCGCCTCCATCCCAACCCCACCGACCTCCCTAGTTCTACGGCCGCCGGCTACCACCCACTCCACCGCCGGCCCTCCCCCTCTCCACCCGACCCCCTTGATCCCCACCCAAGCTACCGGCCCACCCCTCTTGCCCAAGTTTGAAATTCAAATTACTTTGGCCCTTAATCACTTTCCTAAAATAAGTCTAAGCAATTAGGAAAGTTATAAAATTGGATTTCAATGAAAGTTTGAAATTCAAATTCTTTCCAAATGCTAAAACTTAAATATGGAAACCTCCCCTTTTAAAGTAAATCTGAAATTAAATTCATATTTGATTTTAAATATTTACTTAACTCTTGTGGCCCATATATTTAACATAACTCCCTCTCTCCTAGCTCTCTACATGGCCGGCCCCCTTTCCTAGCTCTCTCTCTCTCTCCAATTTCATTAAATGCTCCCAATTAAGACTCCTTAATCACCTCAGCTTTTCTACAGGAGGCAGAAACAGTCTGCCTCCCCTGTTCTTGTCCACCCAAAAGGGTGGGCCCCACTTGTCTACTTGGATTCAATTTGAAAAGAAAGGGGTGGCTAGGGCTTGGGAGGAAAATTAAATTAGGAAATCTTTTGTATTAAAAAGCATGAGGGGATTAGGGGGGATTATGTTTTGATTGATTGGAATTAGAGTTTCTTGGCGACTTGGGCTCTAGACTCTCTTGTCTAGAGATTTGGGAGAGACGATCCTCCTCTCGAATTGATGATCAATTGTATTTTTCTTTGAGTTTTGCTTTGCTTTGCTTTGTTTCCCCTATCACATTCTATCTTTTCTAGATTGATTTATCCAGTTTTTCTAATTTTTCTCGCTGTTTTGAACCAATTATTGTTAGGGTTGCTTGCAAACTCAAGTAAATCCGATAGGATTACTTGCGAACTCAAGTATTTCCAATCAAAACTGTATTCGGTCATATAGTGCAAGACTATATTAGAGGTAGGCTAACCTACATCACAGGGCAGCTTGTACTCACACTATAGTACCTCCTCTTCCTTCCATTATTCTAGCTTCTTTTCTTTCCTCAACTATTCAAGGCATCAAGCAAGTCTAATGGCCGCTTCCAATAAAATTTCACAAAGCATTTTCTCATGTCATTTCATACTAATACAAGAATTATAAGGTTCAAGCATTGGCATAAGAACTTTTGATGGACACAAAAAACTGTCCTAATCTCCCAAGGCCACATTAATAGCAAAGAAAGTAAAAATCGTTATCAGAAAATTTTTTTATTACACTCTGAAAATGAAGTTAGGGAAGGGATGACAGCATTCGGGTGGAGAGAATAGAGGGAAAAAAACAAAGGATATATATCCTCATCTTTTAACTGAAAATTTTAAGAAAGAAACAAAAAATTATGCATCCCATTCCTGATTGAGAGTTAAACGAAAGAAAAGGGAAAAAGAAAGGAAATGAAATGTTATAATTATTTAATACTATAATCCCATAGCAAGAAAGATAGCCCAAATTTAACAAGGATTAAGCTTTTATTCTTTCCTAATGCTTGTGGGAATTCCTTTTACTTTGTTTCTATTCGTTTAAAAAGGAAATCAACATTACCAAAAGTGCTAGACACCCTCAAGGTGATATTGTTTCCCAATACCAGAGGCTTTAGGCACCACCCTAGGTGCTTGATCAAGCAAAGTAAGGCATACGAAAAATATATATAATACTTAATAAACAAAAAATATTGATTTCTTTATTTATAATCTATATGAGTGTAGCCTTCAATCTTTTCCTTTATCTCCTCACATTCATATCTTCTTTATTCTCAACATTAATTATTCTTTAATGCTCTTATACCTACAAATGGTCCAATTAAACTCCTAGAACACAATATTGCTTCTCCAACCTTCAATGTTTCTTTTTTGGCATCACCTCATGCAAACTATCATCATGAAAAATTAACTGAACTTTTACATTTGAATGCAGAATGCCCACATGAATGTAGTGTTAGATGCAATGACCTTGCATTGCCCTTGAGGGCCTAGGGGAGCACCCGACTCACCTTTAACGACACTAAGATAAACAAAATCCCACTTATAAAGGAAAATTTTCCCTTTCTTTCTTCTTTTCTTCTCTTCTCACTTAAACTCACAATCAAAAGAAAGTGTTTACTTTCATTCTAATTACTTTCTTTTATCCTAGTATTGGAATTTTACACATAGAAACGCATAAATTAGTTGGACTCAATGCCAACTAATGCCCATTTTATATCGTTAATCATAAAACTGTGATCTAATCTTCATTTTCAAATGCAAAAAAAAAAGAAGCTAGCCAACCAAAGTGCATCCTACCCTACCCAAATAAACCCCATAAATGCAAAAGATGTAGAATTTACAAGATTAAAGGACAAGAATGAAAAGGGAGGGAAAAGTGAGAAGGGGGCTTGGGTAGGCAAGCAATATTATAGGAAAAATAATATGATTTCCTTTATTGCTTTTCATCAATTGCAAATCAAGTAGGAAATTTAAAATAACCAAGACTTTAAAAAGAATTTAATTTTGAATTCTGGGTGGGTTTGGTCCTTCTAGTTTCTCATCCTCAATTTCAGTTTGGTCTAAGATTTTTTTTTTCTTCAAATTTTTAAATAATAATAATTATTGTCTTACAAATTTTTAAAGGAATATCAAAAGCTGAAACCATTATCATAGCAGAAACATGTTATGGTTTACTAATTTCATGGTTTTGAATCTCGAGTCTTGATGTTGAAAATTTTATTTTGTGATAACTCTATTGAATAATAAAGAAATTTATTGGGTTAAGCTATACAATATCTAAATCATATAATATTATGATAGAAAAAATGCGAGCTTTTATAGTTATCTAAATTTTTTATATATATTTTTAGTGATCCATGCATGTCTTTTCTACAACAAAATGGCAATCAAAATAATTTTTTTAAAACAATGGTTATTTAGCAACAAAGTGTGATCATTTGGTTATCTTTACAACATTTTAACTTATAACAATCTCTCAAAAACTCTAATGACACGATTTTCCACCCATATTAAACTAGGTCCTTCCATTGCTTAAAAAAATCCAATCACATTATATTGTAGGAATTGGTGAAATAGTCATGGTGAATAACATTCAATACAAAGATAGAAGATTACCTAGGCTTGAAAACTTATACTAGCTCAACCAAATACGCATTAGTAGCTCATCCCAAACACACTATAGCATTGTCTTGTTCTTTGCCAAATTTATCAACAACTTGCAAAGCCCATTTGGTCATACTAAAGATGCATGATTATAGACATGGATTCTATCCTATTCCCCACAATTGCTCCCATTGGTAGTCCATGAAAGATCAATCCTTTTATAGCTTGAAAATAAAAAGCTAATAACCATGGTGAGTTCCACTTGTAATATGAATTTGAACTGATTAGGATAATTACAACTAGGTTTCTCAAATTTAGGTCTAATATTCATTAAAATCCTTCAATTTTCCTTCTTTACCATGGATCACTTGAACTTTACATTACATCACCAGCAAATCATTAACTTGAAGCTGCAGGACCAAATACCTTAATCATTAGGTCTTATACCATTAATACACTGCACCACCGGCAGCTACAGGTATCATACGAGACCCGTGGCTTGTGGCGGGGATGGCGCCAACAATGTCGTTGGCTTTTGGCGGCAATGTTAACCAATGATTTTATAATTGCATAATAAGCGACAGTAATGGTAATTTCGTTATTAAGATATCAACGCATGATTTGATAACGTACACGAAGAATTCAGGATTAAGTTGAAGAGACACAGAAGCAAAAAATTAAAAACTTGATGCACCCAATCTTGACTAGATCCAAATTAAAGAAACCTATATATAATTTATCCGACCGGATATAATGTAATTACTAATTAGTGTCCCAATCCCCAAAAAACACTACACTATTCATCTTCAAAGTTCAAAAATAGAATCTGAAAGAACTATAAATATTCAACAAGGGGAACCAAAAACTGCTAGAAAATATCCCGTATAAAGCCATAAACTAGATCCAAAATAGATCTGACTTGCCAAGACAGGCAACCATCCTGCTCACCCAGATTTCAAACCAACATCCCATCTTATCAACAGTAATTAATGGCATCGAAACCAAATAAAAGATACGAGAATCAGGAAGATAGTACCGATACCAAGGTACCTGAAACAAGATCTTGACGCGCTCGAGCGGGGCAACGGCGGTCTTGGCAACACCTCCTGCCACCCCTCCGGCGAGGAGCTCCTTGATGGCGACTGGAGTGGACTCCTCGATCCCTTGGAGCACGCCCCTCGCCGCCTCCTCCCTTCCCCTGTTCTCCTCTTCCACCATCTCTATCGGCTTGGCATGGCCGATGACGCCGGGAGAAGGGAGTTCATAGGTGGGAGGAGGAGAAAGCCAATAACGGCATGGACTCTTCTGGGTAGAGATGAGAAGCTTTGCGAGGACGGCAATGGACGGGAGGCGACTGGTTCCTGGAGGAGAGCGGGTTTGATCATAGATGAAGTGAGGGGCCCATCTACTGCATCAAAATTCGGAAAGGGGATATTTTGCGGCCTTTTTTGATTTTTTTTTTAATTTTTTAATTTAGGTCAAATCTTTGGCTTCTATGGTGTAGCCCAATTTAATTAGTTAGATTATATAAGTCTTTAAAAAAGGGATATTTGTTTGTATATCCTCCATAATTCACCTATTCGGAGAACTTTTATTACCTCCTGTGGTGTAAGGACGTAGAGGATCGTCCGGTTGGAGGCAAAATTCCACCAAAAAACTCGGTATT
The DNA here is from genome assembly GCA_022539455.1 of Dendrobium nobile. Classification (NCBI taxonomy): domain Eukaryota; kingdom Viridiplantae; phylum Streptophyta; class Magnoliopsida; order Asparagales; family Orchidaceae; genus Dendrobium; species Dendrobium nobile. The sequence goes on along the minus strand of CM039733.1, from coordinate 67,693,531 downwards.
TGCTCGGTACAACTAGGTATTATTTGATAATAACGAGGAATACCACTCTCTGAAGACCAATACCGAGTTATACCGAGCTGTACCAAGAAATACCGAGTTGTACCGAGTTTTTTCTAGGAAAAACTCGGTATTGCTCGATATAGCTCGGTATAACTCGGTATTGCGTCTTCAAATGATGGTATTCCTCGTTATTGTTTGGTATTGCTTGGTATTTGCTCGGTACAACTCGTTTTTTGGCGGGATTTTTCCTCCGACCGGACGTTCCTCTACGTCCGATCGGAGGACGTAATAATTGTTCCTATTCGGAAGCATATCTTTTTATATTTCTATTTTATTAAATATACTCAAAATAATTTTTTATCAAAAACTTATGAATTATATATTAAATATTACCCCACCGGGCTTAGCTGGGTTGGTGGATGTACTTGGTTGGGAACCCCCATCCCAAATTTGAATCCTCTCTCATACGGCATGACCCCTTAAGTGGGGAGAAAATAATTGTGGGTTCTGCACTTGTGGGGTTGGTTGCTGGTAGACTCGCCGAGGGATTAGTGGACATCGCCAAGCTCGTCACAAGCTGACGTGGCAGCAGGTCGATACCCCCGTTCCCAAAAAAATATATATATTAAATAATCATTCATTTCTAACAAGGGGTGTCAATAAATGACATCATATGAAAAATCTAAGCTCTTGTTGATCGTGTAATGAATAGGTGAGATTCAGTTTGACTCAATAATTTGATTTTGATCCAAAAATAATTTGTTTAATATTTTTTTCTTAAAATCTTTTATTTTTATATTTAATCAATCAATCTAAAATCTATGTTAAAAAAAAGCTAATATATTTTTTTTAAATTAAAATGGATTATTGGGTCAGATTTGGGTTGCTGGCAAGTTGGATTCGTATTCATTTTTTTGACCCATTTATTAAATAGGTTGAATTCGGATTGAACGTATTCAAATTAGATCAATTTCAGGTTGAATCTGAACTCAACCCATTAATCCTTTTTGACACTCAAATTTCTAACAATCTTATTTAGCAAAGTTCTGCTTGAAATATTAAAATTATTTGAAACATTGTTTTATTTCATTTTTTTTTTCTCTTTGATCTCTTCATTCAGCCCTGGCTCTTGTTCTTTTCTACTTTTTCTCTCAGGCCGTGGACTGTTAAGAAGCTTTCATGGAGAAACCTAGCTGAAATGTTGGTTTAGAAAAGAAAAAAAATTAAGGGAGACGAGGAAAAATCTAGAGGGACCTTTTTCCTCCCTTTACTTGAAAAAACTGAAGGAAGAAGTTGAAAATGAGTTTGGAAAAAAAAAATTTCGATTAAGGCTTCGTTTGAGACGGCTTTTTTATTGCTTCTTAAAGCCAGTTTTCTAGTACACAATTTTTAATTTTATGTACGAGAAAGCTGTCTTAGGAAGCAATAAAAAAGCCGTCCAAAACGAAACCAAAAACTCAGATTTGAGATGATTTTTTTATTATTTTTTAAAGTAACTTTTTAGTACAAAATTTTAATTTTTTATTAAAAAACTGTTTTAAGAAGTAATAAAAAAACCGTCCCAAACCAAGCCAAGCTCCTTATGTGAGTGAACATCTCGAAAAATCTCTTGTGGGTAGAGAGGTCGACAGGAGTTTTCTTTGCTGAGTTTGACTTGGGTTGGAAGCTACAAGAGAGGTTTCTAATGGTGTTGATTCTAAATCCAATGAGCCTAATGAAAGGCAAACCTGTTGTGGATTTGCCAGTTTGTTCCTGAGGTAAGGAAAATAAAAAAAATTCTCAATTCCAAACCTTCCAAACACAAAGAATGTAACAAATCCATCTCTTGATTATGAAGCTTTGAAGAACATGATAGCCACTTTGTAGATCAAGTTTTAATATGAGAAACTAAGGACGATTAAGAGGATTTTCGAGATCTAAAAACATGGCAGAGAAGATTGTAATTTGACAGAGCATTTAGAAGTCATCTCTACCGAGGTCTTCAATGATATCAGAATAGAATTGAACAACCTGAAGAGAAAAATCCATATCCTGTAGGGAAATGCAAATTCTTCACATACAAACCAATTCGCTGTAGACCTTCAGTTCATGGAGGATCTTGAATTCTGAGGGGCTGTTTGGTAGCAAGATTTAAGCCGGATTCGAGGCAGATTTGAGCGAAATCCAGCCAAATGGCCTAAAATGCAAAACCAAATCTCACGGCAAATGAAAGCTGTTTCGTGCTAAATCCAGGATTTCTGAAATCATGTTTTTTGCAGGATTTACGAAATCTATTGACTCCAGAGGAAGAGTTTGCTCGTTAAATCCATTTTTTTCCTCTTGGCAAAGCACGCCCTACTTAGCCAATTTGCATCATAGAGAGTCACTGCAAAAAAAAAAATATTAAACTAGAAGGCAAATTGGAGAAACTCTCAAAGAAGAATGAGGATTTGCAACAATCCATTCCAGTTGAGTGAGTGACTTTGGGCTAATTTGAAGACTGTAAGAAAAAAGTTATTGAATAATATAGCATGTATGCAGAAGAAATGAACAAAAGGGTATTTGATATCCAAACTTCAGAAACCAGAAAATTAGAATTGGAGAGGTCGCTTGAGAAATAATAGTCTAATCAACCAAGCAATTGATTGCCAAAATCTACCGAGTTAATTAGACTTGCTAAGTACAAAAAAGAATCAATGGAAAGATTTCAATGAGGCAACACTTTTTCCTTAGATGTTTTGGTGGATTGAGACCAAATAAATTATGTGCGGTGGAATTTGAATTTCTTCAATGAGCATGCCAATAAAAATCTAAAAGCCGAGGAGAGATTTGATGATGAGAACGGTGGGGAATCATATGTTGATAGTGGTCACTACTCCAAACCTGATACTTGGAGAAATTATCACAGATAGTGGTCAGTAATCCAAATCTGATACTCGTATTTTATACATCCTGTGTATAAGTTGTACACATAGTGTGTACAAGTATGTGGTTTGATTTCATTGGAGTCTGGACGTGAGCTACGTCCAGACTCCGCACGTAATAATTTCTCTGATACTTGAGTTGTATTTGACATTTTTAGTGATAGATTCTTTGTTGAATGTTTTTTTTTTTGGGAGAATTGCGAGCTTAGCCCAATTTCATTAAAAAGGAAATAGTTACATGTGTAAAAGAAAAAAAGAGAACAAAATTGTGAGAAGGCTACAAAAGCAGCAAGAGAGAAATCACCAAAAAAAGTGCAAAAAACACATGTAAGTCAAAATAAACTGAGGTAGAACAGAAGATTAAAAGATTCCAATAATCCAAAGAGGAATCCCCCGCTTGCAAGAGTTGTCGTCTAAGAGATTAGTTGCAAAACTCACCATCCAGGGGGAGAGGATGGCAATCCACCCATCATAGCCCCCAAAAAGCTCAGTACAATAATCCAGCAAGCGATAGGTAAAAGAGAAACCACGAGATATAGCAAGATCAAAACCAAGCAAAAACCAAGCAGCTAGCAGAAAACTACAGCAGCTGACGAAAATCCTCTCCATTTTTCCACTTAAGCATCTTAATAGCAATGGCCTTTTTGATATGGATTTTCAAGGTAACAAGACTCTTGTAGCAATTTGAGAATTTTCTTTCATTCCTCTCCCTCCATAACGAGTAAACAGTGCCCCAAAGCATAATCAAATTAAAACATAGTATTTCAGAGTTCAGAAAGCCATCAACTTCCAGAAATTTCAAAATCTGAAAAAGATTAGGACGCATAAGGAAGGAGTTAAGACAAGGCAGCATTTCAGTGATGAGACAGTGAGTGAAATCACATTCGAAGAAGAGATGTGTAACATTTTCTAATGAATCCAAGCATAAACAACATTTCGGGTCAACCAAAATGTTTCTTCTAATGAGATTATCCAACGTCTTTAAGCCCCCAACAAGACAAAGCCACCCAAAAATAAAGTATCTCATAGCATAGTGCTTATGCCAAACAAATTATACCAAGCCAGATCATTTTCAGTTTTATAGAAATCCTTCACAAAAGAAGCAAAGTAGTGTTTACCGTGAGCCCAAACCAGGCAGGGGGCAATGCCATCTCTAAGAATAGGAATGGAACTAATAACATTAGAAATGTCCATATGACAACCATTAGAAATGACCCATCCAACATCATTAAACATCATATTTAGAGTAGCATTATCAGGAAAATGCTTTAGAAGGGATTGATGATGTTCAAAATCACAGATACTACGGCCACCTCACCAATGATCCCATTTAAGGAAAACCATAGAGTTAACAGTAACTCTAAAATTCATATTTTGTTTTGCAAGGTTGGCAGTATAACAAATGCTCTTCCACATAGGGGAAGAATAGATGGGCAGATTCTTCCAAGGAGATCCGTATTTAATAAAACACCAAGAAGAAAGTAAGGCATCCCCATTAAAAATCCTCAAAATAAGCGAGCAGTCAAAGGCATAACGAAGTGCTTGAAAAGAGGGCAATCCAAGCCCACCAATAGCTTTAGGTTTACATGTGTTAGCCCACGACACAAGGTGAAGTTTTTTTGCAGAAATGTCCCCAAAATAAAGGAACCTAGCAGATAATTTTGCAATTTGTTTACAACAGCTTTTAGTTATGATGACATCTCTAATCCAGTAGGCAATAGTGTTCCAAATGGTGAAACGTAAGCATTGAAATTTACCTACAAAAGAAAGATATTTCACTTTCCAACCCGAGAGCTTATTAGAAATAGTATCAAGAAGAGGAGAGAAGTTAGAGATAAGGATTCTCTTCATGGAAATGGGAACACCCAGATAAGTAAGTTTGTGATAAAAGTTTGGAATATTAAGAGAGTCACAAATATCCCTAGCTTGAGGGTTGTTGGGTTGAACAATGATAGAACTTTTTTGAGGGTTGATAATGAGGCCAGAAGAATCTCCAAAAGTGGTAAGAATACCATTGAGCACATTGCAATTAAAAAGTGGGGGCCCGACCAAAAATAAGAACATTGTTTGCATAAAGAAGGTGGGAGAGGCGGAATCCAGAAAAATCTACTGGTTGGAAAGAATTACCCTGATCTTGATAATCAAGCAAACAAGAGAGAGCATCCATAGCAAAGCATTGGTGCCTTTCTTGAAAAATAACCTTGGCGCAGACAAGCCGAGGAAGAAAAATAACCTTCAAGATTTCCATCAATGCAAATTGAGAATTTAGCATTTGAAATACAAGCTTTCACCCAATGAATGAAAGTGTGAGGAATCCCCTTTTGAGCCATCCTTTGAAGGACAAATTCTCTAGAAAGCATATCAAAAGCTTTTTTAATGTCTAATTTTGCACACATGTAGCTAGCATTGGTGCCTTTCTTGAAATAACCCAACATTTTGTAGCCAAAATAACATTATATGTAGAAATACGTTTGTTTATAAATCCTGCTTGGGCCGGATGAATGATCAAAGGCATGATAGACTTAAGCCTTGTAGCAAAATTTTTGGCAATAATCTTGTATAGGGTGTTGCAAAGAGAAATTGGCATGCAATCAGAAATAGAACTAACATGAGCAATTTTGGGAATCAAGGCAATGGTTGTTGCTTTTAAACAGTTGGGCATGTATCCTTTATTAAAAAAGGATGAGATAGCCTTGCAGAGAGGACCAAGAATGTGCCAACCAGTTTTGTAAAAGTGAAAATTAAATCCATCGGGTCCAGGGGAGGAAATAGAAGCACCTGAGAAAACAACATGTTCAATTTCTTCCTGAGTAATATGGCCGACTAGAAGAGATTTTAAATGCTCTGGAATATGCTTACCAACAGGAAAGGAAGCAATATTTGGATTGTTAGGCCTTGAAGGATTAAGAAGCTTTTGAAAATGTTGGATGATGGATTCTTTTGCATTAACAGAGAGATCCTGATTATTATCCATCGAAGAGAAAGAGCTGAACTATTAAAAGACCTCCTCATTCTAATTCTAGAATAAAGAAACTTGAGGTTATATTCACCATCTTGAAGCCATTTAATTTTTTCTCTTTGAGAAGCCCAAGAAGCCCAACTTACAGTTAGATTCGCAATATGTCTATTAACCAATTTAAGAGAGGTATTAATGTGCTGGTTTCTAGGATCTGATTGAAGAGAAAGTAACAAAGAATTTTGCTTATCCTGAAGAGTGTGAAGAGATGTCTCAATTGACAAAGTAGATGCCCAATCCTTAGCTTTGATGCAGCATTTAAATTTTCTTGATTTTTTAATGAAATCAACAAGAGGATTACCAACACATGGTTCCATAAAAATTTGTAGTAAACTGCTCCAGTAATCATCCTTAAGGGTCCAAAAGTTCTTGAATTGAAAACGCTTGGCATTAGTGTGAGTATTTCCATCCAAAAGTATAAGGGGTGAATGATCATAACATAGGAGATCCCCCACCAAATAATGAGCACGAGGAAAGCTAGACAAACAAGCTTCATTGACAAGAATTCTATCCAATTTGATGTGTATTGGATTATCAGTTTGCTGATTAAACCAAGTAAAGAAATGACCAGTCGAAGGGAGATCAACTAATTGATTCTCAAAAATACTAGAATTGATGTCTTTCAAGCGACTAAAGTGCAACAGTGAGCCACCCATTTTTTTCATTTTGATATCTGCAATAGTTGAAGTCTCCCATAACGATCCAAGGCACATCATTAGAAGGAGCATTGTTGCTAATTTGGTCCCAAAGAAGAGCTCTTTCCTCAACATAGTTGGATCCATAGATAATGGATAGGAAAATGCACCCTAGAGTAAGCTGGCCGATGATCATTTGAGAGGAAATAAAGGAAGGAGAAAACTGCACTTTATTGGAATCCCATTTGATCCAAATTGGGAGCATAATTTCTTTGTTGAATGCTTTATTGTTGTGATTTCATATTTTGAAAAATTAAATGAAGGCATACTTTTTGCCATTTTGAGAAATGAAATGAAAAAAAAAAAAAAAAATTTGCCATAGGATGCATGATTTTTATATTTGTTTGATGATGTTTTCCTGTTTCTGAAACATGTTGCTGAAATTATCTAAGGCTTCATTTGGGATGGCTTTTTTCATTGTTTCTTAAAAAGAACTTTTAGTACAAAAACTCTGTTTTAAGAAGCAATAAAAAAGCCGTCCCAAACAAAACCTAAATGTCATAAGCTTTCTAATTAGATGATTGGTTAAGGCTTCATTTGGGATGGCTTCTTAACTATTTCACAAAACAGCTTTATCATACAAAAATTAATTTTTTTTGTACTAAAAAACTACTTTAAAAAGCAATAAAATAGCCGTTCCAAACGAAGCCTAAGACTTCACATTGCCTTTTTCCTAAGGCATCATTGCATTTGAATCATTATCATAGATGGGCCTCATCTAGGGGTGTCAATTTTTGACACGACCCGGAAAAATCCGGGTTCGGGTCTACCCGAACCCAAAACGGGTCGGGTTCGGGTTGAACAAATCAACCCGTTTTAAAAATCGGGTCGGGTTCGGGTTGACCCAGCAACCTGAAATTGACCCGAAAGTGACACGAAAACTCATATTTGACCCGAAAACCCGAGATTGACCCGATTTTGACACGAAAATCGAATATTGACCCGAAAAATAGCAATTTTAGGTCAACTTCGGGTCATTCATGTTGGGTCGGGTTGACCCGGACCCAAATCAGGTCGGGTTCGGGTCTGGAAACCTGACCCGTTTTTAAAAACGGGTTCGGGTTGACCCGAACAGTGCCGGGTCAGTTCCGGGTTCGACCCGAACCCGACCCGCTAACCCGAATTGACACCCCTAGCCTCATCTTTTGCCAATGTAAATAATGGAGGCATAAAGCTAAATTTTCTTGAAATCTTATAATGTGCGGAAAGATTGTGTTATATTATATTTTGATAGCGATTGGAGTACAAAAATCTATTAAGCGGAACTTAATTTGGTTGGCTAAAAAAAAAACGGAATGCAGCTAGCGTAAAACGAATATTTTGGAATTGTTTAGATGAGTGTAAAGTAAATGCAAGTGAATTTTTTTTAAGTAAAATTAATATAGTACAAAGTCTAAAAATAATGGCGGCCAGCAACGATGCTAGTAGTGGTTGGTGGTGGAGATTGGTGGTGAATGGTTGTGGGTTGCAGTGGTGGGTGGTGACTGAATGCGGTGGTGGTCGGGGGCAGGTGGTGGTCAATGCGTGGCGATGACAGTCAAGCGAGTTTATTTGTGATGCAAACGGTTCTTGCTCAATATTAAACAAGTTTAATTAACTTCAAAAATAAACTAAAAATGGTGTGATTGGCATAAGAATTGAAGCGGAGGCTTATCCTTATGCCTCCACCATCAATATTGTTTGAGGCAAAGATTTTAATATACTGCTTGAGAGCCAAAATCACTCTTTTGTTTCATTGAATAAAGTCTGGTCCATCATTTACAAGATCAATTGTAGTGACATTAAATTGCTCACTTTGTTCTTGCTGGCCACACAGATTAAAGATCTGTGCATTAACAATTAGAGCAAAAATAAAACAAATTGATGATTTTTTAAATATTCATAATCTTTTTTAAATTATTTCTTTTGCCTTTCAATACTATTTTGATTTTCCAAGAATATCAATTTTTATTGTCAAAAAATTATTAAATTTTGTATTTTATTAGATATATTACATACAATACAAATCTATGATGATCTTATTTCACTTTAAATATTTAGATATTTATTTTATAAAAAAATAAATTTATTGCATACACATTATACATATATAGTGATCTTCTTTGTTGTACTGTGTAATTTATCATGTACTCTTACTTAATATAGTGACTAGGAGTGTCAACTTCGGGTCACGGGTCGGGTTCGGGTCGAACCTGGAACTGACTCGGGTTCAATCAGGTTGACCCTAATCCGTCCCGGGTAGGCAAACGGGTCGAAAACACGGACCCGGACCCGACCCATCGGGTTGTCGGGTTGACCCGACCCGACACGGGGCACGAGCTCAGGCGTGCAGGCGAGCGGATGCGCTGGGCGCACAGCGGACTCATGCGCCCGGCAGACTTAGGCGCGCGGTGGTTGCGCGGATGTGGGTGAGCACCCGGGCAGGGCTGGTGCACGGAGGACGCGGGTGCACGACAGGCGCGCGGCGAGCTCGAGGGCAGGTGCGCTCGTGAGGGCATGGCGGGTGCGTGCGGGGCCGCGGGCAGCGCGGGCGCGGCAGCTGTGCAGCGCGGGCAGTGTTGAGCAAGGCGCGGGCAACATTGGCGGACGCGCGGGTAGCCAGGGCAACCTCGGGCAGCTCATTCTAAATGGGTTTCCGGGTTGACCCGCCAACTCGTCGGGTCAACCTGAATCCAACCCGTTTTTCAAACGGATCGAATCAGGGAACCCGAACCCGACCCATTTTGAAATCGGGTCGGGTCCAACCCGAATTTTCCAGATCGGGTCCGGGTCAGATTTTCATGTCGTGTCAAATATTAACACCCCTAATAGTGATATGAGTTCTTATTACATCAGCTACTAAGGATAACTATTTTGCATACTTAATGATAAAATAGAATAAAGAAAATTGATTTAATAAAAATATTATAACATTGCAATAAACTACATAAATTCATACTAATTAAACATTCAACAATTACTATTACCAACCTAAACAATACAACTACACACAGACAACCTAATCTGGACTACAAAGTATTAGTTTTCATTAAGCAGTATAACGCATGTGAGTTTCGAGTTGGATTTGAGTTTAGGGTCCATTGTGTTAGTAATAAATAGCTCTAGAAGTTTCTTATACAAAATTGTAATTACTTTAGGCTCTTTATGTGTGATGACGTGTACTGTTCTTTAATCTTGATATTCTGTACTTTTCTATTTTCTATTTAAGGACCTTGTAGGCTTGTATTGAAACATTCAATTAATACATATCCATCTTTCATTTCTGCTCTGTCTTCAACCTGCAGCCTTACGGCACCTTTAGGTTATCATGGTATCAGAGATTTAGCTTATCCTCCGATTTTTTTTTCTCTCTTGTATTTTCGGAAGGATGGCCAACTCCTCCAACTCTTCCACAAATGCGGATCTTACCGCTCTCTCTTCTCAGATTGTTCTTCCACCTCAACTCATGTTTCTCATGAGTAATCTCAAGAAATTAGTTCCAAATTCCTTAACTCCGGATATCTACCCGATCTGGCACTCTCAAGTGGAAAAAATTTTCTCAGCAAACGGTTTTAAAGGATTCTTGGACGGATCTTCGTCGTGTCCGACGACATCTTCTGAATCGCGCGATCTTTGGATTCTTACCGATCAAAATCTTTCTGCCGCCTTATATTCGGTTATTTCTCCTTCTATTCTCCCTTATGTACTTTCCCTAAATCATTGCTATGAGATTTGGCAAACCCTTTCCAATCGGCTGCAATCTACCACCCGATCGCGTGTTATCCAGCTGAAAAATGATCTTCATCACCTGACCAAAGGTGACAAAACGATGACTGCCTATCTTCTTGAAATCAAATCCAAGGTAGACTCCATCGCTGCTGCTGGTTGCCAAATCGATCCAGAAGACGTGATACTCTATACGCTCAATGGTTTTCCAGCCACGTATTAGGCCTTCAAAACTGCCATCCGCACAAATCTTCAACCTCTGAGCTTGGATGATTTGTACAGCCTACTTTGCACTGAAGAACAGAATCTCATTCAAGAAGCAGCAAATGATCTTCAACAGATTCAGCTAACCGACAATACGACCGCCCTACTTGCGTCTCGAGGTCGTGGTCGTGCAAGATCTACCACATACCGTGGAAAACGAGGTCGTGGATCAAATCAAAATAACAATCGTGGTGACCGCCCGACCAGAAATATTACCTGCCAGATCTGTTCAAAAAATGGTCATTCGGCCATTCGGTGTTGGTATCGCACAGATCCGAGCTATACCGAAGAAACATCAAAGACCGCCTTGTTCACTATACCAGACGATTCACGAGCATCAACTTGGGTTCTTGACAGTGGAGCATCCAACCACTTAACAGCCGATTCTTCTCAACTAAATTCAACCGAACCATATTCAGGTAATTCTCAAGTTACTCTTGGCAATGGGCAGCAAATACCTATTCGTCATACAGGGAAAGGTATATTACCTACTCCTTCAGGTAATCTTGTTTTACATAACATTCATCTTGTTCCCAACTTATCTTTCAATCTATTGTCTGTTCATAAATTGATTCAAGATAACAATTGTGTTATTCGGTTTGATTCTAACGGTTATCAAATAAAGGATTCGAAGACCAATCGGCTTCTTCTTCACGGTCCATGCCATAATGGTATCTACCCTGTTCGCTCCTCCGTTCAACCTGCAGATCTTGCGTTACTTTCTGTACAGACAATTCCGGCTCTTTAGCACAAACGACTTGGACATCCGGCTCACTCTACGTTACAGCTTTTAGCTCGCTTTCATTCTTGCATTTATACAGATCACTCTAAACCACATTGTACCACATGTCACTTAGCCAAGAGTAAACAATTACCTTTTTCTGCTTCTGTTTCAAACACGAATAAGCCGTTTGATTTAGTTCATTCAGATGTGTGGGGGCCATCTCCTACTATATCTGTGCAAGGCTACCGTTATTTTGTATCGTTTATAGATGATTACACGAAATACTGTTGGATTTTTCCACTTTCAAATAAATCTGCTGTTACCTCTGTTTTCATTAATTTTCATAAAATGATTTCTTGCCAATTTAATTCTTCTTTACGCATTATTCGAACCGACGGTGGTGGTGAATATTTAAACAATCGGTTTCAATCCTATTGTACTCAATGGGGCATCAAGCATGAGTATACCTGCCCATACACTCCGGCTCAAAATGGAGTCGCTGAGCGTAAGAATCGTCATCTTCTTGAAACTGTGCGTAGTTTACTTATTAATTCTAATGCTCCGACTTATATGTGGGTAGATGCTATTTACACTGCAACTTATCTAATAAATCGTCTGCCTGCTGTTAATTTAAATCACACCACTCCATATGAAAAGTTATTTGGTAACGTTCCTGAATACAAACATTTAAAGGTTTTTGGTTGTCTCTGTTATCCTTGGTTACGTCCTTATGCTAAATCTAAATTGTCTTCTATGTCTTTGCCTTGTGTATTTATTGGTTATGCGCTAAATCAAAAAGGGTACCGCTGTTTTGACCCTAAATCTCATCGTGTTTTTACCTCTCGGCATGTTATTTTTAATGAAAACATTTTTCCTTTTCATGATCAATTGAGTAAGCCTTCTTCACCTAATTCTACTAGTTCTACTGTATATCTGCCGCCACTTTTGTTAGTTCCCACAACTGCCTTACAGAAATGGCCTCAGAACTCATTCTCTTCGGATGCCAGTCAAACGCATACTTTGCCGCCTGCATTCACAACAACTAACAGATCTTCTTATTCGGCTCCTATTCCTCACAGTCCCAGACCTATTCAACATCCGATGCAAACAAGATTACGCACGGGACATTTAAGGCCTAAGAAAGTGTTTGATCTAACACATCAAATCACTGATCCTGAGCCAACATCTTACAGTCAAGCGATCAAGCATGAGCATTGGCGTCGTGCTATGTCCACGGAATTTCAAGCTCTCCAATCGCAAGGTACTTGGGAATTAATTCCCCCAACTCCAAATTTAAATATTCTGGGATGTAAATGGATTTTTCGCACTAAAACAAATTCGGATGGTACAATTGCGAGATATAAAGCTAGGTTAGTTGCTCTTGGATACAATCAAGAACTCGGTATAGATTACACTGATACGTTTAGTCCGGTAGCAAAAATTCCTACTTTACGAATTCTTATTACCATTGCTTTACACCGAAATTAGTTGTTGCATCAATTAGATATCTCAAATGCCTTTTTACATGGTTCTCTTTCTGATTCAGTTTATATGAAGCAGCCTCCTGGCTTTATAGATTCTACTCATCCGACATACATTTGTAAATTAAACAAAGCCCTGTACGGCCTAAAACAGGCACCTCGAAAATGGTTTGAAACATTTACCGGTTTTTTGCATCAATTTGGTTTTAAATCAAGCACGTCGGATCCATCTCTGTTAATATATTCTAAACAAAATGCTTTAATGTACATCTTAGTGTATGTAGATGACATTATATTAACCGGGAATGATCCTTCTCTACACACGAAATTACTGGATAGCTTACATGGACGGTTTAATATGCGTAATCTTGGCTCTCTTCATCAGTTTCTTGGTATAACTGCTGAACAAACGCCTAGTGGCTTACTGTTACATCAAACCAAATATGCGGAATCCATTCTTGAAAGAGCAGGTATGACAAATTGTAAACCATTGGCAAGTCCGGCTCATCCAAAACATAACAACTCTATAGAAACCAAAAGTTTTTCAAATCCTACCTTATACCGCCAATTGGTAGGAGCTTTGCAGTATTTAACTTTAACCAGGCCTGATATTGCATTTGCGGTTAACCGTGCCAGCCAAGCAATGCACAATCCCACTGAACATCAGTTTTCTGTGCTGAAACGAATTCTCCGTTACATTCGTGGAACGATTCGTCATGGTCTACCGCTATCAGATAACTCTCTTACTCTAACTTCTTATTCTGATTCTGATTGGGCTGGTGATCAACAGGATCGCAAATCGACGACATGATACTGTAACTTTCTTGGCAACTCTCTCATTTCTTGGAGTGTAAAGAAGCAATCGACCGTAGCAAGATCATCCACTGAAGCTGAATATCGAGCCGTAGCTGCCACTACAACTGAAATAATTTGGCTTCGTCGTCTACTTCAAGAAATGGACTGCCCTCAACAAGAACCAACAATTTTGTATTGCGATAACACCTCAGCTATCGCCTTAGCAAATAATCTAGTTTATCATGCTCGGACGAAACACATTGAAATTGATTGTCATTTTATCCGAGAATGTATTCAAAATAATTGCATCCAAGTTCATCACATCTCTACTAAAGATCAGTTAGCCGATTTCTTTACCAAGTCATTATCAAATGCTCGATTCAAAGAGCTAACAACCAAGCTACTTCGTTCTTCCTACATCATTAGCTTGCGGGGGGATGTTAGTAATAAATAGCTCTAGAAGTTTCTTATACAAAATTGTAATTACTTTAGGTTCTTTATGTGTGATGACGTGTACTGTTCTTTAATCTTGATATTCTGTACTTTTCTATTTTCTATTTAAGGACCTTGTAGGCTTGTATTGAAACATTCAATTAATACATATCCATCTTTCATTTCTGCTCTGTCTTCAACCTACAGCCTTACGGCACCTTTAGGTTATCACATTGAACATTGGTCAAAGTACTATATTCTCTTTCAATTCATGTGATCATATCTCACGATACTGCATTTGAAGAAAGTAAACGTCGATCAGATGACGACCTTGTTCTAAGAACTCTTCGACATTTTTCCATCCAAAACCATTAATGAAATCTTCAGTCTTATTGGCATTTATTCTCATAGCTTCAGCATGCAAAGCCCAGAATAAGAATCCCTAGCGTCTGTCCAAACATGCATGGAACTCCTAACGATTTCATTTGCCTTCACCCTTGGCTCTACCGGACTATCAAATGAACTTATCATACAAGAATGCATTCATTTGCTTGCAATATCAAACAATTCTTTCGTGAAGATGCCTCAAGGCTTCTCTAATTTCAGGTAATTCATTATGAATACAAAACTGAGTATCTCAATTTTTTTAATAAACAAACATAATACAAGCAATTGCACTCAATGTTCAACTCCACTAATAGATGCATCACTTATATACATTGGGGGGGGGGGGGAGTCCATATGAACTCCGATTTTAGTAAACTTATAGTCGAACTGAACGTCTCGAAAATACGAACCCATTAACACCAAATTCAACTCAATCTGAGCCCATATGACTCCAAATCAAGACCTAAAGCATATTTTGAAGATTCAAACCATAATTTGTATTCCAAACAGCTTCCAAACATGACATTCTTATAGTCGAATCGAGCGGCTAGACAAGACAAATCCAACGAGACCAAGATCGCCGAATTCTGATATCACTAAGACATTTAAATGCCCAATAAACGGTCCACGATCAAGATTGATCATCCATTCAAATCACTCCCAATTTAATTTCCTATTCAGTTACATTTTTTTCTTGATTGATATTATCTTAATCATATATTTATTCGATCTTAAAGAAATTTTATAATTTTTTTTTGTGCAATGAGATTTTTAATATCACCTATTTTGTTAATATCAAGGTTGTGAAAATCGGACCGGACAACGATTTCAGTAAGCTTATAGTCGAACTGAACGTCTCGAAAATACGAACCCATCAACACCAAATTCAACTCAATCTGAGCCCAAATGACTCCAAATCAAAGACCCAAAGCATATTTTGAAGGTTCAAACCATAATTTGTATTCCAAACGGCTTCCAAACATGACATTGTTATAGTCGAATCGAGCGGCTAGACAAGACGAATCCAACGAGACCAAGATCGATGAATTCTGATATCACTAAGACATTTAAATGCCCAATAAACGGTCCACGATCAAGATTGATCATCCATTCAAATCACTCTCAATTTAATTTCCTATTCAGTTACATTTTTTTCTTGATTGATATTATCTTAATCCTATATTGATTCGATCTTAAAGAAATTTTATGATTTTTTTTTGTGCAATGAGATTTTTAATATCACCTATTTTGTTAATATCAAGGTTGTGAAAATCGGACCGGACAACGAACCGGTAGAGAGAGCGGTTCACGGTTCGACTGGTTTAAACGGTCGAACCGGGGTTGAACCAGATGACGTAATAATTAAATACAATTTAGATGATATAAAAATCATATAATAATATAACTTTTTTATTAAAAAATAAATTTAATTCACACATTATTAATATCTTATATAATTTTAAATTTAAACATATTCAATTTTTAAATTTAATTTAAATTTAACAAAAAATTAATTTACAATTGAATTAATAAGTTTAATATAAATAATTCTTAATTTATGTTATATATTTATATATAATTTATATTTAAAATTTATATATTAGATTCATATCATTATTTTACATTTATAAATTATTGAGGTTAAATTAAATCATTTATTATAAATAATAAATAAATAAATAAATTAATATTTAAGGTACATAAAAAAATAAATGATGAATATAATTTATTTAATATTATTAATTAAAAATAAATATTATTTCATGATTTTCATCATAAAAATATTATTAAAAATTTTATTTTAAAATGAATAGTGTATGTTTTAAACTTAAAAGTTGAGAAAAAAGACATAGGAGCTTTAGATTTTTTAGTCCCACATCACTTGGGAGACTTTTCCTTGGTGAAGCTTTTACTATATATTGGCTTTTGAGCTAGAAATGTGTAGTATTATCATGTAAATAGATGAAACTTTATGAAATGTTTGTTTGAAATTTTTAATTTAAAATTAAGCATTTCAAATTTGAAATTAAATTACAAATATTTTTAATATTTAAAAATTATAAGTTATTTAAATTTTAAATATTAAAAAATACAAAACCTGAACCGATCGGTTCAAGAGAATCGTGATCGGTTTGTCGGTTCACCGGTTGAACCGGTTGTTTTGGACAAAACCGGCTGATTTGAAGCTAAGCCGGTTTTCAGGTTAAATCGAACCAACCTTTGGACCGGTTTGCGGTTGAACTGGTCGGACCAGCCGGTCCGGTTCGATTTTTAATGCATTGGTTAATATATTAAACATGTTCTAGCAGAAATCAAGTGATTAATGATTGAAGTCATTTTGTGAAGGAAGAAAATAAACTAATTCACTACCAAAGTTTTATCATTTTTAATACTGATTATATTGGTCCTAAGGCTGGATGTAAAAAGTTGAAGGAAAAAAAAAATTTAACCCGTAGATTGATTTGTGCAATTTGCAAACGTATTGCGGGTATTGCGCATCCTCGAACCCCCGAGGTTGTTTCATGTAGACTTCGTCTTTAAGATCTCCATGAAGGAATGCATTTGAGATGTCCAATTGAGTAACCGCCCAATTGTGGTGTAAAGCCAGCGTAAGGAGCATCCAAATGGTGATCATCTTGGCCACTGGACTGAATGTGTCGGTGAAGTTCAGTCTGAATTCTTGTGAGCAACCCAGTGCTACGAGACGGGCCTTATAATTTGCAATTTTTTTGTTAGGAAGATACTTAGTTTTGAATGTCCATTTGCTACCTATAACTGGTTTATGAAGAGGAACCGGTACTAATGACCAAGTACCGAGTTTTTGTAGTGCAGAGTATTCGGTGGACATGGCCAGACGCCATTGGTCATGCTTGACTGCTTCGGTGTAAGATGTAAGCATGGGCGAAGAATCCTGCACAACAGATAGATCAAATATATGCTTGGGTTTATAAATGCCTGACCGAAGCCTTGTTTGCATTGGATGCCGAGGAGGAGAGGTAGCCGGTCTGTAGCTGATAGAAGTAGGCAACGACATGACTGAGGATTGCGAATGAGAATTGGGCGAGTGCTGATCATCTATAGAGGAGGATTTGATCTGAGTTGAGTCCGTGTCTGCCGAAGCCGGTGTTATAACCGCTTTCGGCTGTTCTTGAGAAATCGTCGAGCTGGGAATGAGCAGCAGAGGAGAGCAATTGTTTGGTGATGCATCCGAATTCTGGGTTGGTGTCGTGCGTTGGTAAGGAAACACGGTCTCGTAAAACACTACATGGAGTGATATGTAGATTCGTTTGCGAGACTCATCTAAGCACCGATATCCCTTATGCTGTGTGGAATAACCCATAAAAATACACGGTTGTGAGCAAGAGGAGAGCTTGTGATCAGCGTACGGGCGAGTCCACGGGAAACATAAGCACCCGAAAGTGCGAAGGTGTTTGTAGGACGCTTGCTGCCCGTGGAGACGGAGATAAGGTGTTTGCATTGAAATAGCTGAGGATGGCAGACGATTTGTGAGATAATTTGCGGTCGAAACGGCCTCCGCCCAGAATTTAGGTGGGAGATGAGCTGCGTGAAGTAGAGTGCGTGTGAGCTCAATGAGGTGCCGATGCTTTCTTTCGGCCGTGCCATTTTGTTCTGGCGTATGTGGGCAACACATTTGATGAGTGGTGCCCTGCTGAATGAGGTAATGACGAAAATCATTGCTCGTATACTCTCCGCCGCCATTCGACCGGAAATGTTGAATTTGAGTTTGAAAATTGTTTTTAATCATGTTGCATAATTGTTGGTATTTAGAAAGAACTTCAGCTTTAGAATGTAACATATAAATCCAAGAAAAATGCGTAAAATCGTCTATGAAAACAACATAATAGCGATACCCATTCATGGACGGGATCGGAGCCGGACCCCAGACGTCCGAATGTACCAGCTGAAATGGCTTGGTACACACTGACGTGCTAGGGAAGAACGGTTGTTGATGGCTTTTGGAAGAATTACAAGAAATGCAAGCAGAAGAATCAGAACTAGTTTTAATGGCAGAATCTAAACGAGCTAATTTCTGTATGATGCGAATGTTGGGGTGACCGAGCCGGGCATGCCACGAAAAACTGGATGGGCTGTCCGCTGCTAGAGCTATGTGCTTAGGTGGGATATGAGCCTTGAGACGGTACATACCATTGCGTTTGTGACCGCGAAGAAGGAGATGATTGTCCTGTAGATCCTTAACAGCAAATTCATTAGCATTAAAGGAGACTGAGACATTGTTGTCTGCAGTCAATTTAGCAATTGATAACAAGTTATGAGATAAGGAAGGAACATGAAGAATGTTTTGAAGGTAGAGCTTACGATGATTGTCGGGGAGCGGCAAAATGCCTTGACCGGAATTTTGGATCGGAAGATTGTTTCCGTTAGCTATGGAGACCGAATCCGTTCCAGTGTATGGATACGGATTTTGAAGGTTCGTCATGTATGAAGTCAAGTGCGACGTCGCTCCAGAGTCGACGATCCACTCCGTAGAGGGCATATTCTGTTGTTGAGCCATGAGCGCGCGTGAATTGGACGGAGGAGCGTAATTGAGGTTACACCGATGCCAACAATTGATTGTGGAATGACCTGATTTTTCGCATATTTGACATTGGGGCCGAGTTCCGGGAGTTCTTGATGAGCTTGAATTGTCTGTTGTGTTCGGAGGTCTTGAAGAATTTGGTTTTCCCCTGAATTTCTGGTTCTTGGACCGGTATCCCGAGTTCCGGGTTGAAAACAGGGCTGCATTGTCGGACTGTTGCGTTTCTTGATTGCGTTGATGAAGAAGGTTTATCTCTTCGCTGCAAAGCAGCGAGTATAGGTCGTCTAGACTGATCGGCTGCAGTGAAGTGCGAATGGCCGTCTTGAACGAATTGTATGGTGTTGGCAATCCGTTTAGTATGTAGAGTATGATGTCTTCGGTATCCACTTTGGATCCTGCTGCAGCGATGCTATCTACGATCTTTTTGATTTGATCAAGATACTATTGCATCGTGCGATCCTTCATCTGAATTTGATGAAGTTCGCTCTTCAATTGTATGACCCTTGAGCGATTTGTTGGTTGAAGCCGACGTTCAAGGGTGAACCAGATATCTCGCGTTGTGTTAAGCGTGAGAACGTAGGGTAAGATGGGCGCGGAGATAGTTGATAGGATTGTGGAGACGAGATTTCTGTCAACGAGTCTCCATCGATTGTAATCGGAGGTGTCGGACTCCGGCGGACAGATATAAAGTCCGGTCAAGTGTTGTTCATATCCGTTAGCAGAAAAATGTTGAAAAAGTTGCAGTCTCCAGATTGCGTAGTTCTCCGTCGTGAGCTGTGTGGGCACCAAATTCTTGATGTTTGAGATCAAAAATTTTAGGTGAGGGGGAGTGACGAGCTCGGACTCTTGACCGGAGATGCTTTGCGTTGTCCGGCGGGAGACTGTGGAGTTCTCTTCTGCCATGAACGGAGGATTAAGGCAGACCGCAGGAGACGAAGAAAGAAGAGGAATGCTGTGGAGCAAGAGGCTCTGATACCAAGATAGAACCGGAAGCTTGAGGGTTCTTGGAGCCGAGAACAGATAGAGTGGAACAGAGAGGATGGAATAAGAAAATGAAATCCGTCTTATTACTGATTACTAACTTCTATAAATAGAGTTACATGAAGAATATAAATGCAAGAAAGTACAAGTATTAATTGGTGCTTAACAGGTTCCTTAACAATATAAGCATGCATTCATTTGCTTGCAATATCAAGCAATTCTTTCGTGAAGATGCCTCAAGGCTTCTCTAATTTCAGCTAATTCATTATGAATACAAAACTGAATATCTCAATTTTTTTAATAAACAAACATAATACAAGCAATTGCACTCAATGTTCAACTCCACTAATAGATGCATCACTTATATACGGGGGGGGGGGGGGACCATATGAACTCCGATTTCAATAAACTTATAGTCGAACTGAACATCTCGAAAATACGAACCCATCAACACCAAATTCAACTCAATCTGAGCCCAAATGACTCCAAATCAAAGACCCAAAGCATATTTTGAATGTTCAAACCATAATTTGTATTCCAAACGGCTTCCAAACATGACATTCTTATAGTCGAATCGAGCGGCTAGAAAAGACGAATCCAACGAGACCAAGATCGCTGAATTCTGATATCACTAAGACATTTAAATGCCCAATAAACGATCCACGATCAAGATTGATCATCCATTCAAATCACTCCCAATTTAATTTCCTATTCATTTACATTTTTTTCTTGATCGATATTATCTTAATCCTATATTGATTCGATCATAAAGAAATTTTATAATTTTTTGTTTGTGCAATGAGATTTTTAATATCACCTATTTTGTTAATATATTAAATAAGTTCTAGCAGAAATCAAGTGATTTAATGATTGAAGTCATTTTGTGAAGGAAGAAAATAAACTAATTCACTACCAAAGTTTTATCATTTTTAATACTAATTATATTGGTCTTAAGCCTGAATGTAAAAAGTTGAAGGAAAATTAAAAAAAAAAAGTTTAGGCCCCCTAAATATATTTTCTGGCTCCGCCACTGCTTATATAATGAAGCTTAAAAAAACTAGTTATTAAAACTAAAATAAAAATTTCATTTATGCAAAAATATTAATTGCATATCTCGTCTATTCCAGTTTTTTTTTTTTCCGTCAAAAAAAAAAAAATATCAATTATACGATCCTATGTTACAAATAATATTTTTGGTATCTGCAGCGGTACATTCACTATATTACTAAACACTTAATATTCACAAACTCAAAATGGAACTCCAAAATTAGTTTTTAATTACACTACAAAAATTCATCTACTAATTATGTTGAATAATAAATAAATGCAAATTTTATAATTAATTTTCAATACTTATCCTAATTGTCGAAATAGTTATTTAATTTAATACATGATAAATTCAAAAAAAATGTAGTTAGTTAATATTAAATATGGATTTACATACATTCATTTTATTTTATGTTATTTATAAATCTAACACCTAAAATTTTAATATTATATGTCTACCACCCATAGAACAAATATGAGTACATGAAATGAAATATTAAAATTTATAGGGTGGTATGGGTGGAAATAATGAAATATAAAAGTGATATATTTGATATTAAAATTTTATATGAGCAGTAATAATCTAATATTAAAATTTTAGATATTAGATATGTAAATAACATGAAATGAAGTGGTATGTATGTAAATCTCCCTAAATTTTTATTATTTTACATTAACTTTACTATTTTTGGTCAATCATTCCAAATCATTAAGTTTAAATAATAAATTTTTAATCAATTTAATTTAATTTGACATTACAGCTACATTGTTTATTTTCTTTTAGTTTTTCTGGTTTGGCTATTTCGTCTTGTTTTCCTCCGGCCGGAGTGATGGTTAGACGTGTGGATGACCAGGTTTTTTAGATGGCGCATTTAAATCGCAATCATTTGTTGAAGCTCTCTCTAGTTCGTCGTCGTATGCTTGTTTTCCTGAACTTCGTAAAACTATTTTCCGCGGTTTATCCTCACTGTGGATTCGGAAGAGGAAATTGATGCTCTTGCCAAGTCCTTTCAATTTGCCTTAGTTGGTTCTTTCCCAACTAAGCGTCCGTCCCTGGACTTGACTTGCAAGTTTTTCTTTTCGCTTAAGCATAATTCTGAGTTCTCTGTCACGGTTCTGGATCAGATGCATATCCTAATTAAACTGTTTAATGATCTAGATTACAGTAGAGTTTTTTGTCATCATTCCTATTTAGTGTATAATTGTTTCATGAAACTGTCTAAGTGGTCTCTGTTACCGGATGTTGGCTTTGAATCCATTGTTATCTCGATTTGGATCTCATTTCCAAATCTTAGACCTCATATGTTCTCTTCTCGAATCCTCCACGATGTGGGTTCGTTGTTCGAGAAGCCTTTAAAGGTTGATTCCGCCACCTCTGTTGGTTCTCGATCGTCTGTAGTGCGTGTTATGGTGGAGTTAGACATCTCTAAGAACTATCCTTCTCAAATTTGGCTTGGGCCTGAGAGTTCGGGGTACATCCAACAGGTGCAAATGAAAGTTTTTCCTGAATTTTGTGTCATGCAAACGTCCAGGTCACCTGAAGGGTGCGTGTTCTTCTTCTTCTCTTTCTGTCTCTCCCACTATTGCCTCTGTGCCCGCTCTCCTGGTAGAGAAAGGTTCGTTAGGTATGGAGGGTTATGAGCTTGTTGTTCCTGTGTCTGTTGTTGAGGCTCTTGTCGCTCTTGGGTTTGCTGGTGCTCAGTTTGGTGTGGTCTCTGTGGTTCACGCTCCTGTTGTTAACGAGTTGGTTGCTGGGCTCGATCCTAATACTTGTAATAAGGATAATCCTATAACTAATCTTGATTGTATTCTTGTAGCCAATTTAGTTGGGAATGAAGATGTTGTGGCTGTTGATAACTAAGGTCAGTGAACTGATCATCCCGGGCAATTCTGAGATCGTCCAAGACGATATGATCGAGCAATCAAACCTTAATTATTTTTCTTAATTACTAGATTAATTTAGGCATAATTGTGTTGCATTGTCTAGGACGATGCCTGGATGATGTCTAAAAATAAATAATACCTAAATAAATCTAGCGGCTGATTCTTTCTGATCAGAGCCTATCGTCCTGGCCGATATAAATATTGTTTAGGACGATGTGCTTAATGAATGCTGCCTTAACCAGGATGCCCTAATTAGGGTTTCTATTTTTAACTGATCGTCCAAGCCGATTTGTGGATCGTCCCGGATGATGTGACAAAAAACAGAGAACTCTAAAAACAATAAGAAGTTTTCCCTCATGTGTGTGTGTGTGCAAGATTACTTAGCATCAGGAATCACATCGTTTACAATAGACTCAAGAAAGGAAAAGTTTACAAACTGACTCAGATCCAGTCTACCCAATCTTGAGCTGATTCAAATTGCAGTTTGATCTTGTGAACCTGAAATGTTAGAAGGCAAGACAGTCGTAGAGAAACAGAAGTATTTGCTATCATCAAAATTATATTCCTTGAAAAATAGATTCGCAACAGTTTCGTGATTTTTTCTCAATTTTGAATTTTTCTGCATTAAATCCTGATGTTATTTATTTCTATTGTATTTTATCTTTCTTATTTGTGCTCACTACATGTTTTACTTTCCTAACATTCTTAAAGACATCTGAAAATGAAATCACCATAAGA
The DNA here is from genome assembly GCA_022539455.1 of Dendrobium nobile. Taxonomy (NCBI): domain Eukaryota; kingdom Viridiplantae; phylum Streptophyta; class Magnoliopsida; order Asparagales; family Orchidaceae; genus Dendrobium; species Dendrobium nobile. The sequence continues at coordinate 67,669,921 of CM039733.1, read as the reverse complement.
AAGTTGCAAGTCAAAGATTTAAGATCAAACTTGAGGCAAAATTAATTTATGTTAGCTTCTCAGGATCAAATATGAAGCAAATTAAAGAAATTATTGAATTAAATTGCAGATTCTGATAGAACTAGGAGAGAGATTCATGAGAGATCATCTTGAGCTCTTCTTGCAAGAGAGGGAGAGGGAGAGGGAGAAGGGAGAGACAAAATTTAGAAGGAAAATATCTAAAGCTTTATTAATTTTCCCCAAATTATACATCACCCTATACACTCAATTTATCAAGGTTGTGAAAACCATACCGGACAAGGAACCAAAAGAAGGAGAAGTTCAAGGTTCGACCGGTCAAACCGGATGATGTAATAAAAAAATTAATAACATTAATAGAATAATTATGAGAATATAATCTCAAATCATATAATTTTAATATATTATCTCTTAATATAATTAAATTAAATTGAAATGATGAATATATTATAATATAATTATAACTTATAAAACATATAGTTTATTTATATTATATTTATGAATATCTAATAATTTAATTATAATTAATACATTTAATTATAATTATAATAAATGAGATTCTTATAATATACATTATAACAAATTAAAAATTTTAACATAATATATAAATTTATAATATTAAATTTATAAATGTGTAATAAGAATAATATTTAATATAATATATAAATTTATATTATTAATTCATATAATATACATTATAAAAATTTTATAATATATAAATTTATAATACAAATTAAAAAAAACTTTGAACCCAACTTAAATTTATGGTCTAACTAGCCCAAACTTATGGCCTAATCAACCCAAATTAATGGCCCAATAAAGCTCAAACTCTCATTCAAGCTCATATATCATTCATGTAACTTTTTTAGTCCCACATTATGAAGGAGTAAGATATGGTTTCGTTTTAGCTCTTTATATAATTCACTCTTTTCAAACAAAACTTATTTTATGAGATGACATCCATGTATTATGGTATTAAAAATCTCATTATTTACTAAAAAAAATTATATTTAAAAAATATAATGAAGTAAAATATTTTTATTTATATTTTATTGAAAATAAAAAAAAATTAAAATCGGCTGATTATTTTGAACCCGGACACCCGGACCAATTTGTCGGTTCACCGGTTGAACCGCTGGTTCAGTCTGGTTCATGCCGGTTCTCTGCGAAGCCGGTTATTGAACTGGACCGGATCAGACAATTGGCCGGCTCACGATTGAACCGGCCGGTCCGGTCTAATTTTTAAAGCCTGGATATTTATAGAGATTTACATGAATAATAAGTTGTCAATATGAATCAACCTGACTTTAAACATAGGCCAACACTCAACGTACAGATTCATTTTTGAACAAATGAAAATAAATTCTTATGATTATGGGCAAATATGAGGGTGGAGGGGGGGCTCAAAATTTTATAATTCTTTATTATTATTATTATTATTATAGAAAGATGACTAATCACATTAATCAATTTAATTCGTCCTGTAGCTTTGACTGTTATATGAAAATAAATTAGATTAGGATATTATAGTTAAAATTTTATCATGATAAATTAAAAAATATAGAATTTATTTTAAGACAAATGTAATATAAGTAAAAAAGTTTTTTTTTTGCTATGACTATTATAAAAATCAATCAAGAAATAAACTTAGAGATCAGTAGTTGAATAATATTTTAATCATTTATATTAAAAAATAATTTAATTAATAATAACGCAATCTTTTAATTCTTTTAGAATATAACCAATAATCATTATAAATAATAATTTTTTATTATCTTATATTTTATATTTTAAAAATAAGAATTTCAATTAATTTTTTTAACTATTAATATCAATTTCAAACCTGAATTAAAAAAGTTGAAGAAATATTTAAAAAATTTTAATTTTTGCCTCCCATTAGAAAAAATAAAATAAAATAGCACTATCACTGCTTTTGATTTGTTTATATTGAAGGAAATAAAATGAATCGTACAATTTATTACTTCAATAATGACACTGCGAACAATGATTTCATAAACTAACAGTTCAATTTTATTTCTTCCTTTAAAACTTTCTGCTTAATAATTATCATTACTAATCTCCAAATAGTCATATAAAAGAATTCTTGCATTAAGAAAATATTGTCAAATTACATAGTAAAAGCATCTTCAAAAACAAAATGCATATATTGTCAAATAGCATAGAATAAGAAGCCTCGCTTTAAGAAAAATATCACATCAGATGCCCAAAAGTTAGTGGCCTCCCCCATTATTATTATTATTGTTGTTATTTGGGCTATTAAGGGCTTCCAACATGTGGATCGAGGCAAATTATTACGTCCGGTCACCGGACCTAGAAATAGGTCCGGATATCCTATAAAAATTTGACGCGTGGAATGTACACGTGTATGCGGAATTTTAAGTCAAGCGTGCCAAAAGCGCAGATAAAGCGCAGGTAAAGCGCACGTAAAACACAGTCAAAAGTGCATCCAAAGCGTACCCAAAGAGCACCTAAAGCGCAGTCAAAGCTGTTGAAACCCAGAACCTTGTCAGGTTCTTGTTCTTGAGGGAGAACCGAGAGTGGTTGCACGCAAGAGGAAAGCAGGAAGATAACAGAGGAAAAGTTGTTTGTATTTCATTATGTTTTTCTTATTACAGGGTAGTATATATAGATAAAATGAGATAAAGAAAGTACAGCCTATTTTACTGTTATACATGAAACCCAATACTAATGTGCCACGTGTGTTGTGAGTTAACAGCCCCCTTCAAGCTGATGGCTGCGTAGCGGCTGTCAGTTTACTTGAGATTTGTTTAAACCGTTGTGTTGGTAAGGCTTTGGTGAGTATATCTGCAAGTTGATCGTTGGTGCAAATATGGTGAACAGAAATCTGCTTTTTCTTGATGCAGTCTCGGATGAAATGGCAGTCGACCTCGATATGTTTGGTGCGAGCGTGGAATACGGGATTGTTGGCGAGTGCGATGGCCGACGTGTTGTCGCAGTAGACTGTGGTAGGTTGCTCTTGTGGTATGTGTAAGTCTTCCAGTAGTCGGCGCAGCCATAATATTTCGGTAGCTTCGGTTGCTAGTGCACGATATTCCGCTTCGGTTGACGAGCGAGCGATCGTGCTTTGTTTCTTCACTTGCCATGAGATAGGAGATTGGCCGATGAAGTTGCAGAAGCCTGAGACGGATGTTCGGTCGTGGGAGTTGCTGGCCCAGTCGGCATCCACGAAGCCCTGTAAGAGAAGTTGATCTCGGGAGAGAGGAATACCTGTGTTGGTCGAGCCGTGTATATAGCGTAGTAACCGTTTTAGCGCTTCATGATGTATTTTGAGTGGTTTGTGCATGTGTTGACATAGCTGTTGCACCGCAAATTGAATATCCGGTCGAGTTAAGGTTAGGTACTGAAGGGAGCCTATAATTTGCCGGTATAGATGGGGGTTGTCATATGGATCGTTGCTGCTAGTATGAAGATTGATTTTGCAAGGAATTGGCGTAGAGACCGGCTTGGATTGTGACATCCCTGCGCGTTCGATGATTTTCTTTGCATAGTTTTGTTGATGAAGGATGACGCCAGACTTTGTGTTGTAAGTTTGGATCCTGAGGAATTGAGATAGGGGTCCTAAATTGCGCATCTGAAAGGTATTGTGAAGGTTAGAAAGAAGTTGATTAATTTCGGTTGTTGAATTACCTGTCAAAAGGATGTCGTCGACGTAGATGAGGATATACATCCTGGTGCCGCCGGATCTGTAAGTTAGCAAGGATTGGTCCGACGAGCTGACTTGGAAGCCGTAGGTGATCAGGTGATTTGATAGTGTAGCGTACCACTCGCGAGGGGACTGTTTGAGACCGTATAAGGCTTTCTTTAATCGGCATACGTGGTGAGGGTGAAGGGAATCCTGAAAGCCAGGTGGTTGTTGCATGTAGACGACGTCGGATAGGTTACCGTGGAGGAAAGCGTTGGAGACATCTAATTGATGAATGACCCAATTGTAGTGTAGAGAGAGAAGAATAAGGACTCGAATGGTTGGCATTTTTGCCACTGGGCTGAATGTCTCAGTGTAGTCTATGTCGTATTCTTGATCGTATCCCTTGGCGACGAGTCTAGCTTTGTAGCGGGAGATGGAGCCGTCGGATTTGTATTTGATGCGATATGTCCATTTTGATCCGAGTACGTTGAAAGAAGGGTCGGGTGGCACCAATTCCCAGGTGCCTTGAGACTGAAGCGCCTGGAATTCTTGTGACATTGCAGCGCGCCAATTTTCTGATTTATTGGCTTGAGCGAATGTAGTGGGTTCGGTTGGTTGTAGTACGTGGGCGAGATCAAAGAGTTTCTTTGGTTTGGTGATTCCGGTTTTTATGTGAAAGCCATCATCAATAATGATTGTGATTGTTTTCAATGTAGGATCTCTTTTAAGCTGCCTTACTGTTTTACTTTTTAAATAGTTATTGCATGCTTATTTATTTATAATATTTCTTAAAATATTTTTGATGAAAAATTAATTTTAATTTTTCAAAAAATACATATTTATATTATTCATAATTACTTTCAAAAAATCACTCGCATAATAATTTTACAATCACTTTTATAAAAAATTCAAATCTTTTCATACGTACTCGCGATATATAATTGAAAATGATTTGAAATAATAATATGTAATGATGAAAACAATTGATCAAAGAGTTATGTTGTACTAGACTAGTTTTGAAATGTGGAGAAATTTAGGTATTAGATATGAGAGAAATTATTTTGTGTGGATTCCGGATGGCAAGAATCATCTGAATTTGTTGTACTTTAGCTATCTTTTTGCAGTGCTTTTGCAATTATTCAGCAAAAGCGCAACAAATATGCAGTCATAATTGCACTTTTGCTGAGTATTTGTAAAAGAGCAGCAAAAATACAGCAAATATTCAATTAGTATGATATTTGTTGCGCTTTAGCTTCCTTTTGCCACGTTTTTGCAAATACTCAGCAAAATAACAGCAAAAGTGCAATTATAAATGCATGTTTGCTAAGTATTTGTAAAAGTGCAGCTAAATGATAACAAATCCGGATGGTTCTTGCCGTCTAGTCTCTGCATAGAATAATTTCTTCTGACATTAAAGGCAAATAAAGAACAAATATGTGAATGAAATCATCTGTTCCCTCAATCATGGAATGTGCTTATTTATTTCTTGGGAGGTGATAATGAGAGCTAATTAAAGCTCAATAAATTACTCAAAAGCAAAATTACAATTGATTCACGAATAACGTAAGGCTAAAAAATACTTCATGAAAAATACAAGGGCCGAAAAAGGATCATAGAAAAGAAGGCCAAGATCTCCATGAGGAGCCAAAGTACATTTTCAAAAGAGGAGTGAAGAGTCGACATCGAAAGCAGACCACCAACTCGGCGACCCGACCAGACTAATTGAACCTACCCAAGTTGGTAGAAGAACCATCCAACAAAGTTTAGATCTAATTGCCATTCTTGTTGATACTTCAGCTTTTCATTGGTTCTTTGTCACATTCATGACTGCTTTGAAGTAATGTATATCAGAATTTCTTAAGAATTAGTGATCCTTCTTTTAACATTACCTTACATACCCACTTTACCTTCCTTGTGTAGTTCATATAAAGTTCTTTTTCTTCTCCTATATCATTTGCCCATACCTGATGGGGAGAGCGACAGTACAAGGTGGTCTTTTCTTACCTATTTTTTGGTAGTTTTGTGACAAAAGCAAGTGTTTTAGGCCTTGGATGTGGACAAGGAATTGGTATAGCTGTTGCAATTTTTCTTCTTTTAATGTTGCCTTCTTTGGGGCAGCAAAAAGCTTGGGTGTTAAGGATGAATAAAAGAGAGATTATTACATGCGAAGTCTAGACATAGAGAACCGTTCGATTTTCTGACTATGAATAGTAAAAGCGCAGTAATGAGCAATAACTGGGCTTTTACTATTCACAGTCACAAAACCGAACGGTTATTTATGTCTGGACTCCACATGTAATAATCTATCTGTATAAGAGGAAGTCAAATTATCAAGAAGCTATTTATTTCATTGAAAGCAATGCAAAGCAAAATGATGGTAAGCAGATGTGATGGTCAGCTAGCAATAGCAATGACGATGGTAGCCAATGGAGCTTCACATAAGCGACACATTTAGAATTTTTCATATAAGTGAATTCAAGTATATTGAAAGTGAATAGATTGGGAATTATGAATGACACAATATTAAGTTACAAAATATAAAATGATATATTCCAATATATCTACATACAATGTTCAAATCTATGAATTCATATATATATATATATATAAAGACAATTTTAGTGCACTCAAGCTTTTATTTTGAAAATGGTCAGAATGCGGATTGAGCTGACACCCGTTGATCGACAGAATATGTTCCTACCTCTTGATCCACGACAAATTATTACGTCCGGTCACCGGACCTAGAAAATAGGTCCGGACATCCACTAAAAATTTGCCACGTGGACCGCATTTTGACTGTGCTCTTTTGTTAACTCACAACACACGTGGCACATTAGTATTGGGTTTCATGTATAACAGTAAAATAGGCTGTACTTTCTTTATCTCATTTTATCTATATATACTACCCTGTAATAAGAAAAACATAATGAAATACAAACAACTTTTCCTCTGTTATCTTCCTGCTTTCCTCTTGCGTGCAACCACTCTCGGTTCTCCCTCAAGAACAAGAACCTGACAAGGTTCTGGGTTTCAACATGGTATCAGAAGTTCAAGTTCTATCCTCCGACAATCTCCATTGATCTACACCGCGGCAATGGCCTCCGGCAATACATCCTCCTCCTCCTCCACCCAGGAAACCACATCCCACACCGATGGCGCATTCTCATCATCGCCAATACCGTCTTCTCTCAAGTTCCTAATGCACAACATCAAGAACATTGCCACCAACACTCTCACCGCTGAAAATTACTCTCTCTGGCGATCTCAAGTCCAGAAACTATTTCGAGCAAATGGATTTGAAGGCTTCTTGACCGGCACAACATCATCTCCAACCCCTACGATCCTCTCTGGATCTGGTCAACAAATACCGAATCCAGACTACAACAACTGGATCTCCATCGATCAAAACCTCGCCGCGGCACTCTACTCGGTCATATCCCCAGCAATCCTCCCCTACGTTCTCTCCATCGACCACTGCTCCGAAATTTGGCGCACATTGGACACTCGTCTCCAATCAAGCACGCGCTCAAGAATCGCTCACCTAAAGAACGAGCTCCATTTCTTGTCAATGAAAGACAAGAGCATGACACAATATCTACTCGACGGAAAATCCAAAGTCGATGCGCTTGCAGCCGCCGGAGCACCCGTAGACGTTGAGGACGTTATCCACTATACTCTAAATGGCCTACCGAACAACTATCAAGCATTCAAAACGGCTATTAGAACCAATTTGCGCTCGGTTAGTCTTGATGAACTGTATACTCTGTTATGCAGCGAAGAACTCAACCTAGCACATGAAACAATCAAAGATCTTCAAGCACTCAACCTGGCGGGCAACCAAACGGCTCTCACAGCCGGCCGAGGCAGAGGTCGTGGACGATCATCACAATCCAGAGGTAGATCATACAATCGTCCTCAAACAACATCGAATTCATCACGAGGAACCAAGCAGAGCAGACCGTCCATAACTTGCCAAATCTGCGGCAAATTCGGGCACTCCGCAGTCAAGTGTTGGTATCGTCACGACGACAACTACAACTCCGAACCTACACCGGCTCTCTTCACCACACCAACTCAGCCCGCCTCATCGGAATGGTTTCTTGACAGCGGAGCTTCCTCCCATCTAACGTCCGATCCCAATAGCATCCAGCAACCGCAGCAATATACAGGATCAAGTCAAGTAATTCTTGGCAACGGACATCAGCTACCAATCCAAAACACCGGTAAAGGTCTTCTCCCAACCCCATCAGGTAGCCTCCAACTAAAGAACTTAAATCTTGTTCCGAATCTATCTTTCAATCTCTTATCGGTACACAAACTAACTCATGACAACAATTGCATTATCACTTTCTCTTCTAACGGGTATACAATACAGGACCGGAAGACCCACCGCCGTCTTCTCACGGGTCCATCTATTAACGGATTGTATCCACTTCTAGGCCCCAATCGACCAGCCGAGTACATTCAGAACCTTGCTCTCATCTCCGTCCAGCACGTACCGGATCTTTGGCACCGAAGGCTTGGTCACCCAGCTGCATCCACACTAGCAGTCGTCTCCAAACAATATCAACACATTCATGCCGCTCGCCTCGACTGCGAATCTTGCAGACGATCCAAAAGCCATAGACTTCCTACCACAAGATCCGAAACAGTCACCAATTCACCGTTTCTACTTGTCCACTCGGACGTCTGGGGACCATTCCCTATTGTATCAAACAACGGATTTAGATTTTACGTCTCATTCATTGACGATTTTTCTAAATTTTCTTGGATCTTTCCTATTATGCAAAAGTCTGATGTCTTTACAAAATTTGTTGAATTTCAAAGGTTTATTTCTCGTCAATTTAATACTAACATTCGAACTATCCGTACTGACAATGGCAGCGAATACATAAACAGCAAATTTTCCACATACTGCCGAGCCACTGGTTTAGTTCACCAAACCACCTGCCCATACACACCATCGCAGAACGGGGTCGTCGAACGCAAACATCGGCATCTCATTGAGACAGCCCGTACGCTCCTCATCCAAGCGTCATTGCCTCAATACTTCTGGGTAGACACAATCCTCACCGCCAACCTCCTTATAAACTGCCTACCATCCCCCAACACACAACTCAAATCCCCTCACGAACTTCTATTCGGTAGACCACCAGATTACAACTACTTCCGGGTCTTCGGTTGCCTATGCTATCCGTGGCTCAAACCCTATACAGCCAACAAACTATCTCCCGTTTCAAACCCCTGCGTCTTTATTGGGTACGCCTCGTCTCAAAAGGGGTACAGATGCTTCGATCCCGCTACCAACAAAATCTACACCTCCACCCACGTAATCTTTAACGAAGGCATCTTTCCTTTCGCCCAACCCACACCTCATCTCACAAACAAATCAGACACCCAACAGTTCACCCCTCCACTTCTTCTAGTGCCAGCCTCGGGCATTCCATCCTCCTTATCCAAACCAAGCACAACTCCACTGACCTTGCCAAATCACTTCAACACAAACCATAATAGATCCCAAGATACCTCAATCCCACTGTCTAACAATAATTCGCAACCCGTCGCCAGCAACCCGTCCATTGCTCCCGATCAGCTCAAACCAGCTCCGCAACATCACATAACTACCAGACTATTTTTTTGCCACTGGGCTGAATGTCTCAGTGTAGTCTATGTCGTATTCTTGATCGTATCCCTTGGCGACGAGTCTAGCTTTGTAGCGGGAGATGGAGCCGTCGGATATGTATTTGATGCGATATGTCCATTTTGATCCGAGTACGTTGAAAGAAGGGTCGGGTGGCACCAATTCCCAGGTGCCTTGAGACTGAAGCGCCTGGAATTCTTGTGACATTGCAGCGCGCCAATTTTCTGATTTATTGGCTTGAGCGAATGTAGTGGGTTCGGTTGGTTGTAGTACGTGGGCGAGATCAAAGCCGTCGGAGTTATGCAGAAGCTGGGCAGGAGGAGGTATTGAAGAATCAAGAAAATGTAGAAAGCCATTAGCGCGTAAGGTTTTGAGCACCTGAGATTTCCAAATAAGAAAGTTTTCAGGCGCAAGAGGCGAGGTAACAAGATTGCGCAGGTTGGAGACAACAAATTTTAGAGTTGCCGGAATCGTGGGGTCGTCGGACATTGGAGTTTCGCTCCGTTCTTGCAGACGAGAAGAAGCGGAGTCCGTCATTCTCTCAGGATCGGAAGCCTCGCTCTGATACCATGTAGAAACATAACCCACGCAGAAGCAAGACGAGGAGTAGGAGAACTATAGAATATTATTATTCTGTCTTAACAGTTACAGGGAAAGGCTAGACATATATAGAGCTAGATAAGACTCCTTGTACAGAAATTACAAAGAAACCAAAGAGACTTCTAGAAACAGAGACAAATACATATTAATATATTCTAATACATTTTAGTCATTTTTACCAAAAGCAGCGCAGCATGAGGCATTAGTTTCAATGCATTAATGTTCACTTTTTCGACTTTCACGTGCTTTTTGTACCACTTTGTTTCTCTTCACATATTTTAAAAATATAATTTCATCTCCATTTCTTTTCGTAGGGTGTTAGTAAATGAAAAAATTATTAGGTGCGGGGTGTGCTCCGTTCGCACAAGTATTGGGGAGCGGTACCGAGCGGTATCGAGCACCCACCAATGCTTGTTGCGGACGGTTCTCCCCGTCTGCACTCCGCACCTAATAATCTCTCAAGTAAATGACAGACCGAATTTAAGAAATTCGAATTTAAGTTAATCCACTTAATAAATGGGTCGAATTCAGATTGAATTTTGGACCCTTTTAATGAACGGATTGGTTTTGGTTGATGCTTGATCTCACTTTTGATCCAAAAATGACTCATTTAATATCTTTTTTCTTATATTTTCTCCTTATGGGTATAATCTTCTTAATTTTTTATAAAATATATTAAACTCTATAGTTAACAAGTTATATAAAAAGATTTTTAAGCCAAAATGATTTATCGGTACAATCAGGTCATTTGGGTTACTATTAGGTCAGGTTCGGGCTAATCTTTTTGACCCATCTATTGTATGGGTACGATTCAGGTTGACTTGATCGGGTTGGGACAATTTCCAATCGGACCTAAACCTGACTCGTTAACCCATTTTAATACCCCTCATTTTTAGATCACAACAAGAATTTTGTTTGACTGTTATTTTTTTTTTTCATTATTTTCTACAAACTTTTGTAGTGAAAAACTATTTTTTACAATCAAAATTATTAATGCATGATACATGATAGTAGGGGTGTCAAAACCGGGTTTTGGGTCGGACCCAAACTGACCCAGGGTTCAAACGGGTCAACCATAACCCGACCCGGATATGTAAACGGGTCGAAAAGTCTGACCGGACTTGACCCGCCGAGTTGCCGGGTTGACCCGACCCGACACGGATTTGGGTTCTGCCGGCACCGGAACGTCGGAACGGCGGCGGGCGGACGACTGGCGAGGGGGCGGACGCGACACCCGAGGGCTTGCATGGGCGGGGGCAGTGGGTAGCAGGGCACGCGAGGCAGCGGGTAGCGAGCAGCGGACGCGGGTGCACGGGGCAGCGGGCGTGGGGCAGCAGAGCGGGGCAGGGGTAGCGGGCAGCGGGTTGGAATCCAAATTTTTTAAATTAAACGGGTTTTCGGGTTGACCAGGCAACCCGTCGGGTCAACCCGAACCCGACCTATTTTTCAAATGGGTCAAATCCGGGAACCCGAACCTAACCCGTTTTGAAATCGGATTGGGTCCAACCCGGATTTTTCGGTTCGGGTCCGGGTCGGGTTTTCGTGTCATGTCAAATATTGACACCCCTACATGATAGTTAGGTTTAAAAAAATTATTTGTTTATTTTTTTAAAAAATACATATTTATAATATTTATATCCCCTCTCAAAAAATTTATTTTTCTCACAACAGCTTCACAATCATCTTTATAAAATGATACGTACAATTGTCTCAAAGAGACTCTTCATCTTACAAACTAATAACATAATAATTCCAAATAATTAAGATAAATTTATATTTACGTTGCAAATTAGGGTTTCTCAGCTTCCCGAATTAAGGAATCGGAGCACGTGTGGTGGAAGAAGAAGAGAAGAATGCTAACAGTACACCAAACGTGTAAAAGTCTTCTGCATGATTGATGGAGTTCACCAAATGCCTTAATTGCTTTCTCTGTTTCATTAAGCAAACCTTAGTTGTTTGGACACAGAACTTCCAATTAAAAAAAGAAGAAAGAAACAAATGGAATACGTTAAAATAGGAGTCTTCAGAGAATCGAAGCTCCTGCAGCTACCCACAGTTGCAGCTGCTTGCCCGTTTATTAGATTTCGTTTGGGAGATTTTATTACAGTTTTTTAAATCAGCTTTCTAATATAAATTTTTTTATTTTTATATTAAAAAATTATTTTAAAAAGCAGTAAAAAAGTCATTTTGAATAATGTCTTAGGCTTCGTTTGGGACGGTTTTCTTGTTGCTTCTTAGAGCAGTTTTCTAGTATAAAAATTTTAATTATTTAGCTAGAAAATTGCTTTAAGAAGCAGCAAGAAAGCCGTCCCAAACGAAGCCTTAAGTTTGGTTTGGAACAGCTTTTTCATAACTTTTAAAAACAACTTTTTAGTATAAAAATTTTTATGTTGTAGGCTTAGGGTTCGTTTGGGACGGCTTTTTTATTGCTTTCTAAAACGGATTTTCAGTACAATTTTTTTTTATTTTTTAACTAAAACTCCGTTTTAGAAAGCAATGAAAAAGCCGTCCCAAACGAAGTCTTAGTCTACATTTGAGATGCTTTCTTACTAATTTTAAAAGTAATTTTTTTATATAAAATTCTAATATTTTAATTAAAAAACTGCTTTAAAAAATAATAAAACAATTATATCAAACTCGTCAATTATGATCTATGTTTATTTAATTTTAGTTTTAGAATTTTTTAGGTTAATGAATGATAAGCCATAAAATATGTGATTCAAATATATAATGTACGAGAAGCAATTTTGTCCTATGATCAAAACTAATTTTCTATTTTGTCGTCATATTTGTAATATGTCGGAGAACATTTGATTTTGATAATGATAGGATAATCACTCATCAATTTGGATCTTCTAAATTAATTTTTTTAATAAAATAGTATTTAATCATTTTTTTTTACATTAATGAATGATAAGTTATAAAGTATGTGATATTAGAGATATAATTTTGTCCTATAACAATTTGGACACTAATCTTATCAAAATCAATTATATATAAAAAAAAAAGCTTATAAATATAGAAAGGCATTTAGAGTGAGTGTTTTTAGCTACAAGGTTTAGTACACATAAGTCAAACTGATTTTTTTAATTGGTACTTTGGGCCTAAGATATTTGTCTTATTCATGAAAGGGTTATGGCTTATGGAGGATTAGCATTTAATTTTTAGTGGGGCTCTCATATAGATTATTGATATGTATTATTTATGTTATTATCTTAATTTTGTTAGTGATTAATTATGTCATTTCTCTCCTCTCATATTTTGGGGTCAAATTCATATTAAATTATGTAAGATAATGAAGCACATAGAATGTGCATAGCACATATGATTCTGACTCTGAATTATTTATTAAAAATTTTCAATTAAAAAATTAAAAAATTTAGGTAATTTGTTTCCCTCCATCCTTTTTTTACTCTTTATAATAGGAGTTTTTAGGCAATTGCCCCCCCCCCCCCTAAAAAAATTAAAATACTATGATCTTTAGGTGATTGCTCCCTAGCAGAATTAAACACATTGTGTAGAGGTGTTATTTATAAATTTGTCCCCCCTAGGAATCAAGGTTGGTTCTGCCCCTGGATACAACTCAATACTTTCGAAAAATGACTTACAATAGGAGCAATGGATAGATTTAGGCTTCGTTTGGGACGGCTTTCTTACTGCTTCTTAAAGCAGTTTTTTAGTATAAAAATTTTAAATTTTAAACTAAAAGGTTGTTTTAAGAAGTGATAAAAAGCCGTCCCGAACAAAGCTTTAATTGCATTTAGGTCACTTTAAGTGAGATAAGCTCTTTCAGATTCTATCGAGTTCGATACGGTGGGCGAGTTCATCATGACCATGACAAGTTGAATCACCATAGCAAGTTAAGTGACACCTTGGCGAGTCCATCATATTAAGGCTTCGTTTGGGACAACTTATTTATTTCTTTCTAAAAATAATTTTTTAATATAAAAATTTTTTGAACCATAAATTTTTATAATAGAAAGCTACTTCATAACGAAATCTAAATCTTCTTAATTCAACTAATTTGCTTCAAACACTAAACCAAGTCAAATTGACTTGGGACATTTTTATGATACTTGATGTACAATATTTAAAAAAAAATATATACATAAAAATTTGAACTATTAAAATAAATATAGTGATCTGCAATTGATCTTTTACTTAAAAAAAGAAAAAGCATTCATGTCTTCTTGACCAAAAGGGAGTTCCCAATGAACATTGGGATCTCGCAAGCTATGAGATCCCATGAAGGTGATCTCTCCGTTAACAAACGCAGTCACTGATACCAAGACCGGCCGATTGACCGGGCAAAAGATTAATATTAATTAATCATTTTAAGTGTCAATATTTTACTATTTTTTAGAGCAATTTTTTAAATATAAAGAAGGAGACCTATGGAAAAGCCCCACTTGCTTTCGGGGAAATAAATAAAAAATTAAAAAAGTAGCGAAAAAGAAAGAACATCAGGATTTGATATTGTAAAAACTCAAAATCGGAAAAAAAAATAATGGAGGCACATCACACCAAGAAATTCAGTATAAAAATTTTGGAGAAATAATACAGATCTCTCTTTTCTCTCACTCTCTCACTCTCTCCTTGCCTCTGTTCTCTCTTGCACCGTTCTCACAATAGAACATACAAAGAGACCCACATTATAGCCACCAAGGAATGCTACCTTTAATTTAAAATGAGAAAGAAAACTACCATATTGTCTCACAGTGTCGCAGTACCATTTTGGAGCGTCATGACGCTCAACTCTCTATCTCCAACACCAATGTTTGGAGCGCCGCAAGGCTACTGCTCTCTATTGTTCTCCAAGAAAAATATGAAGCGTTAGGGCGCTCGGGTGCACACCGGCGAGCGCTTAAGTATACGACGTCGCGGCGCCATAACTCAATCAGTGTAAATACCCCTTATAACCCCCAGCAAGCTCAACATATTGAATTGAGGTCCAAGGCAATAATACAACACGATTGATCGACACAATCGTATTTCACATGAAACTAATAATCTCCCACTATGAAACTGATTATGATCAATTATTCTCCCGATATGCAGCACCAATCATAGTGCATGTAGTGTGGCTCACCCCCGTTCTCATCCTTCATGAAGACTAACTAAAGCTACATAGCTTTAGTTTATCAACTGTCACCGTCTTTGTCAGCATGTATGTAGAATTTTGTGTTATGTGTATCTTCTCCAAAAATAACTGATCATCTTACAAAAGAAATGTGATGAAATGATACAAAAGCTGGATGAGCTTCATCCTGGCATAAAATGCAGCATTCTTGGCTAAATGAATAGCACTCATGTTGTCACTATCCAACCTCTCATTCCTTTGCTCTTTACCATGTTTTGCCAAGAAACTTTGCAACCATATCATTTCCTTGCTAGCCTTAGAAATATTATTGTACTCAGCTTCTATAGTTAAGAGCGCAACAATTTTCTGTAATTTGGAAACCCAACTCATTGCAGTCTTTCCCAAAGTGAAGATATAATCAGTTGTGTTTCTCCTACCATCAAGATCTTCAGCAAGATCAGAATCTACATATCCCTCCTTGCAGATCAATCTCTATATCTCCAAAACAAATAGCTTTGTCAACTAATCCTCCTTGAGAATTCACTTAATTGTCTCCCAATAAAGTTTTTTGGGTTATTTGTAAATCTACAGACTACTCTCACTATGTATGTTATATATAGTCTCATACCAATCATGACATATATCAAACTTCCAACTGCTGAAGTATATGGAGTCCTCTTCATATGTTCTTCATCTGCTTCAAATTTAGGCGATTGTTCCTTATATAGCAAAAAAAAAAAAAAGACTACCCACACTTTGCCTCACTCATGTTGAAACCTTGTAGCACCTTTTCAACATACTCAGCTTGAGACAACTTAAATATAACTGCACTTCTATCCCTACTAATTATCATACCAATAAATTTTTTACTGGACCCAAATGTTTCATTCCAAACTCTTTTAATAATTGCTCATTCATATATCTTATCTTCACATCTGACCCCACAATCAACATGGGATCCACATATAAAAGCAAAATGATATAATCGTTATCAAAATATTTAAAAAAATAACAGTGATATGCCTAACACTTTATGTGCCATTATCTGACATAAACTAGTCAAAGCTCTTATACCACTGTCTTGGTGTCTACTTCAGTCTGTATAAGCTCTTTTTCAACCTACACACCAGATCTTCTTTACTTGTGATCACATATCCTTGAGATTGCATCATATACAACTCTTCTTCCAGGTCACCATGAAGAAATAATTTCTCTATATCCATCTACTCTATAAGCAAATTATCCATTATTATTATGCTCAGCATAACTCTGAGTGTAGTTATCTTCACCACTGGAGAGAAAAATTACAACGTAATATACTTCTTTCCTTTGTTGAAAACCTTTAACCACAAGCTTGACTTTATAGTACTTGCTACCATCAGGTTCTTCTTTCAGCATGTAAACCCATTTATTATGTAGTGCCTTCTTGCCATGTGAATGCATCTCAAATCCTAAGTCTGATTCAACCTAAGTGAATGCATCTTTTTATTCATAACTTACTCGCACTTCTTTGAATCAGCTTGAATGGCCTCATCATAGCACTCTGATTCACCATCATCTGCCAGCAAAAGATAGTATAAGGAAGGATAATGCCTTTGTACTAGCTTTGAGATTTTGTTGGATCTCCTAACTTCCGTAGTAGGTGTCTAAGAAACCCTCTATGTTTCCTCATCTTTGTCTTCTTGATCATCATCATTCTTTATCTCAACATATTTGGAAGAATCTACATGAGCCTCATTTCTATCTTTGTGCATTTCATTTTCATTTTCATTAATTTAACATCCTTGCTCCTGATGAATTTTCGATTATAATAATTCAAAATTTTATAGCCAAATTCATCTTAATCATATCTAATAAATATACACTTGATATATTTTAAATCATGCTTACTTATAGATCCTGCATCAACATGAATATAGATTAACAACCAAAATCTTGAGGTGAGATAAACTTACCTCATTACCACTCTAGGCTTCCTAAGGTAACCTCTCATTTATAGAAACTGAAGAACCACGATTGATTGAATAAACATCAATATTCAATGTCTCTTCCTAAAACTGTTTGGATAGATATACATGCAACCTCAGTTGCTCCTAGCACACTTAGTGATAGTTATATTCATGTGCTCTGCAACATCATTTTGTTGTGATATTCTTGGAATAGTGAACTCATATATGATCGTATTCAAAACACAATACTTTTTAAACATCTTATCATGATACTCGCCACTATTATATGATCTGAGATATTTCAGCTTTAAACCTGTCACATTCTCAACTTTAAGCCTTCCACTTCTTGATAATATCAAATACAATTGGCTTATGTTTTAAGAAGTACATTCATATGTTTTTGTTATGATCTTCAATAAAAGTGATAAAATACAAAGACTCTCCTATAGGACAAATTGGTGTATAATATCATACATCAATATGCACTTTCTCCAACTTCTTTAACTTTACTTTTGAATCAATTTTTGAAAAGCTCACCTTTTTTTGCTTGTCATATGCATACTCTTTATAAAAATGTATATTTATATATTTTTAAACTAGGAAGCTTTCCTCTAGTAAGAAGTGAATGCATATCATTCTTATGCATATGACCAAGTCTTTGATGTCAAAGATCTCCATCAACAACTAAATTAGTTAGTCTGATATTATCTGATATTTTGTTGATAACATACAATGTGCCTTTAATGCTATCACGAGCTATAACCATAGCCCCTATTATCACCTTCCATGAATTTCCTATAAATGATATCATATTACCTGAGTCTGCAAGATTCTCATAAAAACTAAATTTCTCTTCAGACAAGAAACATACCTAGAATCCTTGAGTCTCCAAGTTTACAAAACCGACATTTTGATATCAACATCTCCTAGTCCCATAATATTGGACTTATTGTCTCTCAGATACAGTTTGCCCATATCATTTTCTATTTAGTTCTTGAACACTTTTTTGTTAGAACTTGCATGAAATAAAACATTTGAATCTATAAACCAAGATCCAATATTGTATAGAGAAAAAAATTAAAATTTTTGACTGAAACTCATATGCAAATAAATTTGTAGCGTGATATTTTCCGTAGCCTCCACCAATTACCTTTTTTGGAACAGTACAATCCTTCAAGTAACTCTTCTTTCCACAGTTCTAGGACACAACTTTTGCTCTATCTAAAGTAGATTTTCTTCTCTTGAAATTTGATCTCCCTCTTTCTATCTAAACCCCTTCTTTTTGCTTCAACATTCAAAGCAGAATTTGAAAATTCACCGTTCACCTTTCTGCAAACCTCTTCATTAAACACTAACCTCACAATGTCCTTAAAATTCAACTTTGAACCCCCTAAAAAGTTACTCACAACAGTAAGTAACTCTTCTTTCCACAGTTCTAGGACACAACTTTTGCTCTATCTAAAGTAGATTTTCTTCTCTTGAAATTTGATCTCCCTCTTTCTATCTAAACCCCTTCTTTTTGCTTCAACATTCAAAGCAGAATTTGAAAATTCACCGTTCACCTTTCTGCAAACCTCTTAATTAAACACTAACCTCACAATGTCCTTAAAATTCAACTTTGAACCCCCTAAAAAGTTACTCACAACAGTAATCAACTCATCTCAACTATCTAGTAGTGAAGGTAACAACAACAACGCTCTCACCTCATCATCAAACTTGATTCCAACTAAACAAATTTGACTCATCATAGTGTTCATATTATTCAAGTGCTCTGTCATTAAAATAATGTCTAACATCTTCATCAAAAACATTTTGTTTGAGATCGACAGCTTCCCATGCATTTTAGTAAAGTGCAATCATGAGGTCAACTGTAGTATTCTCATTTACAATGTTGAATACAACAAAAGAGGAAAATGCAAGTTGAATCAAACTTAGTTGTGCAGTAAAGCACCTCCCACTCCTCGATAATCATTGAATCCAACTTATTGGTGATTCCTGTCAACGGTAAATACAACTTCTAATACAACAAATTTTCAATTTGCATCCTCCATAATGCAAAATTCAAACAATTGAACTTCTCAATCTTAAATCTTGCTTCATCGATCATTACTCCTACTTGAATTGAATAACATAGCTTTGATACCAATTGTTCGGGGAGAGTGAAATGAGCAGCGAAACAAACAAGAAATAAAAAAAAAATGCAGCGAAAAAAAAAACACAAGTATTTAACGTGCAAATATCTAAAACGGAGAAAAAACCACAAAGCAACATGACATCAAGAAATTCACTATGATAATTTGGGAGAAATAGTATAAATCTCTCTTCTCTCTCGCTCTGTCTGTCTTTATTCTCTCTTGCACGATTCTCACACTAGAATACACAGAGATTCACACTCTAACCACCAACAGACACCACCCTTAATGAAAAACAACAAAGAAAACTATCAACTTTTCTCGCAACACCGCAGTGACAGTTTGGAGAACCGAGTTGATCAACTTGATGTCTTCAGTCTGCCTAAAATGTTGTGGTGCTGGAGTCTAGAGCACAGTAGCGCTACCATTCTTTGCTTTTCTCCAAGAAAAATACGCAACACCAAGGAGCTCAAGTGTACAATGCTGGGACGTTTGGGTTTATAGTGCCAAGAGCCAAAACCCAAAACAGTTTAAACCCCCCAACAAGCTCGACATACTGAATTGAGGTACAATACAACATAATTGATCGAAACAATCAGATTCAACACGAAACTAGCAAATACTTCATAGGCTAATAATAGAGCCATCAATCCTTAATGGATCACAAAATGAAATATGACATACATAATAAAAATGAACTGCGCGCATATGTAGGCAAAGATTAATCCAAAATAGGATGTGAATTCATGAGGATCAAAATAGTTAACAATAAGCATTAAAAAAATAATAATAAAGGCAATAAATAATCCAGCTGCAGCATATAATGATTGAATGCCGGCGGAAGCACAGTCTTTTTATCAATAATGATTATGTAGTCACATATATGATAAAAATAAAATAAAAAAGGAACATTAACCTTTCTTTATAATGAAAAAGAACTATGAGGGCGACAATTGAATGGAAAAATAAAACAAAACGAAAGAACTGCCCCCTTAACACTATTTGTATTCATCTATCTACACCCCCACCCAACAACTAGATTCATCAGATACAGACAAAGCATGTAATGATACAGGCCACCTACCAGTCACATCAAGCTTTCAAGGCAATTCTGGTCTTGATTGGCTTCAGCTTCACGCCCATGCTCTCCGGCGAGTAGAGGTCCGGCGAAATGCAGGAGGGGCTTAGAGGGCTCCGAGGGCTTAAGCTCAGCTGGCATGGCCGGTAAAGCCCATATCCCATGAGGAAATACTCCATGGGAATCAACATGGCGTGCGGCTGCTCCTCTGTCACCAGTGACCCACACACTTGGACCTGCAAGTCAGCCCCAGTTCACAACAAGTTAGCAATTTAAAAGCCGCATGTCCCATGCATTACTTTTTCGGCTTCGTTTGGGACCGTTTTTTTACTGCTTCTTAAAGTGAATTTGGGACCGTTTTTTTACTGCTTCTTAAAGTGACTAAAAAGCCGTCTCAAACGAAGCCTTCATAGTCATTTCAGGACGGTGTGAAATTGGTTTGGGCTTAAAACTTTCATTTTTTTTTCCCGTTAAAAATGCTGCATCTCAACTGCTTTCAAGTGAAATTTTAAGATCCGTTTGAGCTGTTCCTAGAAATAATTAGAGAGTTGTTGTAGGAAAATAACTTCTATGAAAAATGCTATGGGATTATAAATCTTTTTTCTTATGAGAACCACTATCAGAGCTGATTATTAAAAACTGTTTTTCAACAAAAGTAATTCTAAAAGCAGCAAGAAAAAAGGTGATCAAATATAACTATAGTTGCTGCTGGGAAAGCAAATCCCAAAACAGTGCAAAATTGCCTCAAAACCTTAAAGAAATACTTTTCAAGCTGAAAGCAAAGATCGAAATACAAAAGCAAAACCCAAGCCGCCTCCTGAATCTCAATTTTTATGAGATCTCCACATGGAGTTCAGGTTAATTTGGGCCTCTGGATTATGTCTGAAATGCTACCTTAATTAGTGATCATAGGGATTGGTCAATCCATAGTGATTAAGATCTGATCCAATCACTGTTTGACACACAACAGTTCTTCCTATTTGGTATAAGAAATGAATTGAATCCCAGGCTCAACTATATTACTATTGGATAATAGAGCAGGGAAGATTATATATACTAATTCATTATATTACGTTTAATCCATAGTTAATCCCAAGTTACAGATCCTTCATACCTCAACAAGGGCACTGTATCTCCTGTCAAGCTTGGAGGTCAAGTGGAGAGCATCAGAGTGGAAGGGAGAGCTGTCACCGACAAATATCAATGTCCTGCAGTGAAGCTTCTTCAACTCTTCAGTCAAGTCACGTCTCCTATTCAAATAGCAAGAAGCTTTGTTCAGAAAGAGCTGCTTGAAATCTCCTATTGTAAAATAAAAAATCATAGGGGACGTGATACCCATTCATTGATTGAAGAAATCGCCAGACGTTCAAGCTTTGTCTTTCATCTAGAAGCTGCAATGGGATCAAAGAAAAATCAGTAAGCTTGCCTCTAATTGCAGAAGCAAGACAGGAAAAAAAAAAAGGATTCACTGAATAACTAACGCTTCTGCAGGCCTGGACTATATCTGATTCAGGCTCTTGTGTATTTCCTCGAACTTCCTGCAGGAAACACCAAGAAGATGAAACAAATGATCGTCAATATAATTCACATGCTGAAGCAAATTGCAGTATCTCACCTTACTGAAATATCTCTGAAGCAAAAAATCTTTAATCAGCCCGGACATCCCATAGAAGTATAACAAATTCGACATCACCTGAGAGATAACGGCAAGAGATTAGCAATCACAATAATTTTTTGAAAATATAATTTCCCATCTCTTTGGTGGATGAGGATTGAGGAGTTCAAATCTTACCTTATTGTAGAACCATTCGGTCCAGGAGGGAGCTTTACATAATGGCGATACAAGCATCAGACCGATAACTCGGTGTTGATATCTTGACTGCATTAATTAGAAGATTTAAGGATTAAAAAACTAAATTTATTATAATGCTATTAAAAATCATTTACTAATGAGAAGACATACAGCAAAAAGGGTAAGGATGTAAGCACCAGCAGTGACACCCATGCACATCACAGCTGCTAACCTAGATTAAAAGAGAGATTTTTAATAAACAAACGATTCAGAAAATGTTGAATCATCTCTGCTCCTTATGATTATGGAAGTATTAAGGTTTGGAAAGAAGAATAATTATCCAGGTACTAAAGAATATTACCCAAAGAAATCAAGAACATCCGCAACTTGATCTGCCAACTCATCAACAGAAGGCACTGGGAGGTGCATAGAAATAGGAGCAGCTCCAAACTGTAGGAACTCTTGAGGAAGGCGGGTAAACTCAGGTGAGAAGGTTGTTCCAATTAGAACAAAACAAAAAATTACAACATTGGAATGAAAACTTAAAGGAGGTAAAACTAAATGACTGACCTCATGTCCAGGAGGGGTGATATGATATATGCAAAAATTGTGAAGCAGCAAAGAAGCAGCCTCTGGAGTAAAAAACAATCCTTGAAAGCATGACATATCTGGTAAAAAAACCATAAAAAAATAAACATTGAAATTGCTCCCTAACTTAATAAATCATTGAGCATGAATGCAACTTCTTCAATCACTTAATTCTTACACAGTTAATTGGAATGAATGAGTTATAATTATTAAATGAAACTCTTGCTTCCAGTATAAGAATATACTATAAAAGAAGCAGAAAGTCGTTGACAAGTAGTATGCAATCATCAAAGTAATGCAATAGATTTTCTAAATTGTAATTTCCGGTAATTTCTGAATTTTCAAGCAGCTTTATATATTTCCTTTTTACGTTTACAAGAAAACACAAATAATTCTATTTCTACACAAAAGAGGACAAATCAAGTATACATTGAAGCAAATAAAGTATAAACTTTCAACTTACAGTTTAAAGCCACATCAGGATAAGTTACAAGAGCAGGTTTTTCCTGATCACCAAACACGGACACTGAAACAGACCCACATCTTGTTTGTATAATGTGTTCCTGCAAACCACAAAAAGACACAGAAATAATTTAGCATAACAAAACCTAGCGTTTGTTTCAGTTGACAACATCTCCTAATCGACGCCTAGAAACAAATTCATCGAGCTACAACATTACAGGGCAGAAAGGCTAAGTTTCACCAAGTTTTCACCAAACCAGAAAAGCAATTACATTCTTTTTAACTCAATCTGTGAATCAAATTATGAAGAACTCCTTCACAGTTAGAAAGCCAGAACATTCTCATGCTTCTAACCGGCCAAAAAAAAAACCCTGAAAATTCATCCAAACCATCACCAAGATCGGAAGAAACAAACCAGCATTGTAAAGCTCAATCTCTTCTCAAATAAAACACAGCTAAATCTTTAAGAAAATAAGTAAATAATCAAATTCGATCGAATCAGAAAGCGAAAATCAGATACAAAGAAGAATGCTTGAGGTTTACGGGGCCCAAACCTTCCCTCCAAACGAGATTCTCTCCACGTCAATGGACACCGAGCCGCTCGATTCTCCCATCACCTATCGAGGTCCCAGAGCCACCTTCCTCTTCCTTTTCCCTCCCTCTCTCTCTCTCTCCCTCTGGCTTGCTTGCTCTCTCTCCTCCCCGGCTTTCTTCCTCTCCTTCCGGCAATTTATACGGAGGTCGGGTTAGGTTAAGCCCACCGACACCCGTCGCCGCTCTACCGTTTCGACAAGCCCCGACCCAAGCTGGCAGCCCGTGGGGCCCATTGTAAAAGGTGACTATAACCGCGCGGTTACCCGACCGACAGTCTGGTGGGTCAAATGACGGAAATGCCATGTATCTTCACCGCTCGTCCTCGAGCCAGCTGGTGGACCGAACGGGAGGTGGTCCCCGCTTTGACCGGACGGTTGTGGGGCCCGAAACACGGGCCCGGTATGATGACCTGGCGACAACCCTTGGGATCTGGGAATATGCTTGCGGTCTTGCCACCTGGCACTTCTCGCGGTTATTTTTTGAAGGGTAACTAAGCACGTTTTTCTCAAGCATGTAAAAAAAACGTAAGTTTTTGTTCACGTTTTTCTTAAGCTACACCAAACACTCTTAGTGTAAGCTTAGGCATAATTTAAATAGGCTCAGCATTTAATAATAAATTAAAAAATAATATTATGTTCCCTTCAAGGACTCTATCAAAGTATATATAATTCAAGTCAAAGTGTCAAATGGCATCAATTTTAAATTAATAAATTATAAAATATTTTATTTATTATTTTTTAAAAAAATGAGAAATATAATATTATCGGTAAAATAAATAAAGTTTGATTATGTGTGACAAGAAATGTATGAGGCGATATAAATTTAGCTAATATTAGGCAGGTAATATAATTTATTTATCATTATTCATAAGGCATGCATATGGTATGTTATAGGCGAAAGAATTTATTGATCATGAAAATAAGTTGCACTTTTTAAAAGGTATATTGGTTAAATTATTATTTATGTCTTCATAGATCCTATGCTTTGCATAGGCCGGTTAGCATGGCTTGGTTTGGCTAAGATGATGAATAGTGGCTAAAGTGCCTAGCTAATCATAATAGCACCTAGATCATCTTTGTTTGGATTTAAATGAGTTATGAGTAATTCAGTAAAGGTTGGTTACAGGGGCGGAACCAGCTTCAATTTTGAGGGAGGCAATTAAAATATAAAAATAATTAAATATTATATATATATATATATATATATATATAATTTTAAAAAATTAAGCAAAAAAAAAATAAAGAAAAAAAGTGTAATTAAATTGTCATGAAAAACACGAAAGAAAATATTAGAACTAAATTTAAAGAAATATATAGATATTTTAGGACAAGTTAGGACAAAAGAGTTTTTTAGGGGGGGCAAAAGTAATTTTT
Organism: Dendrobium nobile; assembly: GCA_022539455.1. NCBI lineage: Eukaryota > Viridiplantae > Streptophyta > Magnoliopsida > Asparagales > Orchidaceae > Dendrobium > Dendrobium nobile. The sequence continues at coordinate 67,644,947 of CM039733.1, read as the reverse complement.
TAGGAGGGGCAAAAAAATTTTTTCTCTATAATTTTTTTTTCTCTCCAATAAATTTTTTTTTTCTACCATTAACATGGTTCCGCCACTGGTTGGTTACGTAAGTCCCTCTAGGGTTCTTTATTAGTCTACTAGGTCAGGTGCTGCTTATAAATATAATTGGCTTATTATGAAAAAATTAGGTTTGAATTTTGTTACAAGATGATCTAAATAAGTCTTAATGCCACAGATGCATTGCAGAAATAGATAATAACAACAACAAGCCTTTATCCCATTATGTGGGGTTGGCTACATAAAATTTTTTCTCCATTGTGACTTGTTAAGAGTCAAATTCTCATCTAAATCTAATACTGAAATTTCATTTCTAAAATTTCCTAACCAAGTCTTCTTAGGTATATCTCTACCTTTCTTAATATATGTCAAATCTAATGCATATACTTTCATAATCGGGTCATCGGAAGGCCAGCATTCTACGTGACCAAACCATCGCACAAATAGATAAATAGGTCATATTTATAAATATTGGCCACGATTAATGAGTGGTAATTTGGGGTTGAGTTTAACATTTGAAGCTCGCTATTAGGTTAGATGTTGGCCTACTACAATAAAGAGGTCAACATATAGTTAGCAAGGATTGTTTTCTTAGTATAATAATATAGCGACAACATTTTGAAATCCAAGAGAGGTGGAGCCTCTATTATTTCTACTAAGAAGATCTCGACAGGCCTACTCATTTTTAACTAATAGTGATAAATAAAATACTCCACAATATTGATCTTTATATCGCCCACATAATATTAGTTACTCTTTCAAATAATTTTATTAGTATTTTCTTAGTGTGTGGGTGATAAATAATCTAAATAATAAAAATCTTATAAATTATAGTGAAATTTTTTTAAATGAAGAAAAATCTAACATTCTAACATTTATATTAAATTCCTAATAAATTATTATAAAAAATTAATGTAATGAGGCCTATGATTTTATATTTATTCTAATTATAAAATACATTTAACATTTATAAAACATTAGCTCCTCTTTTTATATCATGTCATGTAAATGTATCAATGAAATGGTATTGCTTTTGAGAAATATTATCTTATACAGTGACATGTGATACCTTAAAAGGCAACATTCCCTTTCCTTAAAGCTAAGTAAAAAAAGTTTTTGGTACATATAAAATTGAATTGAGTGAGTTGCCAACTAATTTAATTAATAAATATTATATTAAAATTATTCTTAAACAATATTTTATATATATACGGTTTTTTATGTTTTATTTTAAAGATAAACAAAAGGTTTTTATTATATTCATTTTAAAATAGATAAAAATTTTGAATAAAAAAATCAAAATATTAAGATCTAATTTTTTCTAAAAATTATTATATTTTTATAAATGCCATATTTTTAAGAAGGGATTTCACCCCTTCGAGCTATATAACATCAAATTGACTTTATTTCATGTACCAATTTACGTGATCTTTCACACTATAAAATAAGCCTAAAAAAGAATCAAATTCTACAAAGAATGCAGACTAACGACTGAGTGAGTTAAATTCAACATTAATTATTCAATGTTGTATTGGCCTAACTCGTGCTCATGAAAGATGGAAATTGGCATATGTGAGTTGATATAAGATCTATTAACAAAATTATAATCATATATCGATTCCCCATGCTATGCTTAGAAGACATATATAACATAAAATTTGGAAGTGACTATCATTAACTATGCATTGAGCCAAGTAATGAGTAGAAGACTACTTTCAAGATTCGCTAAGGACTGTACGAGTGGAAGATGATGTCATTCTGCTTATGCATTCTGCTTATCCAACATACCCAACATGTTTATGAGACTCATGAATGATGTATTAAAATAAGTTTTGTGGTTATTTTGTCTTCTAATTTGATGATATATTAGCTTATAATACTTCATTTAATGATAATTTACAATACTTAGCTAAGATTTTTGGAGCTCTCTACACTCATAAACTATACCTTAACATGCCTAAATGCAGTTTGCAATGACCAGCATACATTTCCTTTTAGTTATAATAAAAGAAAATGGGGTTTAAATGTCCCTTTGAGTTCTTGACTGAGAAGTTAAGATCCTCAAGACACAAATGAACTATATATGGACAATAATTATGCATTGTCACTCAGGCACTCAAATAGTGGGAGCATTATTTACTACATAGCGTCTTTATTTCATGAATCGGCATTATTTACTACATAGCGTTTCAAAAATCGGATTGGGTTCGGGTTAACCCTTTGACCCGAAAGTGACCCGTAGTGACCCATTTTTACCCGAAAACCCATTTTTGACACGGGAAACCTAAGATTGACCTGTTTTCGACCTATTTTGACCCGAAAAGCGGAGTTTGACCCGTTTTTTGACAAAAAAACTAACAATTTTTTCACAGTCTCGGGTCATTCGGGTCGTGTCGGGTTGACCCCGACCCAAAGCGGGTTGGGTTCGGATCCAAAAAATCGACCTTTTGCAAAAATGGGTCGGGTTTGGATTGATCCGAATATTGCCGGGTCAATTTCGGGCTCGACCCAAACCCGACCCGTGACCCAAAATTTAAAGAAAAATACCTATATTGAGTTAGATTAGATCATAACTGTTACTCGACTAGCTCTTTCTCTTTCCAAGACCTTGAAAACATAAAGCAAAATATATGTAAGCAAACACAGCTCAACAAACCATATTTAAACCGATCTAAATGTCCTAACATTTAGTTATTAAGCATTTAACAGAACAGTAAAAGTAATAAAAATATCACTATATAGAACAGAATAATAATCATTGTTATATAATAACAAGCACTTTATATTTCAGAGCCACAAATCATAAGCTTCCTTCTTATAACTCTCAATTAATATCTATCATCAGAATAAAATATGCTTATAGCATCAGAACACGGCTTAGAGCCACCAGAATATAGCTTATAACAAATAGAATAACTTGCTTCACTCACACCATATCTCCTCAGAACTTTTTATTTCACCCAATAAGACATAAAATTAATTGCATTGTAGTAATTAAAGCATAAAACAATTCATTCCAAAATTTTTAAAAATGCGATAACGATAGGCATCAAAAACCTTATTGAATAAAAATATACTATTTCAGAATTTAACAAAATTATCAAGGAATGTGTAAAAGACTATTTTGAGTCTTTAATTCTCCTACAACAGTACAACACTATTTTTTGAGTTCAAGATTATTTTCTGGGCATTTAAAACATAGTACTTCTCAAAATACTAAGTGTAAAATTTTCTAGAAAATCCCTAATTATTCAGAACTGATGTCTCTACAACATGCATAATGTTACATGGTAAAAGCTTTGTTAGTGTAAAATTATCCTCATTTTTTTATTACAAAAATCTATAGTGCCGACTACCCAAGTGAACGAATGAATGAATAGTGGGAAAAGAGATTTTTTAAACATTAAATTTTGACCTAGTACCGTTAGGGGTGTCAATTTCGGGTCACGGGTCAGGTTCGGGTCGAACCCGAACTGACCCGGGTGCAAAACGGGTCGACCCTAACCCGACCCGGGTAGAGAAACGGGTCGAAAATCCGAACCCGGACCCGACCCGGCAGGTTGCCGGGTTGACTCGACCCGACACGGAACGCGGGGAGCGCGGGTGCGCTGGCGAGCGCCCAGGCGAGCGGGTGCGCGGGCGAGCTGATGCGCGCTTGGCGCAGGCGGGCGAGCGCGTCGGGTGCGTGGCGAGCGAGGCAGGCGAACGGGCGCGTGGCGGGTGCAAGGCTGCGGGTGCTAGCGCGGCAGGCGAAGCGCGCGCGTGGCGCAGCCGTGTAGGCGGGCGAGCGCGCGCGTGGCGCGTGGCGCAGGCGAGGCACAGCGGGCAGTTCCTGGGCAGCGGGGCAGTGCGGGTAGGCGGGGCAACTTTGCGGCCAGCGGGCAGGAGCGGGAAAATTCAAAAATAAACGGGTTGCCGGGTCAACCCGACCCGTTTTTCAAACGGGTCGATTTCTGGAACTCGAACCCGACCCGGTTCGGGTTTGGGTTGACCCAAACCCGAAATTTTCGGGTCGGGTACGGGTCGGGTTTTTGGGTCGGGTCAAATGTTGACAGCTCTAAGTACCGTGAAGCCAGGCAGCCAGCCACAACGCTCCTTCAGAAAACCCACTCCATCTCTCTGCCTCCAATTTCGTCGCGCTGAATTAATTTTTCAAAAACTTGAGAGCACTAGTGCAGTGCTGATGGGAGACTATAGTTTGCCTATTTGCTATGCAAGTGCACGTGTCTATCAAGTAATAAAGTTTAAAATAGGGTGTCGATCCCATGAGAAAAATTATATCATATGAATGTCCCTAATACTAGCTTTCTATGATGCTCTAAAATCTAATTTAAAAGAATTATTTTTATCTTTTAACATGCAATAACCAGAGCTACCTAATTTCTTCTATAAATATAAATATAAGTAAAAATAAAACTATCAATTAAAATATCAATATATACATTAGTACTCATTTTTTTTAAACATTATGTACTCTACTTATGATATATACAATCATATCACTACTAATATATCCTGAGTACAAAAGAATAGTTAAAATAATAAGAATTTAAACTTAAAGAATCCTTGCCATCTCACACCCTTGCTCCCTTACCTTGACTTTAAATTATTTTATCACATATAATCATGGGCGGATCCCCATGGGATTGAGGAGATGGGGGGGGGGGGGCGGCAAATGCCCACCCTCAAAAATTAAAAAAATAAAATTAGAAGGTATATTTTGAGTATTTTGCCCCTCTAAAAAAAAATATTGTCCTAATTTTATCAATCATAAGCGTCTTTGCTTATCCCCCACCAAAAAAATTTTTTTTTGCCCACCCTGAAAAAGAAGCTAGATCCGCCACTGCATATAATGAGCTCTCAAGAGCCCAATAAGTAACCAAAACCCACAACTGAATTCAAAGCACGACAAAGAAGTAGTATGCATGTCGTTAGTCAATTCACAATAACAATCATATGATAAAGAAATGATACATGAATAGGAAAACAAACATGTAATAGAAGTAAAATCTGTAGCCAGTAAAAAATTTATTTGACTAGAATAAAATATGTGTTATTACACTGTCTACTTCGAATAACAAAATTTATCTTACTGAATTGGGTTAAAAGTGGTCTTCAACAGAACTACTGCAATTACAAAAATAATAATTTAATAAAAGAAAATAATTTAAACTCATGACTAATGAATGATATAATATTTTTCTAAGTAGACTCTTCCAATATAAATAATTTAAACTTGTATGTTTTTTATGAGAGATTGGTCAATTTTATTTTTATATTAAAAACCCCCTTAATTCTTGCTTCTTCCCCTTAATATAAAAAAAAATTATTTATATGTTATATGACATTCAAATCAAATCAAATGTCAAGCATTTGAATATTGAATCCGACATATAACATTTAATGGATAACATCCAATCACATAGGACATAACATTTGATAGTACATTAGTATCTTAATAGTAATGCAAATACCCACCGCTGCTTGTCCGAGAGGTGAAGAACCGAATGTGCAAAGCCTAGGTCCCTGATTCGAATCCATTGGCAAGCAGTGAAAGCCTTAAGTGTTGGCCCGTGTAAATTGGTGTGGGTTGCATGCTAGGTCGATCGGGATTTTCATTGGACTAAGAACAGTGCTTCCTCGTCACAAAAAAAAAAAAATAATGCAAATGTATAAATAAGGCTGAATTACATAAACCCCCTCTATTTAGCTTCCTTTAATTAATCTTATCAATTAGAGCTTGGTTTCAATAGTAAAACTCAATAATTTTCAATAAATTTTTTAATGAATTTTTTTAGTGAATAAAATATTATTAGACTTTTGTTTAAGCGTGTAATTGAGTCAAACTAAGTCGTGAGCTAATTCGAGCTCAACTTGATAAATGACTTGTGGCTCGAGCTTGATGGGCCAGCAAGCTCAATATTGGGTTAGCCCTGACTCAACTCCTCTGCTTGTGAGTCAGCTCATTTAGAAAATATTAATATTAAATATGCTTAAAAATTATAAATATATAATAGGTTTTGTAAAAAGTTGCAAAAAATAGTTAAAATTTAAAATTCTCTTTTTTTAAGCTATTTCTTATTATTTATCATTGATTTTTTTTTATTTTTTTTTTATTTTTATTATAATAATTCATTGAATTAGAATGATTTTCTATCTTTTATTATGAATAAGCGGAATTATGAGTTGATTTGAACTCATAAAATTAAACTCAAATTTGAGTTCGAACTTTATTAAGCTCAACTAAAAAATGGCCAAGAGGGTCTGTTTGACGATTGATAAAATTGGTTATAAAATTGTTGCGGGCAAAACTATAATTGCAAAAAATAAATTTTTATCACAAAAATATCTAAAAAGTAATGAAAACGTAAAAATTAATTAGTATCCAAATAAAATTTTAATTGTTTTTTTTTTTGGACATTTAGGTTATTAAGGCAAATTCATACACACAACGCTTACATAAAGATTCAAACTCAGGACCTCTTAGTTAGAAGCCTAAGCTCTCAAGCAACAGACCAAAATGAACTGTGTAAATTTTAATTGTTATCTTAAAAATAAAACTGACATATAAAATTATCTCAAATAAACTCTAAATTTACTTAACTTGTTCACATAGAGACAAGACTATCCTGTCTACTATATACGGTCTCTCAGACGAACTTTTATTTGGTCCGGTGAACGTACTTAGAGCTATGTTCGGCCGGCACTGAGATCGCGCCACGTAGCAGGCACAAAACGAGAAATACCGAGCAATACCAACAATAACAAGAAATATCATTATGTGAAGACAAAATACCGAGTAATACCAAAAAATATCGAATTTTTCTAGAAAAACTTGGTATTGCTCGGTATTACTCGGTATTGGTCTTCACAGAGCGATATTTCTCGTTATTGCCAAACAATACCTAACAATACCGAGCAAAAACTGAGTAACTCAATGATGACCGAACGTAGAGCTACGTCCGGTCAGATGCCTAATAAAAGTTCCTCTCAAACGGCTAGAAACCAAATATTTACCGTTGTCGGCGTGTTAAGGGTAATTCTGACATTTCGTCACTGTTTGGTAACGGCTAGAAGGACTTTTTTTATAAGGATTCGCATGCGAAACATATCCACATTAAATTTGACAGAAATCCAACGCTATCTGAAAGAAGCTATAAATGAATGCACACTTTTGAGGGGTTGTCCAAAAGATTTTATTAAAATTTTTGTTCTTATTTGTAGTTTTTAGTCGCATAAATTTCAAAGATATAATATTATTTATGTATGAAATAAGAAAAATATTTGAACATAAAAATTAAGAATAGTTGGCTATAGGAAAACAATTAGGGAGGATAAAATGCAAAAAAAAAAAAAAAAGTGTCAAAATATTTGACATCAAATAGGAAATTTACTAAAATTCATAATAAATTTTCAATTATTTTTTTTTTTTTGAAACAGGGTATCTACCCGCTGTCAACCCCACGTAGTTCGACAAAGGTTTGTTGTTGTTGTAGGGTATCTATCTGCTGTCACCCCCAATAGGAGGCGCATGACGGCTTAACTAATCCCTCAGCGAGCCACCAACAACCAACCTTATAGGTGCAGGACCTACAGTTATTTTCTCCCCGCTTAAGGGGTAGCGCCGCATGAGAAGGGAATCGAACATGAGTTAGAGGATTCCCAACCATGCTCACCCACCAACCCAGCTAAGTTTAGTGGGGTAAATTCTTAATAGTTTGATTATGATAGACATAAATATATAAAATATATAAATCACTTACTTTTTTTTATAAACATTTAATTTTGAAAGATATATCATAATTTTCTTTTTATTGTGATTGACTATTCTGATGTATGATTATTCTCTTAACCTAACAAATCTTATAGGTGAAAGAGTACTATTGCATAATATAAAATTACACAGCCTATTTTTGCCTAGCCATTGAGTTCTTTGGCTATAGTCACAATATCTTTTTCAAAGTCTAATGTGAGTGGTTGTGTTAGTGAGTTCGCATTTTAAATTGTTCAAAATAATTTAAAAAATTACTTAAGAACTAAAAATAAATTAGTTTAAAAGCTAGACTGTTACCAATAAGATGATGGGGTTGGAACTCTTTAGACTGGCATATGGTATCGTCACCCGACTACGATCTTTCCGATCTTCGTCGTCAGCCGACTATGATCTTGCTAATCAAACGAGCATGTCAATATTGATTCTTCAAATTCCAACAATATAATGCACTCTATATGATGTATATTTACTACATCAAGCCAATGCCTCATTTATAATCGACTGCAAATACTGCTGGATTATATTCTTTTCAAACGTGGTCAGACCCCGTTGTTTTTCCCCCTTTTCAGAGGTTTCCACATAAAAACGCTGGTGTTTCTTATGAATGTTATACCATCTCTTTTATCTGATTGTGTGTTGGATCTTTATACAAAGCAAATACGTTAAACTTTATATTTCTCTATCGCCACAAATATTCCAGGATGCAACAGATATATATAATTTTTTTGGAAGCCTAATTATAACACTTTTTCTTTTTAAAAAAAATTAGTATAAATACGATCAACTTTTAAACAATTAAACGAACATCAACATTAAACTTTAGAAATTGGAGATCATAAAATTAATCATCATATTAAGCACTAATTTTGACTAAAATAAATAAATTAACCATCCATTTACCACAAAATAAATATAATAATGTTGATAACATAACATTATAGAAACTCACTTTATATTATTTTTATAAGGAATCAAACAACCCTAATAGAACAATAAAAGCAAAGTAGCAAAGCCTTTTTTTTATCTTAAGTACTCTATTTCTCCTACCTAAGCTCATTTGTTGGCCCTTCAAATCACTTCACACCTAAAAGGTTTATAGGATCCATTTTAGTCATTCTCAGAGTCCACTAACTGTCCTTAGACTTTAGTTGAAAATGCAGAATTTTAAAGTCATAAAAAAAAGTAGGTGAAGTAAGGTATTTTAAAAATGATAAAAAAAATAATAATATAGGAATTTAATAATATGAGGAGGTCTTGAATTTAATTATTCTTAGTTTTTTTTTTAATTTATTCAAAATAATGAAAGTTTTGGTTTTCTTTGATTTGTTCATTTATGAATAAGTCTGATAATAATGAGAGAGAAAATTACAAATAGGATCCCGTCCTGACGTGCACTATTTTGCTAAACCGCATGACTTTTATCCCTCATAGGAGGGCAAGCTGACCTGTAAGCCGGCTCGAGCTTGACTAGATAAATGACTCATGAGATGAGCTCGACGAGCTAATAAGTCAAGCTTGAGCTAGCTCTTATTCGACTCGTGAGCTTGTGAGTCCGCTCATTTACAAAATATTAACTTAAAATTTCCTTAAATATATATTAGCATTTATGATTTTGAGTATAAAATTGTTAAAAATATATCTCACTTTCTTATGATAAGTAATTCTCTTTTTTTTTTAATTTGTCCTTTTTTATCATTTTATTATAATAATTACTTTACTTATAATCATTTTCTTTGTTTTATAATAAATGAACCGGCTCGTGAGCCAGCTCCAGCTTGAACTCTATTAATTAACCAAGCTTAAGCTCAAGATCAAGCCAAGAGTGACTTGTGCTCAATTCAACTCATTTACGACCCTAATCCCTCTCTATGAGGAGAAATTATTCTGTGCGGACATCGGGCGCTCCAAAGACCAACTAGAACTCGCCACATTAACCGGTACATAACTGTATCGAGCACCGATAACGAGCCAAAAAGTGACGTAGCGTGTTCTGTTTAGTCTCCTGACATAGTCCGACATCCACACAAAATAATTTTTTCTCTACGAGGCCTTTAGTTATGGCAACACGAACCCCGCATACAAACATGACATTTGCAATGCACTCGACCATTCATCCGACACTGCCGGCACCACTCTATTGCCATACCCTAGATTATTTTACTAGTTTTTTTTTTTTAATTTAGATTCATTTTATTTCTAAGAAAATAAAATAAAATAATCTCTTTATTTTATTCTACAATCCATCAAATAATTTCAAGTATTTCCTTCAAAAGGCAACATGAGGGGCCACTACAAGAAACAAGCAAAGGTCATTTGAGTAATTTTAAACAGAAATAGCGTATCTTTTGCATCAGCATATCATTGTATCAAAGGATTCTATTGGTTTATTAAATATTATTTTATTATGGTGACATGCTATCTGATAATGGCACTAAAGCCACTAATGATCAGGCTTAGCTAAGCCTAAGCTTCAGCACAGATCATTCTGAATTTGATTGCCAGCTGAAAAAGACGCATTTGCCCTTGGTTGGTGTCACTATTTTAATAAAAATTTGAGGATTTCAAGAACCCAAGTAATTAAAAAAAAAAATTTAGCTAAAAATTAGAATGATAAGAAAAATAAGTGGTAAAGAAAAAGATATTAAGGTTTCATTTAGGATGACTTTTTTATTTAGATTTTTAGTAAAAAATTAATTTTTTTTTACAAAAAAAAAGGCTTTAGGACTAAGTAAGAAAGCCACCTCTTAATTTTTGTACTAAAGAGCGGCTTTAAGACGCAGTAAGAAAGCCGTTCTAAGCTTCATTATATATGGATGACTTTCTTGCTGCTTCTTAAAACAACTTTTAATACAAAAATTTTAACGATTCATCTATAACTATTGTTTTCAAAACTCATGAGGATGTTAGGACAAGGCAAAAATCAGACTATAATAGTATAAGAATTTATGAATGTTCGCTTTATGTTTAGATGAATGAGGAAGGCTGAAGTTAACATCCAAAAGATGTTCAATGTTAGGATATTTATGTGACGCCCCAGGTGTCAATAGTGAAAGGATTCATCTGACAGTCTTGATCAATCTCATCTCTTGCTCCATAGCTCTGACCTGAAATGAATCAACCACATATAATGAGCTTTACAAAGCCCAGCAGGTCACTTAAAACCTATAACCGAAATCAAAGCACGGCGATGCTATCAATATGCATGTCAGTCAATCAAATCCATATCAGTCAATGGTCAATGAATCTATGCAATACGAAAATCCATAGTCAATGAAATCAATCAATGCAGCAGCAGGTAAATCGATAAACCAAGCTCAATCAATCCACGTCAATCTCGAAGAAATCCGTACACAGTAGAAAATCAATCGATCCGTCAAATCAGTCAATCCGTCCGTCAAATCAATCAATCAAATCTAATCTAATCCAATCTATACTATCAAGTCGATAAAATCAATCGGAAAAGCAATACGATAAATCTCAATCTATCCTATCAATAAATCAAATGCAACAAGTCAATACAATGCAGGATCAATAGTATCAATGAGTCTATAAGCAATATCAATAAATCTATAATATCCATAGCCATCCATATCCATATCTATGCTCAGTAGTATCAATGCTCGGCAATCAATCGATGAAATCAAAGAAATCGTACCATACAGTAAATCCGATCAAATCAATAAAGCAGAAATCGATAAAACAGTAAATCTGTATGTCAATACAGTAAACATGCATTTCAATACAATAATACTGGACAAGTACAATCAACTGGCTATGTTGCTGTTGTAGAATCCATATTGCTGTTGTAGATATCCATACGTTGGTTTCAATAAAAAGAGTCGTCACTCTATTGCCCGTCGGCCGCCCGTCGGCCGCCCGTCGGCATATCTATAAACCCCTTATGACTCCCAATCGTTATATCAATGATTAATGGTTTAAAGGACCGCCCGTCACCATCCTATACAGGTCAATTCAATCTCCAACCAACGTTCAACCAGGTTCCACTTGTGTTCCAGTATCAATAATCAATCAATAATCAATTCAATAGTCAATATTAAAGCAATCATATCAATATTCACATTCATATCTATTCAATCTATCAATTCAGACAATTCAGAAATCATACGAAAATCGGGCAGAGTAACGGCAGTCTACCGATTTGCACAAAAAAAAACCTGCAAAAAGCACTAATTTCCAAATTCACACAGAACGTTTACAACATCAATATAAGGCTATTGTTCTACTGAATCCATATCAAATAACATCCTGATATTTTTCTATTCAATTAAAATCGCGTAGAACCAATTCCGACCGGTAAAATCATCGTAGAAAATACTCAAATCGTGTACAATATTCATATCTATAACATTCTAAAAGTTGTGCGGTGAAAGTTGTGTCAATATAAAACCGGGTCCAAAATTCGACTACGAAAACACAAAATAGTGCACAACTCGATCAAAAATCAATATATCTGAAAACAGAAATAGGATTCGGAGTCCTTACCGCGAGATAAACAAATCTTCTAACTGCGTCGTCGGACGAAAAGCGCTCTGCGGGCTCCAAAACCAAGCTTTCCTCTTCTCTTCCTTCTCTTTCTCTCTCCTGCCTTCTCTTTCTCTCTCTTCGAAATGAATAAAAATATCTCAATCAGATATTTAACAACACTGATCGTCCCGGACGATCTACAATTAGTCCCGGGACGATTTGCTCTCTGGAAAATTTTCGTACAGACGGATCGTCCCGACGCTCCAGGTTCGTACAGACGAAAATGACAGATTTCTTCACAAATTTCTTCAGTTCGTCCAGTACTAAATCCAGTTCGTACAGACGAACTGCACTTAAAAAAATCAGCTTTTTGAAGGGTTTTACAATTTAGATGAGTCAAATGATGAAATTGTTAGCTAATAGATAAAAAAGAGATCTAATTATATACCTTCGCCCTTCGGAGATGTTATTTTTAATGAGTAATAAATAATGGTTGGACAAATTATAGAGAGTTCGGGCTCCATAAGTAACATAAATGATGTATTAGAGCTAATACTCAAAAGAACAATAATGATGATCATCAAGAAGAAGTTGTGCCTACAAAGAAAGATCATATTGATTTGAAATATTGCATTCTAACTATGAACTAAATGATTATGAGAGTAGTTTCTAGGAACAAATTGTAACAGCTCAAACTCTTAACTATCGAGATATTGTCCGCTTTGACATAAGGGCCTCAAGGTTTTTTCCTGTTAGTGTAGCTTCCCAATAAGTCAACCATCCCAAAATTGCTCTGAGATGAGCACGCTTAACTACAGAGTTTCTTACGGAAATTCCAGCCATTACACTAAAAGACGCCTCAATGTTTAAGAGTTAGGCTTTCTATTACTTAAGGAGTTTCGCACAGATTATGTCTGATAAACAAAATTATACTTGGGAACTTGTGAATAAATCAGCTTTGCTATCATTATAATCACCTTTTACTTGAAGTTTCTAAAAGTTTTGAATAGTAATCACCTTTGATTCACATTCCCCACTATGTAATTGAAAAGATGGTGATTTAGATGGAATTGAATGATTTATAATATTTTATAGCTATATGTGTGTTAGTTTCCTTTTATCATGGTTAATTCTAGTTCAAGAATGAGCGACGCAAATGACACCATTATGTTATTGGATAGATCTTAGTGTGCGGTGATCTTTGAAAATCTTAAAAGCTTTTGTTTGAGAGGGAGCAATTGTAATAGCCAGTATTTTGATTTTATCAGTAATTTTTTCAGAAATCATTATAAGTCCAAATTATAAATCGTCTTTGTCATAAGATAGATATTGTTGTTTTTTAATTACACCAATATTTTCATAATTTTTTGTCACGATTGAAAATCCTTAAGGATTTGACACATGTCGGTACAACTGAGAATTTTGGAACTATTAGGTGTCCATTTTGCAAACCATTTTCATCATAATTTCTTAAATAAAATGTGCTATTTTATGTATATTTTTTCTATAATTTTTTAAACCACAAAAGATTTCTATGAATTTTATAATGAAAATTGATTAAATTATATTATTATTTTATTTAAAATATCTTAAGCCATTATATTTAAATCCTTAATCCTTTTTTTCCCATTCATTCTGCTAGAATTGGAACAGATAAATAGAAAGGAAAAAAAATATTTAAAAACATATAGGGGAGAGAAAAGATAACTTAGGATTTGGAGGCCATAAAATGGGAAATTTGCCCATCGCATTGATAATTTGATATTTTTTGGATTTTTTTGATAAAATTTATATCAAATTTAATCACATATGTATTTACTATTTAGCCCAACTCCACCCCATAATTTACACTTCCCTAACAATTCAACCTAACATGGAGAAGATCTCCCCAACCATGTAGAAGACAAACAAAGTATAAAATCTACATCTGAACATACTAAAAGAAGATTCAGTTCTCAAATCAGTTCAGCATGATTCAGCAAGGATCTTGCTTGGTAGGCAGTTACCCACTTGATCTCATTCCATCAAATAATTTACTACTTTTCTTAGATCTTTATAGACTAATAAATAATAGGAAAGAATATGTTATATCAAGTCAAAATATATTAATTTTTGTAAATTTATTCTTTTTCTCGTCCTACCACACGCTTATATAAATACATACACATTCATGCATTTGTTTATAAGCATTTATCGACATATCAAAATTAAGCATAAAAACGTTAAAGATTATGACTTCATTTGGGACGGCTTTCTTACTACTTCTTAAAACAACTTTCTATTATACAACTTCTTATTTTTGTACTAGAAAGCTGCTTTAAGAAGCAGTAAAAAAATTATCCCAAACAAAGCCTATATCTGTGTCTCTAATGACAGTATTAATACAGAACTTTGAGATAGACCGTGTATTATTTATGAAGACACAATTGAAATTATATATTTATATATATATGAGAATCTTTAGTCAATATGGAAGTTAAGAAGCAACATCATTGTTAATTAGCAAATAATATTCAACATATCAACATGCAAAACGAGTTTGATTCCTATCTGATTCACAATCATTATCTGATATGCCATTGAAGCTTTCCTTCAACTTGCAGACTAAGTGAGCAAAAAAGAAATATATAATGGTTGGTACTGTTATATCAAAGGTAATTTTCTGACTGTCCTTTGCTTATGCAGATCATTAATGGAGAGGAAGATGATAAGTTAGATGCTGGGATTAAATATATGGTGGGTGTCAACCAGATCCAAGTTCGCCGGTTATGCATTAATGGAAGGGCGGAGGAGGACTTTTACTTGAGAAAACAGGGAATTTTTTTTATATATATAAAGTAATGAAGATCAGCGTGACTGATCAGTTCTGAAACTGCGATCCATTATTATGGCAGCAGTTGAATTCTGCAGTAATTGTGTTTTCTGAAACGACGAGATTTCTGTTGGTGAGCTCGACAGCGCAACTGAAGTTGTGGAGTGGTTTGCTTCAAGGGAGAGATTATTACCTACAGAGAACGGACATAGAGAACCGTTCGATTTTATCCTATGAATGAATCAAAATTCTTTTTTTCTTTTTTGTAAGAATTCTGAATCATGAATGAATCAAATTTCTCTTGCCGCTGCTCATACAAAGATTTCTTAAGGAAACCAACTTTATTTTTCCGAACAAATTTGATAAATCCCTTTGGTTTGTTTATGTAAATAACTTCCTCAAGTTCTCCATGCAGAAAAATTGTTTTAACATCCATCTATTCAAGCTAAAGATCATATCTGACAACCAATGACAAAATTGCTCTAATCAAAATATGCTTGACAACAGGTGAAAAAATCTCATTATAATCTATTCCTTCCTTCTAAGTATTTCCCTTTGCTACTAATCTTTTCTTATAACTTATATGACCAACATCAGGAACACCATATTTTCTTTTGTAAATCCACTTGCAGCCTATAATTTGCTTGTTTGGTAGTTTATTCACAAGTTTCCAAGTACAGTTCTTTTATTGTGATTTCATTTCTTCATTCATAGCTTGAGTTTTCTACTAGTGAGATTTTGGGAGAATCTTTAATATTCTCTGGGAGCAGCGGCTCTTGGAAGTTGAGCGTCATGGTGTTAGGTTAAGTTAGTGAATTTAAAATATAAAAAAATATAAAATCATCAGCTAATATCATTTTCACCCAAACCTTGTCGGAGAAGAGAAGAGGAAGAGGAAGGGAAGAGAGGAAAGTTAAAGAGAGTGAAAGGATTTGATGGCTAAAACTTGAGATTCATATGTCGATCCACTTCGAGATATTGTAGAGCATAAGGTCGACTTCTAAATCCTTGTCTTTGATTTCAATTCCTTTGATTTTAATAAAATTATGAATGAAATTTTGTTTTTCTTTGTTTTATGAAGTTTTTATCGCATAGTTTTTAATATGTTATTATATTCCTTATTATGAGCATTTTGACTATATGAAGTTTAACTAGTTGATTTTTTCTATGTAAATTTTTTAATATATTATTGAGTTGATGCTTGTCTGAAAAATATAGTAGCTATATAAAATTCTTAAAATGTTCATATAAATCTTCCCTCAAAGTTAGAAATTAAAAGGGCAAAGTTCAATTAGTATTATATATTACAAATACTGCTGCGTTTTACCGTCAATTCATGCATTAAATGAATATTATATTGGATTTCTAAATGAATTAGTACTACTGCATTAGATTTGTATTATGCATAACAAGATATTAGATATATTCTGATATGAGAAAATCTACGCTCTCTAATTTCTTATGAAGGCTCTATATATTCTATTTTTGCCCCATTTACCAATTATTGGTGCGGGAGAGATTCTCGTCCCATTTATTGAAAGCGAGTGTGGAAGGTTGTATAGTACAATTCTATTCTGATTCTACCACCACTTGATATATGGGAGGTAAAAGAGAGACATAAGTGGAAGTGAAGGAGCTTTGTATGAACTTTGATGAAATATTAAAGTCAAGTGAAAGTGAATTTCTGATGGAAAGTATTCTTTGAAGAATTTGAAAATCTCCATGAAAATGGCTCTATAAGTAAGCGAAAACTCATGTATGCACTAAAATATTACAAAATTTGTGTTTTACAATTTTGTTAGTACTTTATTCATTCTTTACTGCTTTTTTTATTATTTTGAAATTTTATCCTTTAATTTGGATATTGAATTTTTGATGGGTTAGGGTAAGAGGATCATTGAACTAGTTGTGCTCATTATGTTCTTTCTGATATTTTAGGGAAAAAGCCAACGGAGTAAATTAGGTGTAGAGGTAGGATCTTCGGGTTCTGAGTTTTAAGGTATCATTTTTGTTATTTAGTATTTAATTAATTTGATGTATAGGATTTCTGGATCTAGATTAATATATAGAGATTTTAAAATGAAATGAAAAAGAGTTTGTCCTACTTTTATTAATTGTTTGTTATAGTAACTAGTTGTTTATGTGATGATTGAATAATAATTACAGGTTTAGGTGTTCTTGTACGTCACGACCTAACCTGATATAACCCAACCATCATATTGGTCATACAGTGTCTAATTGTGGCAAGTGTCTATCAAAATGCTTGAAAACTATATCTTTTTAAACCAATTTATAAATTCGATTAGAAAACTGCCAAAAAATTTAAATTATTAAAAACTGAAATAGATGAAACATAACTTATCTCAAACTGAGCAATTTTATAAACTGGAACCACAGCAAAAAATGACTATAAGCCACCTAAAACAAGCTTTCTTTCTCTAAAATCTCTCCATATATCTCTCTAGCCGGCTTCCCAAAGGAGACAATCAGAATTAAATAATAAATTTGGATATTTTAAATAATAAAATTTGCACCGACGTGCAGCATTGTCCACGACGCTCCCTTTAAGGGCCCACAACACTGTCGTGCCAGCCACACGATGGACCATATAACTGAAAGCCAATTTTCCCCAAGAGCACTTCTATTGGGGCGCTTGCAACTACAGTGCCACGATGTCTTAGGGGAAAACTTTAGATTTTTCAAATATGCAAATAGACTCACGAGATTCTCTCCAAAATTCATGCAAACCTTTACATGCATGCAAAACACTCTCATACATATGCAGAAGGGTTCAAAAGTTTATTGAGTTACCTCAACTCAGGTCGGATCATAACAGATAGAACTATATACTAACTCTAGAAGTGCCACAGTTCCAACCTTCCATTAAATCTTAGGGCATCACATTAACTTTCCCTCATAATATTTTCCTGCATTCTTCTCAACATACCTCATAAAAAATATTCTTAGATTGAAATCAATACACTTCTTCATTAACACTCTCTCACTGTCTACATCATAACTTTTGTTTAGCCCAACTAAGGATCTCAAGACCCACTTATCTTTATTTATTGTACAATATTTTGCCACATCTTTAGGATATTCTTAGTTAAGTCTTTCAAACATATCTAATTGTTGCCAAATATAGGTAAGAGTATAATACTATAAAATAATAGATAAATCATATATTGTCACATATCTTAAAGGCTACTTGTAATATCTAATAAATATATTATATTGCCATTATAAGAGTTTACTTTCCCTGAAATATACAAAACTTCTTCTATGGCTTCATAAAATATGAAGCTAGGCATAATTTTATTTTCCATGATATAAATCAACCACATAATCACCTTGTTATTCTAAAATATCCAATTTCAAAAGCTTGAGTCTTCCTTCCATGTAGGCAAATGCAACACTACCCTAATATTACCATCTATGTATTTTATTGATACCAATAGAGGTGTCAATTTCGGGTCACGGGTCGAGTTCGGGTCGAACCCGGAACTGACCCGAGTACAAACGGGTCGACTATAACCCGACCCGAGTAGATAAACAGGTCAGAAATCCAAACCCGGGACCCAACCCGATAGGTTATCGGGTTGACCCGACCCGACACGGAACCCGAAACACGAGGACGAGCGCGGGATAGTGGCGAGCGCGGTGCGGGTGCGCGGGCTAGTGACGAGCGCGGGCGAGCGGGGAGCGCGGGTGTGCGTACGTTGGCGAGCGTGAGTGCACATGTGGGTGAGCGCGGGTGCGCGTGTGGGTAGCCTCGGGTGCGGCGCTGGCAGGCTTTGTCACGCGGGCATCTGAGCGGGGCAGGCGGGGCAGCTTCGTGGGCAGGTAGGGCAGCTGTGGGCGGCGGCCGGGTCAACCCAAACCCGACCCATTTTTCAAACAGGTCGAACCCGAGAACCCGAACCCGACCTGTTTTGAAATCGGGTCGGGTCCAACCCGGATTTTTTGGACCAGGTATGGGTCGGATTTTTGTGTCGTGTCAAATATTGACACACCTAGATACCAACATCATTAACAATTTAATTAATTGTTACGTCTGTTTAGCTTTGGCCTAATTTTAGAAGTGCAAAAACTCTCAAATCCATTATGGTCATTGTGAGAGATTTATTTTTTATTAGGGAGACATGCATGTTGGTAATGCGCCTTTTTCTCATGGCTAATTCAAATTAAAGTTTCATTTGGAATAGCTTTTGTACTGTTTTTTAAAACAAATTTTTAGTAAAAAAAATTCTAATTCAAAAAAATTTATACTAAAAGTTGTTTTAAAAAATAGTATGAAAGTTATTCCAAATGAAATATAAGGCTTCCTTTGGAATAACTTTCTTACTGCTTTCTAAATCAAATTTTTAGTACAAAAGCTTTTAGTTCAAAAACATTTTGTATTAAAAAACCTGTTTTAGGAAACAACAAGAAGCTATCTCAAATGAAGTCTTAATTTGTTCAAAGGAGATTGTTCATGTAACTTGAAGATATCTATGGTAGTTTATAAATGAAAAATTTGATATTATACATAGTAAGAAAGTGTACACCAACATTGGGTAGGGGTGTCAATATTTGACACGACACGAAAACCCGACCCGGAAAATCCGGGTTGGACCCAACCCGATTTCAAAACGGGTCGGATTCGGGTCCCTGGATTCGACCCGTTTGAAAAACGAGTCGGGTTCGGGTTGATCCGGCGGGTTGCCGAGTCAACCAGTGAACCCATTTAAAACGTCTGCCCAGCTGCTCGTGGACCTGCCCGACCCTACCCGCCCCCTGCCCGGCTGCCCGAGGACCCCGCCCGACCCTGCCCGTGCTGCTGCCCTGCCCCTTTCCGCGAAGCTGCCAGCCTGCCCTCGCCTGCCAACACGTTACCGTGCGCCCTAGGCTACCCGCTCGCCCGCGTCCATGCCATCGCACGCCCGCGTGCGTCCGAGTCTGTGTCGGGGCGGGTCAACCCGACAACCTGCCGGGTCGGGTCCAGTTCGGATTTCCAACCTGTTTTCCTACCTGGGTCGGTTAGGGTCAACCCGTTTGAACCCGGGTCAGTTCAGGTTCGACCCGAACCCGACCCATTACCCGAAATAGACCCCCCTAACCTTGGGTAGGTAAGTGTCGTCATCTCTAGGAAATTTCCATCTCTAGCCACTCTTGGTTCAATGAAGCTATAAAATTTAGTAAAATTACTCTTGGTTGGAGCACATCATCATCAACAATAGTAATATGATAGACTAGTTCCTTACCACTTATAAAAAAATTTACCCAAATTTTGATTTAAATTTTCTTTTATATGATATGGTTTAAAGTTATATTATTTTTTAAATAAAATGTTATCCAATAAATCATATATTTTTTTATATTTATGAACTAAACCAAATTTGTGTTGAAACAGCCTAAATTCAAACAATAAATTTGATTCAAGCTATCTTAAAATTTATTATATAATGCCTAAAAAAATTTATGATATAATTTTTAAATATTTTTAAAAGATTTGTACTTAAACTCTTAAATGTTAATATATTTTAAGTGTATTTTATATTAATATTTTTAAATAACTCGATTCATGAGCTAACGAGTCAAGTAATATTTAAGGGGTCTTCGTTAGCTCATTAGCTCATCAAACTAGGCTCACGTGTAGGGGTGTAAATTCTGGTCAACGGCTCGGGTTCGGGTCGAACCCGGAACTGATACGGCACTATTGGCTCAACCCGAACCCGACCCCGACCCGACCTGACACGACACGAATGACCCGGGGTTGACCCAAAATTGCTAGTTTTGGGGTTAAAAATCGGGTCAATTTTCAATTTTTGGGTCAAATACTAGTTTTCATGTCAATTTCGGATCAATTTGGGGTTGCTGGGTCCGATTTTTAAAACGAGTTGATTTGTTGAACCCGAACCCGACCCGTTTCGGTCCGGTTGACCCTAACCCAGATTTTTCCTGGTCGGGTTCGATCGTGTTTCGGGTCGTGTCAAAAATTGACACCCCTACTCACGAGACACGGCTCATCTTGATCTGTTGGTTGGGAGTTCTAGCTACCAACCAAGAGGTCTTACATATATGATGCGTTTGTAAGTTTATCTTAATTAGCCCAAATGTCAAAAAAAAAACAAAAAAAGCTCATGAGTTATTTATCGAGCCAAATCTAAATTGGGTCACGAATCAACTTGACTCACTTACGCCATTAACTCGATTAGAGGAGTTGCAATATATTCTTTCAAATTATTAGGAACACATTTTTAAAGTAAGAAAAGGGTTGAAACTTTGATGGAGGACTCCATTAATTAGCTGTTCAGCTATCAAATTCCAGCAATAAAAACATTTTGTTTTCTTTAGGGCTCATTTGTCGGTTGGATCTATATAATTCATGCTTTGTAAATACAAATTCTATCAAAATAGGTTTGAAAATGATTAAATTTATTTTAAAATTAATATTGCATATACAAAAAAATAAATAAATTAGTTTTAAAATAAAATTGATTATTCTAAAATTTATTTTAATATAATTTCTATATGAGAATCGAAATACTAAAATTCATTAATTTAATGAACCGTATTTTTCACAAATAAAATATATAAAATAAAAAATTAAAAAAGACATTTTAATAATTGAGTAGTAATCATTGGTCCAACAATTTATTATGATGAATGGATCGGCAATTCTTAGATCCAGCTTGGAAAGCGTCCGTATATCAGAGGGGTATTCTGGTAAATTTTAATTAAATTTAATTTTAATATTATTGAACTTATTTTGAGACAAATGTAATTAAATTTATTTACATGTTATATTTATTTTAAAATAAATCTAATAATTTTGAGACTCGTTCATAAAAAAAATTATCATTCAAATGTTATATTTATAACTTATTTAAAATAAAATATAAATTTTCATATATGTGTTTTGATTTGATTTAAATATTAAAATAATGTATAAATAAATAAAAATATTTTAATATTAGATATATAAATACATAAAAATTTTATGACATATTTGTAACTTCCCCAATTAATAATTGTGAGTGTCGATTAATTTAATTGATACAAAATTTTAACAATTATTCTGATTATATTTTCTCTGTTATGTCATATTAAGAGTCAAATATTCATTTAAATTAATAAATAAAGTAATTTCTAGTACTATATAACTAAGTTTTTTTAGATCTATATCTACGTTTCTAAACATAGGCCGGATCTAATACATCTGTTCTCCTAACCGGGTCATTGGAAGGTTGACATTTTATGTGACCAAGCCATTTAAGGCTACTCCGTCGTTGCCAGGACTCAAGTCATTTATAAGAAAAGTGTAGGTTTGTATTAGGTAGTTGATAACCAGCGTAAATTTTTTCGAATATCATCTCTCTGCTTAATCAATGCGTTTGCCAATCAAGAACTTATATCTCAATGCTTTTTTTTTTTAATATGATGAGTGATAGATCATAAAATATATGAGGCTCGAATTTGTAACATAAACGAAATAATTATCTTTCACCATTAGTGAAGTGACAAACAAACAAGTGTTAAGAACAATCAATTTCAACAAATTAATTGATTGATGGCCGATGGGCCCATGGATGCAATGTAATGTCCATTTACAACAACTTCTCGCCGACAATAATCAATTGCTTATTTTTCTTTTTTGGGAGAATTTATTGCGTATTTAACTATTTATGTGTGTCAAAATGAGTTTTCAGGTCCGATTTGGGTCTAATCTGAAAATGGCCCATTTCATCTGAACCAATATGAACTCAACCCGGTTAGAAAAATGAGTCACCTACCCGCCCTGAAAAATTGTCTTCATTACAACCCCCCCTCCCCCCCCCCCCCCTAAAAATATTAAAATACTATGATCTTCAGGCAATTGCCACTAATATAATTAAATATTGTGTAGATGTGTTATTGCTAGGGAATGATGAACCAAACACAAAGAGAAATAGTAAATCAAAATTTGTTTCGGGGGCGCTACCCCCGGAAACCCCGCAGGGGCGCTGCCCCTTGACCCTACGACCTGACTAGGCAGGTCGAACTCCGCTAGGGGGCGCTACCCCTTGGACCCCTGACATACATGCCAACAATTATTATAAGTTTTGAAAAAGGCTGATAAGTGTTATATATATATATACTTCATGATTGTGACTTTTTTTTTATTATGGATTGATTGTTCTCTTCTCTTCCATCAACACAGACTTAAGCTGAACTGCATTTATTTTGGTTTTCTCTTTAGTGGTACTTTATACCTTTTGCAATTTTCTTGTGATTCATAGGTGTGCTTTTTTACAAAAAAATGAAAAAATCAAAAAAAAAAATTTCTGGCCTATTGTTGATCATTATTCTTTTTAGAATAAAAAATAAATAATACAAATTAGATTAACATGTTCTCAGTATAATCCTGAATTTCCAGACCAAAGAGTTTACTGGTGTTAAGAAATATAAAAATTTTAATATTGTACCCAAAATTTCTCTCAAATATTATATAATTGATACGTTACCATCGTTGTCTGACTATGATCTATTCGACCTTTGTTGTCAGATTATGGTCCCTCCGACCTCAAACACTTGACTACGATCTCTTCGACCATCATCGTCTGACTATGATCTCTCCGATCTGAATCATATGGCTATGGTCCTCTAACCAACACACCTGATTATGGTCCTATTGAACAAACAATTAGGTCAATCATCTTTTAAGAATAGCTCTCAATCTCTCATGCCATTGAATTTTTCCAACTATAACCATGTAATGTGCTCTATAAGATATATATTCACTACATTATGCCAACGCCTTCCTCAAGGAAGGGCATTATTTGTAGTCGACTCCAAACACTAGTAGAATCATTTTAATTGAGTAATATCCCATAGCTGTTCCCCATTTCAAAATTTTAATATCCACATATGAAAAATTGGTGTCTCCTATAATTCTCATACCCCTCTTTCGTATCTGTGTGTTCGACTAGGGGTGTCAATTTCGGGTCACTGGTCGGGTTCGAGTCGAACCTTGAACAGATTCGGGTTCAAACGTGTCGACCCTAACCCGACCCGGGTAGACAAATGGGTCGGAAATCCGAACCCAGACCCGACTCGGCGGGTTGCCTGGTTAACCCGACCTGACCCGGTTTTGGGTTCTGCCGGAGCCGGAACGGCGGCGGGCGGACGGCGGGACGCGAGCGAGGGAAGCAGCGCGGGGCAGCGGGCGCTGGCGCGCTGGGTAGTGGGCGCGCGGGCAGCGTGCGCTGGCAGCTCGGGCGGGGGCAGCGCGGGCAGGGGAAGCGGGCGGGATTCGGAATTTTTTAAATTAAACGAGGTCGTGGGTTGACCCGGCAACCCGTCGGGTCAACTCAAACCCGACCCGTTTTGAAATCGGGTCGGGTCCAACCCGGATTTTTCGAAATCCGGTCGTGTCAAATATTAACACCCCTATGTTCGACAATTGTGCAAAACTAAGACATTAAACTCTTTATCTTTTTACCAACCCAAATGTTCAGAAATGCAACAATACTAAAGAAAAATTAAAATGCTCAACATAGCATATTACTTTTTTTAATATATGTTTGATTTATGTATTTTAACTATTTTTATTCTTTATTTTATGAAAATGCTCAAAATAACTTTTTTAAGTGAAATCGGGTCGGGTTAACCCTATGACCCGAAATTGACCCGAAAATATCGATTTTGACCCAGCAACCCGAGATTGACCCGTTTTTGACCCGAAAAAGATGAGATAGTCCCGTTTTGGACTCGAAAAAGAGGAGATAAACCCTTTTTTGACCCAAAAACTAGCAATTTTTTGTTGGAAACGGGTCATTCGGGTCGTGTCGGGTTACCCGGACCCGAAGCGGGTCAAATTCGGGTCAGGAAAACTGACCCGTTTTCAAAAACGGGTCGGGTTCGGGTTGACCCGAATAGTGTCGAGTCAGTTTCGGGTTCAACCCGAACCTGACCCGTGACCCGAAATTGACACCCCTATATCTAACCTATAACAATAATAATAATAGTTATTTAAATATATAATATATTTTATTTTATATTAAAATATAAATAAAATAAAAAATAAAAAAATTATCCTAATTAACATACCCTTTTTTGATAGCAATCACTATCAATATTCATTTCTTCTGCGCAAACTTCACAAACTTCAGCCATTCAAATTTAAAAACCCCAATAAAGTCCTCTTTATTCAGCTCCCATCACAACCAACAAATGCCATTAACATAATAAAGCACCTAGGATCCAAAGCACATTAGCTCAGAACAAATTCTTTGCACAGAAAAGGCCTAATGGCCCATGCAGAGCTCCAGCTTCTACCGATCACTGATTACTTAGCTCGACTTCTTCAGTGTGATGGCAATGGCAATGTCATTAGGGAAGAGATTATGCAAAACAAAAGCATGAAAAATAGTGCAGATGACCAAAGCTAAGCACGTAAGAGCAGATATGAAAGAGAGAGCCGCTGATAGGATCTTCATGAAGAGATTATCAACTTCTCCTGTATAAATGATGCTTGCAATTGAAGCACTGGCCATAGGAACTGTGTAAGCCCACCAAGCCAGAGAAAATCTGAAGCCTCGAAAGAAGTTAACTCGAACAACCTGCAAATTTGGATAAAGGAAGGAAAGAGAAAGATGAGAATGGTTGAAGGTTTTGTTTATGGTGCTGATATGAGTGAATGTAAATGGGTGTTTGACGGGTTGTTTGTGAGTTATATGAGTTTATAGGTTATTAGGTAGGTTCTTATCGGTTTTGTGTTGCTTTAAATGGCTTTGCTTGGGGGAATCATGTCATGAAAATGTTGATGAACTGTGTTTCGGTGGTTGCTCCTCTCCCTTGCTTACCTGGAGTTGCGGGTATTTTCTAATTGCCTAATAGTTCTTCCCCATCAGGAGTTTTAAGCATTCTTGAATTGCCTAGCAATGCCTTTTTTTGTTCATTTTCTCTTCTTTCTATGGTTATTTGAGTTATATTTGTATCAAATGGTGCTAAAAGGAAGCATCATTGATACTAGGGGTGTCAATTTTTGACACGACCCGAATCCGACCCGGAAAGATTCGGGTTAGTTTCAACGACCCGGACTCGAAACGGGTCGGGTTCGGGTTTAACAAATCAAACCATTTTAAAAATCGGGTCGGGTTCGGGTAGACCCAGCAACCCAAAATTAACACGAAAACTCCTATTTGACCCGAAAACCCGAGATTGACCTGTTTTTTACTCGATTTTGACCCGAAATCGAAGATTGACCCAATTTTTGACCCGAAAACTAGCAATTTTAGGTCAACTTCGGGTCAAGTTGACCCGAACCAGAATTGGGTCGGGTTTGGATTCGGAAACCTGAACTGTTTTTAAAAACGGGTCGGGTTCGGGTTGACACGAATAGTGGCAGGTCAGTTTCGGGTTCGACCCGAACCCGACCCGTTGACCCGAATTGACACCCCTAATTGACACACACACAAAACATGTGTAAGAGAGTGAAGATAAGCTCTTAAATGTTGGGACGCCTTTTAATATAGTGATTAAAATTTCATTAGAAACTATAAAGTTAAACGTGCTTGTATCAAATCACTTATAAATGATTAATCTTCTGAGAAATTACACAAAGGGTATAAAACCTTGAACTTATTAGGTCAAAGAGGATAATATCTCGATAGTTAAGAATTTGGATAGTTACGAAACAAAAAAAAATACAAATTACAAAAAATGTACTAGAAAAGAGAAAATCAACAAAAAAAATGAATAACCGAGTGATTTGAGGATGTCTAAAACTCTAAGGATTGATAGAGAACCGCTGGACAATTAGAGGATATATGCCTACAACTTAAAGTAATTGATAGAGGAAGCAGCCAACAAAGATTAATTTATTCATATTTGTTTTCCCTAATTGCCCTTAAAGAGGAGCATTTATTGCAATACAAGACCAATAAGAAGCCACTAAAAAAACTAATTTATCTAATAACGTATAAATTCACATGTGACATGACTCACAAATGACTCATGAAATATCCATTTATATTTATACATATTAGGTTCATGAAATGATTTTTTTTTTGTTACCTAAGCAGAAAATTATAGGAGAAAGGAGCATAGATTACAAAGTGAAACTAATGTTTTTGCCAAAATCAATTTGGATTCATGACATGTAGGTCTAGTATGGAAGCTGTACATTTATTGAGAGGTTTGATGGAGAAGTATAGAGAGAATAAGGAGGATCTACATATGATATTTATTAATTTAAAGAAAACATTTGATAAAGTTCAAGACAAGTGCTATGGTGAGTAGGGGTGTCAATATTTGACACGACACGAAAACCCGACCCGGAAAATCTGGGTTGGACCTGACCCGATTTCAAAACGGGTCGGGTTCGGGTTTCCGGATTCGACCCGTTTGAAAGACGGGTCGGGTTCGGGTACCGCGAACCCGTTTAAAACTTCTGCATAGCTGCTCGTGGACCGCCCGACCCTACCCGCCCCCTGCCCGGCTGCCCGAGGACCTCGCCTGACCCTGCTCGCGCTGCTGACCCACGCCTGCCAGCAAGTTACCGTGCGGCTGCCCGCGCGCATCCTTGCCATCGCGCGCTCGCACGCGTCCGTGCCATCGCACTCCCGCGGGCGTCTGTGCCATCGCCTGCCCGCACGTCTACTGCTCACCTCGCCAGCCCGCGTGCGTCCAGCGTCCGAGTCCGAGTCTGTGCCATGGCATGCCCGCGTGCATCTGAGTTCGTGTCAGGTTGGGTCAACCCGACAACCCACCGAGTCAGGTCCGGGTTCGGATTTCCAACCCGTTTTCCTACCCGGGTTGGGTTAGAGTCAACCCATTTGAACCCGGGTCCGTTCAGATTCGACCCGAACCTGACCCGTGATCCAAAATTGATCACACCCCTAATGGTGAGTTTAAGAAAAAAAAGGGGTTAATATTAATGCTTATATTTAAGTCATTAAAGATATGTATGCTTAAGTTGTTACTTGTGTTCAAACACAAGGTGGTTTGACAAAGTATTTTCCTATTTCAGTTGAATTACATCAAGGATAATTCTTAAGCCCATATCTTTTTACTTCAGTTATGGATGTTCTTACTAGGCATTTGAAGAGGTTGTATCATGGTGGATGCTTTTTGCTGATGATATTCTTCTTGTTATATAAGACTAGAGAGGGAGTTGAAGGAAAGCTTGAATTATAGAGGCCAATTAGCTTAAAGTTTAAAGGTTGAACCATTCCGACGAATTTTGTCCGCCGGTAACACGCGATTTTCCTGTAGTAGTTTTCGTTTGAGTAGATCTAAACCCGAATATATGGAGTATAATTTTAATAGTAATAGATTTAGCTAGTGGGGGGGGGGGGGGTGTGTGGAAATTATCAATAAGAGTACACGTTTTATATATATTGGGTCTATTATTCAGAATGATGGTGAAATAGATGATAATGTTATTAGTTGAATTCAAGTTGGAGGGTTGAAGTGAAGGAATGCATCGAGCTTGTTGTGTGATAGAAAAATATCTCTCAAAATTAACGAAAAATTCTATAATATGGTTGCAAGACCTGCAGTGCTTTATGATGTAGAATGTTGGTCATAAAAAGAGAAGCTAAGTGTTGTCGAGATGAGGATGCTTATGTGGATGAGTGTCTTTAGTCTTAGAGACAAGATACAAAATGAGCAAATATGTAAAAAGGTTGGAGTAGCCCCAATGGAAGATAAGATTAAAAAGAGTCGTCTTAGGTGTTTTGGTCACATATAACGGTAGCCTTCCAGTGATCCGATTAGGAGAGTAGATGTATTAGATCAGACTTATGTTAAGAAAGGTACAGATAGAACTAAAAAAAATTGGCTAGAAAATATTAAAAATGACATTTTTTTATATATTAGATTTAAATGAGAATTTAATTCTTAACAAAAATAATGGAGAAAAAAAATTGATGTAGCGAATCCCACATAGTAGAATAAAGGCTTGATTTGTTTTTATTACCTAAAAGGAAAAAAAAAAAGCCCAAATCATCCCTTTAAAACTTATCGGGTCCATTTTATTCACATATTATTAAATGGGCCTAATTTTATCTAAATTAGTTCCTTAACTCTCCAAGAATTTCTCCTAGAAATCAAAACCAGATTTAATTCCGGTTATTTTAAAAGTTTAAAAGATCAAATTAGACCCATTCAAAAGTCTAAAGATTAAAATATCTCACTATAAACTGAACGCAAATGCTACAAAATTTGCAAGTATGAGAGGCTCTCACCAGAGAAGCATAAATGAACATGGACGTGAAGTAAGCTATCCTTGATCCAAGATCAAAGTGCCCAACTATCCTACTCCATGACACGCTAGCCAGACTTGGCACTGCCACAAACAAGAAGAAAACTGGGTGAAGATCCTTCGGCAAAGTCTCATTTGTCGGAAGCCTCTGATAAAGAGTCACAAACAAGACAAGATAATGCGCCAAACCCACTGCAAAGAAGAAGACCGGTCCCTCTTTGAGCTCCATAGATGATCCAAGCAATGCAACTGCAAAGTTTCCTGCAATCGACAGATGCGTCGACGGGTTCGCCACCTTCGAAAGCC
Source organism: Dendrobium nobile (assembly GCA_022539455.1). Classification (NCBI taxonomy): domain Eukaryota; kingdom Viridiplantae; phylum Streptophyta; class Magnoliopsida; order Asparagales; family Orchidaceae; genus Dendrobium; species Dendrobium nobile. Next base: position 67,615,292 of record CM039733.1, on the reverse strand, counting down.
TTCGTTCTCCTCCCATCATCCACTGCCCATAGAGTTTGAGCTCAAGGAATAGTATAGGAGCCATTAGTACATACCATAGAGCAGAATGTAAGTGCTTTGCAATGGATGGAGGAGCACTGACTACTAATAATATGCAGCCTATCCATGGAGTGAAGAAGAAGTTGACTCTGATAGGATGAAGGAACTCTCTTTTCACAGCTTCGAAGTAAAATATCATCTTCAGAACATATGTGGAGGCCACTAAGATCATCAAAGAGACTGAGATGCACCAAAGTACGTAGTAGATAACTGAGCTTACATGAAGAAAGCTCATGGAAGGAGACGTGGCTATTATCTTCCAGAGGAAGGCTTGGATTCCTATACCAACAGAGACACCAAAAGAAGATATGGTGAAGCGAAGAAGGAAAGGCCATTTCTCATCTTGAGGAAGAATCAGCGTCTCTGACGCCTGAAATATGTGCAAAAATTATAATTTAATTCACTACCAAAAAATAGGTCTATCGCAGCACAATATTTGGCCTATCCTGACAGTTATAACCGCTACAATTTTCTTTACAGCTATTTTAAAACTGTAAAACTATTGCATCCCTGCTGTAATTGTAATGCACTGCAACGACATTCTGCAGCTGTTTAAGGACCGGCGAGTACATCTGATGAAGTTTTAGATTTATCAACGGTTATAACCACCACAAATGGTTGAGGATTTGCAGCGGTTATAACCACCACTAATTTTATCCAAATAAATAGATTTGCAGTATTATGGCGGTTTTAACTGCCACAAATATGGACATTTGTGACGGTTATAAAGAGAGAATATATTACTATTATGTTGTTAAAGAGATAGAATATATGCTTGCCTTGAGTTCCTCTAGTTCAGGCCCTTCAAGGGCTGCAAAATAACGTTCAGCTGAAGGCAATTCGCCTTGTTCTGCAGCTTCTGATCCAGAGATATCTTGTATGATCTCCAGCGACTTTCTTGAGACTTGGTTTTCAAATCTGAGAGAATTCGTCTTCAAAGAATCATAGCAGTTCTCTGTTACTCTTCCGTGGCTTGGAAATTCGTGCTGGTATGTCCTCGTGGCTGATAGATCTGCATGGAAGCTCATCGGCTGGTCTGGATTTCGAGCTTCAGGCGTGTCTGGCATGCTCAGGGAAACTGAAAGAAGTTGATTTTTGTGATCCGTTGCTTGAATGGGAGCAATCATAATTATCTGATCTTCATGATTAAAAGAAAACAATATTTATGTATTGTTAAATTTTTATATTATTTTAGTATCACAATCAAATTAAAATATCTGGATTAAAAAAATATTTTTACTTTAAAAAATTAATATAAAAGATTTATCTTTTATGAGATTTAAAAAATTTCAATATTAAACTTTAGTTGTTAGATATATAAATATGGAAAAGTTAAGTGACATTTATGCAAATTCTTATTTTTTTTATAATGCGGTGATTTATGTACATAATAAGCTAAAAATGACAAAAAAAATTCAAAGATGGAGCTCTTTCACTTCTTTACTTGTCCTTTTAAAATCAAATTTGTCTATTATAAAATATATATAATCTTATCAACCCACAAATTACTATTTTGATCATTTAATTAGTTTAATAATATTTTTATAAGAATTTTTTTATGATAAACTATAAAAATAAAATGTGCAGAATATTTTAAATCTAATATTTAATGTCAAAAAATTGAATTGTAGTTATTTGCAAATTTATTTTTGATACATCATTAGAAATCTATCTGATCAAACTGAATTTTGATGTTAATAAAATTAATTAAAAATTATATTCTCATTTAATTGCTTTGAGTATTTTTTTCTAATTATTTTAAAATAGAAAATATTAAAATGATTTTTCTTAAATAATTATATAAATTAAAATAGAACTTAAATTTTGTTATATTTAATATATATAGGTCAAATTTAAAATATTTTTTAATTTATTTCTAAAATAATGAATATTTAAATATCCAAAGGATTTTTTTATTAGTAAAATTTTTTTATCAATAAATTTATTTTATGAAATAATTCATTACAAATTAATTTAATTAAAACAACCTGATTTATATATTTTTTCTAAATATTATTAATTATAAAAAATTAAAATGATATTTCTTAAATAATTATGTAAACTAAAATAGAATTAAAACATTTTTTATTTAATACTTATAAATCAAATTTAAAATATCTTTTTATTTTATATAATAAATACATAAACATCTAAGAGGATTTTTTTATTTATTTTTTTGTTGATAAATAATATAATTAAATTAAATAGATTTATACAAATTATATATATATATATATATAAGCTTATATATTTTATATCATATATTTGAGATTAATTTTTTTCATTTCTAGAGTAAATTTTTTATTAAAAAACATAGTGAAATAAAAAGGTCAATAAAGATAGAATCTGCAGATGTAAATAGCGAAGCATTTGAGACCGCTTACCGCTTGGAGAGCCTGACGATCAGCTCGAGGCGAAGATGGCGCGAAAGAAATTTCCCGACGATCGATCAGAGACTGCGTTTCAAAGAAGCTTTGTATTCCTGAAGCGAGGAAGAAGAAAGCAGCGACTGAGAACTCAAAGGATAAATGCAGTTGGAGAGGGATCAAGCTGGCTACTTGCTCTATTGAGGAAATCACAAGTCGCAGTTCACATCAGAGGGACATGGAAGCCAGTTTCCGAAGAGAAGGGAAAGTTATTTGGCTTATTCTTTTGTTCGTGTGGGGAGTTGAATCATAAAGGCAGGTTAGTGGTTGAAATTTTCTTTTTAATTCTCCAAATGACGAGATTGGGGATTAGTTTACAGCAATAATGTCATTGATGATGTGCACCGACGTCAACCATGATGTGATTGGATTAATCAGTAATGTTAGAGGAGAATGAGAATTTAGAATTGGTATCACGCCAAATAGTTAGATGATATGCTAATTTAAAAGTCTCTATAAATTTAGATATTGATATATCTAGGTCAACTTGTTTTTTTTTTTTTTTCAATCCCTAAGGGGTAATTCACCGTCATTTTGGACAAGCTTAAAGTACTTCTTCCGATTAGGATATTTGTGAAAGGATTCTTGATGGTTATCTTATTGATAGAATAAGGTAGATGAGGAGGTTGTTTATTACAACTTGATTTGTAGGTCCATGTCCATCTAATATAGAGGTAGAGATGTGAAGGTTATACAGAAGTGTTGTGGAGATTGGGTAATATAGAGGTAGAGATATTAGGGTTCTCTTGTCGAGCTGTAGAAGGGGATGGGTCCTGGACACCATCGGAGGATGGGACTGATGTTGGTAGAAACTGAAGAAGCGGGAGAAGTGGATCAAAGTAATTTGCAAAGGGAGAATAGTAGACACAGAGGCCTCATAATGGGTATTTGGTTGAGGAAATCAAATATCTTGGCTGTAAGGGAGAGGAGTATTGGTGAAATTGTTGAGAGGGTGAGGTTCGGAGATAGTAAGGCCATATTTTTGAACTTCTGGGCCACCTTTGAGCATTTGCATCAGGATTTCCACTAGTTTAATTTGTTGAAATATGCTTTTGGAGTTTCTTTTGGGAAGTTCTTTAGGTTCGTTGTTCGCTCTTATGGCATTAAAAATAGATCCCTTCAAGATAAAGACCATTTTTTAACATGGAACCCTAAAAGCACAAGCTTCCACTAACACTGAGAACGGCTCTGACAGTAACGGACTAAACAAGCCATCTACCATTCACACTTAACAAACATATGTTATCACAACCTTACACGTGTTCAACCCAGCTCTATATAAACATTGTATTTACATGAACAAGACGTTAATACATATGGGTTTCCACACTAATACAATACTTCTCTGCTACTATATCTTCCATCATAGAAAATTCGCTCAATACCGGCGGTACTTCCAACAGTTAAACCGGTAGTTTGACTACTACTATTAACCGGTAGTTCAACTGCCGGTATTAAATAATAAACCGATGCAAATACTGCCGGTATTTTTTTTTCATTTTCTTTCGTCCAGACGCCCGCGCCCTCGCCGAACGGTGGTCGTTCAGTCCGTCAACAAAACTTTGGCCCGCCGAACGCCGCCCATGCGCTCGCCACCGATGCCCTCACTCGCGTTTGACCGCTATAGCAGAAAGTAATTTACATGCATCTCCTTAATTTTTGCTTTAGTCATGGATGTTCTTGTATACATTTGCAAGAGGATGTACCTTGGTTAATTTATACTTGTTGTTGTTGTTGTTATTTGTTTGAAGAACTGTTTGGTGTATTTGGAACATCCGACTGTGGATTTCATATATTATGTTGATTGTGGAACATATGCATTGTTATTTGTTTGAAGAACTGTTTGTTTTTATTTAGAACATATGCACTTTATATATTTCATATGTATTGTTATTAGTTTGAAGAACTGTTATGTTGATTATGGATTGTGGATGTATGTGGTCAAAAGTGTTTTATATATGTTTTGAACTGCTTGCAGGTAATTGTGAAAATTTGTGCGGATAAAGGGGAGATTGTCAATTTTTTTTTTGATAAATGCTATAGGTTTTTGACGGCTAACTGATGGTTTAGCCGCCGGAAACTTCGATATCGGACAGTGTGAAGTTGGTGCCAAATTTTTTTGTTTTGCTACCGATAATACCTAGCGGCTAACCGGCAGTTTTTATTGCCGGTAATAAATCGGTGGTCTCCGGCAGTTTTTGAGTCGGATATTTCTGACGTTTCCTCTGCAGTTTTGGATTCATTAATTTTCGACTGTTTTAGCCGCCGAAAAATTGCTAGAAACTTTTGCCGCCAGAAATTGGCCGTTGGTTATCATTTCCTATGTGATTTATAAACTGCCGGAAAACCCCAAGAAATTTTTCAAACCGTCGGAAAATAGATCAAAACAGCTGGAAATTACTGCCGGTAATGAGCCGTTTTCCTATAGTGTTCTTTGATTAGCTTTACAAGTTTACCTAGCCAAAGTCTGTCTTCGTGGTATCAGAGCAGGCGTAAGACAAAGCCTGTTGTATCACAACAATGACACACTCATCATCCTCCCAAGTAGCGGAGAAATAATATACATCAATGCCGAGAAAGCGAGAGGTAGGTCCCAAGTTGCGGATGTTAAAACGGGAGTTGAGTTGTTGGAAAACAGTGGAAATGGCTGATTGATTATTGATTGTGGATTGTGGATGTATATGGTCAAAAGTGTTTTATATATGTTTTGAACTGCTTGCAGGTAATTGTAAAAATTTGTGTGGATAAAGGGGAGATTGTCAATTTTTTTTGATAAATTCTATAGGTTTCTGGCGGCTAACCGACGGTTTAGCCGCCGGAAACTTCGATATCGGAAAGTGTGAAGTTGGTGCCAAATTTTTTTGTTTTGCTACCGATAATACCTAGCGGCTAACCGGCAGTTTTTATTGCCGGTAATAAATCGGTGGTCGCCGGCGGTTTTTTAGTTGGATATTTCTGACGTTTCATCTGCGGTTTTGGATTCATTAATTTCCGGCTGTTTTAGTCGCCAAAAAATTGCTAGAAACTTTTGCCGCCAGAAATTGGCCGTCTGTTATCATTTCCTATGCGATTTATAAACTGCCGGAAAACCCCAAGAAATTTTTCAAACCGTTGGAAAATAGATCAAAACAGCTGGAAATTACTGCCGGTAATGAGCCGTTTTTCTGTAGTGTTCTTTTATTAGCATTACAAGTTTACCTAGCCAAAGGCTGTCTTCATGGTATCAGAGCAGGCGTAAGACAAAGCCTGTTGTATCACAACAATGACACACTCATCATCCTCCCAAGTAGCGGAGAAAGAATATACATCAATGCTGAGAAAGCGAGAGGTAGGTCCCAAGTTGCGGATGTTTAAACGGGAGTTGAGTTGGTTGAGAACAGTGGAAATGGCTTACTGATTATTGCATGTAATTAAGATATCATCAATGTATATAAGGATGTAAATTCAGACATCTTGATGATTGAGAAGCATTAAGGATGTGTCGACAGAGCTGTTGTGAAATCCCTGTTGTTGCAGGTATGACGAGAGTGTAGCAAACCATTGCCTGGGAGCTTGTTTCAGTTCATAGAGTGCCTTGTGTAGTAAGCATACATAATCAGGATGTTGTGGATCTTTGAAGCCCTGCAGCTGAATCATAAAGAGTGTTTCATGTAATTTACCATGGAGAAAAGCATTTGCTACATCCAACTGAAGGATGAGCCAACTGAAGTATAGGGAAGAAACAAACGTATGGTAGGGGATTTTGTTACTGGGCTGAAGGTCTCCAAATAATCAATACCATATTCTTGTTTGTAGCCTAGTGCAACCAATCTATCTTTGTATCTAGCAATGGAGCCATCGGAGTGTTATTTAATAATGAAGATCCATTTATTGCCTGTGACATGTTGATCACGGCTAGGGGGCACCAGAGTCCACATACCTTGTGACCATAAAGCATGGAATTCATTAGAAATTGTCTTTCTCCATTCAGGATGTTTAATGGCAGATGTGAAGCAGGTTGGAGTGTTGGAAAGGGTATGAGAAAGATTAAGAATTTGACGAGGTCTAAGATGACTAGTCTAAAAACGTGTGAGCATGAGATGTCTAGGAGGAATTGGAGAAGAATTGGAATTATGAGGGGAGTTGGTAGATGAATGGGAAGTAGAGGGAGTGGAGATGGGAGAAGAATTATGTGCTGGGGTGTTACGGGAAGAAAAATGTGAAGAGGAGGTGGAGGTATGTATTGATTGGGTAGGAGTTGAGGTAGGAGAGTTGGCTGTAGAGGGTGTAGGGAGTGGTGTAGCTGGTGGAAATGGATTAGTTGGGGGAGGAGGCGTTGGAGTGATAGTGGGAGTGGAAGTAGATGCGGGGATGATAGTGAATTCATCAAAAATAATGTCTCTTGAAATGAAGGTTTGGCCAGTAGATGGATTGTAACAATGACAACCTTTCTGTGAGGAGGGGTAGGCAAGAAAAATGTAGGGAGCAAAGCGAGCAACAAATTTGTGGGTTGAGTAGGGACGAAGCCAATGGTATCAATGACAACCGAACACGTGAAGATGAGTGTAGTTGGGAGGTTTATTGTGGAGAAGTTGATATGGTGAGAGGTTGAATGTAGTAGAAGAGGGTAAGAGATTAATTAAAGGAGTGGCGGTAAGAGCGGCTTCAACCTTGAAATTGGGTGGTAGATATGATTCAATTAGAAGAGCTCAAACGGTGTCAAGTAAATGGCCATGCTTACGCTCAATTATGCCATTTTGCTGCGGCATGTAAGGGCAAGTAAATTGGTGATGTATTCCATGAGTTTTAAGAAATTGTTTGAGAGAAGTGTTGATGAATTTACCACTGCCATCGGTGTAGAGAATGCGAATATAACATTTAAATTGGTTTTCTACAAAAGTTTTGAAGTTAAAAGTAGTGGTTGTTTCAGATTTTTATTTCATGGGGTATAACCATATATAACACTGCTGTTGTTAGGTCCCAAATCCTGGATGAGAAAAATGGAGGGTTGCGTTAGGTAGTTGGTAGCCAGTATAAAACTTGTAGAATAATAATGACATGAATCATTCAAGAAATTCAGTGGCTAATATTTTATTTAAGAAAACAAATGAGAATCTCATCACTTATAAAAATGGATATAGTCAACTTAGATTGAGTATTTTCTTATAAGAAAATTAGATCGTTTAGATTTCAAAGATTGTAAAGTTATTCCGAATAAAAATTTATGTACCCAAAATCAATTATTAGTTTTGAACTTTAAGATAAAGAGACAAAAAATAAAAAAAATAAAATAAAATAATATTTTAAGATTAGATGGGGGCATTTAAATAATATTAACAAAAATATTTTTGATAGTAAGATTTTAGATCATAAGATTTTGTCTGTATATGAGGATACTAATGTTATGTGAGAAAAAGTGTCTAGTAATATTAAGAATATTATAAAAGATGTGCTTGGAGTATCAAAGTGAAAAGCCCCTAATAGTAAAAATAGTTGGTGGTGGAATTCAAATATACAAGAAAATATTAAAAATAAGAAGATTTGTTATAAAAATTGGTTTAATTTTAAAAATTATATTGGGAAAGATATAAAGAGGCTCATAAGGAATCTAAGAAAGCAATATGTGATGCAAAGTCCTCAGCTTTTAGTGATTTATATAATATATTAGATAATAAGGAGAGAGAAAGACATATGTATAAGTTAACTAAACAAAGAGATATAAGTAGTAAGGATTTAGTTCAAGTGAAGTGTATTAAGGATAAAAATAAAAAAATACTTAGAAGATGATATTCAACAAAAGTTGATGAGATATTTTGCTAAACTTTTTAATGAAGATTGTGAAAATAAGATTGACTGTACCCTAAATGAAAATAATGATTTTTATTTTTATCGGCGTATTACTAAAATCGAAGTTAGAGAGGCTTTAAAGAAAATAAAGGGTCGAAAAGCTATTGGACCTGATGATATTCCAATAGAGATGTGGAAATGCTTAGGAGATGAAGGAATTTCTTGGCTTACTAAACTTTTTAATACTGTTTTGAAGACTAAAAAGATGCTAGAAGATGCTAGATGAGTGGAGAATGAGTGTGTTAATTCCTATTTTTATGAATAAAAGTGATGCACAAGATTGTGCGAATTATAGAGGAATTAAGCTAATGTGTCATACTTTAAAACTATCCGAGCGAGTTATGGAGCATAGGTTGCGGCGTGATAATGTTTCTCAAAATCAATTTGGATTCATGCCGGGCAGGTCGACTATGGAAGTCATACATTTATTAAGAGGTTTGATGGAGAAATATAGAGAAAATAAGGATGATCTACATATGATATTTATTGATTTAGAAAAAGCATATGATAAAGTTCCAAGAGAACTGCTATGGAGAGTTCTTGAAAAGAAATGAGTTAATAACGCTTATATTCAAATCAATAATGATATGCATGCATGAGTTATTGCTTGTGTCAAACACAAGGTGGTTTGATCAAGTATTTCCCTATTTCAGTTGGGTTACATCAAGGATCAGCCTTAAGCCCATATCTTTTTTGCTTAAGTCATAGATGTTCTCACTAGACCATTGCAAGAGGATGTACCTTGGTGTATGCTTTTTGCTGATGATATTCTTCTTGTTGATAAGACTAGAGAGGGAGTTAAAGGTAAACTTGAATTATGGAGGTCAACCTTAGAGTCTAAAGGTTTTCACTTGAGTAGATCTAAAACGGAATATATGGAGTGTAATTTTAGTGGTAATAGACCTAGCGAGGGGATTGTGACTTTAGGCGATCAAGTAATTAATAAGAGTACTCGTTTTAGATATCTTGGATCTATTGTTCAGAGTGATGGTGAAGTAGATGGGGATATTTTCAGCAGAATTCAAGTTGGATGGTTGAAGTGAAGGAATGCATCGGCCTTGTTGTGTGATAGAAAAGTACCCCTCAAGGGAAAATTCTATAAGATGGTGGTGAGGCCTGCAATGCTTTATTGTGCCGAATGTTGACCATTAAATGAGAAGAATAATACTAAGTTAAGTGTGGCAGAGATGAGGATGTTCAGGTGGATGAGTGGCTTTACCCTTAGAGATAGGATACGAAATGAGCATATGCGTGAAAAGGTTGGAGTAGCTCCAATAGAAGATAAGTTTAGAGAGAATCACCTTAGATAATCTGTTCACATAAAACGACAGCCTTCCGATGACCCGGTTAGGAGAGTAGATGTATTAGATTTGACTTTTGTTAAGAAAGGTAGTGACAGACCTAAAAAGAATTGGTTAGGAAATATTAGGAATGACCTTTCTTTATTAGATTTAAACGAGAATTTGACTTTTAATAGAACACAATGGAGAAAAAGGATTCATGTAGCCGACCACACGTAGTGGGATAAAGGCTTTATGTTGCTGTTGTTGTTGAGGTATAATCATATGTAACGAGAAAAATCGTCAATGAAAATTAAGTAGAATCTAAATCCATCATTGGAGATAATAGGGGAGGGGCCCCAAACATTAAGATGAATAAGGTGTAGAGGATTAGAAGAAACAATATTAGGTTCACTAAATGATAAATGGTGGCTCTTAGCTAGAGCACACAAGTTACATTTGGCAGTAGTAGAAGAAGAGGAGATAAATAAGTGAGAGAAATGTTTTTCTATAGCTTGAAGAGTAGCAGAACTTGGGTGACCCAATCTTCAGTGTCAGAGGGAAGAGGTGGAGGCAGTAAGAGCTAAACCAGGTGCAGAACTGGACGTAGAGTGGAGTGCGATGGGGTAGAGGCCATCACGATAGGGACCTCAGAGAAGAGTGCGAAGGTTCATCCGATCCTTGATGGTGCAGCCATTGCCATCAAAAGAAATAATGCAATTATTATCAGTGGTTAATATTGAAATAGAGAGAAGTTGACGAGATAGTTTAGGACATGAAGAAGAGGTGAGAAAGAGAGACTACGTGAGGGCGTGGGAAGAAGACCATTTTCAGAATAGAGAATAGGCAATGAATTTTCATTTCCAACAAGAACTTGTTTTGAGTCGTTGTATGTGGATGTTTGATAAACAAATTGCAAATCAGGAGTAAGATGAGCGGTTGCACCACTATCCAAGTACCAAGGTAAAGAATGGGCGTCTGTATTGGAGCTTGTGTTAGTGCATTATGTGTAGAGGGCGGTGGAGGAACATAGTTCAGATCATCTCAATGCCAACAATTGAAAACTAAATGGCCGTGTTTGCCACAAAGTTGGCATTCAACGGAGGGTCGGTTGCCTGTGTTGCGAATAGACGGAGAGCGAGTAGAGAATCTGCCATGTCCACGAGCAGAAGAGACCCGGCCACATCCGCAACGATGGAATGAAGCATGGGCAAGATGAGTGTCGATAAGAATGTTATGCTCGGTTAAGGTCAGCTCCTAAGCTTCAGTGGCCAAGTTTACTTCCTCAATACATAAGAGGAGTAGAGGTCCTCAAGATTTATCGGATGTAGTTTGGTCTGAATAGCTGTCTTGAAGGATTGGTAATTTGATGGTAAACCATTGAAGATGTAGAGAATAATATCTTTTGTGTCTACAGAGCCATCAACGGCAATAATGTTGTCCACTAAATGTTTGACAGTGGATAAGTAGTCTGTCATGGACTGATTTTTCATGGTAACTGAGTGAAGCTTATTCTTGAGCTAGATTATGCGCAATCGGTTTGTGGATTGGAGTCGGCGTTTGAGGGTGATCCAAATCAGATGGCAGGTCTCTAGATTTAGGATATAGGGCAAAATGGATGGAGAAATGGTGGTGTACGTTGCAGTGGCTAGGTTTTGGTCTATCAGGAGCCACAAGGTATATTCCAGGTTCAAGGTTTTTTTTCATGTATCGGGGAGAAGTTCGGAAGCTGGGTAGGGTGTCGAGCTATTGAGATAGCCGTCAAAACCATTTGCAGTGAAAATTTTGAGGATCTGAGATCACCACAGAGGATAGTTTGTTAGAATACCATCCATGTCATCCTGTTGACGTGGCATACGGCAACGACTTTCTCTATGTTTCTTGTTCTCAGCTATCTATAAGTAGCCTCCTGTACAACTCATTATGCATACGCAATAATATGTTTTCTTTCTACGTTTCTTTCTTTCCTTTCTCATGTAAGCTAGCCTAGGGTCTTTCATGGTATCAGAGATTCTTCTGCTCTCTCAGCCTCCCCCTGCCCAAAGAAATCAAGAAGACCAGAAACTCTAGCCCACTTTGTTCTCTCCGCTTCCTGCTCCTTTCTCAATTCAGCAAAATCAACACAGCTCTGCCGAATTGAGGGATCTCCGTTCTAGAAGAAGCCATCTCCGGAAGGTATTCAAGATCTTCAAGAGGGCTCTCAACCTCTTCTCCTCTCCGTCACTGGCTTCGTTGTTTCTTCGCAGCAATCTCGCCTCCGACCATGGCCGACCAAGCCTCAACTTCTTCCCTGCCTCCCAATTTTAATCTTTCTGCCTCAAATCTCTCCGCCTCCCTCTAGGACTTCACCGTACCAACTCCTTTAAAATTCTTGATTTCAAATCTCAAAAATCTTGTTCCCACCAAGCTCACAAATGATAATTACGCCATATGGAGGCTTCAACTCCTTCAACACTTTTCATCCAATGGCTTTCTTGGACACCTTACCGGATATAATATATGTATTTCGGACACCTCTAGCCCAGACTACAACCTCTGGCGACTAATCGATCGCAACTTGATCTCCGCTCTATTCGCCACCATCTCACCATCCGTTCTCCCATACGTCATCTACTCCTCCACGGCTTAAAAAGTCTGGCACATCCTTGAACATCGTCTTCAACGGAAAAATCATTACAACTCAAGAACAAAGTACAACATGAGCAAATGAGAGATCGATCTATGCAGCAGTATCTAGCACAAGCCAAGATCTTAGTGGTTAACATTGTTGCAGCTGGTTCCAAGCTCGACCCTGAAGACATATTCTTACACATCTTGAGTGGACTTCCTCCAACTTACAACTCTTTCAAAACAGCAATTCGCATGTCCCTGAATCCAATAGATATTGACACCCTTTATTCTTTATTATGCTGCGAGGAAATAAACATTCAAAATGAGCAAACCAAATATTCCAATTCTTCTTCAACTACAACTGTTCTTTATTCAAACCAAACCAACCCTTCCCACGGACGTGGCTAGAATCGCTATTCTAAGGGCCGCACCTCATCCTCTCATTCCCAATTTGCCTCACCTCAAAGTTCTCAGAACAACAAGCACAATTCCTCTACCTAAAATTCAGACCGTCCAGTATGTCAAATCTGTCGTAAAATAGGTCACATTGCGCTCAACTGCTGGCATCACTGCAACTTTAAATACGCTCCTACAACCTCGTCAACTCCCAGAGCTCTGCTAACTCATCAAATTCCGCCCCAATATAATGATTGGGTCCTCAACTTTGGAGCGTCAGCACATCTCACCCCATATCTCGCAAGAATTCAACAGTCGGTCTCTTACCAAGGCAATGACTCGATTTCCATCGCCAACTGTAGTTCTCTTTCGATCCAAAACTCCAGACAATGTCTTCTTCCTCTTCCCGACTCGGCTCGTAAGTTATACCCACACAAACTTTTGCATGTTCCCTCATTATCCCATAATCTCATTTCCATCTCCACACTCACTTCTGAAAATCAAGTATCTATTTGCTTTGACGCTAATGATTTTGTTATTAAGGATTTATAGGATAGTCAAGCTCTTCTTCATGGTCATCTCTGTAATGGGCTCTACCAACTCTCCTCTCTGCCGCCACATCACACTGCATCTCTTAAAGCTACGCCGACTTCATCAATTGGCATGCACGTCTTGGACATCCCTCCCGTCGTATTCTTTCTACATTAGTTTTTCAAATTCTTGAGCTACATAATTGTTCTTCGTCGGATCTCTGTACTTCTTGTAAAGTGGACAAGAGACACAAACTTCCTTTTAATAAAATCATTTCTATTTCTTCTAAACATTTCTTTCTCATTCACTTCGATTTTTGGGGTCCTGCATCCCACCAATCATCTAATGGCTACAAATATTACATTATTTTTATTGATGATTGTACAAGATTCTCTTAGTTATATCTCATGCATTCCAAACAAGAGACACTTACCATATTCAATCATTTCTGCTATTTAATCAACAATAATTTTAACACATATCCTAAGAATTTTCACTCAGACGGCAGTGGTGAATATACTAGCAAACTTTTCCAAGAGTTCCTTCTCGATCATGGCATCACATATCAAGTCAGCTGCCCTCACACTCCCAAACAAAATGTTTAGCTGAACGCAAGCACCGACACCTCCTAGACCTTATCAAAACTCTTCTTCATGCTTCCCAACTACTTTATTCATTTCTGGGCCGAAGCTATATCTACTGCGAATTATCTTATTAATCGGCTGTCTTCCAAAGCAATTCTGCTTCAAACCCCTTACCAGAAACTTTGCAGACAAGCCCCTACCTACAATCACGTAAGACACGTAAGAACTTTTGGCTGTCTATGTTTTCCTTTGCTCCAACCTTACGCTCCAAACAAGTTATCCCCAAAATCTCAAGAATGCGTCTTCCTTGGATACTCCTCTTCTCACAAAGGTTATCGGTGCCTCAATCTTCATACCAACAAAGTCCACATCTCTCAGCATGTTATCTTTCATGAACAAGGCTTCCCCTACAAATCCCACTCATCCACTCCCTCCACCGTCATCGACTTTCCCAATTTTTCACCTCTTATTCTAACACCCACATCTGTCGCTCCCACTACCTCTAAACCTCTTACCTCTTCAACCACAACACCTCCACCCGTGCCAACAATTCCAGATAACTCCACCACCCTGCACATTTCTCCATCTACCTCTTTAACCGACCCTCACATCTCTCCGCTACTACTACTGTCCCACCTATTCCTCATCCAATGCAAACCAGATCTAAATTTGGCATCACTCAACCTAAGAAAATATTCAAACTTTAATCCACTATCTCCATTCCCACCACATATACTCAAGCATCCAAACATCCACAATGGCGTTCAGCCATGTCATCTGAATTTTTCGCACTTCAACAACAGGGAACCTGATCTCTTATACCAGCTCCACCAGATACACCAATCCTCGGCAACAAATAAATGTTCAAAATGAAAATGCTTCCGAATGGTCAAATAGGAAGATACAAAGCACGTCTTGTCGCCCAAGGCTTCACATAATAATTTGGAATAAATTACGAAGAAACATTTAGCCCGGTGGCTAAGATGCCAACTATTAGAATCTTTCTTGCTCTAGCTCTCCATCGCCGCTTGCCTATCCATGAAATGGATGTATCTAATGCCTTCCTCTATGGTGATCTACACGAAGATGTTTACATGCAACAACTGCCTAGATTCCTAGACAAACAACATCCTTACCATGTTTGCAAGCTTCACAAATTTTTATATGGGCTCAAGCAAGCACCACGATAGCGGTTCCAAAAGTTTACCACCTTTCTTCAACAATTCGGCTTTGTGTTCAGCTGATCTGATCCCTCACTTCTCTTATATCAACACAGAAACATTCAATTATTTATACTAATTAATGTCGATGATATTCTTAGGTAATGATCCTCCCATGATTGACAATCTCCCCACTCAACTACAATCTCACTTCAAGCTAAATAAAATGGGTAATGTATTCCTATTTCTTGGAATTTAAATTATCCAAACCGCGACCGGCTTCTTCCTCCATCAACAACACTACGCCAAAAATCTGCTTCAACTAGCCGGTTTCGAAGAGTGCAAATCAGCTCCAACTCCAATGACACCTCGATCCTCCTCTCCTCGATCATCCGATCAGCTCTACAATGACCCCCAGCTCTACCGCAGAGTGGCTGGCTCTCTCTAGTATCTCTCGATCACTAGAACCATACATCGTCTTCGCCACAAACTCAATCTGACAGCACATGCATTCATTGACCGTTCAGGATCATCAAGCTCTTAAACGTCTGCTAAGATATATCAAAGGCACGTCTCACTTTGGTCTTCTCCTCACAGTCAGAGATCTCCAATTTCAGACCTATGTCGATGCGGATTGGGCGGCTGATTCAACGGATAGGAAATCGGTCACTAGGTTCTGCTCATTTCTCGAACCAAATCTAATCTTCTGGTCAGTCAAGAAGGATACAACTATGGCAAAATCTTCAACAGAAGCCGAATACAGATCTCTTTCTTCCGCCACCTTCGCGTCCTATGGCTTCGTCATCTTGTGGCCGAACTTCAGCTACCTCAAACCGCCCCAACCATAATATATTGAGATAACACCTCGCTATTGCACTTGCAAACAATCCTGTCTTCCACGCCATAATTAAGCATATCGAAATCGACTACCACTTCATCAGCGAGCATATCAAATATGGCGCCTTAACTATCTCTCACATTAACTCAACATATCAAATAGCATACATCCTCAAAAAACCCCTATCTATAACTCGCTTCAGCAATCTTCGTCACAAACTGACCATCCAACCTTTGAATGCTTAATTTTAAAGGGCATGTTAGAATACCATCCATGTCATCCTATTGACATGCATATTGCAACGGCTTTCTCTATGTATCTTGCTCTCAGCTATCTATAAATAGCCTCCTGTACAACTCATTATGCATGCACAATAATATGTTCTCTCTATGTTTCTTTCTTTCCTTTCTCGTGTAAGCTAGCCTAGGGTCTTTCATAGTTATCGGCTAGCAGTTGCGTATGTACGATGTTCTTAATATTGGACACCAGAACTTCAACTGAGAAGGAATAGAAAGGTCACTGAGCTTTAGTACAGAGGAATCCATGGACAAAGATGATGCCGTTAGGCTGTATGCTCTGATATCACGTTGAAACCTGCAATAAAAATGAACAACAAGCAGGAAATATGCAAGGAAAGCAGAGACTCTGGAAAACAGAGTGAAAACCAGAAATGTATTTTCTGCAGCTTGTATTTTAGTACAGGAAGCTGTATTTGTAAATTAGGAGTGACATGAGAGGAAGTTCCTATAGTGCCCCTATGCAATTAAGCTCCAGGTGCTGCTATTGGTGAAGAAAGGAATGCTTCGGCTGTTATAGGACTCGCTGAAATGGCACTGTGGAATGATTTTCTCTAGTGGGAACTTATTTTAGCTGCTTGTGCTTTCAATATCCACATTATAAAATATTTTTGCTGCTAACAAAACTTACATAAAACCAATTCCTAACAGATGAAGCATTCAGAGGAAGAGAAACACTTTAATAATGATCCATGGCTGCTTAATCAGGAGTACTACTAACCAAATCTAACTTTGAAGCTATATTAGAACGACATGCCTCCAACAAGAGTTCTTTATTAATCGTCTTCTCTATGGCTTCATTACTTAGTCTGGAAAACTATGGAAATTTGGGGATTAAGCAAGAAATATGAACAGAACGTGTTAAAAAATTGCAAACTTCAGAAGTAGAATTTAAATTATGTAAGCTGGTGTAACAAACGTTCTTATTGGATGAATCTAACCTGTAGAAAATTTGGTCTCATTCTGATCAAAAAAAGATAGGTAACAGAGAAAGTATGCCAAAGGATTGACAAAATCCTAGAGATGGCTTTGTTTTGTGTATCATGTGAATAAATCTGGTTCGTCTAATTTTTTATTATCTATAGTATAATTAGCAAAAGGAATTAAAATGAATCCATTTTTATAGCTTTATCAAAAATACGAAAATGATTCATGCTGAAATTTTTTCTTTTATTTTATTGTAGGCTACAAATCAAATCTGTCATCCTCATTTGGAATAACAAGAATAAATAGAGAAGGCAACTTGATGACTCTGAAACAAAATAAAGTAACCAAAACATAATATGCATAGCAAAGTTAAATTCTATTCCATCATTCATGTAAGTTTTTTTTTAACAAGAAGTAGAAACCACATTGAAGGTTTTCAATTAAAACCAAAGTCGCTGCTACATATCACATCATACTTTTATAGGGAGTACATTGCAGCAATATTCACAGCTATAGATTCAAACTTGCTTGCAGGTTGTTCACAGATGAGAATAGATAGTAACAAGATCAAGTTTCATAAATGGAATGTTGATTATTGCTACTATAGTAAGTGCACGACAAAAGAATGTCTTATTCTGTTATTGTATGTGGATAATATGTTAATTATTGGGGTTAACATTCAAAAGATCAAAAACTTGAAATGATAGTTGTTAGAGTTTGGCATGAAAGATCTAGGGAATACCAAAACGCTTCTCTAGATGAGAATAGATTATAACATGGGCTCAAGTGCATTTAAATTTTCACAATCGCAGTATATTAAAGGAGTGTTGGAGCGCACATGTATCCCCACCACAATTTCTCGTGTTTTGTGCAAAGTCAGCTCCTGCGCTCTAGCACTGATCACCCTCTAGCTTGTCCGACATTAGGGCTGCAAAAAATTGACCTGACCCGGACCTGACCTGGAAAAATCCAGGTTTGGGTCAACCCGTTTGTGAAACGGGTCGGGTCCGGGTTTGAATTTTTGACCCGTTTGAAAAGCGGGCCAGGTTTGGGTTGACCCGAAAAACCGCAAGTCGACCCGAATTGACTTGGATGTCGCTTTAATCACTAAATCAGTTGTGTCATTGTCGTGGTCGTGTCTCGCGCCTCAGTCGGGTCCTATCACGGTGTCACCATTGTCGGCCTGCCGGCCGGCCGCCGATGCGCTGTCCAGCGCTGCTGCAGAGCCAAACGCCTGAAGAGTCGAAGATGGCCGCAAGCTACAGAGCTGGAGATGCCTGCCGCCATCTCGCGCTCTGCCGGCATGTCACCATCCCGCCTGAGAGCGGAGAGCGGAATGCCACCGTCCCTCCCTCGCGGGTCGAGTCGGGTCAACTCGATAACCCGCATGGGTCGAGTACGGTTTGACAATCTTGACCAGTTTGCAAAACCGGGTTGGGTTAGTGTCAACCCGTTTAAGGCTGAGTCAAGTCGGGTTCAACCTATTGACTCGAATTGACACCCCTATCCGACATATAGTTCCCCATACTCATTAAATTTTGGTGGAGGATACATGCAGGAATGAACTACTATACCTTTTTGACATTTCCCTCATATATCAAAGTCATATCATATAACAACAGCATCCAACCTGTATGCCACTACAAGAAACTCTATATATTAAATGATTTGTATCATAATTATTCGTTAATTTTTACCATGACTGTCAACTAACTAACACAATCGTCAATTTTTCTCATATTCTGATATCTAACAATAGTTGTGTATCAAAGTTTCCTGTGAATTATGAATCTCTACTGTATCCTCTGGCTTTACAAATACTTTTCAGCTCTGCCTTTCAAATTTTGCAGAATGAATCTCCAAGAAATCATAGCAGTTATACTCATCTGCTGTAGCAGCTGATTTTTTCCCTGGTAAAAATTGGCTGTGATACTCTGATGATTTCAATTGAAATTTTGAATTCCAATAACATGAATCGGAAATTATTATTATGGTACAATATGATTCTTTTTTGTTTCCAAGTGGAAGCTGCATCAGGGAATTCTGAAACTCTTAGAGCATCTCTAACCGAAAATCTCATTTTTCACTCCAAAATATCGTGAAACTACAAAATGCCGTGATTCATCTCCAATCGAACTCCACTTTTCATATTTTTGCAGGTAACGGTCCTCTCTGCTTTCCCGCGCCAAGTTCGATAGAGAGGTAAAAACGGCGGGGATGAACAGTGCAACGCCAATATTGGCGTCCCACTGTTCACCCGCAGCCAAATAGCGGGAAATTTGCGGTTCGGCTGGAGCTGACCAGGGATGTCATTCAAGCGGTTGCAGTTCGGTTGGAGATGCCCTTAGGCTTTATAAAATAACTGTTTAGTTCAAAATTTTTTTGAAAAAAAAATGTGCTAAAAGATTTATTTAAAAGGTTGTAAAAAATTTATCCTAAACTTTACTATTAAAAATATCTGTAGGAAATCATGCCTTTATTATTATTATTATTATTATTTTGGAAATCATGCCTTTATATTCTACTGATACAGTAAAAATGTACAAATCAAATTATTTCACATCATATTTTAATATTAATTAGCTTTAATTATCAATAAGGTATTTAAGCAATTGTGGCAAAACAATCTGTAATAAAAAAATTAATATATGTAAAATAAATTTCTATTTCCCCTAGGGCTGCAAACGAACCGAGCCGAGCCGAGTATGTGAGTGTTCATGTTTGTGTTTGTTTAATATTAGCTTGTTCATGTTTGGTTCGTGTTTGATTCGAGCTTTATTATTTGTGTTCATGTTTGGTTCGTTTAATTTAAGGGTGTTTATGTTTGGTTCATGTTTGGTTCATGTTCGTTTGTTTAGTGCTTATCGAGCTTTAAACAAGCTATGTTCGTGAACATATTTCACAAACAATCTATTGAACAAGCAAACCTTAAATTTGTTCGTGAACATCCTAAACAAACAATCTAACAAACATGGACAAATATGAAATGTTTCTTTTTATTAATAAAAAATAATTATATTATTATGTTATAATTAAAGTTTTTATATTATGTATATTTATCAATTTTATAATAGCATATTATTTAAGTTTTTATCGAGCGGTTTTAATCGAACCTGAATCGAGCTTTTTATCGAGCTTGTTCATGAACATCAACTGATGTTGTTCGCGAACATAAACGAGCTGAACACATTAGTGTTCAAGCTTGTTTATTTAAGAATCGAGTATTTAAAATATTGTTCAAGTTTGTTTGTTAGTTAATTAAACGATCACGAACGAGCTTTAATCGAACCGAACAACGAGTAGTTTGTCGAACGTTTGGTTCGCTTGCAGCCCTAATTTCCCCCCCTCATTATTGTCAAAAAAAAAAAAAAACATATATTTTTGCAAACAAATGTGACTATTCACTTCAGAATCTTTATATAATAAGCTTTGTCAGTAATCTTTTCATGTTCCCTTTATCCGTATTAGTTGTCTTCTGCACTATTAAGCGTGCATGTTGCTATAGTACCATTTACATAAAACTCCAATTGATTTGAACTAATTATTTTACAACCTAAAACTACTTATTTATTTCAAAATAACAGGATTAATTAATTAATTACACATGTGTACTAACAAGATTGAAAACGTAGTTTATTTTTATTTTTGATAATGAATATAAGATATTTTCAAATGAATGTATTTAACTTTACCATGCAATGAACAGCAATGTTCCTTCTGTTGCATGTTCTTAAACATTAAAATTCTACACGTATCATATAATAATAATAATAATAGTTGTGTGCTAAAATATTAGTTATAATAGAGCATGTTCTGTGTCTTATTTTTATTTGAATAACCAACATATATGGATAAAAGTAGGGTATCAAAATGGGTCGATGAGTCAGATTTAGGTCCAACCCGAGTTGACCCGAGTTCAAACAGGTTGAACATAATATGACCCGGTTTTACAAATGGGTTAGGATTGTCAACCCGGACTCGACTCGTCTTAGTTACCGGGTTGAACTGACCCGACCATACCCGCACGGGTTAGGATCATGTGCATTCGCATGCACTACAGGAGCCAGGCGAACTGGCGACGTCGACAGACGACCGGAGGCACAACGGCAGTGCAGCCCTACAGGTCTGGCCATTGTAGATGACGTCAACGGAATACCATATAGCATGGGATGACTTTCCCGGCCAGCGCGAACGGACGACAACACAGGATGACATTTGGCTCTCAGCCTCTGACGTGACGAGACGTTAGATGCGGTCAGGCACTCACGTGATGTCTAACTCCGACACGCACTGTCGCACTCAAGCGGTTGGGTGTCGACGAGATGAGACGGCAAACGCGGTTCCTGGGTCAACCCGAGCTGGTTTCGGGTTTCTAGGTTAACGCTAACCCGACTTGGTTTTACAAACGGGTCAGAATCTTAAACACGAACTCGACCCGTTTCTCAAATGGGTTGATCCTAACCAGAAATTTTTGAGTCGAGTTCGGGTTGAATGTTCGAGTCGTGTCAAATATTGATACCCCTAGATAGAACTACTTCATAAGATATCAAAATTTTTATGTGAAAATTAAAAAAAAAAAAAACTAAAAAATTATCATGCCTGATCCATATCCTTCAAAGAGAATTCCTCTTCAACATGGCATGAAAGTTTTCCTCATATGATATCACAATAGCGGAAGAAAGGCAAGCTTGTTTCAAGTTAACTAAGGTTGCTCCAAGATTATGGGTTAGAAATTATGTTGTGTAGAAGCCGAACGCAGAAC
Source organism: Dendrobium nobile (assembly GCA_022539455.1). NCBI lineage: Eukaryota > Viridiplantae > Streptophyta > Magnoliopsida > Asparagales > Orchidaceae > Dendrobium > Dendrobium nobile. Next base: position 67,593,578 of record CM039733.1, on the reverse strand, counting down.
GTAGTCCGGAGACCAACCAGAATGTGCCACGTCAGCGGTACAGAGTCGCAGTACCGAGCACATGGGTGATGTGGCATATTTTGATTGATCTCCAAACAACGTTCGGCATCTACACAGAATAATTAATCTAGTCGAGCAGCATATAAATGATAGGTTGAATTAACAGTCTGAAATCTACATAACCAATAGTCTCACGTAAAATTTTCAACAACTTCCTTACTAATTCTCAAACTTTTCTAAAATATTTAACCATCTTGTTATGGCATTCCAGATAGATAGCTTATTACCCATAGACGAACTACACGTAAGCCCAATGTGGACGATTGCCCACTCTGATTTTTTTTTTTTATATACTACAACAACAACATCAAGCCTTTATTTCACAACACTGCTAAAACGGCAACATGGTGCATCATTTCTTAAATAACAATAATTAATTTATGTATTCCTCTTGTTCATAAACTAAATCTTAAAACATTTTAAATAAAACTAAATCCACAGAGACTCATCCTTCCATTTTTTGAGAGATTATTTTTTTAGGAGTCTGGACTGTCCGGATTTATGAGGGTACATAGTAAATACACAATTCTTTACAAACTGTGTATTTACTATATATTTGTTGTGTATCCTTACAAAATCCGGGCACATCTTACATCCGAATTCCGCACGTAATAATCCCTCCCATTCTTGGAGAAATTATTCTGTGCAGACACCGGACGGAGAGAACCGTCTGGATTTGCAGCCCTTTTGTTGTCATTTTGATACATTTTTTAAAAAGGGCTATAAAATGGCAGCAAATATTCAATTATGAATGCATTTTTACTATTCTTTTGCTGTCCTTTTGCAAAACCGGAGTAAAAGCGCAACAAATATTAAGAAAGCGTAGCAAATCTGAACAGTTCACTCATAGAACAATTGGTTCCATTCCTGACCAACTGCTCATCACAAACTTTGTACAGATATACAACCATGACCATCAAAACCTCAAAACATTACATGATCAGAATGGCCTTGGTGGCTTCTCCAGCAAGGCAGAGAAGAAAACCTCCTCTCCATCTTTATCCAACTTTGGCACCACAACCCACCTGTGTTTCTTATACCTTAGCATCCTAAAAGCATCCAAATAATCTTCCAGGTCCTTGTTCTTGCAAAAGAAACTATCAATCCATAATAATCCTCCAGGCCTCAGAACACGATCCCAATCGTACAGTACAAAATCCAACAAGATGAAATCGATCCATCCGTCGAGAAATCGGGTGCTGTGAATCATATCAAGAGTGTTATCAAAGAAAGGAAGCCTCTGATTTATGGTCAAGTAGAGAGGAACAAATCCTCTCAAAGCAATCATCTCACTAAAAGGAGCACCCAGATTTATAGTAGCAGAAATCACTGTAACATCAAATTCCTTCATCCTAGCAGCAAAAGTTCCTGTTCCAACACTGAAATCCAATCCAATTCTGATCTCCCCTTGCTTGATACTCAACACTTCTTCTATGAGAAAATCAGAAGTATTTGTCACGACCCGGCCCGAGACGAGACGGATCCCGCCCGCGCCGGATCGCGACGGGGGAAAACTAACCAGGATCTGGCTTTGGATTAGGTTACTGAACTGATCTTCCAAATTCTTAACTCAACAGAAGCGCACAGAACAACAGAGCTACTAAAAACATCAAATGCAGCGGAACAAAACATCTATCTTTTCATTTCCTCAAAATAATCATCTACAGAACAGTACAAGGCTTTCAACAGAAAGAAAGACAGAACAGGAAAGCCATGACTGAACAAAAATCAAAAGTACAAAAGTACCTAATCTGATCAGACTCCGAAATCTAATCCTGGACCTCCTTGCCCTTCCCAGAACCTGAAAACCACCAGAAAGCAAGGGTGAGCTCAACAGCTCAGCAAAGCAACAAACCACCAATCTAAATTCTCAGAAAACAAAACCAAACTTATCAGACAGAAATCAGATCAGAAGTCGGAACAGAATCGGAAATCAGAACTTATACGGACAGATATCAAAGCAGAAATAGAATCGTACAGATCAGATCACAGAACAGAATAAACTCAGCAGAGTCGGAAACAGAAATCAGAATCGTACGGATCATATCATATCATAATCACAATTTCGTACAGAACAGAACAGATACAGAAAGTAATACAGATACATATAGCTAAATGCCCTGACACTGACGGAATCTCTACGGATTCCGGCCCCTTATGCCTCCCTTCCCAGACACTGACTGAATCTCATAGGATTCAGGCCCCTTATGTCTCCCTTTGTGCTCACGGCACCAAAACAGATGTGCTTATAGCACCAAAACAGAATTCATCGGATCCGGAACAGAACAGATATCAGATTTCAGATTGAGCTCATTTCAGATTTCCCGTTTCACTAACTGAATCTCATAGGATCCAGGCCCCTTATAACTCCCTTTTTATAGCTTATACACATAGCATTTCAATTCAGAAGAAATCCGGACAATTCAGAAATTACCCAAAAATCGGGCAGCACAACGGCAGTATACGGAATTTACACAAAAATTCCTGCAAAGAAAATTTACCGAATTCGCACAGACTACAGATATCAACATTTCAGAACTTTTATTCTACTGCACAGATAAATTCCAATTTCACAGAAAAATCCGGTCGACTAAAAACACAGTCGAATCAAAAATACCCGGACGAAAATCTTCAGAAAATAACCAAAATGTGCACACTCGGCACGTCAACAATATACAGAAAGTTACGCGGTAAAAACTGAACCGATCAAAAGATACGGACGAAAATCGCTAACGGAAACAAAATCCGGACAGAATATACCGCCAAACACGACGGAACTGAAAATTGAGAAAGGTAGAATGTGCCTTACCTCGAGCACAGCAACTTCCTCAACAGTCACTTCGATCGAAAACGGCTCCGCGTCGTCCGAAAATCCACTTTTCTCCAAAATCCCACGACTTTCTCTCTCCTCAGATATTTAATTTTTAATTTCTGATTTTTCTCTCTCTTCAAAACGACTGAAATCAGCCTTATACTACACAGATCGGCCCGGCCGATCGCAGCATCGTCCCGGGACGATCTGACCAAAAAGATCGGCCTGGTCTCCCTTCAGGGCTATTGCAGGGACGATATTTTCTACAGTGCCGATCGGCCTGGCCGATGTCTCCAATCGGCCTGGCCGATGCATGCAGAAAATCACCTGGAGCAAATCTGGGCAAAATCTGGAGCTGAATTTTCACTGATCGTCCCAGGACGATCCCAGATCGTCCTGGACGATACTGGAGCAGATTTTGATATTACAATCTCCCCAACTCAGAAAAATGTCGTCCTCGACATTATCCAGTCCAAACTCAGTCAAAACAAGTACGGGTACGACCGTCTCATATCAGACTCCTTCTCCCAAGTTGCTTCCCGTGCAGTCCGGTGCTTCCACTGGACTTTAACCATCGGAATCTCTTTATTTCTTAACTTTCGGACGTCGTACGCCAAAATAAGCTCTGGCTCTTCCTTGTACGCCAGATTCTCCTGAATCTCCACCTCATCAGCTGACAACTTCTTCCCAGAGTCTGAAACCCACTTCCTCAGAGTGGATACGTGAAACACATTATGCACATCAGGCATAGATTCAGAAAGCAATAACTTATAAGCAGCTTTTCCAATTCTTTCCAAAATCTCAAATGGTCCAACATACCTTGGACTAAGCTTGCTTACTTGACCAAATCTGCTCACACCTTTCATCGGGCTGACTTTGACGTACACAAAGTCACCGACCTGAAATTCAACAAATCTGTGCTTCTGATTGTAATACTTCTGCTGACGATCTTGAGCGGCTTTCAATCTTTCTCTTATCAAATTGATCTTCTGAGCAGTTTCATCAGCAAAAGTGGCCCCCAAAGCCTGTCTATCTCTGAAGGAGGTCGGAGTCAAAGGAGTACGACACTTCCTGCCATACAAAGCCTCGTACGGTGCCATACCGATACTGGACTGAAAGCTGTTGTTATAAGCAAACTCAATCAGCGGAATATGATCTTCCCAACTTCCGCTAAAGTCCAGAACACAAAGCCTCAACAGATCTTCCAGTACCTGAATCGTCCTCTCAGACTGTCCGTCGGTCTGAGGATGAAAGGCTGTACTGAAATGCAGTTTCGTACCCAAACCTTGCTGAATGCCTTTCCAAAGTCTGGAAGTAAAGCGTCCATCTCGATCAGATACGATCACACGAGGCACACCGTGCAATCTGACTATCTCCTTCACATAAATCTGTGCCAAGCGATCAACTGAATCCGTCTGTCTGATCGGAAGAAAATGGGCTGACTTGGTCAATCGATCTACAACCACCCAAATGGCATCATGTCCTTGTCTAGATCGAGGAAAACCCATCGCAAAATCCATCGTTACCTCCTCCCATTTCCACTCAGGGATAGGCAACGACTGCAACAGCCCACCTGGTCGCTGATGCTCTGCCTTCACCAACTGACAGGCTTCGCATCTCGACACAAACTCTGCCACATCCTTCTTCATCCCAGGCCACCAAAACAAAAGCTTCATGTCAGCGTACATCTTACCACTGCCTGGATGAACAGTGTAGCCAGAATGATGAGATTCGTACAGAATCTCCTGCCTCAAGTCTCCAGACACAGGTACCCACAACCTGTTCTTACAGAAAATAACACCAGAATCAGAAATTCGAAGTTCAGGAGTCTTACCAGATCCAATCTGAGCTATCAACTTCGAATAGTCAGAATCTGACTTCTGGGCTTCTTGAATCCGTGCTTCCAAAGAAGACTGAATACTCATCTGAGCCAACTCCAAATCACTGGAGGAAACCACCTCCAACTGCAATCTCTCCAAATCACGAATCAGAAAGTCATCACAGGTAAGCTGAATACCTGAGAATCCAGAAGACTTCCTGCTCAGAGCGTCCGCTACCACATTCGCCTTCCCAGGCTGATACTGAATAGTCAAATCGTAGTCCTTGATCAACTCGAGCCACCTCCTCTGTCTCAGATTCAGATCCTTCTGAGTAAAAATGTACTTCAGGCTCTTATGATCAGTAAAGATCTCACATCTGACGCCATACAGGTAATGACGCCAAATCTTCAAAGCAAAAACAACTGCAGCTAACTCCAGATCATGCGTCGGGTAATTCTTCTCATGTGGTTTTAACTGTCTCGAAGCATAAGCAATTACCTGACCATGCTGCATCAGAACACAACCCAGTCCTTTCAGTGAAGCATCACTGAACACCTGAAAACCTTCAGTACCTGACGGAAGTGCTAGTATCGGAGCTGAAGTCAGACAATCCTTCAATCTCTGAAAACTCGTCTCACACTCCGGTGTCCAAACAAAAGGAACTGACTTCTGAGTCAGTCTCGTCAGAGACGTCGAAATCTGTGAAAAACCCTTCACAAATTTTCTGTAATACCCGGCCATGCCCAAGAAACTACGTACCTCAAATACCGTAGTCGGCCTTGGCCAATCAGCAACAGCCTGAATCTTCTGGGGATCTACAGAAATGCCTTCTCCGCTAACCACATGCCCCAGAAATGAAATGCTCTTCAGCCAGAATTCACACTTGGAGAACTTGGCATACAACTGATGCCTCCTCAAAGTCTCCAACACAATCCTCAAATGTCTGGCATGCTCATCCTCAGATGCAGAATATACCAGAATATCGTCAATGAAGACGATCACAAACTGATCCAAATACTCCCTGAATACTCGGTTCATTAGATCCATGAAAATCGCAGGCGCATTGGTTACCCCAAAAGGCATAACCAAAAACTCGTAGTGCCCGTACCGAGTACTAAAAGCAGTCTTTACCACATCAGTTTCTTTCACCTTCACCTGATAGTATCCGGATCTCAAATCAATCTTCGAAAATACCGAAGATCCGGAAAGCTGATCAAACAAGTCGTCAATCCGAGGCAAAGGGTACTTATTCTTGATCGTGACCTTGTTCAAATCTCTGTAATCAATACACATACGGAGTGTACCGTCCTTCTTCTTCACAAACAGAACAGGTGCTCCCCAGGGCGAAACACTAGGACGTACAAACCCTCTGTCAACCAACTCCTGAAGCTGAACTTTCAACTCAGAAAGTTCTTTCGGTGCCATCCTGTACGGAGCTTTCGATATCGGAGCGGTACCCGGAAAAACATCGATAGAGAACTCCACATCTCTATCCGGAGGTAAACCAACCAACTCCTCAGGAAAAACATCAGCAAACTCCCGTACCACAGGGATCTCAGAAACAGATCCAACCTCTAGGTTCAGATCCCGCACCGAAGCCAAAAATACTGGGCATCCTTTCTTCCACATCCTGCTTACCTCCAATGCAGAAACCAGACTGGAGAGAACACCTCGTAATCCTTGAAATACAACTCTCTCTCCAGCCACAAGCAAACTCACTTGCTTCTTCAGACAGTCAATCTGGGCCTCATACTGACTCAGCCAATCCATGCCCAGAATCACATCATACGAAGAAATCGGCAATCGAATCAAACTCGATTTCCACTTCTTGCCAGAAATCTCGATCTCACACAAACAAAACTGTCGAGCAATCAATGGATTCCCAGCCGGTAAAATCACAGACAAAGAAACCGGTAAAACCATCGAATCCAAATGTAAAATCTCAAAACAATGCTCGGACAGAAAAGAATGACTCGCTCCAGAGTCAAACAAAACACGACAGGGCTGATCAGAAATGTAAATCGTACCTGTCACAACATCCGGAGCGTCACGAGCCTCCTGCTGACTCAGACTGTAAACTCGTGGCTGAACTGGAACAGGAGCTGAAGCAACAGAACTACTCTGCTCCCTCTGAATCGTAGGTGGTCTCCGTGGTGCAGAACTAGAACCACTACCTCTACCAGCAAATCCCTCAGGGCGTGGAGGAACAGTCCTCGGTCTTCCTGCTGCTGAACCAACAGGTCTGACAAAGCCCTCAGATCGGAACTCAGAACGCTGATCAAATCCCATCTGCGGACATTCTGCAATCCTATGTCCTGACTGACCACATCTGAAACAAAGACCAGCTATCCTGTAGCACTGGCCATGGTGTCGTCGTCCACAACTCTGGCACACAGGTGCCGAACTGACAGATCCAGAACCAGTCGTACTGGTAGCAGTACCAGACGATCCTCCGCTCTTCCTGGAATCTCCAAATCCAGATCCAGGAACAAATCTCCTCTTCCCAGAGGAACCACTGCCAGATGTCTCTCCTCCAAACCTCTTCCTACTCGCAGTCCACCGCTGCTGAGTAGCCGTCATGTCATTCTCAATCAGACGAGCTCGCTCTACAAGCTCAGAGAAATCAGTAATCCGGAACGGTATCAGAGGCTGCCTCAAAGTGTCTCGTAAGCCTCTCAGAAATCTGTAGCACCTCTCAGCAGACGTGCTAACCAACTGCGGAGCGTACCTGGCTAATGCAGTAAACTCAGCCTCGTACTGCATCACCGTCTTGCTCCCCTGAACAAGCCTCAGAAAACTCTCCTGCATCTGCTGTCGTGCAGAAGGGGGAACAAACCAGTCTCTGAATACCTCAGTGAACTCCTCCCAAGTGATCAAAGAGTTCAATCTGCCCTGAAATCTGGCTGCTTGCTGGCCATCCCACCAGTGCTCAGCCTCTCCGTCCAACAGAAAAACAGCTAACGGAACTTTCCTGTCTGCAGGACACTGCATCCCGTCAAAAGTCTTCTCCAATCTCCTCAGCCACTCCTCGGCTGCTCTGGGCTCAACAGCGCCCTCAAACCTCGGAGGCTTCAACCTCAGAAATAACTGCAGGTGTCGATCAATGTCCTCAGATCTAACAGTCGAAGCTCTGCTCTGAGTCTCGCTCATCATCTGAGCAACAAGTGAAGCAAACTGTGAAAGCGTATCAGCACCGACCACTGGGGCTGTACTCCCCACTGGTGCTGCCTGATCGTCACTCTGACCGTCTGTCATGTCTGGGTCTGGCTGATCCATACAGAAAAATCCAGAAAATCCGGAAAACTATCACAAAACAACACAAAATAACACAATAAAAAGCCAAACGACCCAAAACTACCTCCCAGACAGACTCACTGATCACTTCCTAGAGCTCTGTTTTACAATCCAACCTGTTTCCAAAACCAGTGCTCTGATACCACAAAAGCTTGTCACGACCCGGCCCGAGACGAGACGGATCCCGCCCGCGCCGGATCGCGACGGGGGAAAACTAACCAGGATCTGGCTTTGGATTAGGTTACTGAACTGATCTTCCAAATTCTTAACTCAACAGAAGCGCACAGAACAACAGAGCTACTAAAAACATCAAATGCAGCGGAACAAAACATCTATCTTTTCATTTCCTCAAAATAATCATCTACAGAACAGTACAAGGCTTTCAACAGAAAGAAAGACAGAACAGGAAAGCCATGACTGAACAAAAATCAAAAGTACAAAAGTACCTAATCTGATCAGACTCCGAAATCTAATCCTGGACCTCCTTGCCCTTCCCAGAACCTGAAAACCACCAGAAAGCAAGGGTGAGCTCAACAGCTCAGCAAAGCAACAAACCACCAATCTAAATTCTCAGAAAACAAAACCAAACTTATCAGACAGAAATCAGATCAGAAGTCGGAACAGAATCGGAAATCAGAACTTATACGGACAGATATCAAAGCAGAAATAGAATCGTACAGATCAGATCACAGAACAGAATAAACTCAGCAGAGTCGGAAACAGAAATCAGAATCGTACGGATCATATCATATCATAATCACAATTTCGTACAGAACAGAACAGATACAGAAAGTAATACAGATACATATAGCTAAATGCCCTGACACTGACGGAATCTCTACGGATTCCGGCCCCTTATGCCTCCCTTCCCAGACACTGACTGAATCTCATAGGATTCAGGCCCCTTATGTCTCCCTTTGTGCTCACGGCACCAAAACAGATGTGCTTATAGCACCAAAACAGAATTCATCGGATCCGGAACAGAACAGATATCAGATTTCAGATTGAGCTCATTTCAGATTTCCCGTTTCACTAACTGAATCTCATAGGATCCAGGCCCCTTATAACTCCCTTTTTATAGCTTATACACATAGCATTTCAATTCAGAAGAAATCCGGACAATTCAGAAATTACCCAAAAATCGGGCAGCACAACGGCAGTATACGGAATTTACACAAAAATTCCTGCAAAGAAAATTTACCGAATTCGCACAGACTACAGATATCAACATTTCAGAACTTTTATTCTACTGCACAGATAAATTCCAATTTCACAGAAAAATCCGGTCGACTAAAAACACAGTCGAATCAAAAATACCCGGACGAAAATCTTCAGAAAATAACCAAAATGTGCACACTCGGCACGTCAACAATATACAGAAAGTTACGCGGTAAAAACTGAACCGATCAAAAGATACGGACGAAAATCGCTAACGGAAACAAAATCCGGACAGAATATACCGCCAAACACGACGGAACTGAAAATTGAGAAAGGTAGAATGTGCCTTACCTCGAGCACAGCAACTTCCTCAACAGTCACTTCGATCGAAAACGGCTCCGCGTCGTCCGAAAATCCACTTTTCTCCAAAATCCCACGACTTTCTCTCTCCTCAGATATTTAATTTTTAATTTCTGATTTTTCTCTCTCTTCAAAACGACTGAAATCAGCCTTATACTACACAGATCGGCCCGGCCGATCGCAGCATCGTCCCGGGACGATCTGACCAAAAAGATCGGCCTGGTCTCCCTTCAGGGCTATTGCAGGGACGATATTTTCTACAGTGCCGATCGGCCTGGCCGATGTCTCCAATCGGCCTGGCCGATGCATGCAGAAAATCACCTGGAGCAAATCTGGGCAAAATCTGGAGCTGAATTTTCACTGATCGTCCCAGGACGATCCCAGATCGTCCTGGACGATACTGGAGCAGATTTTGATATTACAGTATTAACCTGCATCCACCTGAGCCTTTCATGGTGAGTGAGGTTGAAGCAATCTGAGCATTTGAAGAAGCCTTTGCCGGTCCGATTCGCGGCGAGGCAGGCGAAGTTTTTGCAGCGATAGCCGCTCCAACGGACGTTCCGGTCGTCGGGAAGGTTCCAAATTGATTCATTGATGGGAAGTGGCTTGGAATATAGCTTGGGAGCTCTAGCAAAGCACCTTCTCCTTGGCAAAGGATCACAGCCCAGAACCATTAGTCTCTGTGCTTGTTTCCAATCATCCTTGCAGAAATCTCCAACATCATAGTCCATGTACTCTTCTAGCTCTTCCTTGAGTGAGAAGCAGGCATGACCTATGCTCATGAAGGTCCCATTGGCTCCCATGAAATTCTGCTTTCCAAGTCTGTTGGGCTTAATCTTCATATATTTTCTTATCTCTTCTGTGAGGAAGAACTCGGCGGTTTCGTCGAGGCTTCCATTGCTTCTCGACAGAGGATGAATATCTGTTGATGGAGGTCTTTGTTCTTGATGAAAATCTTCTCTTTCTCGAGCTAGTGATAGCTTCAATGATCCTGTAAGGCCTAAAATCTCTGCAAGGAAAGCTGTGTGCTTCAGCTTCACATCATTGAGCTCAGAATGCTCACCAGAACCTATTGTTGAATTCTCTACTGCTCTCATATGATCCACAAGCTTCTCTATAATGGAGTCTAAGAGCTGGATGGAGCCTCCTTTACCTGTACTTTGATCTCCAAATGAGTTGCTGAAGGAGAGGGAGTTCTGAGGGTAGAATATGCAGAGAGTAGTTATGCTGAGAAAAAGTGTGAGAATGGAGAGGAGGAAGATGAAGTAATAAACTCCATTCTTGAATCCAAACCTTGTGAACTGGTTCAGATTTCTCATTTCTTTTAAATTATTTGAACTTCCAATGAAAATGGAAAGAAAGTAAGAAACAAACAAGTTTTAGATCTCTGAAATAGCCTGATTGATACAGGTAAATAGCAAAAGATGACAGCAAAATCTTCTTGGTGAGGAAGTAGTTGAAGAGCTAAGATTGGGAAATAATGATATGGAAAATTAGATTAAGGGACTAAAATTAAAAGTAGTAGTAGGATTAACGGGAAAGAGAGGGGATTGCTTTGAGATGGGAGAATTGAATTAATGGCTTGCTTGTTTGTCGAGCTTAATGAGTTTTATATGGATAAAATCCTCGTTTATGGTGAAGAGGGAGAGATCTCAAGGTTCAGTCCCTGACTATCTCTTATAAGAAACAATGGATTTTTTTTTTTTTTGGAAAAATATGAAAGATTAAGCTCAACTAAGTCAAAATAAAGAAAAAATACACAAATATATATGTTCAAAATATAATAGAGATATTTCTAGAAGGAGAAATTATTAAGTGCTGCAATGGAATGGTCTTGAGGAGAATCAGAACATACTACGTCATCTGATACCGAGCAGTACACAGCAAAAAAAAATGATATGTCGCATTCTAAGTTACCTTGGGACACCATTAAGTAATCACACAGAATAATTTTTCCTCTAACGGACAAAAAATCTATTCTAAAAATTGTACAATCCAAATCTAGAGGAGAAGAGTTGTAAAGACTGTTTGAAGCTCTTATTTTCAAATTTTTTATTTTTCATATCATTGTTACACAGCTATTTGACTATTGCTATATTGTTATTTTCAAAAAAAAAAAAAAATTTACAATTAAATTTATCAGATTATTGTCTGATTTTTACCAAAGAAAAATAATATAATAATAATTTCATAAAAATTATGGTTTGCAATGAAGAGACTACTGGTTCATTTGGGACAATTTTTTATCAATATTTTTTTTTTACTTGATTTTAAATTTTTTTTATTAAAAATAATAAAAATTTGTCACAAATGAAACCTACATAATTCAATGACATAAAAGCTAAAAAAGAGTTATCCACATTGCGAGCTCGAACAAAATCTTAAGATGATAAGAGGCAACCCCCAGCGATCGAAACGATCAAAGGTATAATGATTTCTTTAAAGCGAAAAATAGAGAGCCAAAAATGTCAAGCAAAAAATGTTACAGGACACAGCTCACCGTGACCTGTTGGTTGAGAGCTTAGGCTTTCAACTAAGAGGACTTCGGTTTGAGTCTTTGTGTATGCATTGTGTGTTAGTTTGCCTTAAATGGCCTAAATGTCCCAAAAAAAAAAATGTTACAGGTCCCTAAAAATAGTAGAGAGAGAAGCAGAAGATAAAATATCTCACAATAAATCACCATGATGGATGATCTTAATGCTTTCTTTGGAATGACTTTCTTACTGTATTTTAAAGCAATTTTTTAGTATAAAATTTTTGTGAATTATAAGTTTTTATATTATAAAATTATTTTAGAAAGCAATAAAAAAAGTCGTCTCAAATGAAATAAATGACTTTCTTACTGCTTCTTAAAGCACTTTTTTAATAAAAAATTATAATTTTTGTATTTAAAGCTTATTTTAAGAATCAGTAAGAAAGTCGTTCCAAACAAAGCTTATGTTACAAAAGAATTTTTTTTTGGTCTTTTTCCTTCTCTTTTTTATAAGAATACTATTATGAATGTTCAAAATTCCTTCAAAATAAATCAAATTATCATAAAAAAATAGTATTTTATTTTTAATTTATAGTCAAGACTGAGAAGAAAAATAAGAACGGACCATTTCATTCCATTGTTTTATGTCGATATTTTTTTTCAATTCAGTAAACTTTTTTTTTAAATAAAAATGTAGGCCGGCCACTTGCTTATTATGAACGAATTTGAACATTGATATGTCATCAAAATCATCTTGATCAGGCACGAATCTCAATACAAATCTGATTTGGGGGCTTTAAATTAAAATTTGGGATCATCTAAACTCCAATTTCAGCAAGCTTCTAATCAAATTGAATATCTCAACAAGACGAACCTAATGGCACCAAATTCAATTCAATCCGAGCTTAAATCAAAGGACAAAAACACTCTTGAAAGCTTCAAAGTATTAATTAGATGACCAAATGATATCCACATATGACATGCTTAAAGCTGAATCGAGGGGCTCAACGAGATGAATCTAACGAGCTTAATATTGCCAAATTCTAACATCAGTAAGGCACGTAAATGTTTGATAAACACTCTAAGATCAAGAGAATCAATATGGGTCATATGAAGAAACAATCCAAACCTACCATGGATCTTCATCATATTTACTGAGCATGCCACTCTCAAAAAACTATAAATAAAACCTATTTTTTCGCATGGAGGAAGAGGAGGAAGAGGAGGAAGAGAAAAGCTCTAACGCTTGAAGAATCTTGGAGCTCCACCTCGCCACCACCGTCGATGAATCCATGCCACTAGACTGCCTCTACTTAACGTCTGCTCGACCATCATCGTTGAATCTCCATCTCAAAGAAAGTGAAGGGCCTTCCTCCACCGTCGCCCATAAAATATGTTTTCTCCGACCACCATTGTCTATCAACTACAATATCTCCAACTATTATCACCTGCTGACTTTGATCTCTCTAACCACCTACGCCCGCCGACTATAATACTTCTGATCTCCATCATTTGCCAACTACGATCTTTCTAACCTCTGTCACTTACCAACTTCAATCCCTTCGACCTTTGTCGTCAAAATACAGTCCTAGTTACCAACCAAATGAACAAGCCAACACTATCTTGGTGACAACTTTTATGGCAGTGGATTCTTCATGCCATATAAAGTGCTCTATATGATGTATATTTTTGCTATATTGAACCAATGCTTTTCCACGAGAAAGGACATAAATATTAGTAGATTCATTTAAATTGGGCAATACCATTTGGCCGAGGGGTGAGGGCGGTGGAAGGGTGACTATTGCTTACAGTCAATTGTTGGCAACGAAATCAATGGCTAATGTTGGCTGACGGCAACACGCGATGGGCGACAACATTGCAGGCTTGCTATACATAAAAAATGAATTAGAATGTAAAAGAGTAATCTACTGAAATTTTATTGTATTTCTTTTTCACCAAATCAAACACCTAAATTTAATGTTACATTGCATTTATTTTACATAGCATACATTTTTAAGCAAGCTAAATAGCTCCTTAATCCAAAATTTGCACTCATCAAATAAAAGAAAGTAATAATTTAAAACTTTTAATTTTCGAGAGAAAAAACAAATAATTTTCATATTTATCTAAGGGTGCATATTTTTCTTCTTTATTTTATCTCTTTCACTTTGTATATTTTATTAATTAACATTTATATTTAAATGCTTGTAATTTTATAATGTTATGATTCTAACTTCATGAAAAAAGAACTTAAACTTTTAAATTTTAATAAATTATGTTTTCTTTATTTTATTAAAATAAATAATTTTACAAATTAATATGCATATTTTCTTTTCAAAATTCTCAACAACGGAGGGTGGGCTTGACAATTTTTTTTTTCGTAATTTTATTCAAAATATTTCTATCATAATTTCATTTGAGTATAATTATGATTACTATTAAAATTATTTTTATGAATATTAGAAATTGTTCACAGTCAAATTAGCTAGAAATAAATAATTTTAAGACTAATATGACCTAAATTTTAATATAATTTTATCCTAATTATTCAATAAAACTTTGTATAAGAATATCTTGACAAACTTAGTGTCCGAATATATTTGTTTAGCTTTGACGTTCATCAAGATTAGTGCCTTATTTATATTTCATGAATAACACTAATCTCAACCTAAATCTGAGGGCCATCAAACTCCAATTACATCCTATATTGTTAAGCAAAGTTTTTTTACTATTTAAACGTTAATCGAGTTTGGCATTAATGGCTCCCGCATATCTCTCAATATATGAAATTGAATGCCTCATAAATCCTTTACTGAAACAGGTCCTCACCTTCCAGAATTGCTCGGCGAAGAATTTTACCATCGGCGGCCTCGCCATGCCGTCCAAAAACCTAGACGCCCTATCTCCCTCTTCGAATCGCCCATGCGCGAAATGCCCGGAAATATCTTCGCCACCGCCGTCGGCGGCGGCGGAACATCTCCCCCTCCCCTACCCCCTTTCGTATACAGCATCGACGGCCTCAGCACCCCCCTCACCCTCGGCCTCACCGCCGCCCTCGTCATCTTCCTCATCACCTTTTTCCTCGCTTTCTTCTTCTGCTACCACTTAACCCTAAATCCCCGCTCCCAAAACCCTAACCCTAGCCCCGACCAACACATTGCTGCCGGCTCTTCCCGCGTAATTTTCGTCATGGAGGACCGCGGTGTTCCTGGGCTTGACGAGGAGGTTATTAGTTCATACCCCAAGTTTTCCTTCTCCGTCAATGGAGGCGGCGAAGACTTGTGTTCGATTTGCTTGAATGAATATAATGAGGGGGAGATGCTGAGAAGTATGCCAGAATGCCGGCACTGCTTTCACATTCTGTGCATTGACAGTTGGCTCCAGCGGCACGGAACGTGTCCTGTTTGTCTATCGTCGCCGGCTCCGGGGCGGTTGCTGACTCCGACGATGGAGCTCTTGTCGATCACGCAGGAATCCGGCGAACGTTTTCGAGGGTGAGCTTCTAGGTGGCTTTATTTATTTATTTATTTATTTTTTTTTGGACATTTAGGCCATTTAATGCAAATTCATACACAACGCATACACAAAGATTCGAACCCAAGACCTCTTAGTTGAAAGCATAAGCTCTCAACCAACAGGCTAAGATGAGTTGTGTTGGTGGCTTTACTTTTCTGTTAAGGTAATTGTAAAATTATTGCAAGGGAAGTAATTTTTTTTTTAATTGTAATGAGTATTTTAAATTTGCTCTTTTTTAAAGTTCAATAAGAATTTTCTTATATCTATATTATTATATTATGTTTAATTTTATTTTCTATGTTTCTATTATTCTACTTTTATTTTTTTAAGTAGAAAAATTAGGGGTGTCAAAAATTGACATGGCCCGAAATCCAATTCGGATCCGACCTGAAAAAATCTGAGTTTGGGTCAGCCCGTTTATGAAACAGGTCGAGTTTTGGTTCGGATTTTCGACACGTTTAAAAATGCATGGGTTAGGATCGGGTTAACTTGAAAACCCGTGGTTTGACCCTCATTGACCTGGTTACTTGATCGCATTTGGTGTCGGCGTCTAGTCGCCACTCGCGACTGTCGCGTCATGCCAGCAGTCTCACGCAGGCTATGCCGCTACGCTGCTACGGGCAAGTTGCAAACTCGCACCGGCAGGAATCCATGTCTTAGGCGTCTAATCGTCCCAGCGTCTTGCCCGCCTCAGCCATCTCGTTGATTAGTCGCTTTCGCTTCCAGGCCATTGTAGGCTACGGGCTACGCCTGTCACGACCCGACCCGACGGGGACGGATCCCGCCCGAGCCGGATCGCGACCAGCTTAACGAACTAACCAGGATCTGGCTTTGGAATTGGTTTCGGAATTGAATCTTCCAAATCATTCAAATCAACAGACACACAAACATAGAGCTACTATGTATCATCAAACACAGCGGAACAAACATCTATATTTTCTTTTTCCTCAAAACAATCATCTACAAATACAGTACATGACTGACAGAAAATAAAGCAGAAAGAGCCATGACTGTACAAAAATAAAAAAGGTACAAACAATACCTACTGATCAGAACTCAGAAATCTACTCCTGGACTTCCTTCCCTTTCCCAGAACCTGAAAACCATCAGAAAACAAGAGTGAGCTCAACAGCTCAGCAAAGCAACAAACCTCCAATCAAAACTCTCAGAATTCAAAACCAAACTCATCAGATAGAAATCCAATCAGAAATCGAAACAGAATCGTATCTCGAATCAGAACAGAATCAAAATCGGAACTTATACGGACATATATCAAATCAGAATCAGAATCGTACAGATCAGATCACATCGGAATACAAATCAGAACAGATTAAATCAACAGAGTCAGAATCGCACAGAAATCAGAAATTCAGATCATATCAGAACAGAACAGAATCGGAACAGATATCAAATCAGACAGATCAGATCAAATCATATCGTACGGAAATCAGAAATATTAATTTAGCACATAACAGAATAGATTCCCTGACACTGACAGAATCGCTACGGATTCTGGCCCCTTATGCCTCCCTTCCCAGACACTGACAGAATCTCTCGGATTCTGGCCCCTTATGCCTCCCTTTGTGCTCACGGCACCAGAACAGATGTGCTTATAGCACTAGAACAGAATTCATCGGATCCGGAACAGAACAGATATCAGATTTTCAGATTTGAGCTCACTTCAGATTTCCCAGACACTAACCGAATCACTTAGGATCCAGGCCCCTTATAACTTCCTTTTTATAGCATATACAGATAGCATATCAATTCAGAGAAATCCGGACAAAATCAGAAATTACCCAAAAATCGGGCAGCATAACGGCAGCGTACGAAAATCACCCAAAATTTCTAAAAAGTCACAATTAACCAAATTACTACAGAATGTAGATAACAACATTTCAGAACATTTATTCTACTGCCACAACATTTAATCTTTACACAGAAAAATACAGACAGAAGAAAACGCCGCTAAATCAAAACGGTCCGGACAAAAATCTCCAAAATATATTCAAAATGTGCACACCCGGCACGTCAACAATATACAGAAAGTTACGCGGTAAAAATTGAGCTAATCGGAAATTACGGACGAAAAACACCGACAAAAATCAATTCCGGACAGAAAATACCGCCAAACACGACGGTTCTGAAAATTGAGAAAGTCGGATTGTGCCTTACCTTGCGTACAGCAAAATCTTCAACAGTCTCGTCGAACGAAAACGGACCCGCGGCTTCCCGAAATCAACTTTTCCTTTTCTTTTATTTTTCCTTTTCTCGGATCAGAAATCTGATTTTATTTTTTTCTTTTTCTCTCTCTTCAAAATATCTCATTTTCCTCTTTAAAATACTCTGATCGTCCTGGACGATCGCACTTCGTCCCGGTACGATCTGGGCTCTGAAAAATTCTCGTCCAGACGAAATTAATTATCGTCTCAAGACGACTTGGGCTCTGGAAAATTTTCGTCCAGACGATCCGACATTTCGTCCCGGAAGAACTGCCCAATTTTCACAATTCTGAACAAACCTGTACCGATCGTCCCGGACGATCCAACTTCGTCCCGGACGAACCTGGAGCAGAACTGATATTACAATCTCCCCAACTTAAAAAAAAATGTCGTCCTCGACATTATCCAATCCAACCTCAGTCAAAACAAGTACGGGTACGACTGTCTCATGTCAGACTCCTTCTCCCAAGTGGCTTCCTGTGCAGTACGGTGCTTCAACTGGACTTTAACCATCGGAATCTGTTTACTTCGTAGTTTTCGGACGTCGTACGCCAAAATCAACTCTGGCTCTTCCTTGTACGCCAGATTCTCCTGAATCTCAACCTCATCAGCAGATACCTTCTTTCCAGAGTCAGATACCCACTTTCTCAAAGTGGATACGTGAAACACATTATGCACGTTGGGCATCGAATCAGAAAGCAAGAGTCTGTAAGCAGCTTTCCCAATCCTTTCTAGAATTTCAAAATGTCCAACATACCTTGGACTAAGCTTGCTTACCTGGCCAAATCTGCTCACACCCTTCATCGGGCTGACTTTGACATACACAAAGTCACCGACTTGAAACTCAACAAACCTGTGCTTCTGATTGTAATACTTCTGTTGACGGTCCTGAGCCGCTTTCAGCCTCTCCTTAATCAAGCTGATCTTCTGAGCAGTTTCATCAGCAAAAGTGGCACCCAAAGTCTGCCTATCTCCGACCTCCGTCAGAGTCAAAGGAGTCCGGCACTTCCTGCCATACAAAGCCTCGTACGGTGCCATACCGATACTGGACTGGAAGCTATTGTTGTAAGCAAACTCAATCAAAGGGATATGATTTTCCCAGCTTCCGCCAAAGTCCAAAACACAAAGCCTCAACAGATCTTCCAGTACATGAATGGTCCTCTTAGACTGTCCATCAGTCTGAGGATGAAAAGCTGTACTGAAATGTAGTTTAGTACCCAAGCCTTACTGAATGCCCTTCCAAAGTCTGGAAGTAAAACGTCCGTCTCGATCAGATACAATCACACGAGGCACACCGTGCAATCTGATAATCTCCTTAACATATACCTGTGCCAAGCGCTCTACTGAATCAGTCTGTCTGATCGGAAGAAAATGGGCTGACTTCGTCAATCGATCTACGACCACCCAGATGGCATCATGTCCTTGCCGTGATCGAGGAAAACCCATCGCAAAGTCCATCGTCACCTCCTCCCACTTCCACTCAGGGATAGGCAACGACTGCAACAGTCCACCTGGTCGCTGATGCTCTGCCTTCACCAACTGACAGTCCTCGCATCTCGACACAAACTCTGCCACATCCTTCTTCATCCCAGGCCACCAGAATAAAAGCTTCATATCAGCATACATCTTACCACTGCTTGGATGAATATTTTAGCCAGAATGATGAGATTCATACAGAATCTCCTGCCTCAAATTCCCAAACACAGGTACCCACAACCTGTTCTTGCAGAAAATAGCACCAGAATCAGAAATTCGAAGTTCAGGAGTCTTACCAGATCCAATCTGAGCAATCAGCTTCGAATAGTCAGAATCTGACTTCTGGGCTTCTTGAATCCTTGTCTCCAAAGTAGACTGAATACTCATATGAGCCAAATCCAAACTATTTGAGGAAATCACCTCCAACTGCAAGCGTTCCATATCTCGAATCAGAAAATCATCGAAAGTAAGCTGAATACGTGATAATCCAGAAAACTTCCTGCTCAAAGCATCCGTTACCACATTCGCCTTCCCAAGCTGGTACTGAATAGTCAGGTCATAGTCCTTGATCAACTCGAGCCACCTTCTCTGTCTCAGATTCAGATCCTTCTGAGTAAAAATGTACTTCAGGCTCTTATGATCAGTAAAGATCTCACAACTGACGTCATACAGATAATGACGCCAAATCTTCAAAGCAAATACCACAGCAGCTAATTCCAGATCATGCGTCGGGTAATTCTTCTCATGTGGCTTTAATTGTCTAGAAGCATAAACAATTACCTGACCATGCTGCATCAGAATACATCCCAGTCCTTTCAGTGAAGCATCACTGAACACCTGAAAACCTTCCGTACCTGACGGAAGTGCTAACACTGGAGCTGAAGTCAAACAGTCCTTCAATCTCTGAAAACTAGCTTCACACTCCGGTGTCCAAACAAAAGCTACTGACTTCTGCGTCAGTCTCGTCAGAGGCGTTAAAATCTGTGAAAATTCCTTCACAAATTTCCTGTAATATCCGGCCATGCCCAAGAAACTACGTACCTCAAATACCGTAGTCGGCCTCGGCCAATCAGCAACTGCCTGAATCTTCTGGGGATCAACAGAAATGCCTTC